>CM018682.1:49500490-50165271 GCA_009363875.1 Mikania micrantha | reverse complement strand
TAATTCATTTATTGCTTTAAACATATGCCTTACAATGCAAATTACATGTTTACTATTGTTAAACCTATTGTTCTCACCAAACTACTTCTGTAGTTGACAGTTACTTTTCACGTGTTTCAGGTAATCGGTTAAGACACACTAAAGGACAACTAAGGAGACCGCTAAGATAGAACAAGATGAACAAACATGCTAGGATGGATTTAGAAACACATTAAAATCCTGAATGTTTAATTGTCTTGTTTGAAGTCTTATTTTGTAAACTATATTTTGGGTCTATAGATGTCATTCTTTTGGAAGTTAGATTCTCTGTAACTAAACCATTTTCTAAACATTATGTAACTTAGTAATCCATTGTGGTTGTTCTTAATCAATACTTGTGCATGATTCAACTATTCATATGTCACCGCGCCGTGGATTCCGCACGCGGCGCGCAGGGGGTGTGAAAGGTTGGTATCAGAGCCAAGGCTGTAGAGAACTAGGAAAAACCCAATGTTTAATGACCTAGACTATAACCTAAGCTACCCAATAGGACTAAGTGCTATAGGCTTGAGGATACTTAGGATCTAAGTAACTTAAGGAAGCATTAAGTCTACATTAAGCTTGAAAGATCTTAGGGATACTTTTCTAAGATTAGATATCGAGTCAAGGAGTTTGAATCGGAATTCTATAATTTTAGAAACCGAATTTAATTTCTCACATATATTCATTAAAGGATTTCAGAGGCAAGGATCTGTGTTCTTAGTATCCTTGATCTGAAATTCTCACACAGAGTTCATTTAAGGATTCCAGAGGCAAGGATCTGTATTCTTAGTATCCTTGATCTGGAATTCTCAATCAGAGTTTATCATAGGAATTTAGAGGCAAATATCTATATTCTTAGTATCTTTGATCTAAAATCCTTGTCATGTTCACCATAGGAATTCAGAGGTCAAGATCTACAATTTTAGAATCTTGGATCTGAAATCCTTGTCATGTTGTCATTATCAGGTATTCATTATCATAGGAACTTTATAACTTAGAATCTGTGTAACAATATTCTTTAGTTGAAGTTCTCACAGGAGATCATTATACTCAATACTGTATGTATTGAGAACCTAGGTTAATTAACCTAGGACACACATACTAAAACCTAAGGTCTTAATTTCAAGTAAATTAAAGACCATGGGTTACACATTCATGATCATAATCAAGGAAACAAGAGTCAAACATGAACCAATCATAATCAATCAAGAGATGGAATCCTAGCTTCAATTACAAACGGCGGATTATCGCTGACGTGTTGAGGTAAGTGGGGGGCGGTGAGAGGTAGCCCTATATATAAGCTTATTTCGTTATGTCTGGGGGAATCCGGCGTTCGTATTTGAAGTAAAGATTCGGGAGCAACTGGAATCATTGAACATTAGTCAAACACATGAGATGCAATCATTTGGGATACGATCATTTGGGATACAATCATTTGGGATACAATCATTGGTGAATCAAATCATTGTGCTATTCAGACTTGGATGAGTCAAACATTGTGTGTGAATCAATCAAGTTGTGAACATTCTTTCAATGTAAACCTTAAGTGAAATTCTTAAGTGATTACATCATTAGTACTTGCTAACATAGTTTAACAAGAAAAATGTAGAGCACACATATGAATTAGTTCTACATGTTAACAACTGTTAGTAGGTGCACACATAACATAATCATAATTCAATCATGGATTCAATCATAGTTCAAATTGATCGAAGATTCACGGGATTCTTAATCAATGGAACATACATGGAAAATCAGTACAAACATGTGGCCAAATGCTAGCAAGGACATGATCGTGGTATATCGAAGCAGTGGTGGGATGGCGTCTGGGCTGGCAGTTTGGTTGACCCTTGTATGCCCTATATATAAGCTATCTTCGGTATATCGGGAAAGTGTCAGTGTGTAGGTTTGGTGGAGTGAGATCATGGAACATCATACACATTCACATGAGAAGTATGCTAATAAGCTGATTGCTTATACGTGTACATGCTCATATTACAATTGAATGATAATACTAGTAGTATGGATACATTACTAATTTTATCATGCAAATTCAATTGTATCCTTTCTCACTACTGACCCACTTGTGGCTTCTATTCGTAGAATGCCTCCTCGACGTGATCCTAATAGAGGGGGTTCGACAAGTGGCAACGACGATGAGATCAACAAGATTGCCCGAGCCATCGCTACACACATGAGGGATGTCATTTCGGGCATGGTCACTGATATCACCCAGAATCTTCGGGGAAGTACCAGTGATTCAGCACATAATTCAAATGCTACTAACGCAGGAACTGCTAACTTCACTTTCAAGCAGTTCAATGATGCTAAACCTCCTAAGTACGCTGGTACTGAAGGAGCTACTGGCCTACTGCAGTGGCTGGAAAGCATTGAGGATATTCTCGATTTCATAGGATGATATGAAAATCTAAAGGTCAAGATGGCCTCAAGCGCTTTTCACAAAGGCGCACTCACCTGGTGGAATTCTGAGAAGAACACCAGAGGATGAGAGGTTGCTTTGGCCTTATCTTGGGAGGATTTCAAGAAGTTACTAGTGGATAAGTTTTGTCCACGACATGAGCTGAAGAAACTTGAGGTGGAGATGTGGAATCTGGTGCAAGACAGTGGTGAGAACGCGAAGTATACAACTCGTTTCCATGAGTTGTGCATTCTGGTGCCACACATGGTTACTCCTCTAACCCGCAGGATAGAGAAGTACATCAAAGGCTTACCTCTAGTTGTCAAGGGAACTGTGATGGGGAATAACCCCACTACTCTAGAGGCAGCGATTCATCTTGGAGCTAGCCTTAGCGAACAATCTGTTAAGTCTGGGGTGCTCACCCAAAAGGGGTACAAGAGAGCACAGATTGATGAAGGCAAGAAGCCTGAACAAAACATCACAAGAAGAAGAAGCAATAGACCATCAAGAACTTTGCAGCCCTGACTGCAGCTACACCCACTCATGCCACACCCATTACTGCTATGCCACAATCTGCAACAGTCAGAAAGTCTTATACTGGCCAGTTTCCACTTTGCACTAAGTGCCAATATCATCATCTACCAATTACCCCATGCAAAAAGTGTCTCAAGTGTGGGCGGATGGGACACTTGGCAGCTACATGCCGATCTGCACATCTTGCTGGTGTAACAACTGCTGCCACAACTCCTACTGCTACAGGTGGAAGGGCCTGTTATAACTGTGGAGCAGAGGGACACTTCAGAAACCAGTGTCCAAAACTCAACAACAACACTGCTACTGCTCGTGCCTTTATTATCGGAGCTGCCGAAGCACGCGAGGAGCCAGCAGTTGTCACGGGTACATTTCTCCTTAATGGTCATTATGTTTCTATCATATTTGATACTGGTGCTGATAAAAGCTTTATCTCTGCTCATACTGCTTCTTTGTTTAACATACAACCATCTATGCTTACTGCTCCTTATACCGTAGAAGTAGCTGATGATAACACCCTACTTGTAGATTCTATAATACATGGTTGTGAATTAAGATTAAACGACCATCTTTTCCTCATCGATCTTATTCCTATGACACTCGGAAGCTTCAAAGTTGTGATAGGAATGGATTGGTTATCCAAAAACAATGCCGAAATTGTATGTTCGGAGAAACTTATACGGATTCCTTTACCGTCCGGCGAAACGATGAGAATCTATGGTGAGAAACCCTGCCGCGGATTGAAGATTGTATCGTGCATCAAGGCTAGGAAGTACTTGAAAAAGAAATACTATGCGTTCCTAGCTCACGTGGTAGAGAAGAAACCTGAAAAGAAAGCAGTTCGAGATGTTCCAATTATCAGAGATTTTCCTGATGTGTTTCCAGAAGACTTGCCTGGATTACCACCGATCCGGCAAGTGGAGTTTAGAATCGATCTCGTCCCTGGAGCAAATCCAGTGGCGAAGTCACCGTATCGATTAGCACCGTCTGAGATGCAAGAACTGTCTAGTCAGCTTCAAGAACTCTTAGACAAAGGTTTCATAAGACCGAGTTTCTCTCCTTGGGGAGCTCCGGTATTCTTTGTCAAGAAGAAAGAAGGTTCATTTCGTATGTGCATCGACTATCGTGAGCTGAACAAGTTGACGATCAAGAATAGATATCCTCTACCCAGGATGGATGATCTGTTTGATCAATTACAGGGAGCAACTTGCTTCTCTAAGATTGATTTACGATCCGGGTATCATTCAGTTACGAGTAAATGATGAGGATATACCAAAGACTGCGTTTAGGACTCGATATGGACACTACGAGTTTGTGGTTATGCCATTTGGGCTGACCAATGCACCGGCAGTGTTCATGGACTTGATGAATCGAGTCTGCAGACCATATTTAGATCAATTTGTTATTGTCTTTATTGATGACATACTGATCTATTCCAAGACAGAGCAAGAGCCTGAAGATCATTTGAAGAAAGTCTTAGAATTACTAAGAGCTGAACAACTTTATGCTAAATTCTCAAAATGTGAATTTTGGCTAAAAGAAGTTCACTTTTTAGGACATGTCATAAATAAAGATGGGATACATGTAGATCCAGCAAAGATTGAGGCAATTAAGAACTGTACTACCCCATCTACTCCAACAGAGATTCGTTCATTTCTGGGATTGGCAGGCTATTACAGAAGGTTCATTGCTAACTTTTGAAAGATCGCCTTGCCGCTTACTACATTAACCCAGAAAAGTCAAGCGTTCATATGGGGACAGAAGCAAGAAGATGCATTTCAACTTCTTAAACAGAAGTTATGCAACTCCCCTATCCTTAGTCTTCCAGAAGGCAGTGATGATTTCATTGTCTACTGCGATGCTTCAAACCTTGGTCTCGGTTGTGTACTTATGCAGCGGGACAAGGTGATTGCCTATGCTTCAAGACAACTTAAGGATCACGAGAAGAATTATACTACTCATGACCTTGAGTTAGGGGCTGTGGTCTTTGCATTGAAGATTTGGAGACACTACCTGTATGGTACTAAATGTGTCATCTATATAGACCACAAGAGCCTGCAACACATCCTTAATCAGAAAGAACTCAACATGAGACAACGGCGTTGGGTTGAGCTTCTAACTGATTACGACTGTGAGGTTCGTTACCACCCGGGTAAAGCCAATGTGGTAGCGGATGCTCTTAGTCGTAAGGAACCTGTCAAACCAATTCGTGTAAGAGCCATGGAGATCAACACGCAACCAAACTTGAAGGACCTGATTCGTATTGCACAGCAACAAGTGGTGACAGACAATCAGCTGAAAACAGACTTAGACTGCGGAATTGAGAAGAAACTAGAACCTCGACCTGATGGGGTGTTATATCTCAACGGCCGCATTTGGATTCCAAAGTCAGAAGAATTGCGCACACTCATCTGTGATGAGGCTCATAAGTCGCGATACTCAGTTCATCCTGGAGCAGATAAGATGTACCAAGACTTGCGAACATCTTACTGGTGGCCAGGAATGAAGAAAGACATAGCACTATACGTGAGAAAATGTCTTACATGTTCCAAAGTCAAAGCAGAACATCAAAAGCCTTCGGGACTTCTGCAGCAACCTGAAATTCCTCAATGGAAATGGGAACAAATTTCCATGGATTTCATAACTAAGTTGCCGAGAACTCCGCGAGGTTACGATTCGATTTGGGTGATCGTTGATCGACTCACCAAATCTGCTCATTTTCTCCCGATCCGAGAGGATTACAAAATGGAGAAGTTATCCACATTGTACATCAACGAAATCATTGCGCGTCATGGTACTCCAACATCAATCATATCTGATCGTGATAGTCGTTTCACTTCTCGCTTTTGGCAATCATTGCAAAAGGCTTTGGGAACTCGTGTTAATCTTAGCACGACGTATCATCCCCAAACCGACGGTCAAAGCGAAAGGACTATCCAAACACTCGAGGACATGCTTCGTTCTTGTGTGATTGACTTTGGTGGGAGTTGGGACACTCATCTTCCACTCATTGAGTTTTCGTATAACAACAGCTACCATACAAGCATTCAATGTGCACCATTCGAAGCATTGTATGGTAGAAAGTGCCGATCACCGGTCTGTTGGACCGAGGTTGGTGACTCACAGGTAGTAGGACCAGAACTTATTAAGGAAACATCGGACAAAATCACAATCATTCAATCAAGGCTTAAGGCCGCACGAGATCGGCAGAAGAGTTATGCTGATCGACGTCGGAAACCGCTTGAGTTTGAAGTCGGTGACCGAGTCTTACACAAAGTTTCTCCCTGGAAAGGTGTTGTCCGATTCGGGAAGAAAGGGAAACTTGCACCAAGGTACGTTGGACCTTTTGAGATCCTGGAAAGGATTGGTCCCGTAGCCTACAAACTCAAACTTCCAGTGGAGCTAAGCAATGTTCACGATACTTTTCATGTATCGAATCTTAAGAAATGCTTGGCGGATCATGATGTTCAGATTCCACTGGAAGACATTCAGATTCAAAACAACATGCAATTCATAGAACGTCCAGTTGAAATCATGGATCATGGGGTCAAGAAACTTAAATGTAGCCGTATCCCGATCGTAAAGGTACGATGGGAGGGCAAACGCGTTGCTGAGTTCACCTGGGAACGTGAACACCAGATGAAGCTTAAGTACCCTCATCTTTTTACAGTACCTTCGACTAGTTAATTTCGGGACGAAATTCCCTTAACTAGGGGAGACTGTAACATTTGTACATTTAGTCATGGTAGTTGTAAACAGTGTTAGAAAAAATGTGTTTTCATATCAAATCAGTCAATGTGATTTATGTGTTCATTATGTGCTTGTGTGTTAGGATTTTTATTATTTAGGAACAGGTATGTGTATTATTTATTTACAGTCGAGTTCGCTAGGCAAGAACAGTATCGTATTATATCGAAACAGTGGTTGGACGGCGTCAGGTACGGCAAGTAGCTGGAATCTGGGGTATGCCCTATACATATACTGCGTTTGTTGTAATGGGATAGTGTTAGTGCGTAGTGTTGAGACGAATATTATGACAACTAATTAAACAAGAATCGTAATACGTAAGTGAGACTGAGTATAGTTATGGGTGACGATCCATAATGATACGAATGTTGAACTTATAATTATGATTAAACGGCTTTGAATAATTAATACGATCGGAAAACATACGCGATTGCGGGTATACACGTAATTGTATCTGTTTAACGATCTGTCAACACACGAAGAGTAAAAATAAATAAATATATATTATTTTACATTTTTACAATTTTGAAACTCATCAAAATGATGAGAATAATAATCATTATTTAAATCGCGTAAAATAGGCGTTACGTTCAGCAACCGGAACAAACCCGAATACCACGCGGACTATAAAAGCCTTGAAGAAGGTTATTTTCTTCATTTATTTCAGCAACTACCCACTCTCTCTCTAAAATTTCCGTCCATCCTCTCTCTCTAGAAAACCGAACTTCAAACACGCGTATCTCCTTCGTTTCTCCACGGATTTGGGTGTTCTCGGTGTCTATGCGAAGCTCTCAACGAGTACTACAAGAAAGTACAACTGATAGGAGTTTTCATCGACCAAAAACGAGGTATGATCGAAAGAAGAATCACGAAAATAGGGTTTTCTATGTGTGTTCGTCTAAACCTAAGTTTTAGCCGGTTCTAAGCATTATCAATCGAATCTACAACATTTCGAGGTTGGGTTTGCCAATATTCATGGCATAGACATGGTTGGATCGAAGGAACAAGTTGAATGAAGGTGTTCGAAACAAGTTCGCTGGGAAAAGGGGCGGCCGACCCTTCATCGTCAACTAGACGAACCCTATTGGAGCCCCACGAACCTGCATGGTTCGTTGATCTTCAGCCAAACGCTTAGGGGGACCTCACGAACCTGCACCGAGCCTTCATGCATCCGGCGAATCTTTCTATTGCCACGAACCTTACCATGCAAACGAACCTTGGCCGGCTAGTGCTAGCAACGAACCTGTCATATAGGAGCGAACCTAGGCGAACCTACTGGCTGCATGTGACCACCGAACCCCTGGTCATGCTGCGAACCCTCTGGACCAGACGAACCTTGCATGCAGCCATGTTAGCCAAACCTGTGATGTCGCGACGTAGCCGAACCCTTCACCATCTTTGCCGAACCTTCTTGCGAACCTTCACCTGCGAACCCCATAGGTTCGCTGCCCTGGGTGACCGGGGTTGTGGATACGCGGCTGCCATGCTGTTAGCCCGGTCGGAAATGTACAACCTTTCTTTTGTAATGGCCCAGCAGTAAATTCCTTGGCCCAGTGCTAAATTAATTTCAACCCACATGATTTAGTCAATCCCATAACAGATTCGGCCCAATGTTTTGACCCATGTGGATTACTCTAGCTCAAGACAATAAACCGGCCCAACTTCACTCCTTGATCCATCTTCTTGGTTTCGGCCCAACAAGTATCCAATTGGCTAGGACCCATGATTTGGCCACACATCTTAAACCTAGTCCACTTGAAGTTGAATTGGCCCATAGGATTCCGATTTGACTCATACGCATGCCAAGGCCCAAAGACAAATGCTTAGGCCCAATAGGAAGAGATTGGCCCATAGGATTTGTCTCGGTCCAATCTTGGCCCTTTTAACTCATTAATTATGAAGTGATCATGATTGGGTTAAGTTTAACCTAACCCAATTTCTTGATCAAGTCATAATCATAAGGGGCTAAAACATTATAACATATCTTTAAATCACATGTTTAAGCATTGGATATCAAAACTCATCAACACTTGTTATTTTATGTGCACAAGTTGTGCATAAAAGATCATGACACCTCTTGTACATGGAACAATTATCAAACAAGTAACATAATCATGACTTTCAAGTTTATACAACATTCTTAATCATGAGATCATGTAATCTGGAGTTAATCAAGATCATGATAACACAAGTCAATCAATGAATCAAGGTCTATACAATTATAAATCTTATATCTTATGTATGATTACAATGATATAGGAACCAGCTAGAAGTCCTGTTTGCTACTTGCTATTTGTTATAGTTCAGAGTCTACTGCGGACAGGTGAGAACATTAGCCCCTCTTTTACTGTTTTACAACTGTTTTGGGGTGGAACACGTGATCAAACACTCTATTTACAATCGTATTTCACTATACAAGGTGTACGCCATGTTACAAACATTACAGGTTCGCTGTACAAATTTCAAAGGATTCATCAACTGTTTTGAAGGGTTATTATCAAATATTAAACATTTTCTACTAAAAGGTTTTATAAAGCTTCCTTGAACTATTTTATTTCAGTTTTACTCGAATGGTTTTTTAAAGGTCAAACACTTTTAAATAATGGGATTTATAAACTCTTTTACTATAAACTCGTGTTTTCGAAAAAAATCTTTTATATAAACCTTGTTACTGTACAAGGTCACTATCCTATGTATTCAATCAATGGTTTCAAACAAAGGATTCATTTCATGGTGTTCAAACAAAGGATTCAACTCATGGTATTTCAAACAAGGTTTTCAAATCATGTTATCAAATAAGGCATTAAATCTTTGGTTTTAAAGCAAGGTTCAAAAGCATGGTGTCCACTGTTGTGAACAAACTTATAAACACATCAAGTTTCATATTCATTAGCGTTGGTACTGGGTGATCAAAAAAAGGGAAAGCGGACACATTTGGGCAGACCAATTTCTGGAGTTAGCTTTTAAATTTGTTTTAAAAGCTAACTGCAGATTTCGGTTACGTATGGTTCTTTCAATGTTGCTGACTAATTTTCTGACTCCAAACGTAGTTTGGGACTTGATTATATGTTGGTTTTTGTGCAAACAGTCTTTGGACTGTTTACACTCGTTTTACATACTTGATGTTAGTTTGGGTTGCAGCTCATCCATGTAATTCATTTATTGCTTTAAACATATGCCTTACAATGCAAATTCATATTTACTATTGTTAAACCTATTGTTCTCACCAACTACTTCTGCAGTTGATAGTTACTTTTCACGTGTTTCAGGTAATCAGGTTTAAGACACACTAAAGGACAACTAAGGAAACCGCTTAGGATAGAACAAGATGAAGAAACATGCTAGGATGGATTTAGAAACACACTAAAATCCTGAATGTTTAATTGTCTTGTTTGAAGTCTTATTTTGTAAACTATATTTTGGGTCTATAGATGTCATTCTTTTGGTAGTTAGATTGTCTGTAACTAAACCATTGCCTAAACATTATGTAACTTAGTAATCCATTGTGGTTGTTCTTAATCAATACTTGTGCATGATTCAACTATTCATACGTCACCGCGCCGTGGATTCCGCACGCGGCGCAGGGGGTGTGACACCGAGTATATGTAAGTGAACCGATTAAAGATTGCGTGGGCTAAGCACATGGGCCGGTTATCAATGTTCCTGGGCCGGTGGTTTTCAGTTGGGCTACTAAGGAAATTGGGCCAAGATGAAATTAGGTTGGGCCGAATACACAAGAATTTGGGCCAGCCGTTTGTTTCTGTTGGGCCTAAGGTGATCGAAATGGGCCGGTTGGACTGTAGGCCAAATAAATCAACTTGGGCCCATCCTTTAAGCCGAGTGCGGGCATTGAGCTTGTAACAATAAGGATGGGCTTGATAAATGTAGAAGTTGTATCAATTTCACCAACTGAATTTCATGATATCCCATGCAGCGAACCCTTTGGTCAAGTTAGCTAGGGTTCGGCTCCTGGCTTATAGCAGAGGTTCGTCTGAGGTATTTCAGCATGTAAGGTTTGGTGTCTAGGGTAAGGTTCAGCATGGGGAGATGGGTTCGGCTAAGTTGGTGCCGCACAAGGTTCGTCGGGTGAGTAAGGTTCGTCGCATGCGTACAAGGGTTCGACGGTTCAACAGCTGGTTCGGTTGAGGCTGTTAGACGAAGGTTCGCGAGTCCTTAGGTGTCCAGCAAGGTTCGTCGAAGCCATGGTTCGTGGCCCATTTAGGAAAGGTTCGACCATCAATGGTCGGCCACCCCCAACCACATCAAGCTTCGGCCACAGCATGTCTTCATGAACCCTGTACCTCCCCAGCCTCACCAGCCTCTGAATCTGGTCCAGCCTATTTTCCTCCGGTTCCTAGTGCATTTCGAGCGGTTGTGAAGAGTGTACGAGGTTGAAGAGTGGTCCTATACCGACTACTTGGGTCAAACATACACACACACCCACAAAACCCTAATCTTTCAGTTCTTCTTTTGCTCGTACCTTCGATTCCGCTGGTTAAAACTTTAGATCGGTTGTACTTTCATATAGAGGACACCAAGGGATACGCATGGGTTCAAGAATCACTCAAATTGGATGAGAAAAAAGGAAGTTATGGAGGATTGAAGGTTGAAAATGGTGATATTTTGTGGTGGCCGGATTTTGAGAGAGAGAAGGAGATGTGAGTGTGAAAAATGAGATAAAACTCTCATTTAGAGCTTTTATATCGCGTGTGGTGTCCGGGTCCGTTTCGGTTGCTCGGTTTGCGATTTCGTCGCGTATCCGGGTTTTTACGCGTAATTAATTGTAATTAATAGAAAGAAATTATTTTAATTATTTGATGAGTTTCAAAATTGTAAAATGTTATTTATTTTATTTTATTAAATTTATTATCGTTCATGTCGTGTTTCGTTATCGTTTCGTCAGATCGTGTCACCATCGCGGGTATTCATTCGAATCGTCATTCGAACGAACACGACAATGGTTTTGCTTTCCGACGTTTGTTTTTTACTTCCCAGTCATCATTTCAGAACGTTAAACTCACAGATATGTTTGTGTGAATCGTCACCCACGCAAACACACCGTCAGTTCGTTATTCTGAAACAACACTGAATTATTGTTTGAATTGTGTTTTCTCACTGTCGGACTCAACTACACATCCTGATATCACATTGTTTTCACATTGAAATGTCGGCCATCTGATTCCTGTCATCTATGGATATCAGATCGCAACCGATTTTTTTCTGTTATTCACTTGAACACTGTTGTTTCTCATGAACTGTTGTGTTCACTGTAGTTAAGTTTTCACTTAAATACACACAACTAATGTTTCCAATGTACGTTGTACTTACTGTATCTAAGTTTACACAAAAACACGTACAACGATTTCTTGTATTTAGGATTCTGATAATACAAGTAATGTATATACACATAGAATTACACATAGTTACTGTTTATAGTACACGTACCGTACAGACTTGCCGGCCGGTCAGGTACTAGTTGTCACAGTCTCCCCTTGTTAAAGAAATTTCGTCCCGAAATTTAAGCATAAAGGTCGGGCTTTACTTCTCGAACAGATGGGGATACTTTGCTTTCATGTGGTCTTTGCGCTCCCAAGTAAATTCTGGTCCACGCTTGGAGTTCCATCGAACCTTTACAATAGGGATACGACTACGTTTCAGTTTCTTAACTTCACGTTCCATAATCTCTATAGGTTCTTCAATGAAATGTAATTGTTCATTAATTTGTATCTCTTCCAATGGCATGATCAATGTCTCGTCTGCTAAGCACCTCTTGAGATTTGATACATGAAACACATCGTGTACTCCGCTGAGCTCATCAGGGAGTCTGAGTTTGTAGGCCACTGGACCTATATGTTGAGTAATCTCAAACGGTCCGACATACCTAGGTGCTAGCTTGCCCTTAGCCCCAAATCGAACTACGCCTTTCCATGGGGACACTTTTAACATGACTCGGTCACTCACATTGAATTCCAAAGGCTTGCGCCGTTTGTCTGCGTAACTCTTTTGGCGGCTACGTGTTGCTCGTAATTGTTGTTGTATCTGGGCTATCTTATCAGTAGTTTCCTGAATAAGCTCAGGCCCAGTTATTCTGTTATTTCCCACTTCGGTCCAACAAATTGGAGACCGACATTTTCTACCATAAAGTGCTTCAAAAGGAGCACATCCAATGCTGCTGTGGTAGCTATTGTTGTAGGAGGACTCAATGAGAGGTAAGTATGTGTCCAACTTCCTCCAAAGTCTAGGATGCATGTTCTCAACATATCCTCTAGGGTTTGAATGGTGCGCTCGCTTTGTCCATCCGTTTGTGGATGATAAGCAGTGCTCAAGTTAACACTTGTCCCTAAGGATTGTTGCAATGATTGCCAGAACCGCGAAGTAAATCGATTGTCCCGGTCTGAAATAATAGACAATGGCACACCGTGCCTTACTACTATTTCATCAATATATAGTCTCACTAGTTTCTCCATTTTGTATGTCTCTCTGATCGGCAAGAAGTGTGTGGACTTGGTCAGTCTATCAATGATGACCCAAATAGAATCGTATCCGCTGGAAGTGCGGCGTAGCTTGGTAATGAAATCCATAGCTATTTGTTCCCACTTCCATTGTGGTATCTTTGGTTGTTCCAGCAAACCCGAAGGTTTCTGGTGTTCTGCTTTGACTTTGGCGCATGTAATACATTTACCAACATAAGTGGCAATGACTTTCTTCATACCTGGCCACCAATAAAATAACCTAAGATCTTGGTACATCTTATCGGCACCAGGATGAACTGAGTAACGTGTCTTGTGTGCTTCGTCAAGTATGAGTGTTTGAAGTTCGTATACTGCTGGAATCCAAATACGATCCAGATAGTAAATAAATCCATCTTGTTTTGTCTTAAAATGTTTCTCGGCTCCACAATCAAGCTCGCGTTTCAGATTGTCTCTTGCCACTGCCTCTTGTTGTGCTTGTAGAATGTGATCTCTCAAACTTGTTTGCACTGTCATTCCCATTGCGCGAACGCGTAAGGGTTTGACTCTTTCCTTCCGGCTCAAAGCATCTGCGACAACATTTTCTTTGCCCGGATAGTATTTGATCACGCAATCATAATCATTCAGGAGCTCAACCCAACGTCTCTGTCTCATGTTAAGCTCCTTCTGATCAAATATGTGCTGTAAACTCTTGTGATCTGTGAAGATAGTACATTTGGTACCGTACAGGTAATGTCTCCAAATCTTTAAAGTAAAGACAACAGCTCCCAGTTCGAGATCGTGTGTTGTGTAATTCTTCACATGTATCTTCGGCTATGGTGAGGAATAAGCAATGACTTGTCTCGTTGCATCAAAACACATCCGAGTCCTGATGGGAAGCATCACAGTAAACTACAAAGTCATCATTGCCTTCCGGGAGTGTTAAGATTGGAGCATTGCACAATCTTTGTTTCTATGTCTGGAATACCTCTTCTTGTTTCTGAGTCCACACAAAAGGTTCAGCCTTCTGTGTGAGCTTGGTGAGAGGCAAGGGCTATCTTAGAGAAATTCGAAATGAATCTCCTGTAATAACTTGCCAATCCTAAAAATGATCTGATCTCTGTTGGTGTTGTAGGCACATCCCAATTCTTGATCGCTTCAATCTTGGCATGATCCACATGAATACCATCACTGTTAATCACGTGACCCAAAAATTGAACTTCGCTAAACCAAAATTCGCACTTGGAGAATTTGGCATAGAGTCGTTCTTCTTTCAGAAGCTCCAAAACTGTCTTGAGGTGTTGCTCATATTCTTTCTGGTTCTTTGAATAAATCAGTATATCATCAATGAAGACGATAAAAAATTGATCTAGATACGGCTTGCACACCCGGTTCATCAAACCCATGAACACAGCCGGTGCGTTCGCCAATCCGAATGGCATCACCATGAACTCGTAGTGACTGTATCGGGTACGAAAGGCCATCTTTGGTATGTCCTCCTCTTGAATCCTGAGCTGATGATAGCCTAATCTCAGGTCTATCTTTGAAAAATACTGTGCTCCCTGTAACTGATCAAACAATTCATCAATCCTCGGTAACGGGTACTGATTCTTGATGGTGAGTTTGTTGAGCTCTCTGTAATCAATGTACATCCTGAAGGTTCCATCCTTCTTTTTCACAAAAAGAACCGGAGCTCCCCACGGTGAAAAGCTCGGTCGGATGAATCCTTTATCGAGTAGCTCTTGTAATTGATTGGACAACTCCTGCATTTCTGATAGTGCAAGTCTATAAGAAGACTCAACTACATGATTCGCTCCCGGGATAAAATCGATTCGGAACTGCACTGATCTCTCCGGTGGCAGTCCCGGTAAGTCATCCGGAAGCACGTCCGCATAGTCTCTCACAATTGGTACGTCTTGAATCTTGGTTGCCTTCATGCACCATACCATTCTGACACGACGTTTCACTTGATCTCCTTGAATCTCCAGAATTTGATCGTTCTCCGTTCAAACGTAGGTATTAATTATACTAAATTCTATTATATAAGTGGCACCTAATTAATCTATAGTTAATCTTAGTTATGTTACTAATTACGTATAATATATAATTTTAACATCCTACATAATTTAAACATATATGATAAACAGGACATACCCTCGAAGTCATCCGACTCCGCGTGTACATCTGGTGCTGGTAGAGCGAGTAGTTCCTCAGGAGTGGTTGATGTGGCTGGAACTGTTGAAGTTGTTGGGAACTTCCTCATAGGGCAGTCTCTTGCAAAATGTCCAAGCATTCCGCAGGTGTAGCAGTGGTGTTTGTGTTGAGAGGAAGTAGAAGTACTTGCTCTCTGCATCTGATTCTGTGTAGGAAGAGTTTGGCACTCCAGAATCACGTGCCCCTTCTTTCCACAGTTCAGGCAGTGCCTACATAGCTTGTCCCCAGCATGATGAAATCCACACTTGTTACACGTGGGTTGCTCACCAATGTATTGATGAGGTCTTGATTTCGTGGAGGTTTTGCAATAAGCAGCCTAGTGTTCTGTCCTTCCACAACGGGTACACTGTCGACATTGGGTTCATCATAGTGATGATATTGACAGAGTTGACAGAAAGGGGCCATCCCATCATAGTTTTCATTACTCTTTTTAGACAAGTCCGGCATGACTTGACTGATCTGAATGGCCTCGGTGTAGCTCGCAGATCCCTTATGCTTTTTTGCAGGATGATGTTTGCGTTTCTTGCTGGTGCCACTTTTCGCAGGTTCTTTTCCTTTGGTGGTGGCAGGTGGAAAAGTCCTAGCATACTCATCACTCCTCCTGATCATATTGATGATCTCAGGAATGATTGCAACCAACTGTTCCGTGATCAAGGTTGCCAGTGCAGCAGTCGCTGGTTCCACCTTAGGTGGAGGAGGATGAGGTGGTGATGGTGGTTGTCCCTGTGACATATCAATCCTAACCGAGAAATCATCGATTAGTATTTATGCACAATTGATGTAACGTATGAAAATAACCCTGTGTCCTGTGTTTACTACATGAGGGTCCCTAGGTTATAGTCTAGGCCAAACCGTTCAAGTAATATGACCTATATTTCTCTATAACCATGGCTCTGATACCAATCAGTCACACCCCAGGCCGGCGGGAACGGATCGTGTTTTCCCGTCGGGCGGAAGGTTCCCGGGGCGCGATATCATGACTGATAATCAATTGATCAGATTGTTTACATAGCACATGATAAATAAATGAGAAATGCTAACACATTCATGACATAGAATTACAAGATTAAATTACAATCTATCGTTCATAATTTAATCTAATAAATCTGCCAAAAAGAATAAATGTAACTATATCTTGTATATGTACAAGATATACAAAAGACGATTCACGTTCTTGTTATCCCAAAAGTATGCAATCACAAAAGTAGCTAGGTCTTCTAAAATTCCACTAGCTATGTCGATGCATAATAGTAACTACACCTGTTCATCACCTGAGAAACATGTATTTAAACAAAGTCAACACTAGGTTGGTCAGTTCATAAGTAAGTTAATGTAAAACCTTGATTCATTCACATGCACATTCACAATGATAAAATATGTTACTTGTATGATTGTCTGTTTCACCTGTTCACACAATGGCATCTCAATAGTTATATTTACAAGTATTATATCATCCTAGTAGTGATGCTTATATATAGGGCATATGTAAGGGAACTAAGCCCTAGCCAACATCCCACCACATTACCACTAGAACTTTACACTACTTGCAATACAACTATTGATTTCCATCCTCAATTTTCATGTTTATTCCACTGAATCACCTATGTTCTCATGAATAGAATAATATAATGATAGCGTTGTAGTTATCAAACCGAAGTATTGATAACCATTTTGTGTAATAAGGATATTAGATTTAATTAATCTGTTCCTTGTATTATTCTATTTTCTGTGCGTTAACTGTTGTTACACTTTTAAATTATTAAAAGTGTTAGTTAATTGTATGTAATGTGTTCTCAAATGCAATGTATAGAGCCCAAAAGGAGTCCATTGTGATCCTCACGTAATCAGATTTCAATGCACCCGATTCACCTCTATTCCGCCGTGTGAATCCCAAAGACTTCATCGAAACTGTTACTAATAATATGACATGAGAGAAAATAAATTCCTCTGTCTACTAGTCCGCAGGTAACGATGGATGATGTACATCTGTATTGTTACTGATCTCAATGTGATTAACAAAGTTGCATAAGAACTTGTCTTATTACGTTATGTAAATCATGATACGAATGATATTGGCATCATGAAGTAACGTTATCATGACATCATTCGTGTAAACCCATATGATCACCATAACATCCTTAAACCGTATTAAGAACAAGTCTTAATACTTTTACGTCATGCATGGCGGTTAAAGAATTAATGCGATCATACTATCACATAGTATGTTTTTAGGGTGTAGATTAAATGTTATAAGAAATTGACTTATGACAATTGATCCATTATGATGTGGAATGATATTAAGAAGATATTTTATCTACTAATAATTCATGTGTTGTGAAGTGTCAACATGTTTCACTATAGTAGTTCTCATTGTTTGTTTGTATATGAATTGTATCAATGTTTACTCATGTAGGAATAACCAAGTGTTATAAGATATAATCTTACAACTATGTTATTCTAATGTGTTGATGATTATGAAATTACATTATCATAGTCATCTGAGTTTCCCTGTTATCTCATGATCATACAAGCATGCATACAATGATAATCGATAATAAACAGTTTAATATCATCTAAATCAAAGTATAAATAACATGTTAAGAAAAACTTTTAAATAATTAAAAGTAACCATGTTTCTCAGCCCCGAGAGTTTAAAATCTGTAAAGATTAAAGTAAAAGGGGCATATGAACTCACCTTGTATTAGAAGTGGTTGACTTAGCTTAACAAGAAGAATGCACGCGCTCCTCGATTGTATTTGATGTATGTTCACGATCCTATATTGATTTCACGTTGTTTTTGACTCGTAAGTACAAATTATTGTAACTTGTGTGTGTATATGTGTTAGCCCTAATGTTGGCTAACACTCATGACTCATGGTCCTGATTTTCATTCGGCTCTTGTCTGAGTGTCATAGATTTCATAACACTTAACTAATTCAGTTGGAACTCGCTTTTCATATTCATAATTAATCTCATAATTTTTAGAATATTTCTTAGAAATACTTAGGCTTTTCATAAATTTTGTTTATTACCTAATGTTAGAGACATTTGTTATCCTTGAGTTTATGTGTATCACGATCATTAAGTTTGAGCCGAATGTTGTTTACATGAGTCTCATTTAAACGAGGGAAGCCTAATACCCCTTTGGGCCAAATCAGATATCTTGGGCCGAATGGTGAGACCATGGGCCCGTTGGGCCAACATGGCTGAATGGGTTGTTGATTGGGCCTTGGTCATGTGTATGGACTTGGCCATATCAATCAACATGGGCCGAGTGTATGTAAGTGAACCGATAAAAGATTGCATGGGCTAAGCACATGGGCCGGTTATCAATGTTCCTGGGCCGGTGGTTTTCTGTTGGGCTACTAAGGAAATTGGGCCAAGATGAAATTAGGTTGGGCCGAATACACAAGAATTTGGGCCAGCCGTTTGTTTCTGTTGGGCCTAAGGTGATCGAAATGGGCCGGTTGGACTGTAGGCCAAATAAATCGACTTGGGCCCATCCTTTAAGCCGAGTGCGGGTATTGAGCTTGTAACAATAAGGATGGGCTTGATAAATGTAGAAGTTGAATCAATTTCACCAACTGAACTTCGTGACATCCCATGCAGCGAACCCTTTGGTCAAGTTAGCTAGGGTTCGGCTCCTGGCTTATAGCAGAGGTTCGTCTGATGTATTTCAGCATGTAAGGTTCGGTGTCTAGGGTAAGGTTCGGCATGGGGAGATGGGTTCGGCTAAGTTGGTGCCGCACAAGGTTCGTCGGGTGAGTAAGGTTCGTCGCATGCGTACAAGGGTCCGACGGTTCAGCAGCTGGTTCGGTTGAGGCTGTTAGACGAAGGTTCGCGAGTCCTTAGGTGTCTAGGAAGGTTCGTCGAAGCCAAGGTTCGTGGCCCATGTAGGAAAGGTTAGGCCATCAATGGTCGGCCACCCCCAACCACATCAAGGTTCGGCCACAGCATGTCTTCACGAACCCTGTACTTCCCCAGCCTCACCAGCCTCTGAATCTGGTCCAGCCTATTTTGCTCCGGTTCCTAGTGCATTTCGAGCGGTTGTGAAGAGTGTACGAGGTTGAAGAGTGGTCCTATACCGATTACTTGGGTCAAACATACACACACACCCACAAAACCATAATCTTTCAGTTCTTCTTTTGCTCGTACCTTCGATTCCGCTGGTTAAAACTTCAGATCGGTTGTAATTTCATATAAAAGACACCAAGAGCTACACATGGGTTCAAGAATCACTCAAATTGGTTGAGAAACAAGGAAGTTATGGAGGATTGAAGGTTGAAAATGGTGATATTTTGTGGTGGCCGGATTTTGAGAGAGAGAAGGAGATGTGAGTGTGAAAAATGAGAGAAAACTCTCATTTAGAGCTTTTATATCGCGTGTGGTGTCCGGGTCCATTTCGGTTGCTCGGTTTGCGATTTCGTCGCGTATCCGGGTTTTTACGGGTAATTAATTGTAATTAATAGAAAGAAATTATTTTAATTTTTTGATGAGTTTCAAAATTGTAAAACGTTATTTATTTTATTTTATTAAATTTATTATCGTTCGTGACGTGTTTCGTTATCGTTTCGTCAGATCGCGTCACCATCACGCGTATTAGTTCGAATCGTCATTCGAACGAACACGACAATGGTTTTGCTTTCCAACTTTTGTTTTCTACTTCACAGTCATCTTTTCAGAACGTTAAACTCACCGTCAGTTCGTTATTCTGAAATGTTTGAATTGTGTTTTCTCACTGTCGGACTCAACTAAACATCCTGATATCACATTGTTTTCACATTGAAATGTCGGCCATCTGATTCCTATCATCTATGGATATCAGATCGCAAACGATTTGTTTCTGTTATTCACTTGAACACTGTTATTTCTCATGAACTGTTGTGTTAACTGTACTTAAGTTTTCACTTAAATACACACAACTAATGTTTCAAATGTACGTTGTACTTACTGTATCTAAGTTTACACAAAAATACGTACAACGATTTCTTGTATTTAGGATTCTGATAATACAAGTAATGTATAGACACATAGAATTAAACATAGTTACTGTTTATAGTACACGTACCGTACGGACTTGCCAGCCGGTCAGGTACTAGTTGTCACATTGGCAAATGGCCATGGCTGTCTTCCGTGCCAAGAAGTTCAGCAAGAAATATGGAAGGAACAGTTTTGGCAACAACCGAGGAAGAAGTTGGGATTTGATGAGTCAAAGTTGCGATGCTACAATTGTGACTAGCTGGCTCGCAAGAGATTGTTAGTCCCCGAAGGTGGTGAAGGAGGGTGAGAAGAAGCCGGATGAGAAGGCTGTTTCTGGGGGAGGTGCTAGTTCATCTAAAGCTCTGGTGACTCAGGAAACAGACTCCTATGATTGGAGTGATCAAGTGCAAAAGTTAGAGATGACCTCGAGTCACGCATTTATGGCAGAAGTGGATGAGAAGCAAAATGAGGTAACCCAAAATCTTTGCTCAACTTCTTGCATTGAGAAGGTATTTATGTACCGTTCTAAAAATGAGGACTTAATCAAGGAGGTCACCAAACTTAAGTACTTTAACTCTGAATTTCTCAAAAATGAAGCACTTTTCAAAAAGAAACGTGACGCTGAAAGATATGACATTTCACAATTGAAAGAATTATTGAGTGATAAAGAGTCCAACTATCGGGACACAAGGCGTCGGATAGATGAACTCACTTCAGAGTTGGAATGATACAGGTATGAGGGGGAAGAATGAAGAAAGAAGTGCTGGGAAGAGCACAGAGTGTTCAACATCATCTAGAAAATCACCTTTTATTCCAAAAACTGATTTTGTAAGAAGATTTGATGAAATTAAAATCAAACCAAATGATATGTTTAAGAATTTTAATTCTACTTTTGTTAAGAATGATGATGTTTAGAATCAGTTTCTTCTTCTTTAAAGCAGGCGAATAGGGATCATTCCACTATCACCAAAGAGGCGGGTTGAAAGTTAAACCCTAATTGTGAACCTTTTGTTCCAACCGAGTCATTGGAACAGGCCTCTACAAGTACTTCCTCTAGTCATGGTGATGGTGATGTAAAGCAGTTTGTCCCAAAAGAATTTCATGAAGAGGTATGTTGTTTTCATGTGGTAGATCAGGCCACATTGCCAGAAACAGTCTGCACCGGCCTACTGCATTCTTCTATGTGAAGAATCAGAAGGTCACACCCAAGGCCAAACCTACCAAAAGATCAATGAGGACTGACCAATCTTCAAAGCCTAGGGTCACACCTCAGAAGGTACCTCAGAATCCTCCCACTGCCAAGAAGGCCAAACCATTTAAACAAAATCATTCTGGTTTTCGTAAGCAAAAATCAAAGGCTTTTAAAACTAAAAGCAAGTAACAGTGGAAGAATAAACCACTAATGAAACCACCTTTAAAACCAGTTGATCTTGTCAGTGGTGCAAGGCCCAAAATTATCGAGGCCAAACCAATCAAGCCCAAAGGCATTATCAAGAAAGGACCCATTGTTCCACCTGTACCTAAATCTGTTATCGTTTGGGCACATATTTCTCATTGATTGTGTGTGTGATGCAGGGTCGACCCAATAAGCTTAAAAATGTTTGGTATGTGGATAGTGGCTGCTCACGGCATATGACTGGGGATTTCTCTCAGTTACATGAAATCACACCTTTCAATGGAGGATACGTCTCATTTGCCGGAGACAAGGGATGGAAGATAAGCATGAAGGGCACAGTCACTAATGGAACTCTGAGTTTTGAAGATGTATACTACGTTGAAGAGCTCAATCACAACTTATTGAGTGTTTCTTATATATGTGACAAAAGCTTCTCAACACACTTTACAAACAAGGAGTGTCTCATTCTAAAGCGCGGATTTGTAGTGCCTAATAAGTGGATCTTGATGAGGACTCAGAGAATCAACAATGCCTACATCATAAATATGAATTTAGATTCATTCACTGAGAACACCTGCTTGTTCTCAAAGGCATCAGAAAATGACTGTCTACTTTGGCATTCTCGACTGGGTCACGTCAACCTGAAGAATCTCAACAGACTTGCCAAGGGAGATCACGTTATTCGCTTACCTTCTAAAGACTTCTCCTCAATTGACAAGTGCATCGCATGCGCCAAGGGGAAGCAAAACATGAAACCCCACAAGCCTAAATTGTTCAATTCAATCTCATCAGTTCTGTAACTTCTTCACATGGATCTCTTTGGACCAGTCAATGTTATGAGCATCGGGAAGAAGTCATATTGTCTGGTTAGGACAGATGATTATTCCATTTTTACTTGGGTGTTCTTTCTGGCCAAGAAAGATGAGACACCAGGGAATTGCTCGGCAGTATAGTGTAGCTCTTACACCTCTGCAAAATGGAGTTGTTGAAAGAAGGAACAAAACGCTTATCGAAGCTGCATTAACCATGCTATCAGAGTCCAAACTGCCAATATTCTTCTGGGCTGAAGCTGTTAACACAACTTGCTATGTTCAAAATCGAGCACTGTTGAAAAAACGCCACCAGAAGACTCCCTATGAGATTTTCTTCAACCAGAAGCCAAAAGTTGGTCATTTCAAGTGTTTGCTGACAAGGATGATGAGTGTTACTTAGTGGGCTATTCATCAGAGAAAGCTGCCTACCGGGTATACAACAAGAGGACCCGGATGATTGTGGAGTCATACTATATCGATTGGCAAGAGATGAATAACATTGATGTCGGTTCTGGTCCAGACTAGTTATTTCAGTATGATTCCACTTTCGAGCCCTTCAACACTTCATCAGAGAGTGCAGGACCGTCTGAGCCAACTGACAACTTCTACAAGGGTGATGACGTAGACTACCGGGTTGACTACGTTCCATCAGATCCGGATACTTCTTAGTCAGTTCAGCCAATCCAGAGACAGATCAAACTTCATCTTCTTCCCACCAAACCTTTGATAATCCACTATTCTCAGACCACATCCCTGAGGAACATTGTGTGTATCATGGAATAGAAGCAAGTGAAACCACTCTAGTTGACAACCTTTCTTCCTCCAGTGAAGATCAGATGAACCACATCAGCAACTTGCTAGACTATCTAGCAGTGGAGGAAGTGCCAACCCTAAGCAACAACAAGAATCATTATGTGGAGGAAGTGCCAGCTCAGAAAACCTTTCCTGAAAGCACTATCTTACGAATTTAATCGAGTCCTATTAATTCTTGTTTGTATTCCTGTTTTATTTCGCAAATCGAGCCCAAGAATGTCAAGATGGCTCTTAAGGAGTCAAGCTGGGTCGAGGCGATGCAGGAAGAGCTGATGCAGTTTCAGAAGCTCAAGGTGTAGAATCTGGTTCCATTGCCCAAGTGGAAACTGCCTATTTGAACCAGATGGGTCTTCGAAGACAAAAAGGGATGATTCATGGGTGACCATAAGTAATAAGGCATGATTGGTAGTGCAGGGCTGGTACCAACAAGAGGGGATCGAATACGAAGAAGTCTTTGCACCAGTTGCAAGACTTTAAGCTATACAGAACTTCTTGGCCTACGCTTCCTACATGAACTTCACTGTGTATCAAATGGATGTGAAGACTACCTTCTTGTATGGAAAGGTCAAAGAAGAAATCTATGTGTGCCAGCCCCCAGGGTTCGTGGATTCGTAATATCCTGACCATGTCTACAAGCTAGACAAAGCCCTCTATAGTCTTCATCAAGCACCTTGAGCATAGTACACTACTATTATAGATCATCTGCTTGCTCATGGATATGCCCGAGGAGCCATTGACCAGACAGTGTTCCTTCGCAAGGATAAGAATGATTTGATTCTCGTCCAAATCTACGTGGACAACATTATTTTTGGTTCCATGAGCTCGGTGCTAGGCAAAGTATTCGAAGATGTGATGAAGAAGAAGTTTGAGATGAGTGTGATAGGAGAGATGACCTTCTTTTTGGGTCTTCAGGTAAAGCAAGATCCTAAGCGCGTGCTGATTCATCAAGGCAAATATGTTACCGATATTCTGACAAAGTTCAATATGCTGGAATCAAAGCCTGCGTACACTCCCATGGTTGCTCGTGCGGTCTTAACTTCGGATTCTGATGGTGAAGATGTTGATTAGCACCTCTACCGCTCGATGATTGGCTCATTAATGTACGTGACCGCCAGCCGACCAGACATCATGTTCTCCGCATGTCAGTGTGCCAGATATCAAGCAAATCTAAAGGCCTCTCACCTGATTGCTATCAAGATGATCTTTCTCTACCTCATTAGGAACTTGTCTCGGCTTGTGGTATCCTAAGAACTCTGAGTTTCGTTTACATGCTTACTCTGACAGTGATTTTGGTGGTTCTAGGCAATGCAAGAAACAGACAACCGTGTCTACTTCCACCGCAGAAGCTGAGTATGTTGCTGCTTCCAGCTGTTGTTCTTAGGTTTTATGTATGCAACAGCAACTCCTCGATTACGGTTTGAATTTTCTTGACTCTCCTATTTATTGTGATAATGAAGTTGTCCTACAGATCGTCAAGAATCAGGTACTACACTCCAAAACTAAACACACTGACATCCGGATTCACTTTATCCGCGACTGTTTCAAACGGAAACTGATTCATTTTGAAAAGGTCCACACAAATGATAATCTGGCGGATCTTTTCACAAAACCGTTCGACACAGCTCGATTTCGATTTCACCATCTCCTTACCTCTCTCAAACTAATAAGTTTTGATTAAAACAGTTTTGTAAATACGGTAAAATTTGTGTTTTGTTTTACTTTAATTTTTACATCACAAATTTAGGGGGAGAAAATTTACAAAAAAAAAAAAGAAAGATTTTCGGTCTTTGAGTCAAAATTTAAGAAAAAAACAAAAAGATTTTCGGTCTTTGAGTCAAAATTTACAAAAACAACAAAAAGATTTTTGATTTTTGAGTTAGTCTAAGATGATCTACAAGTTTAGGGGGAGTGAATTTTAAGAAAACGACAAAAAGATTTTACATTTTCAAAATTTAAGAAAATACAAAAAGATTTTAATTTGGATGGTCAAGTGAAGTGGTTCAATTTGGGAAGTGAAATGATTTCTAACACTCAAAAATTCACTACCTAAAAGTAATTTCTAATGAATAACAACTTTGGATAACTATAATTCACTAACAAGTTAAAACAAGTTTTTCCAAATGAAAGAAATGGACTTGATCAATAAAATTATTAAATATATAAATAAGTGAGAAGTAAGGAAAATTAGATAACCGGTAACATGCAACAACTATTTGACTTTTTGTGTAGATCTTTAAGTCAAAACAAAATTGTGTTTCGATAAACTTGAAATTGTTTTGAAAAACTCGGGTATTTTCCATGTTTTGTGCAAACAAAGAGTGGGAAATACTTACTGAATCATCCTCTGTTTAGCGTAACCAAAGACCTGGATGTGTGACGTTAAGGCCAATGTGTCTACAGATTAGTAAAGTAAAAGATGCCAATGAGCACAAAGATGATAGAATGTTCTTGATTCTAATCTAATTGATCTGTTATTTTCTTTTCTCATCTTAAACTCTATTAAAACGTTTTAAGTTCATTGAAACATAATCAAAGTTAAAAATAAAAGATTTCACAAAATTGATAGGTTGCATGTTAATCTGGTTTTACTATCTAACTGTTCATAAATTTCCCAAAAAGTAGTTTCAGAAAACAGTTAGAAAAACTTTTGATCATAACTCTTATTTTTGAATTACGGATTAACAAGTGGAAATTATTGGTAGGGTATAATTATTTTAAGGTTGGGTTTCACAAGAAATTATTTTAAGGTGGTCAAATTTTTAATACAGATTTGATCCGACGAAATTGACCCAACTCAACTTTGAACTCGTCCAAAGTTTCTGAGTTTATTTTATTTTATTTATTTATTTAGAAAAAGTTAGAAATTTTTCAGAAAATAATTTTACTCGAAAATTTGCATACTCGAAAATTATGCACGAATTCGAGTACACGGAAATTTTTCTATAAATAGTTCGAGTATGTCCTATTTCGAGTACCATTTGTTTCGTATACGATTTTTCTCTCTCTAAGGAGATCTCGTTTTCTGTGCACCGTTTTCAAAATCCACTCCGACTACTTTGTAGATCACACTTAGGCGACCCTAGGTATATATTTTGAATAAATTTTGACCACTAAATAACAAGTTATGGGTCAAAAACACTTTTCGAGTACTTCTTTCCGTTAACAAAGGGAATATTGGACAAATCACCTCGAAAAACTTAAAATTAGAAAGGGATCTTCTTATATGTTGGTCGCCTTCTAATTCCGAGCATTTCAAGTATAATTTGGTGTTCTAAGGAGCAAAATTGAGGGAGTTATGATGTTTTTAGCTTTCTCGAAATTTTGAATTTCGAAAACTGATTTTGAATACAAATTTCGAGTATGAGATTTTTCGAATACAGATCATTTTCGATTACAACTGTTTTTCAAATACAAACTCTAATTTTGATTATAACTAATTTTCGAATACAACTCTAATTTCGACTACTACCTATTTTTTGAATACAGATCTATTTTCGATTAGAACCTAGATTTCGAAAACACTTCAAAATTCGTAAACATCCTTATGGCCTTGAACTTTTCTAAACTTCGTGATTTTGTCTAACTCATTTAACCTGGACTTGGTCTTTGATTTTTGCCCGTGACTTTTTATTTTAGTTTTGACTAACTTAACTTTGTTTCATTTTCAGATGGATGACTTAAGATTTGTATCGGACCACAACATGTGCGCATATGTCGGAGATCCACCTGAGAAGCACTCGATGTTCAGAAGCTTAGTGGAAGGGCTGATATTATCTCCGGTGAACGACGCATACATGGAGCATCCAGAGATCGTATCTAAGTTTATCCAGGACTTCTAGAATTCGATTACTGAGCGCACGGACGCTAATGGAACAGTCGGTTTGATCGGTAAAGTTCAAGGCCAACCAGTCATCAATACAGAGCAAATTTTGACGTAATGCCTTCAGTTCGGCGACAAGGTAATCGACCCTGTTGAACTCGATCATGACTTGGTTCACAGCACGGTTTATCAGATGGCTCATGAGGGTGTTTATCCTCCCACAGAGAAGAAATTGCTGCACCCTTACTAGAGATATCTAGCACATGTCGTGACCCAGTGTCTGTCTGGGAGGAAAGGTGGATATGATGTGTTGAATCAAACCCCTTAGCTCATGTATGGTGGCCTTAGCTTTGGGTGTTGATTTCAACTACTCCCAGATGAAATTTTGAGACATGCATGCCAACATCAAAGGAAAGAGAAAAGAAAGATTTCTGGCCTTCCACCGCTTTATAAGATCGTCATCAACAAAAGACATCCGAACCTTGTTCCCACCATCGGTACTCTCGGGAACAAGAGGATGAGGGAAGACATTTTTTCGTACATGATGATGAACAAACGAGGAAAGAAGCAATACGTCGGCGAGCGCCCTCTGATCAATTTTGGGAGGTTTATGGGAGAAGATGCAGTGATGGATGAACATGGAACGCTTGTAGCAATCATTGCCGAAGAGTATGACATTCCTCCAACCGACACGGCTGCTGAGGAAGTTGTTTCCGAGTCTTCATCATCATCATCCGGTGAAGAGATTTTGGTTAGAGAGAAAGAGCCGGTCATCCCACCATTGACCAGAGCCAAACGGGAAGACATATAGGACAAGGACTATATTCCGACTCTTGAGTCCTCGCCAAAGAAGAAAAGCCTCCAGATGATGTCCAAGCGGACAAAGGAGCCCAGATTGCAGAAGAAGACCGCGAGATCGTCCTCCTCGACTCCTACTCAGCCTCCACCACCTCCACCTCTTACTCAACCCACTCTACCTCCTACTCAAGTCACTCCACCTCTTACTCAGCCTACACCACAACCACAATTTAAGCCCACAACACAGCCTAAGCCACCCACACAGCCAAAACCACCACAACCACCAAAACAAAAGCCACCCTCTCAACCCACTAAACCCAGAACCACATCCCAAGTTCCCATTCCACCACCACCACCACAACCTCAGAGACCACCCAAACCACATCATCACCACCTCAATCTCATATTTACATCCACCACAGTAAGCCACCACCATCACCAAGTAGGAGTCAAAGGGACAAAGGCAAGGCTCACATGCGTACGCCTTCGCCTTATGCGCCTGAGGGTACACCCGTGGATCTGATATGGCTACAAGAGCATGTTTTCTTGTTGGAACAAGATTCCATTACCAAGAATGACAAGATTCACGAGTTGCAGGGAGCCTTGGTCAGAGTGTGTGAAACGCTTAGAAGGCAAAATCAGGATCTTGGACGATTGGAGAACCAAAATAGGCTCTTGACAACGGCCATTGAAGCGTTGACCCGGTCAAAGGTTGATGATCAATAGGAAGATGATAAGGATGAAGATGATGAAGAAGAAGAAGAAAAGATTGAGAAGAAAGATGATGGTGATGACATGGATGGCGATAATGCAAAGGATGACCAAGGTGATGATAAGGATGGGGATAATGCCAAGGACGACCAAGGTGATGACAAGGATGGCGATAATGCCAAGGATCACCAAGGTGATGAAAAGGATGGCGATAATTCCAAGTATGACCAATGAGATGACAATGATGGAGACAATGCCAAGTATGACAAAGGGAAATATAAAGATGATTACAACACGGGAGGTGACATGGGCTGGGGTGCCAGTTCATCAGGTTAGAAGGATGATGAACCTGTACAGGACGCTGCCAAAGATACTGATGCTTCTGAGAATCCACCTTCTTCAGAGAAGCCTCTAGACTTTTATGATGATTTACTTAAGGATCTTCCCGAGAACTTTATGCTTGACGGATTCAATGAAGAGCTTGGTGCTGCGGGAATTGGATACTTATTTGTAGACGTATCTATGGATTCTGTTTTTGATGCTGTCTGTGAGCAAGAGAGGAAAGATAAAGCCGAATCTTCTATGGGAGCATCTGTAGAAGAAGAACCAGAAAATGTCATTCTCGACAACGTCTCCAAAGATCCATATGTGGACTTCTTGTATGCTCACAAGTATGTCAACCCGGAACGACAGGAGATTGCTCCACTGGCCAAAGTTATTGACAGTTGGTTCGACAGGCAGAAAGACTGGACACCTGCTCCTCCAGAGATTCGAGCATCATGGCTAGGAGAAATGCAGGAAGAACATACAGAGCATACATTCACGACATGCGACAGAGACTTGTTTGCAGTTCGCAATGACAAATCAAACGTTTGCTGCTGGATGTACGACAAAGACATAGATCTTTATCTTGTGAAGAGAATGAATGGGAATATGGAATATGTCAAGAGGCCAAGGGATTTCTACTCAATGCAAAAGTTCGACATAAGGAGCATCAACAACGCGATGTTCTTCAATCCCTCCAAAGACACTCAGGCCGATCTGTTGGCCAAATTCCTAAAAGACCAATGCGACAGAGATTCTCCAGTGATGAAGACAGCGAAAGGAAGGCGCTTTGTTTCTACTTGCATCTTGGATCCTGTCAAGAGGGAACCATGGATCTATTACAAGTATCCGCCTCCACATACTGAGAAAGCCATTCCTGTCTCTTCACGAGCTCCCGACAACTCCTTGGCCAACTTCCTGTCATGGTAATTTGATGAGAAGACACTTGCTGCTGTCATTCTCTGGAACACATTCCGGAACAAAGATGACATTAAAGACATTGGTATGATACTGACCCGATGGATCTTCTGAAGTTTGGAAAGGAGGATATGCAGAAATTGTCACATATCAGAGTCTACGGTGACTGGGACGAAGAGGCGAAGACCTTTACTCGTGTAGTCTCTTTTGCTATGCAACAGAAGCTGTATGCTGGAGCAGGTCCTTACTCTATCTCACTCCCTATCAGTTGACTTCGTTAGTCTAGGGGGAGTCTGTAGAATCCGACTAAAGATGAAGACTAACAAAGTCAACCTGAGAAGAGTCGAAGACCTGATTTTGTTATTTTTCGTATAAAGTACATTTCATGTACAGTATATTTCGTGTACTCGAACCATTTTCGTGTATAGAGGTTTGAGTACTCCTAGAGTAGTATAAATAGACGTATTTTGTACTGTTCTAGGGTTGGATTCCTGAGGCGTGCTCTCTAGACGTATTGAGGCACTGTTTCATGAACTTCACTGAATATATAAAAGTTTTGATCTTTCTTCTTGTTCTTGTGATTCTATTCTGGGTTCTGCACGTTATAGAGCCATTTGATGCAGAATGGAGGCATAAAGCTCGGTTATTGACAAGATCTGAACCTACAGAGTTGATCTGTTGGGATCTCATTGTACATATCATGTGACATAGGTGTATAGGTTGGTAGTGGGTGCGAGATGTTTTCATGTATATAGATCCTGAGTTGTGAGATGGAGGGTAGGGGTGTTGTTGGTTTGGATGTGTTGTGACTTTTGTTGTATCAAAACCTCTTGATGTACAAAACTGTGGTGGTAGTAATAAAATGATTATTTCTGTAGATCGGTTTGTGTGTGATGTATGAATGTGTATGTGTATCAAAATTTTAAGAACAACAATTGTATAACATATCGTAAAATATCAAAATCCTAGGTGGTAACATATCAAAGTCCTGTGTGGCAACATATAAAAATCCTGTGTGGTATCATTTCAATTGTCTGTGTGACAGTATATCAAAATCCTATGTGGTAACATATCAAAGTCCTGTGTGGCAACATATCAAAATCCTGTGTGGTATCATTTCAATTGTCTGTGTGACAGTATATAAAAATCCTGTGTGGCAACATATCAAAATTCTGTGTATATCATTTCAATTGTTTGTGTGACAATATATCAAAATCCTGTGTGGTAAAATATCAAAGTCCTGTGTGGTAACATATCAAAATCCTGTGTGGTAACATATCAAAGTCCTGTGTGGCTACATATCAAAATCCTGTGTGGTATCATTTCAATTGTCTGTGTGACAGTATATCAAAATCCGGTGTGGTAACATACCAAAATCCTGTGAGATAACATATCAAACTCCTGTGAGGTAACATATCAAACTCCTGTGTGGTAACATATCAAAATCCTGTGTGGTAATATATCAAAATCTTGTGTGGTAACATATCAAAATCTTGTGTGCTAACAAATCCAAATCCTATGTGCTAACATATTAAAATCCTGTGTGGTAACATATTAAAGTCCTATATGGGAATATATCAAAAACATGTGAACAATAACATATCTGTAATTTTGTCACAATGTCGTGTGCTGTGTGATAATATAACATGTTTTTGAGATAATTGAACTGAGTATAACTGCAAATATCTGTATGATAACTGTGTGTTGAAAACACATCTGGAGTATATCAATGTGGTTATACTATGTTTCTTATAATCACATGTAGGATCAACTAGGAGCCCGGAAACAACCCGGTTCCAATGGAGATTTGCTCGACAGCCTCTGGAATAGTGCGGAATCCTATTCCTGGGTTTTCCAATCGAAACCAATTGCACTCGTGGTGATCCGAAGGTGAAGAATGGACATTTGATGCAAGATAGAACACCACGGGATTAGAATCGAACTTGGACAGGCAAGAACTGCTCAAAACTTCTAGGGTTTGACACTAGAGTGCTCTGGGAAGATTGAGGGCTCGGGAAAATTAGGTTTGAATCTGTTTGAACTAGTATTTATAGAATGTACTCATTCGGCCGAATGAGTGGCCGAAGCAACTCATTCGGTGAATGGCTCAGCCGAATGAGCTTAGTCCACTGAATGAGTCATGCGGGTGACTCATTCGATCGCCCTAGTCATTCTGTAGGCGTTCATTCGGCCGATTAACCTCATTCTTAGGGTCATATGCCCGAATGGGTCTATATGACATATAAAGTCAAAGTTAAACATAATCAAACACATATAAACTAAAATAAACATTAAGAACAATATAGAAATACTGATTTCATTAATGACATAAACTCTATACATCAAAAGATAATAAAAAACTGAACTAGGGACATTTCATGCACCAACATCACATTTCAACATAAATTTTTCAGTATAACTGAACATGGTTGAATTTATGTGACTCAAAGGGTTACATCTTTAATATTCTTGAACTGACCTGAGTTTGTCTGCATGTGACCAGAACAATGGTTCCAAAACGAGGTCGACCAGCTAAGAAAGTTGCCAAGAATTTTACTAACCCTGGACTGAATCAAGTATCACCTGTGAATGTAGAATCTAATCCAGATCCGCATATTAATCCGGAAATAAACAAGGTTCCACCCGAAAATCTTGAAACGAATACAGTTCCACCCATAAACCCGGAAGTGAACACTGTTCCACCTGCGGTTGCAAGTGGATCTGAACTGAAGGAAGCAATGATAGACCGAATTGTGAGAGAAAAACTATCTTCTTGGGATGTTTTGACATAACATCAACCACATGTCACTTCTGGTTTGGTGGGAACCATGATCACACTGAACACAATGCTACCGGTGGCCACGCAGAAACTCATCATACCACCGGTACAGCAACAACAAAAACAACTGTTCCTGATCCACCACAGCAGGGATGTACTTATAAGTACTTTGCTGCTTTTTCTCTGAAAGACTCAGCTTTAACATGGTGGAATACCCAGGCAAAAACTTTTGGCTCAGCTACAGTCGATTCGATGGGTTGGAACAAATTGAAAACTATGATTATGTCAGAGTACTATCCTATCACTGAAATTCAAAAGCTCCAGGAGGAATTCTGGAATCACTCGATGATCGGTGCTGATTGCTTAGCTTATACCGATCGCTTTCATGAACTCACTTGTTTACTTCCCAATATGTTTCCTATGGAAGCAGCTTTGATTGAGAAGTATATCAAATTTTGGTTCCCCAGATTCGGGGAATGGTGACTGCAGCTGAACCAACCACTCTCAAACGTACAATCTTGTGACCACCAAGCTTACCGATGAGCCGGTAAGGAGCGGTACTTTGATTACAAAAACTCAGACGGCAGTGGGCCATAGTGATGTCGGTAGCTCGAATGTTTCGAAAGGTACCAAATGAAAATGGTTTGGCATAACCAAAACCAAAGCTCCGGCTGAGACTATCCAGAGCAAACGAACAGTGAAAAACTATGGTGCGGCTATTCCTGAGAGGAAAGCTTATACTGGGCAAGCGCCCAAATGCATTAAGTGTCCATATCATCACACATGACCGTGTCCTATTTATGCAAACTGTAATCAAATTGGACACTACACCAGATACTGTAACATGCTTGCTCATCAACCAAACCAAGCACCACAACAGACCACTCAAACAAACTGGTCGTGCTTCAAGTGTGGAAGTCCCGACAATTTTAGGAGAAACTGTTCGAACAACGACAACACCAATCAAGGGAATGAAGCTAGAGGGAGAGCTATCCAGATTGGTGCAACCGAGGCAAGGCATGATGCGAAAATTGTCACTGGTACGTTTCTTCTCAAAAATCTATACGCATTAGTTGTGTTTGATACAGGAGCAGATAAGAGTTTTATCTCTCCTGAATTTACATCATTACTTTTGTTGCCTACGGTAGATCTAGAAACTCCTTATGTCATTGAACTTGCTATTGGCAAGTTAATCAAAACTAACAGTGTTATTCAAGGATGTTCCTTGAATCTGAATGATCACCTTTTTAATATCAATCTACTTCCTATTGAACTTGGAAGTTTTGATGTCATTGTCAGTAGGGACTGGCTTTCTGAAAACCAATTGGAAATTGTATGTCAACACAAGGTGATCATTATTCCATTAACTGATGGTAATACGATGATAGTTCAAGGAGAACGAGCTGGTAGAAAACTTCGTATCATATCTTGCATGCAAACTCAGACATGCTTACTGAAAGGTTGTTAGGCCTTTCTAGCACATGTGACAGAAAACTGTTCTCCACAAAAACGTATCGCAGATATACCAATAGTTAAATATTTTCCTGACATTTTTCCTGAAGATATATCTGGATTACCCCAGTGAGACAAGTTAATTTCCGAATTGACTTAATTTCAGGTGCAGCACTTGTTGCTAAGGCTCCTTATTGTTACCACCCTCGGAGATGCAAGAGCTTTCAGGTCAACTACAGGAATTATTAGACAAAGGTTTTTCAGGCCAAGTTTCTCACCCTGGGGAGCACCAATTCTTTTTGTGAAGAACAAGGATGGTTCATTCAAGATGTGTATCGAGTACAGGGAACTCAATAAATTGACAATCAAAAACCGTTATCCATCACCACGTATCGACGATCTATTTGATCAATTACAAGGTGCTACTTATTTCTCAAAAATCAATTTAAGATCCGGATATCATCAGTTACGAATTCATGATGATGATGTTCCAAAAACTGCTTTTAGAACCCGTTACGGACATTACGAATATCTAGTAATGTTGTTTGGATTAACTAATGCACCTGAAGTTTTCATGGATTTGATGAATCGAGTATGTAGACCTTATTGGGATAAGTTTGGGATTGTGTTTATTAATGATATTCTCATTTACTCCCGAAACCAACAGGAACATGATCAACACTTGAAACTGATCTTAGAACTTTTGGCACGTGAGTAACTATATGCCAAATTCTCTAAGTGTGAGTTTTGGTTAAGAGAAGTTCAATTTATTGGGAATGTAGTGAATGAGAACGGTATTCAAGTGGATCCCTGTAAGAGTAAAGCTGTGAAACAATGGGAGACATCACAAACTCCAACTGAAATACGTCAATTCTTAGGACTGGCAGGTTATTATCACCGATTCATCAAGAATTTTTCAAAAATAGCCTTGCCACTAACAATGTTGACACAGAAAAATCAACCATTTAAATGGGGTTCTCAACAGAAGGAGGCATTCCAACTGTTGAAGCAGAAACTCTGCAACGCACCTATTTTGGCATTACAGGAAGGTAATGATAACTTCAAGGTATACTGTGATGCTTTCATCAAGTTCTTGGGTGTGTGTTAATGCAGAATGAAAAGGTAATTGATTATGCTACTCGACAACTGAAAATACATGAGAAGAATTACACCACTCATGATCTAGAACTTGGTGTAGTGGTGTTTGCACTCAAAATTTGGAGACACTATCTTTATAGAACTAAGTGTATTGTATACATTGATCACATAAGTCTTCAAAACATTCTAGATCAGAATTCTTGAACATTCGACAAAGGCGGTGGGTAGAACTCTTGAACGACTATGACTATGAAATTCGTTATCGCCTAGGTAAGGAGAATGTTGTAGCCGATGCCTTGAGTCGCAAGGCACGAGTCAAACCTATACGTGTGAAAGCGTTAGGTATGACTATTCAAACCATTCTAATTCCTCATATTAAAGAAGCTCAGCAACAAGCCTTACAAGCAACAAACTACTCAGCCGAGGAACTAAAAGGGTTAGACAAACAACTCGAAACCAAAACTGATGGAGTGTTATATTTCAAAAGCCGAATTTGGATTCCTTTATTCGGTAATATTAGAACAATCATCTTGGATGAAGCGCACAAATTCATGTATTCCATTCATCCACGTGCTGATAAAATGTATAAAGATCTTAAAGATTTTTACGGGTGGCCTGGAATGAAGAAACACATAGCCGAATACGTGGATTGATGTTTAACATGTCTGAAAGTTAAGGCTGAACATCAACGACCTTCTGGGTTACTACAATAACCTGAGATTCTTATGGGGAAATGGGATCAGATCTCTATGGATTTCATCACTAAACTACCTAGAACATCACGTAATCACGACTCTATATGGGTTATCGTCGATCGCCTTAGTAAATGTGCGCATTTCTTACCCATCCGAGAAGATTTCTCTATGGATAGACTGGCTAAACTCTATGTTAATGAGATTGTATCTTGACATGGAGTACCAATCTCTATCATTTCAGAAAGAGATAGTCGACTTAGGTCACGATTTTGGCATACTCTTAAGAATGCTCTGGGCACACAAATCAATATAAGCACAGCTTATCATCCATAAATGGATGGGAAAACCGAACGAAGAAATCAAAAACTGGAGGATATGCTCAGAAGCTGTGTGATTAATTTTGGAGGGAGCTGGGGTATTCATCTTCCATTAGTTGAAATTTTATACAATAACAGCTGCCATACTAGTATTCAATGTGCTCCATTTGAAACACTTTTTGGACGCAAATGTAGATCTCCTATCTGTTGGTCAGAGATAAGTGAAAATCAGATAATAGGCCCAGAATTCATTCAAGAAAAAACGGACAAGATCGCATTTATTCAAGAACGAATTAAAGCTGCTCGCGATCGTCAAAAGATTTATGCTGATAATCGTCGTAGACCTTTAGAATTCCAAATAGGTGACCGAGTAATGTTGAAAGTTTCACCTTGGAAGGGCATATTCAAATTTGGAAAACGAGGTAAACTCTCACCGAGATTTATAGGACCATTCAAAATTCTAGAACGAATTGGAACAGTAGTATACAGACTTGAATTACCTCCTGAACTTAGTAACATTCATGATGTCTTTTATGTATCAAATCTGAAGAAATGCCTAACTGATGAATCATTGATCGTATCTCTTGAAGAAATTCATATTGATGAAAAACTTCAGTTCACAAAAGAACCGGTAGAGGTGATGGATCGAGAAGTTAACGTGTTGAAATGCAATCGAATTCCAATTGTTAAAGTTCGATGGAACTCACAACATGGACCTGAATATACATGGGAACGGGAAGATCGAATGAAAGAAAAGTATCCTCATCTGTTCTCATAAACGATTGCCATTAGATACGTCTTCACTAAATTTCGAGATGAAATTTCTTTAACAGGAGGAGACTGTGACAATTACGTTCGAGAATTACGTCATCAATGACTGGGAGCACATTTCGTTGTCCTTGAAATCCATGTTGATTTATTAATTGTGATTATTACAGGTTTGAAGTATGCGAGAAATTGTGTACGTGGTTGAAAACCGTCCGCGAAACGGAGTTTCGCAATCGTAAAATGAAGAAAAATCTCTAACTATTGCAATCCGGGACCTGTCGCGGTACACCAAGGCTACGTTGAGGTCCCTTGACGGTACACGTGAGTCAAAATATCTAATATTCCTTCGGATTTCTTCGCAGTACGCCAAGGAAAAAGTATGCCCCTTGGCTGTACGCGGCGAGTAGGGCTGTGCAGAATCAGCTTAATTTCATCAGAATGCATGCAAAGTTATCCAATTTTCATTTTCTCGAACAGCAGCTCCCTTATTGACGAACAGATCAATTTTTCACCATCAAATCTTAGTTCTGAAGCTGCCAAAACCTACAGATCGCACCAGGGAAAAATTCTACATCATCAGATCATTGTGTTACAACCAGAAATCCGTCCGATCGGGTAACGATTCGTTTTAACCTACTAGTTTGATAATGGTTTGATTAGATCTTGTTTTTGAACGTAACGCAATCGTTAGGGTTGTTGATTATTGCATATATGATGGCTATGAATGATTTTAAACGAAGAACTCGGTATGTTAATGGTTAAATTCTTGTTTTGATTCGTTGTAATGCACGGTTTTCATGAAACTAAACCCATGATTATAATAGTTTAAACCATTTGATTGTAACAATGTATGTAATTATCTTGATCAATCCTTGAAATGCAAGGTTGATCAATCTGTGAGTGTGTGTGGGTGTGTTTTGAAAAGTGGAGAAAATTTGGGTTAAGTGCTGCTTATATAGTAGCTCAGTCGCACGAATGGCCCATTCGTGCAAATGGTCTCCAATCGGCCAAACCAGCTTGCCTACTGGGATGTTTGATTTTATGAAGTACATTCGTACGAATGAATGAGTTCATTCGGACGAATGTGCTCCAGCTTCAAAATTATTCATTTATTCTTAAAATTCTCAGGTTATTATTCTCGTACGTTAATGCGTTGGTTCCTGCAACGGTTCTTTATCTAGCTCCTTTAATTAAGACCAGACGACTTAATTCTCATATGCGACTGTATGAATAGTCATCCAAACAGTTGCATCAACAATTTATGTCCACTAGTGGTTTGAATTAATCTTTTTTATTCAGTAATGGTACTGTTTCAGGTTCATATCTCGATGGATCGTTACCTGAATGTTTTCAAGTATAAGGATTCGTTCTTGGTCGTATTTCTTTGATTCAATTTCTTCATTTATGTTGGTGCACGAAATATCCCTAGTTCAGTTTTGTATAATCCTTGATGTGTAAAGTTTATGATATTAATGAAATCAGTCTCTCTATATTGTTCTTAATGTTTATTTTAGTTTATATGTGTTTGATTATGTTTAACTTTAAATTGATATGTCTTATAGACTCATTCGGGCGAATAACTCTAAGAATGAAGCCATTCGGCCGAATGAACGCTTACAGAATGACTAGGGCGATCGAATGAGCCATCCTCATGACTCATTCAGTGGTCCAAACTCATTCGGCTGAGCCATTCGCCGAATGAGTTTTTTCGGCCACCCATTCAGCCGAATGAGTACAGTCTATATATACTAGTTCAAACAGATTCAAAAAAAACTTTACAGAGCCCTCTTTCTTCCCAAAGCACTCTAGTGTCGAACCCTACAAGTTTTGAGCGGTTCTTGCCTGTCAAAGTTCGATTCTCATCCCGTGGTGTTCGATCTTGATTCAAACGTTCATCCTTCACCTTCGGATCACCATGGGTGCTGTTGGTTTCGATTGGAAAACCCTGGAATAGGATACCGCACTATTCCAGAGGCTATCGAGCAGATATCCATTGGAACCGAGTTGTTTCCGGGCTCCAAGTTGGTCCTACAAAGTGGTATTAGAGCATTGGCTCTTGATTCTGCTCGATTTTCAATCCAAATCACCATATCTTTGATTGTTCGTTCGAGATCTGCAAAAACCCTATGTTTCTTGCCCTTCAAGTCACTGTTTCATTGAAAATCTGTGGGTTTTTGTGGTTGTTTTGTCAAATAGATCTTCCCAATTGTTTGGTAATCATGCCCTGATGTTCTGCACCAAATTTGGTGCTTAGATTTGGTCTAGATCAAAAGTTATCGCAATTTTAGTAGCTGAAAACCCCAGAAGGTCCGAATATGTCACACCCCGAGCCGGCGGGAACGGATCGGGTTTTCCCGTCGGACGGAAGGTTCTCGGGGCGTGATATCGTGAGTGATAATCGAATGATCAGATTGTTTACATAGCACATGATAAATAAATGAGAAATGCTAACACATCAATGATATAGAATTACAAGATTAAATTACAATGTATCGCTCATAATTTAACCAAGTAAATCTATCAAAAGAATCAAAGAAACTATATCTTGTATCTGTACAAGATATACAAAAGATGACTCATTGATTTTTTCATCAAAAGCATTAAACACAAATGAAGCTAGGTCTTCTAAAAGTCCACTAGCTTAGTCCATGCATATAATTAGCTACACCTGTTCATCACCTGAGAAAACCTGCATTTAAACAAAGTCAACACTAGGTTGGTGAGTTCATAAGTACGTTAATTGAAAACCCTGATTCATTCACATGCACAATCACAATGTTTATCATGTTACTTGTATGTAATTTGTTTCACCTGTTCACCCAATGGCTTCTCAATAGTTATATTCACAAATTATATATCATCCTAGTAGTGATGCTTATATATAGGGCATATGTAAGGGAACCAAGCCCTAGCCAACATCCCACCACATCACCACTAGAACTCCACACTACTTGCAATACAACTATTGATTTCCATCTCAATTCCCACTTGTTCACCTCAATGTATATCACCTGTGATATCATGTATTGAAATACTATAATAAAGAGTTGTTCTCATCAAACCGAAGTATTGATAACTCTTATATGTATTAAGGATATTAGATTTATTTAATCTGTTCCTTATATTTTTCTGAATCTTGTAGGTTAATTATTGATACACTTTTAATCAATAAAAGTGTTAATTAACCCTTTGTAATGTATTCTCAATGCAAAGTATAGAACCTAAAAGGAATCCATTGTGATCCTCACGTACTACAATGCATCCGATTTACCTCTATCCCGCCGTGTGTTCTCAATGTAGTTAACAAGGTTGAATAAGAACATGTCTTATTACGTTATGTCAACCGATGTGAGAATGATATTGTTATCATGAAGATACATTATCATGATTATCATTCTAAATGATCCATATGTTCACCATGTTGCCACTAAGCCGTGGTAAGAACTAGTCTTGCCACCCTTAATCCGCTCAGGTGGTGGATTGATAAATGCGTTCACACTATCGCATAGTATGTTTTTAAGTTGTAAACTAAGCGTTATAAGTACTTGACTTATCACCCTTAGTTAAATTAAAATGTTGAATGATATTTAGAAGATGTATTATCTTCTGATCATTCATGTGTTTTGTAATGTCATCATGTTTCTCTGTAATTGTTCTCAATGTTTGTTGGTGTATGAATTTTCTCAATATTTACTCATGTAAGAATAACTAAGTGTTATAAGATAAAATCTTACAACTATGTTATTCTAGTGTGTTGATGAATTATGAAATTATATTATCATATTCATCTGATAGTCCCTGTCATAACATGATCATACAAGCATGCATACAATGATAAGCGATAATAAACAATTTAATATTCTCTAAATCAAAGTATAAGCAAACTGTTAAGCAAAACTTTTAAATAAATAAAAGTAAAGCATGTTTCTCAGCCCCGTGAGTTTAAAATAAGTTAAGATTAAAGAAAAGGGGCATATGAACTCACCTTATGTTGTAGTGGTTGACTTAGCTTAAATGAAGAATGCACGCGCTCTTGATTGAACTTGAGTTTGTTTTCACGATCATGTATTGATTTCACGTTGTGTGTAACTTATAAGTATAAGTTGTGAGGTTTTGTGCGCATGTATGTGTTAGCCCTAAGGTCAGCTTAACACTTGTGGGTCTCAGTTATAATTCGGCCCTTGTTTGTTGTTCATAGATTCTCTAACATTTGATTTCGTTGACCTAGTTCATAATATTACATCACACTTGTTTAACCACTTAAAATTATATGTAAATAATTCTTAAGTGTTAGACTCATGTATTTATCAAAATGTTGTTATCTTTGAAATACGCATGTTTATTACCCTTTCATGTGTATGTTATGTTCCAAAGAAACTCCCATGGGCCGAATCCATAGTTTTAGACCAAATGGAGTATCCCGATCCAACCCTTAATGTGTGTCAAGTCAATTGTTTTTGAGTCACTCCTAAATAGGGATGGACCTCATGATTTGTCATGGGCCCAACTAATTTAGCTTTGGGCCGTGTATAAGATGTGGGCTGAAAGGGTTTGTTATTGGGCCGAGATAGGTGAGATGGGTCACGGTTGGGCCAAGTGTTTTAGATGTGGGCCGAAACGGACACGGTGGTTCGCAGCTTGGAGATGGGATGTTTTTAATATAATTGGGCCGCATGAGTTCAAGTGAGCTGAATAGAATGTAAACTGATTAGGTGTCGTGGGCCCAATAACTAGACTGGGCCGAACCAAGGCTTGGGTTTGTTCATTTCATGCAACTCACAGGTTCGGTAACACAAAGAATGGATAGCTGCCATCGAAGGTTCGCATGTATCATGGGTTCGGCTGATAGGTTTCCGGCATAGGTTCGGCCGAGGTTCGCCCCAGCTACGTCTCGCAGCTCACGGCTCCATGCATGTAGGAGGTTCATGGGTTCCCAAATGGTTCGGTGATCAAGGTGAAAGGTGTGGTGAGTTGTAGGGTTCGGCTCATGGTTAAGCCTCACGAACCATAAGGTTCACCCTCTAGGGTTCGCTCCTGAAAACTCCTGGTTCGGCACTTATTCAGGTACGTTGTGTTGTGAAGGGTTCGGCTAGAATCTTCTACATGGAAGGTTCGCCTAAGGTTCGAAAGCCACGCAAGGCTCGGCTGTTGCTACTGGTTCAGCGGTGATGTGAGGGTTCGGCTGTGGAAGTGGTTCGCAGCTGCAAGGTTCGTGGCACATGGTGGTCACAGGGTTCGGCTCATGCACCCTGGGTTCGTCCCCATACAGCCATGGTTCGGGAGAAGAGAGGTTCGGCCAGCCTCCTATAGTCGACCACGAACCTGTACATGCCCACCATTATCAACAGCTCAAACCTTTAATCTAGCCATTATAAAGGTGTGGCTACGTGCAGATAGGGCTTCGAGAGTGTTGGGTTCGAAGAAAAGGGTGAGGGTCCGACTAGATGTGTGTGTATCGAAATCCACAAATGAAAACCCTCATTTTCGTGATGTTTCAAGCTCCATACCTCGAATTTGAGTGGCCAAAGCTTCAGATATGCTATACTTTCTTGTTGAGGAGGTTGAGAGCTATGCGTGGACACCAAGAACACCCAAATCGGTTAAGAAACGAGCAAGTTATGTGGATTTGAAGAGTGATTCTTCTAGAGAGAGGATAGGTTCGGGAATCTCTCTTTTAGAGAGAAAGAGCTGATTGGAAATGAGGGATATAAGTCTCATTTGGTGCTTATATACTCCGGCGTATTCGGGTTTGTTTCGGTTGCTCGGTTCGCGTTTTCGTTGCGTTTCCAGAATTTAAACGCGTAATTTAAGTGTTTTAATCTAAAAGGAGTTAATTTAATTATTTTGATGAGTTTCAAAATTGTAAAACATTATTTATTTTATTTTATTAATTTATTTTCGTTCGTGTCGTGTTTCGTTTTCGTTTCGTCAGATCCTGTCACCATCGCGCGTATTCGTTCGAATCGTCATTCGAACGAACACGTCGATGGTTTGGCTTTCTGACTTTTATTTTCTATTTCCCAGTCATCATTTTAGAATGTTAATCTCACAGATAGGTTTGTGTGAATCGTCACCCACGCAACCACACTGTCAGTTCGTTATCCTAAAACGACACTGCATCATTGTTTTAAATTGTATTTCCTCACTGTTGGACTCAACTAAACATCATGTTTTCACATTGTTTTCACATTGAATTGTTGGCCATCTGATTCCTTGTAGGACCAATCAGGAGCTCGGAAACAATCCGAATCCAATAGAAAACTACACGACAGCCTCTGGAATAGTGCGGAATCCTATTCCAGGGTTTTCCAATCGAAACCAACAGAAACCGTGGTGATCCAAGGTTGTAAGAACAACGTGGAAGCAACAATCGAACACCACGGGTTGAGATTCGAACTTGGATGATCAAGAACCGCTCAAATCTTCTAGGGTTTTGACACTGGAGTCTCTGGGAAGAAGAAGGGCTCTAGATAGTTAAAGTTGAAATGATTTGAACTACTATTTATAAGCTGTAGTCATTCGGCCGAATGAGTGGCCGAAGCAGCTCATTCGGCGAATGACTAAGCTCGAATGAGCTATCATTCGAATGAGTCATTCGGCGAATGACTCATTCTCAATCCAGACATTCGCTATAACCTTCATTCGGCGAATGACTTCATTCTACAGTCATTCGCCGAATGAGTAACCTTTATACTCAATTCAGTTTATAATCAAATCAACTAAATAGATAAACATTAATAGACATTAAGGAATAGAAATAAAAACAACTTCCATTAATACTTTGAACATTTACATGATAAGAGTTACAAAACTGAACTAGGGACAAAACATGTATCAACAAACTCCTCCTTGGACCTAGTTCAACTCTTGGAAGTGTCTTTCTTGAAATACTTTGCTGAGATGGCTTTCCAATCTGCTCCAGCGTGTATCTTGAAAATGCTACAGAGACGGATAACTCTCATAAACTGCAAGGCTTGAACCATATCAGGAAGATCAAAGAAAATCTGATTCCTGAATAAAGCTTGGACATCTTTCTGAGACAGGTTCGTCAGCCACATAGGATCAAAAATTCTGACAGTTTCCCACTTTTTATCCTTGCAAAGAACTATCACAGCTTCACCAGTTCTCCCATCATAGTACCACCATCGGAAGCCATCCATAAAGTCTTGACGCATCTTCCGCAGGGGAATCTTCTTCAAAACTTTAGGGGGAAGCCACTTCAGGATAACTTTGTGCTTGCGGGTATCACCATCAATCTCTGGCAAATAGTATCGTTCTGGTTGCTGCTGTTGAAAGTTCACCCATCTCTTCCGGTATTCATACTTGATCTGTCGAGAAAACCAAGCAGACATCCCAGAGTCTTCACTGTAGAGCATGTTCAGACGTGCTAGTTGATTGACTTCGAATCCAGGCAACGTCTTGAAATCATGTGGGTGTTTGAAGTAATCAATCCCGTTTTCTCTCTTTACGGCATAGCACTTAAGATCATGGAAGTATGCCCAGCTAAGTATCTGACCTCCGGCTTTATATCCTTTGGTCCGGTACACTTTCTTGTGCGTGGCTTGCATCTTCTCTGTGCTCTGTTTCTTTAATACCTCCCAGTAGGCAGCCCATTCCTCTTTTCTTTTCTTTTGATCATCAGCCTCAGCTTTGCTTGCCTCGACTTGTTCCTCCAGATATCTGACCAAGAGATCCTCCGTTTCTTGATCAAATGGTTCAGTAAAGGTAGGCAGCTCGTCCTCGGCCGATGTATACTTTGGATATTCTTCGTCTGTGATGTCTTCCAAAATAACTTCATCAACATCGTCAAAAGGTTCAGGTTCAGGCTCTTCAGTACTGGGAACAGAGGTGTCATCAGTAACAACCTCGTCAGGATTCAACCTGAATAGCTCGGCTATCTGTTCTTTGGATAGACAGTGTATGATTTCTCCCTCCTCCTTGTCATAGCTCACTGAGTGCTGTATAATGCCCTGAGCGTCCAAAATCATGGTAAGTGTCTGATCAAGCTGACGTCTCAGAGGCACAGCTTGAACTTCCTCAGTAGCTTCTGGCTCAGTTGTCTTCGATGGAGACGAAGGAGAAGGAGCCTGAGCTTTCTTGTCATTTGTCTTCTTAGACCGGATCTCAGACGAGGGAGGGGCTTGATCATCATTGCCATCATCATCATCATCATCAGTACAAGATGATTCAGCAGACCCACTCCCAGATCCGTCTTTGTCATCATCTTCAGCATCATCATCTTCATCAGATTCTTCATCCTTCTCAGAATCTTCATAGTCCACTTGTTCCTCATCAGACTCTTCTTTTTCTTCTTCTTCTTCTTTGTCTGAATCATCGGAATGGACTTCCCCACCTTCGAGCCTGGGAGTGCCTTCCTTGGAACTCTCGACAAGTTCAGTAAGGCGAGCATTCTCAGCTTCCAGTAGAAGGATCCTCTCGTTGAAACCAGTGGCAGTCAAGGCCAACTGGTTGTGCTCCTCAATATACTTTAGGAGCTGCTCCTCCTGTTGAGCTGACCTGGCTCTCAAATCAGCCCTCTGGTCTGATGCTTGAAGAAGCAGAGTATCCTGCTCCTCAACCCTCCTTGTGAGTTGAGCTATCATCAACTCTTGCTCTTTAGCCTTTCTTTCTTGCTCCATGCTCCTCTCCATCAGTCTGAGGACCATACTGTTCAGAGTGCTAAGCTGATCCACCACTGACGCAGTAGGTATGTGCACATCAGCTCGGACTGTAGATGGACCGGAAGAAGCATCAACATAAACAGGCTCTCTAATAAAAGGAGTGGACAGAGGGGCAGTAGTAAACTGAGTAGGAATAGCCCTTGTCCGTGTCAGTGAAGAAACTGACACAGCTGCTACTGATGTGACAGTAGTTGTAGCAGCTGAAGTCAGTTCTGACCTCCTCTGGAAAGAGAATCGTGATCTCTTTCCCCTTCCAGCTCTGGAGGAAATGGCTTGAGAAGCAGCAGCAACCACAGCTGCTGAAGCAGGAGCAGAAGATCGAGGTGGAGGAGATAGATCAAACTCTGGAACGAATAAAGGATCAGTGATCTCCTCTCTCTCTTCCTCTGTCCTCTTCCTCTTTCTAACAACCATCTTCCCGGCCACCATCACCTTCTCACACCCCTCCTCCATGAAATCATCAGAATCAGTGCTCTCCTCATCCCCATCACCAACAACACCCTCATCACCAGAGTCATCAGACTCATCATCATCATCAGACAAATGAGGAGCTGAAGTATCAGCAACAGTAGAGGTGGAAACAATAGTAGTAGTGGTGGTAAGGAAGTCTAGATCCATCAAAGAATCAATATCTACATCCTCTTCCTGTGCTGTAGTCACAACAGCATCACCACCAGCAACAGTACCACTAACATCAACCATGCTCACAGAAGCAGCAGTGGTCATGTGTACAGAACTCATCTCAGCACCACCAGAACTCACCATAGCAGCAGTGCTCACAATCACTGAGCTCTCACCAGCTCCATCACCACTAGGGCCTGCACCACCATCTCCATCATCTCCATCACTATCATCACCTCCAGCTGGAACTACAATGTCTTCTACATCTGAATCGGAGTCATCATGTCTCCATCTCCGTCCAGCAGGAGCCCTGTAATCAGGTCTAGAGAGATGACCAAAAAGAGACCTGGTAGTGGGCTTCCTCTCCTTCCCTCTGTATGACAAAACTCTGTTAAGAGTAATGTCATTCATATGCTCCAACCGAATGATATCAGCATTGATCTTCGGAAGATCTGGAATCTAGGCGTCTATGATCTGCTGTAGAAATCTAGGGTACATAATGAACTTCTTGTCACCCTTGAGAACCACATTCTCCTTCATGTGTATGAAGACCATCTCTGAGAAGTTGAAGGGTTTGTTGAGCACCAAAGCAGCAAATGCGCACTGAATGGTCTCACGCATATCATCAAAACCCCCTCTCCTCGATCCAAGGCAGTGAACCAATACATGTGCCAAATACTTGAACTGAGGAGACATGAACGCCTTGTTCAGAATGCCAGCTCCAATATCTCCCTCGTACTTGCATCGAAGAAAACATCCACGAACCAAAAATCTATCAAGTAATGCAGGCTGATCAGGAGAGTCTTGAAATCCACAGATTCTCCGGATATGCTCAGCTGAGACAACCACATCATGTCCCTGTACTTTGCCCCGTATGACTGTAGGCTCTACCTCACAATCTATATCAGCCGATGACCAAAAATCCTGCTGATGTGATAGATAGGGCACATGAACTGTAGATATAGCTGTGAAGATCCTAGAACGCCTCAGAAATGTGATGATGTCTGAGTAGTGCTTCGCGTTCGGAGTAGTCAAGTCCAGATGAGCACATATGTTGTGCTTAGGAACAGATTTGTATCCTGCCATACTGCATATCACAAGAAATAAGCATGTCAGTACGAGATATTCAATCAATAAACTGAAATTTATCAAAAATCAGATTAACTGTTTAACTGATATGCCGAATGAAAGACATTCGCCGAATGAGATAAAGGATCGAATGGGTCATTTGTCGAATGAGATTTATTCGTCGAATGAGACATGAGTATGACTGGTCATTCGTCGAATGAGCCATTCGTCGAATGAGGTTCATTCGCCGAATGTGTCATTCGCCGAATGACGACATTCGGCGTCTTATTTGAATTCAAAATCCCTCTTTTTCAAAACCACAAATCAGTCCATAAAACCTGCTCATAGACTCTCAGAATCAACCGACTAACACTTTTAATACTTGACTAAGTTCGATTCAAGTCCATTTCAGTTGTTTATTTACAGGGCGAAATTTAAAACCCTAAAACCCTAAGAGATGATCTGTTAGACATGATTTCACGGTTGGAATGGTCTGAAATTTGATCCCCATATACCTGAGAAGAAGTATAAACAGATTATCAGAAGCAAGATCAATATCAATCAAGGAAAATCAAAGAAGGTGTCACTGTGTGTGAATCGCCGAATGACTTTCTATCTGATATCACGAAAGAGAATTTTGTCGAATGACCTTCATTCGGCCGAAGGACTGTTATATAGTCCCTTCTCATTCGCCGAATGAGATAGGCGAAAGGTCACCTGACATTCAGTCTCATTCACCGAATGAATGTAGCGATTGAGACATTCGACAATGTTCATTCGCCGAATGAGACATTCGACACCCTTCATTCATCGAATAAAGTTCATTGTGTGTAATTGATTCGGTCGAATGACTCATTCGCAGAATGAGTTCATTCGGCCGAATGACTTCATTCTTCCTCTCATTCGGACGAATGAGAGATGAAAACTTCCAAACCTCAACTTTTTCAACATTTGACATTTTGAGCAGCAACCTTTTAACAAATTATGAAGATATGTATGGTTGGTTCAGGATTCAGATATGACAGACATCCGAATCTACAAATGATCATCTAAAACAAAATTGAAAATAGAAAATCTTTTTGTATTTTTCTGAAGCAACCACTACAACTGTACAAACAAGAATTTAAAACACATAAACACATATTTTTGTGAGAAGTCCATTAATAAGATAACACATATCTCTAATCACATCATATTGCCTTCAATGAATGCTTCACTTCATCCACAATTTCATTTTGATACGATTACTGATATATTTGTCCAAATTTAAACTGAACAATACATAACTCCTAAACAAACTATATGATCACTCATATTTTCTGATTGAGTTCCCCAATTCATTTCATCAATCAAGATCAAAATCAGTTCAAAACTCATTTCAGCATATCTTAAAACCAGTCATCATGAATTCAATAAGATTCAAACATTTATTCTCTTTTTTTATTTTTCTTGTTCTATCCAAATGGATGGCTTCAGCTAGGTCCGTCCCAGCAATATGGCACATGTATGGAATCGAACTTTATTTGTTTAAGTTTTTCTCAAGCTTAATACCAGCTTGCGTTAGGTTTTCTTCAAGCTTAATACCAGCTTGTTTTTAATTTTTCACCAAGCTTAATACCAGCTTGTTTTTTATTTTCCTCAAGCTTAATACCAGCTTGCTTTTATTTTTCTTTGAATGAAACCTCATTTTGATCCCATGATGACAGGTGTATGCTTGATTTGAGTCAAAAACCGTTTTTCACTCAAATGATTTAATAAAATGGATCCCAAAAATCAAACTTTCTAAGTTATCATAAGTTGTTTATTTATTTTGTAAAGCCAGCCTATCAGTACATCCCATCACAATTCTCTTGTGATTTTAGTTCACACATTCATTTCTGCTTCTATGACATAATGAAATCAATGTACTACTTTATTAAACAAGACCATCTCATTTTTTAATTTTTCTATTGTTTTTGGTTTTTCAAATTTTCTATTGTTTTTGGTTTTTCAAATTTTCTATTGTTTTTGGTTTTTCAAATTTTCTATTTCTCCCCCTAAAAACCTAAAAATAGAAAATCTTTTTGTGTTTTTGGTAACAAAAAACAACTGTACAAGAGAAAATGAAAATACTGAAATCAAATAAACAAAGCAAAAACTAACTAAGTAACATGATGATCATTTGTGAGATTCAGATGAGGATTGAACTTCATTCTTTTGGAAAACACCATTAGCCGATAACAGATATAGAAATCTGGGTTTGTCAAAAGCTTTTGTAAAAAGATCGGCTTTTTGGTGATCGGTGTGAATTTTAACAACATCGATTAATTTCTTTTCAAAACAATCACGTATGAAGTGATATTTTATGTCGATGTGTTTGGTCTTGGAGTGCTGAACTGGATTTTTAGTGACAGCAATGGCGGCAGTATTATCAACATAAATAGGAGTGTTAGAAAAATGTAACCCATAGTCCCTGAGTTGCTGTTGAATCCAGATGATTTGTGAACAACAACTAGCAGCAGCAATATATTCAGCTTCACAGGTGGAAGTAGACACCGACGTCTGCTTCTTGCACTGCCAGGTGACCAATCGGGTTCCAAAGAACTGACATCCCGCAGATGTTGATTTGAAATCTCTTTTGCACCCGCCATAATCTGAATCACTGTAGGCAGTAAGCTCAAAGTTATCATCATTAGGGTACCATAAGCCAAGTTCCGGTGTACCCTTCAGATAACGCATAATCCTTTTGACAGCAATAAGATGAGATACTCTTGGTTTGGATTGATAACGTGCACACAAGCAAGTGGCGAACATGATATCTGGCCGAGAAGCAGTAAGATACATGAGAGATCCGATCATTCCCCGGTACAGAGTGGCATCAATTAACTCCCCCTTTTCATCTGGAGTAATCCCGTGATTAATCGCCAGTGGGGTACCAGCAGGCTTTGCATCAGACATACTGAACCGGCTCAGAGTGTCACCAACGTATTTGGTTTGATGAATAAAAATCCCTGCCTCAGACTGATCCACCTGCAAACCCAAGAAAAACTTCATTTCTCCCATCGAACTCATTTCAAATTTTTCTTTCATAACATTCTCAAATTCTTTGCACAGATCATCATTTGTGGAACCAAAAATTATGTCGTCCACATACACTTGCACCAAGAGTAAATCACTGTCCTTCTCACGGATAAATAAAGTGCAGTCAATGACACCTCTTCTGAATCCGTTGTTCAGAAGGTGAGTGGAAAGTGTCTCGTACCACGCTCGCGGAGCTTGATGCAATCCATACAGGGCTTTGTCTAACTTGTAGACTTGGTCACGATGCAATGGATCCTCAAATCCGGGAGGTTGACTGACATACACTGTTTCACTAATAACCCCGTGAAGGAACGCGCTCTTTACATCCATTTGATAAACCTTGAATTTTTTAAAGGATGCATAAGCCAAGAAAATACGAATGGCTTCCAGTCGAGCAACTGGAGCAAACACCTCATTGTAATCCAACCCTTCAATCTGTCTGAATCCTTGAACCACCAGACAAGCCTTATTTCTCACAATAATCCCGTGATCATCTTTCTTGCACCGAAGAACCCATCTTGTACCGATGACTTTTGCACCTTTGGGTCTATCAACTATTTGCCAGACCCCTAACTTTTTGAACTGTAAAAGTTCCTCTTGCATGGCATCGACCCATGATTCTTCTTTGAGGGCTTCAGTGACTGTACGCGGTTCAACTTGAGAGATAAAGCAGGAATGAGCACAAAAGCTTACATCTGCAAAATCAAGAATGTCTGCAAGACCACCTGAAGAAATCTGACTTTGAGTCTTCACTCCATCTAGAGGACTCCCAATAATGTTATCTTGAGGATGAATACGATTGATTCTTCCAACAGGATGAGCGGGAACCTCAACCTCAGGATCTAAGTTGTTCAAATTCAAATCCTCAAGACCAGGTACAAGACTATCAACAACTGGTTCAAGAGCAGCTGGAGGATTGTCATCTGTGTCTGAGCTGTCATCATTTATCTGTGTAGTAGGAACAGATGCAGATGAAGGTTGCATAGGTTCATCAGGTGCATTTTGTACATCATACAACATCTGAACAACAACATCTTCATCTGAATACATGGGGGGCATATTGAATGAATCAAAAAGACTGGAATAATCAAACATCCAATCTGGCCCTTTTCCAGGTGGGGGCATTGTATACTTCTGAACGTCTACATGGTACCACTCCTCCACATTATGAGTTGCAATGTTGTAAACTCGTTTGTTTGGAGTGCTACACCCAAGAAAGTACCCTTCTTCCACCTTTTCATTGAACTTGCCCTGCTCATGTTTCTTAAGCATAGTGCATGGAGCACCAAACGGTTCTAGATACTTAAGATTTGGCTTTCTGTTGTGGAGCAGTTCAAAGCAAGTCTTCCCATGTCTCTTCACAATAAGAACCCGGTTCAATGTATAACAAGCATTAGCAACAGCTTCATTCCAGAATTGAACCGGCAGAGAAGAATCAGCAAGCATAGTTCTAGCAGCCTCAATCAATGTCCTATTCTTGCGTTCAGCAACACCATTCATCTGTGGAACGTATGGAGCACTAAATTGTTGCACAATGCCTCTTGCATTACAAAAATTCTCCATGTTGTGATTTTTGAACTCCGTTCCATTATCAGTTCTAAACTGACGAATCTTGAGCTTATAAAGCGATTCAAGTTTAGTAACCAGAACTTGAATACAATCAAACGTTTCTGATTTCTCTTTCAAAAAGAAGACCCAAGAGTATCTGGAGTATTCATCAGTGATGACAAGGCAGTATTGATCTCCAGCTATACTCTTCCTATTCACTGGACCAAACAAATCCATGTGGAGAAGCTCAAGAGGAACATTGATTGAATGATATTTTTTCAGCTTATGAGACTGCTTAGACTGCTTTCCCTTCTTGCACGAAACACAGATATCAGACAGCTTAAAATTTTTCAAGCTAACTCCCTCAACCAGACTGTTGTGTACCAAATGATTCATCTTGCGCAAACTCAAATGGCCCATCCTCTTATGCCAAAGGATTGAATCTTTCTCAGTTGCCTTTGTCATAAAACATGAAGCTGTGGAGGATGTAGTTGAAGCTGTGGCCATATTGAGAACGTACAAGTCTTGCTTCCTCGGAGCAGACATCAAAATCCAATCTTCAGGTATCTGCACACCTTGCTTGAGAATGTAACACTTGGAGTCATCAAATAGAACCTTGTACTCTTTGTCACAAATCTGAGAAACTGACAGGAGGTTGTTTTCCAACTGTTTGACATATCTGACATTATCGAACGAAACCTGTCCATTTGTTAAAATTCCCTCTCCAGTAATAAAACCACCTTTGACTCCAGCAAAGGCAACATAGCCACCTCGAACTGCATTCACATTGGTGAGCAGAGAAATATCACCGGTCATGTGTCTGGAAGCCCCACTATCAACGATCCAATTGCTGTTCACTCCAGCTTTTGGGGCAACCTGCACAATAAAGAGACAATCAGTTTACTTTGGGAACCCAAGCCTTTACAGTCTTGGGTTGACCCATAGAGTCTCGGATCCAAACATCTATCCATTTTCCCTTAGGAATAGGTTTATCTGAAATTGGGGGAACAGACTCCTCAGATGATTTTACTTTCCAAATTGCATTTTTATCAAAAGAGGTTTTCAGATAGATGGATGATGATTTTGATTGATTAACTTTGACTACATTTGGAACTTCCAAAGTTTCCAATTTTCCTTTTCCCTTGTCTGAATTTTTAGACTGAATGGGTGGTTTAGACTTTTGCTGAAAAGACTTAGATACAGACTTTACCGGTTTTGGTAAAGCAGATGTTAAGTTTTTGAAAGGCACAACTTTAGGTCTAATCAACTGAGGGCAAAATCTCACAATGTGCCCTGACTCACCACATTCAAAACAAACTTTATCTCCCTTTTTATGAAAATGTTTTAAATCAGAAAATGACTTTTTAGTTGATTTAAAAACATTTAATTTCTGATAATCTGGCTCAAAACCCAAACCCTTTCTTCCTTTGTTACCAAACTGAGCTGATTTGGTAACACAGTCAGCTTCAGACCCCTGTGAAGCTTTAACAAAGCATAATTCTTTGTAAATTTTTGATTTGGAGATTGGGTCACCTTTCATGACAACAGAAGTTTGATTCCGAGGAATGCTATGCTTAGGTGAATACTCTGATTCATCCTCGAATCGGAAACCCAATCTTCAACAACTCCATCCACCCTTAACTCCTTAGTCTGAGATGAACTCTGATTTTCACTCAGACTAACTGGATCAATTACTAACGGAGTAGTAACTTGAAAATCCTTAACATCTTTGTCATTTGGTGTATTGACAAAGGCATTGAGGATTGGTGGAGGACAATTTTTATAATTAACATGTGCCTTCCCCTGATCAGTACCCCTACTGATCATGTGCTCAATGATATAAGATGAGCTTTCATAGCTCTTGAGCTTCTGTCCTAAGGTCTCATAGTCACACTCGACTATTGCTAACTTCTTCTTGATCTCATTGATGGTATTGAGATAAGAAGTGATAGCATCTTGCTTATTCAGCACTGCAATCTCGGCTTCATGCAATTGTCTGTTTAAAAGATCAATTTTAGCTTGAAAATCTTTTTCATTAGATTTTATAATTTTGTTAGCTTCAATGCATAAGTCGAGATCGTTCATCAAAACACTGTTATGTGTTTGATAAGCAAGGACCTTACTTCTAAGATCAACACAATGAAAACACTCTGAATGTGAAGATGAACAGTCAGTGTATACCTGCTCAGAAGAGTCTGTAGAAGCAGAAGAATTAGCCATCAAAGCAAATTGAGTTGAAGAGTCATCAGCTTCACCATCAGATTCTTGAGTTTCAGAATCTGTCAGACTGTCTGATTCTGAACTTGATATCTTATCATCAATCACCAAAGAATCCTCCTGACTGCTTTCTTCATCATGATCTTCAGAATGCTGAATTTCTGCCACACAAGCTTTATCTTGATCTTCCTTATCAGCATTAAATCTGAAGTCCCAGTTCACCCCTTCATCTTGTTGAACCATTAAAGCTTTACTACCAGAAGATGAAGATCCAGCTGGAGAAGGAGAATCAATGGGAACTAATCTCCTTTCTGAATTGGCAGTAGAGGATTTCTGATGCTGAAATGGATTCTTGTTGCCAGCTTTCTTCGGCTGCTTGCATTGTCTGGCAAAATGACCCTTCTCACCACAGTTGTAGCATGTGACAGATGCCATATCAAATCCAAACTTGGACTCCTTGTTTAGATTGATATCCTTCCCCGTCCTTTTTACAAACTCCTTTGCTCTTCTAACTGCACTAGCCAATGCCCACATAATGTCAATTCTCTCCATATCATCAGGATCAATCTGAGAGTAATCATCATTGGTCGAATATGGATTGCCGATCTGACCAGCAACTAATCCATCATATGAGCTAACCAATGTTGACAGAAGACCCATATGCTCTTTAGCAATCTCTACTGTGACCTTGTCAAAATTCTCTGTTTTCAGACTTGCAGTAGGCTGATGATGCTCTTGTTGTGAGCTTGATGAAGAAGATGGACTGAAATGCATTTGAGCTGCAGATGGAGCTTCAGATGCTTTAGAAACAAAAGCAGTCTTCAAAGGAGCATGAGTTGTAGATTTATCAACTGTAGGAGTGGAGTAGTATAGAGAAGGATCTTGAACTTGCACAACCCTCTTGGCTTTCCACTTGTTCTCTATCTCCTGTTCCTTCAACTTCTGAATGAAATCATTGATGTCCATATGAGCCATCATCTGATTTTGCTTAAGTACCATCAAGAAGGACTCCCACTTTGGAGGTAAGGCATCTGCTAAACACTGAATCTTCTCTTGAGTTGTAGTTTTGACCTCGTGGTTGAACAACTCACTCAACAGATGATAGAACCTGGCAATCAGCTCATCAAGGGACTCATTACCCACATACATAAAGCTATTGAACTCTTTCCTTAAAGCTTTAGACTTAATGCTCTTCAATGCATCATTCCCCTCATATCTTTGTTGCAAGGCATCCCATAGTAGCTTAGCCGAAGTAAACTGTCTAAATTGATGAAAGATATCTGTAGCAATGGACTGTGACAGAATGGCATATGCTTTCTTCTCATAGTCATACAGCTTCCTTTGAGGCTCGGTCATCCTTGTAACAAGCATAGGAGTACCATCCTCGTTTAAAGGCCTCAAGTAACCTCCCTCTATCATCATCCACAGATTTGTATCCACTCCATTGATGTGGATTTCAAATCTATACTTCCAGTGAGGGTAGTCATCTAAAGTCAACAACTTAGGAGCTTTGTTTGAGTTCCCGGTTTCATTTTCTGTCAACAAGAGAGTCTGAATGCGATGGTTTTGGTTAGCCATGAGTGCTAGATCCTCCATTTGATCAGAAGTAATAAGATTCAACACTTAGAAAAATTTCAGAAGTGACTGGCGAATGAACTGATATTGGGCGAATGTCGGGGGCCGAATGTCTTGAAACTGGCGAATGGGGGCTGAGAATGACAACTGGCGAATGGGTTTGTCGAATGACCTATTCGACGAATGGCAGATCGAATGAGTTCTTTCGCCGAATGAGTGTGAGAATGAGGCTTATTCGGCGAATGAGAATGGCGAAGGAGCTATTCGCCGAATGAGAGTGGAGTATGAAGCTATTCGCCGAATGAGTGCTATTCGGCGAATGAGGGCTGATTCGGCTGATCTTATTCGGCCGCAATTGCCATTCGGGCGATCTGAGGTTTTCAGCAACAAAAATCATGATAACTTGCGATTTTGACCAAAACTATGCACCAAATTTGGTACAGAAGATCAAGACATGATAATCAGCCAATTGGGAAAAAGTTTTGACAAACACACCAAAAAAACCCACCAATTTTCAATGAAATAGTGACTTGGAGAGCAAGAAACTTAGGGTTTTTGATAGTTACGAAAATCAGGGTTTTGGGAATCTCAGATCTGTTGATTTTGAGTTGAAATCGAATAGAATCAAGAGCCTACGCTCTGATACCACTTTGTAGGACCAATCAGGAGCTCGGAAACAATCCGAATCCAATAGAAAACTACTCGACAGCCTCTGGAATAGTGCGGAATCCTATTCCAAGGTTTTCCAATCGAAACCAACAGAAACCGTGGTGATCCAAGGTTGTAAGAACAACGTGGAAGCAACAATCGAACACCACGGGTTGAGATTCGAACTTGGATGATCAAGAACCGCTCAAATCTTCTAGGGTTTTGACACTGGAGTCTCTGGGAAGAAGAAGGGCTCTGGAAAGTTAAAGTTGAAATGATTTGAACTTCTATTTATAAGCTGTAGTCATTCGGCCGAATGAGTGGCCGAAGCAGCTCATTCGGCGAATGACTAAGCTCGAATGAGCTATCATTCGAATGAGTCATTCGGCGAATGACTCATTCTCAATCCAGACATTCGCTATAACCTTCATTCGGCGAATGACTTCATTCTAGAGTCATTCGCCGAATGAGTAACCTTCATACTCAATTCAGTTTATAATCAAATCAACTAAATAGATAAACATTAATAGACATTAAGGAATAGAAATAAAAACAACTTCCATTAATACTTTGAACATTTACATGATAAGAGTTACAAAACTGAACTAGGGACAAAACATGTATCAACATTCCTGTCATCTATGGATATCAGATCGCAACCGATTTCTTCTTGTTATTTGTATGAACACTGTTGTTTCTCATGTTTAGTTGTGTTAACTGTACTTAGGTTTTCACTTAAATACACACAACTAATGTTTCAAATGTATGTTGTACTTACAGTATCTAAGTTTACACAAAAATACGTAGAACGGTTTCTTGTATTTAGAATTCTGTTAATACAAGTACTATTTACACACATGTATTTACACATAGTTACTGTTGATAGTATACATACCGTACGAACTTGCCGGCCGGTCAAGTACTAGTTGTCACAGAATAGCTCCATTCGCCGAATAGGTTGTCCGAATCACTCTCATTCATCCGAATAAGCCTCATTTGCCGAATAGTTCTTTCTTTCGGTCTTTTGCTCATTCGGTCGCAAGCTTTTTCGGTTGACTTATTCGTTCGGTTCATCCATTCATTCGGTGCTTCTCTTTCGGATAGCAAGCTCATTCTGTCTACCTTCATTCGGTTGGGATATTACATTCGATTGAATAACTTCCTTTCGGTCCCCGATATTCGGCTCTAGTTTTGTCATTCGGCCATAATATTTTAGATTTTTCTAAGTGTTGGACAGTTTTATTCTTGATATTATGGAGGACTTAGCTTTGATTCAGACTTTGTTACTCACTGAGATAGAGACAGGGAATTCTAACAAAGCACCTAAGTTGCTTTCTTTAGATGATTACCCCCACTGGAAATATAGATTCGAGATCCACATCAATGGAGTTGATACCAACTTGTGGATGGTGATAGAGAGTGGATATCTGAGACCTCTAAATGAAGATGGAACTCCGATGTTAGTCACACAGATGACTAAAACCCAAAGAAAGCTATATTATTTTAAGAAGAAAGCCTATGCTATCTTGTCTCAATCTATTGCTACTGATATTTTTATCAGTTAAGACAGTTTACTATGTCAAAGTTACTTTGGGATGCACTGCAGCAGAGATACGAAGGAAATGATGCTTTGAAGAATATAAAGTCCAAAGCCTTGAGGAAAGAGTTTAATAGTTTCATGTATGTGGGAAACGACTCACTTGATGATCTGATTGTTAGATTCTACCATCTTTTGAGTGAACTATTCAATCATCAGGTCAAGACTATAACTCAGGAAAAGATCCAGTGTTTAGCTGATGCTTTACCTCCCAAATGGGAGTCATTCCTCATGGTTTTGAAGCAAAATAAGTTGATGGCTAGTATGGATATTAATGAGTTTATCCAGAAGTTGAAAGAGCAGGAGATTGAGAACAAGTGGAAGGCTATGAGAGTTGCTCAAGTTCAGGATCCTTCATTGTATTATTCTACTCCTACTACAGAAAGAGCTTCTTCTCATGCTCCACTGAAGACAGCTTTTGTGTCTTAAACCAAAGAAGCTCCGGTTCCCAATCAAATTCATTTAAGTCAATCATCTTCAACATCAAACTCTCAGAAAGAAAGTAGTCATCCAGTCACCAGTCTGAAGACAGACAACTTTGACAAAGTGACTGTAGAGCTTGCAAAAGAGCATATGGGGCTTCTGTCTACTCTTGTTAGCTCTTATGATGGATTATTGGCCGGGCAGATTGGCAATCCTTACTTGACTAATGATGATTATTCTCATATACACCCGGATGACATGGAGAGAATAGACATCAAATGGGCTCTAGCTAGTGCTGTCAGAAGAGCTAAGGATTTTGTGAAAAGGATTGGAAAAGACACCAACCTGAATAAGGACTCTAAATTTGGTTTTCATATGGCATCTGTCACTTGCTACAATTATGGGGAGAAGGGACACTTTGCAAGACAGTGCAAACAACCAAAGAAGACAGGCAACAAAATTCCTTTTCAGAATCAGAGATCTTCTGCATCAAATCCTGAGAGAAGACTTGTTCCTATTGATACTCCTTCTCATGCAAGCTCTTCAAATGCATGTAAAGCCTTGATGGTGTAAGATGATGAAGGTGAGAATTGGGATTTCAGATTTAATCCTGATCAGGAAGGACAGGATAAAGCATGTGTTGCTAAAATTCAGAAGACCGGTGAATCAAGTGAAGAAAGCACTTTTTAGGAAGCAAAGAATAGTATAGAGGAATCATCTGGTTCAGAGTCAGAAAGTACTTTAGACTCAAACACTCAAACAGATTATGATGCTGATCTTGAAGGACCTGCTACTCAATTTTCTTTGATGGTGAACATTTCTGCTACTTCCCAGCCAGATCAGGTATTTGATGAATGTTCATCTCCTCATTCTAGATGCTTTAACTGTATTGATCTTGATAGCAAGGTCTTGGCTTATCAGAAGCACAATGCTGATTTGATCAGTGATCTCAACCAAATGATTGAGGCAGACAAAATTTTAAACTCTAATGAAAAAGATTTTCAAGATAAAATTAACTTGCTAAACATACAGTTGCATGAGGCTGAGATCGCTGTGCTCAACTCCTAGGATGCAGTTACTTCTTATCTCAACACCATAAATGAGACTGAGAAGAAACTTTCCATAGTTGAGTGTGACTATGAGACCTTAAGCCAGACGCTCAAGAGCTATGAAAGCTCCTCTTACATTATTGAGCACATGATTAGTATTGGGACTGATCAGGATGGGAAGGGTAAAGAAACAAGATACAATCACTGTCCCCCACCAGTCTTGAACAGCATTGTCAATTCACCAAATGTAAAAGAGCTTAAAGATTTTCAGGTGAAAACTCCATTATTTATTGATCCAATTGGGATAATAACTGATGAGGGTTCCTCTATGTCTGAGGAATCTTTTGTGGAGGGAGTAGTTGAAGATTGGGTTTCTGATTCAGAGGATGAGTCTGATGTCATTCCTCAAGTGTCTTATGTCAAGAATCAGACATCTGTTGCCAAGAAGGCAGACTCAATCTTACCCAAGGCAAACATGGCTTCAAAATTATCCAAAGCCATTTGTCTTGTTAAGTCTTCACAAGAGGGTGAAGCAAGTGAGACTAAGGAATGTGTTAATACTGTTTTTAATGACACAAGGGGTTTGGGTTTTAGAAAAATGTTTTTCAAACCAAATGTTCTCAGTCTAAAGCCAAATAGTTTTCTTTCAAAGATAAAAGAGTTTGCTTTGAGTGTGGTGCACCTGGACATGTTGTTAGATTTTGTCCCCAGTTGATCAGACCTAAGGTTGCATCACCCAAAAAACTAAAGCAGAATTTTAACAAATCTGTCAAATCTGATTTTAAATCATCTTAAGCAAAGCCGAAACAACCTAATATAGTCAAACCTTTGGATAAGGGAAAAGGGAAAGTGGTGAACTTGGATGTTCCCAAGGTGGTCGATGTTAATCAATCAAAACCATCATCCATTTACTTGAAAAAATCTTTCAGTAAAAACACTGTCTGGAAGGTTAAGTCTTCTGAGACTTTAGTTTTAAACACTCCAGACAAAGTAACCACTGATGGTAAATGGATTGATGTTTGGATCCAAGACTCATTGGGTCAACCCAAGACTGTAAAGGCTTGGGTTCCCAAATTGAACTAATTGTTTGTGTTTGTGCAGGTTGCCCCAACAGCTGCTCTTAACAGCTCTTGGATCGTTGATAGTGGGGCATCTAGGCACCTGATTGGAGATATTTCACTGCTCACCAATGTTAATTCTATTCGAGGTGGTTATGTAGCGTTTGCAAGTGATAAAGGCGGGTTCATTACAGGAGAGGGTTTTCTTTCAAATGGCCAAGTTTCCTTTGACAAAGTCAAATACGTGAAGCAGTTGGAGAACAATCTTCTTTCAGTGTCACAGATTTGTGACAAGCAGTACAATGTTCTTTTTGATGTCTCCAACTGCTACATACTCAATCAAGGTGTTATAATTCCTGAAGATTGGATTTTGATGTTTGCACCCTATAAGCAGGACTTGTATGTACTCAACATGGCCACAGCTTCAACAACATCCTCGACAGCCTCTTGTTTTTTGTCAAAGGCCATTGAGAAAGACTCTATTCTTTGGCATAAAAGGATGGGCCATTTGAGTCTACGCAAGATGAACCATCTGGTACACAACAACTTTGTTGAGGGGGTCAGTCCGAAGAATTTTATTCTGTCTGATATTTGTGTCTCATGCAAGAAAGGAAAGTAGACCAAGCAGTCTCACATGCTGAAAAAGTTTCATTCAATCATTGTTCCTCTTGAGCTTCTCCATATGGATTTATTTGGTCCAGTCAACCTCAAAAGTATAGCTGGAGATCAGTACTGTCTTGTCATCACTGATGAGTATTCCAGATATTCTTGGGTTTTCTTTCTAATGGAGAAATCTGAAATGTTTGAGTGCATTCAAGTGTTGGTGACCAAACTTGAATCTCTTTATAAGCTCAAGACTCGTATACTCAGAACAGAGAACGAGACAGAGTTCAAGAATCACAACATGGAGAACTTCTGAAATGCATGTGGCATTATCCAACAATCCAGTGCTCCGTATGTCCAGTAAATGAATGGTTTGCTGAGCGCAAGAACAGAACTTTTATTGAGGATGCTAGAACGATGCTTGCTGATTCATCTCTTTCAGTTCAGTTCTGGAATGAACCTGTGGCAAATGCTTGCTACACTGAACCGGGTTTTGATAGTAAAGAGACATGGGAAGACTTGCTTCGAACTGCTCCACAACAGAAATCCTAATCTTAAGTATCTAGAACCTTTTGGTGCTCCGTGCATGATGCTTAAGAAACACGAGCAGGGCAAGTTTAATAAGAAGGTGGAAGAAGGGTATTTTCTTGGGTACATAACTCCTAATAAAAGGGTCTACAACAGATCAACTCAGAATGTGGAGGAGTGGTACCATGTTGATGTTCAGAGACATTCTATGCCCCCACCTGGAAAAGGTCCAGACTAGATGTTTGACTATTCAGACCTTTTAGACTCATTCAATATGTCTCCCATGTACTCAGATGAAGATGTTACTATTCAAATGATGTATGATGCACAGAATGCACCTGTTGAACCTGTGCAACCTTCATCAGCTTCAAGTCCCATAGTACAGATAAATGAAGACAGCTCAGACACAGATGATAACCCACTTCAGCCAGCTGCCCCCGAACCAAATGCTGACAACATTGTACCTGCTTTTGAGGAATTGAATCTGAACAACCTTGATCCACAGGTTGAGGTTCCTGCTCATCCTGTTGGAAGAATTAATCGCATTCATCCTCAGGAGAACATTATTGGAAGTCCACTTGATGGGGTTAAAACAAGAAATCAGTTATCTTCAGGAGGCCTTGCTGATATTCTTGAGTTTGCTGATGTGAACTACTGTGCCCATTCTTGCTTCATCTCGATATCCTATGACCGGTAACAGGGATACATCAGTCAGGTTTGGTAAATGGCCACATGGGTGATATTAATCTTTAGACACTGATTGTAATTTTACCCTTCGTTTCTATTAACTGGTAGACTGGGGAATTGCTTTCTCTTATGTCTTATTTCTAGTAATAGATTCTTTGTGAAGCCACTGATTCTTATGAGACTATACATGTATATTGGTAAATTGGAGGCATTGTGGTCTGATTTCGTGAGGACCACAATGGTTCACATTTAGGCGCTATACATTCAGGATTGTGAACGCTACAAATGGGTTAACTGTCACTTCTAATCTTAGAATTGAATTAGAGTAAACTCTACAATTTAGAGAACACAAAAGAAAGATAAGATTTATTCAATCAATCTCCTTATAACAATAAGATATTACCATAACTTAGGTCATGGTAACTTATTCCTTTCAACATCTTTTATTCTATACATATATCACTATGGGATGAGAACATATCTTATGGGATTAACTGGATGGAATCAAATGAGAACAAACACATGTGAGAAGAAACGGTATCCATAGTTTCAATACACATGGTAAAGAATTCAGTTGAGTATGTGGTTGGCTTGCGTAAGCTTGACCCTGCGTATGCCCTATATATAAACATACTTGATTGGATGACATACTACCTGTAGGTGTAACTATGGAGAGGACATTATGTGAGACTAGATAAGATCAATTCAATAAGACTTGTTTGTGACACTATGACTCGTGAATGACTAACTACAATCGTTTTCAATTACTAAAATTATGAACTCACCAAGATAGAGTTGACATGTTTTTAAATGCATGTTTTCTCATGTGATGAACATGTTTAGTCATCAGACATAAGGGCTTAAGCTAGTGGAACTTTATTGAGGACCTAGCTTTCTTTTGTGATGTGTATATTTTGGATGACATATTTTGTGAATCACCTTTTATAAATCTTGTGCAGATACAAGATATCAACACTATGATTCTTTTGGGTTACTTTACATAGTTAAATTATGAACATGACTTGTGTAATTTAACTTTGTAATTCTATCTCAATGTCACTTAGAATTTCTCATTATATATCATGTGCATTGTAAACAATATGATCATTTCGACTATCACACGTTATCACGCCCCGAGAACCTTCCGCCCGACAGCAAAGTCGATCCAGCCCGTCGGCTTGGGGTGTGACATGAACCCTAGAGCTTTTAAGACCAAAGTATTCGAATAAACAATCATCCATGATATCTTATATTGAAAAATCATTAGCAGGTCCAAACCTTAGGTGCTTGGAAAAACCTAAAAGTTTAGAAGTAATGAAAGATATCCATGAAGGAGATTGTGGAAATAATGCCAAGGGCAGAGCACTATTATCAAAGATCCTAAGAACGTGATCCTATTGGCCAACCATGGGAAAAGATGTAATGTCTTATTCCCAGAAATGACATGCTTGTCAAAATCATAGCAATATTCTTCATCAACCATCATGGCCATCATGAAGTGGGGAATGGATATAGTAGGTAAATTACCCAAACCACCTGGAGGAAATGTGTTTATGCTTGCTATGATCGATTACTTCCCAAAATGGATTGAAGCTGAAGCCTTACTACAAGTTAGAGAGAAAGAAGTAATTTCATTTATAAAGAGAAATATCCTAACCAGATTCCGAATACCCGTAGAAAACACTTGCGATAATGGATCTCAGTTTATAGGTAAAAGAACTAGGAACTTTTGCAAAACCTGGGGCATAAAAATTATTACTTTTACACCTGTCCATCCTAAAGCTAATGGTCAAGCAAAATCAAGCAACAAAATCATCATTAACAATCTCAAGAAGAATTTGGGATCCAAGAAAAGAATGTGGGCTGAGGAACTTCCATTGGTCCTATGGGCAGATATAACGATTACAAAGAATGCGACTTGTCAAACACTATTCTCATTAGTATTTGGTTCTGAGGCCGTACTCCCAACTAAGATGGTAATCCTTACTGCAATGTCAAGTTTACAAACTCTAGAATCAAATAATGAGACACTATCTCAAGAATATAAGACTTCGAAGTCCAAATTGGAGATTTGGTTTTAAGGAAAGCATTTGAAAATACTACCAATCCGGCTGATGCGAAACTTGCTCCAAATGGGAAGGACCCTATATAATTTAATTCGAAGCTGGAAAGAGGGCATATAAGTTAACCAACATGGAAGAAGAACTCCTTCCAAGGTCCTGGAATGCTATTCACCTTAAAGCATACTTTACATAATGTTTGTTATTTTAAATTGCAAAAGATATTTACTTTGTGGTTTCGCTTTCATTCATGAACTATACCTTACACTTTCATTCCTATACCAATCCTAACGCCCACCTTCACCGAGTGTTTATGTTTTGCAGGTATATTCCTGAGGATCTACACTAATGCATAGACTATTCGTCTCACGAAAGTTTTGACCTGAAATCAAAACTTTGAAGAAGACCCAGAGCATAGACCAGTTATCTGGTGAAATTTTTGACCTAAAATCAAAACTTTGAAGACCTAGAGCATAGACCACTCGTCTCATGCAAGTTTTAACCTGAAATCAAAACTTTGAAGAAGACTAATGCATAAACTATTCGTTTGATGCAAGTTTGACCTGAACTCAAAACTTTATGGGTTTTTGCCTTACCACCGAACTCGGGTTCATACACCCTCGCTAGTAGCGCACGATTATCCTGACATAGTTCATGATAATGGGACCATTGCACGCTTTAGTGGGTGACAACTTCAATATCGAGGGCTATAACTATCGATGCTGCGAATAATCCCAGTATAGTTGGAGACTGTGGGACCAGTACACGCTATAGTGGATGACAATTTCACCTTTAAAGGCTATAACTAGGGATCCTTTGTAAAATAACATTTACATGTTTTACAACCGAGCCTTAATCGCCATTATTCCAACCTAGTCGCGAATATCCCGCCCATAGCCGACAGTATTTCGGCCTTAGTCGCAAGCATTTCGGCCTTGTCGCCAGTATTACGGCCTTATGTTATGGAACTGTTTTAGTATTTTAAAAGGAAAAAGGTGACTTCAGGAATAAGTTAGCTATTTCAGGGATTTGGTATTTATTTCATAACCTTTTTCATATGCTATAACAGTCTTTATTTATGATTTTACATATTTCTACTTAGGAGTATTTTATCCTTAAACAAGACTACATAGACTAATATATATATATTGAATTAAGCTATAAAATATTTCATATTCTAAAAACACTTCAACCAAATAAAGACTACATACTAATATGTTAGAAAATTATGTGTAACCATCATAATAGTAAAATTTATAGTCAAACTACACTAAGTATAGCTTAAATATTTTCTGATTAATCCTGATTATATAAAAAGAATTAAATCTGTGAGATATTTCTCATAAGAAAATATTCTAACATTCTTTACTAAGTCTGTTTTGAAAAATTCAAAGCATATATGTTGAACATGTTATTAATTACGATTTATACATACTCATCCGAACTGTATAAAGTGCTTTTAATATTTTCCAACTTATCCATGTAAATGATATAAATGGATTTAATTTCAAAGATATCTCTTACATAAACGCAGAAATATTCAAAATATTACTAAGAGTATTTTGAAATATTCAAAACAAGCAATTATGTTCATAAACACAGAACATCAGAATATAATCTAAAATATTAACTGTTATATTATCAAAAGCAGCTAAGAATTAATACATTGTGCAAATAATGAAGGCTTCGCCATGAAACTCAACTTAATATTCCTAAATGGTTAGATTGTTTGCCCCTACACCTGGGACCTTCCTAAAACATATTGTTTAAACTACAGAACCATTGTTTCAAACCATATCATATAAACCAATGGGCTCAAACCTCGGCACCTTTATCTTCTTCGCCCATCGTCACCTCTTCCTCACCCGCGCCAACACTTTCTGCTTCACCCGTCTTGCTCGCCTCTGCCACATCAGCCACCTTCGCCACTAGATCATTAGATTCCTCAGCCTTATCCCTAGTGAGATCTGCCAAGATCTAGCTCCATTGCCCGAGGTTGCTCGACCATAGGGCAGAGCCTTCTTATATGGCTTGATTGCCATTTGGATCTTTGCCCAAAGAATGGCACTAGCGGAGGACTTCTTGGCCCCATCAATAGTTTCTTTGATATTCAGCTTCTGGACCACCTCGAGGTCTTTCATCTGCTTTTTTATCTTGGCACGTTGCTTCTAAAAGTGGCCAGCTTTAGCTACGACGATCGTTTTCTGTTCCTCCAACTCCTCAATTTGTTTATCATAAGATTATTTTTTAGAGGAATACTTGAGGGAGGCCTATACAATACAAATAGTTTAGAATATTTAGGGATATAATAATATTCTAAAATTATTCTTACCTTGTGAAGAAGTTCAGTGACGGGTAGATCAGTGGATTCTTCCAAGGCAAAAGTTTTCGGACCTTGGCGCTTTTTTGCAGCCTAAGATAAGTGAGTATTCATGACCCTGGACTTCTCTTTCTTCATGACGAAGAAAGTGTTCATATACTCGAGATAAAAAAGCAGATTCTGTACAAAATATGTAAGAATATAAAGACTACAAATGAAATTAATTTAGGCATATGAAGAAAACACCAGAAGTCATTGGAGTTTGAGGAAGGAGATTCAAGTTGATTGTTTCAAGATTTGTTTCAAACATTTTATCTGTTTCTTTGATAAGAAGAAGGGCCCGGAGCTTGTGTTCACTGTCCTTATCCTTTGCGATCAAAGACTCAAGACTCAAATTTGGGGGCTGAACATGAAAAGTATTAAACATATTAGTAACATATAAATAATAATTAAAAATTATTCAAAATAACCTAATATTCCTACCCTCTTCCACCCATTTGAGGGGTAGTAATTCCCCATCTGGATTAGACCTCCTCTTGACAAAGAAAGATCTATTACTAAATTCATCTTCGTTCATGGTTATCCCAAGAACTAAGATAGGAGCTTCGCTCCTTCTTTGAAGAAAAAATCAGAAAGATCCATGGGTTCTAAGCTGGAAAATTTGGGCTATCTTAGAGATCCCTATTTCTAAACCAAAACGTTGGTTTAATCGGTGTAAGGTGACTAAGAGGCGTCATCCCATAGGCATCGGTTGGGGAAAACAGAGTTGGGTAATTTGGTAGTTATCGGAAATTAAATCAGGAAAGGGGTATGAAAGTCCCAAAGAGAAAGGGTACTTAGGAAAACAACCCAAGAGGAAGAAACGTGATCAGTTTTAAGTTTTTTATTGAAACTCCGAAAGATTGTTTCATTTGGAAAAACTTTAGATAATCGTATCAACTCGATACGATCAATCATTGTATACGCAGATGTTCTGACTATTATAGGGTAAAATTTTTAGATTTTGTAAATTATTTGGTGAAGTTTTAGAATCAAACGAAGAAGAAGATGAATCGGACATTTTCGATAGAAAATAAAAAGAAGAAGATGAGAAAGAAAAAGAAGTACTTACCAGATTACTCGAGGAAGAAGATGACATCAAGTGAAAGAGGGGTGATCATTATATCCTAAGAAAACGGCTAGGAATCCTCGTTAACCGTCACGGTTTATTAACCGTTCGATCAAGCTTAAAATTCAAAATTAAAATTAAAATTCAAAACTTTGAAATTAAAAAAGTACAAATTCTTACAGCTATCAATAATTAATATTATAACTAGTAAGAATTTGGAGGCAATTGTTAGCCATCAAATTTTCAATAAAGTATTAAGGATATATCATGATCTGGAATCATTCGGCATATGTAGTAATAATTACATATGTTAATATTCTCATATTTATTCGTTTTGCAGCGTATACATCCAAAATTTGTTATTGTAAATTTTAATAATTGATTATTAATATTATAACTATGCAGTCTTCACTTTTTAAATTAAGTGTGCAGGACGAATAGATTTTAACTAATATTCGTATTAATCCGGCCATAGAATTTGATAAGAAAGAGACGTGGATTAGATGGAGCTGTCAACGGTCAATTGAAAGAGTTCATATGCGAGCGCAATTATAGGAGAATATGTAGATTAGCTGGAAAGACAGTTATTGTTATTCTTACAATAAATAGAGGCAATTGATCGACAATAGGCACACAAATATACATACTCACAATCATCTGCACTCTGATACGACACTTTTACACTCTCATTCGCAACATTGCATCAGTTAACACATACTTGAAGCTCCGTAACACTTAGCATCGATCATTTGTGCTCTTTATTTGTATCTTCACTTTGTTATACTAATATAAACAAGGCAGAGTGATAATTGTCACCACTCGAGGCTTTTAAGCCGGCAATCCTAAGAGATTAAGGGCTTTTCCTCGTATAAATCTCTTGTGTTCAGTTATTTATTTTCTTTCACATTTACAATATCCCTAGGGATCCTTATGGATAATTTTCACCAAATGCATAAATAAACCTATTTTCTGATTTTAAGGCACAAAACGCTACTTACCTGTTTTGTTTTGCTAAAAAATATACTTGTTAATTTTTACCCGAAACAATATATATATATATATATATATATATATATATATATATATATATTTTGAAATGATTTGTTTATATATATATATATATATAAACAAATCATTTCAAAATAATATGCAAAGAATTACATACACATGCATTTAAACTTTTAAATCAAATACACCCTCATGCATATACACGGCATATATACATGTATATACGTCAAGAGAAGGAAAAAAATTAAGTACACCCACATATTTGCATGCATAGGTACACACGCTCACACATACAACAAACACATAAGAGAAACAATACACCATCTCCCACACACACCACCATTTCTACCCAAAATCTCCTCCTCCCTTTTCCTTAAACATGACAACTGTAACTTCAGTGCCGGAACAGTAGTTCAGAATAGTAGGAAAAAACCTGTAGATACTGGTACGGAAAGTGTTCGTGTAATATTCCGTGTTAATATTATATGAAACAATTGATGTTAACAGTGTACAAACTTAACATTTACAAATAACATAGGCAGAAACAGTACTGAGATACTTAAACAGGTTAAACTATGACAGGATGCCATGTATGAAAGTTAGCTAGGATCTTATTAGGTATAAACGTACGCGAGGAAATCCAAACTAAAACCATAACGGATATCGTTAAGTGAATATTAAGCATACGGTATATTCGTATGTGTGACGATTCGCGCAAACGTATGTGTAAGTTTAACGTTCTGAATGATATCCTATAATTAGAAAATCAAATCAAAAAGTAAAGTTATCGCCGTATTAAAACGGGTGACGATTCGTATGAATACGCGTGAAAATGATACGATCCGGAGAAACAATTTAAATTAAACGTTTTTTTAAATTTTAAAAATAAATAACAGATAATTAGTTAATTTATTAGGAATTATTACCTAAAATAAATTACAAACCTCTACTTTAAACGATCAAAACGTTTCGTTACGAGAAAACCGAAAACGACGCGATCGAGCAAAACCGAACACTCCCGAACGTACCCGGACTATAAAAGCCTTGGAAACCCTCCTTCTTCCCCAGAAAATTCGGTATTTCCCTGCCCCTCTCCAAAATCCTGGTTTACCTCTCTCTCTACACTTTCTCACTTTCAAACCTTCTTATCTCCCTCATTTCTCCACCAAATTCGATGATCTAGTACTCAAAACGACCGTGAGAACGAGGAGAACACATAATAACAGACGATCTGAGGTGAAACAAGCTGATGTGGTTGCACTTTTAGAGGGAAGCTACGGAAATAGTGGGTTTTCTACTATTCAGGCGTGGTAAGTTTCAAAACTGGTTTTCTCACTTGAAAATGGTTAGGATGTGCACTAGAATCACTTGGAAACTTCATGAACCTGTTTATTTGAGCTTAGGATCAATTGAACATGATTAAATTTCAGTGAATAGAGCAATATCGATGCAAGAAACCTCAACTCTCACAATATCGACCACATGTTGCAACAGCTCATAAAGCCGTCGATATTGATCAGTTAGGTGAACCAAAATCGATGGTTTCAAGATGAGAGCATTAGGTTCGAAGTCCTTCAATGCTGGAAACTCTAAGGGCCATCGATACTAACAATATTGATTGCCTTAGAGGCTGAAAAGTGGAGCTGCCGATATTAGAGTATCAATACTAGAGTTTTGAGGTTTCCACCGATATAACCAGCTTCTAAGAGACCTAATATCGACCGGTTATGGTCGACCATATCAGTGCTGATGACCTCCAAGTTCAGGGTCCAAAGGGAGTGTCTAACCTAAAAAAATCGATGAGCCATGATCGAGATTAGAAGCTGGTCGATACTACTAGTATCGTCAAGCCTTCCCTCGACTTCCCATCGTTACTAAACACTCTAAGACCATCGATATTGATCGGCTTCTGTCGATATTACTAATTCAGCTTTATCCAAGTATGTTGGACTTAGTACCAGCTTAAAACACTTAGAATTAAGATCAGGATGTTGAGTTGCACATGGGTGGGTTGGTAGAAGAACATTAGGGTTTTCATATGGGTTAACCGATTCTATTGAGCACCAATACTAATGTGCATAATACCAAAATTTCTAAACTCTTTTAACATGTAACCATATGTCTTAACAATCAAATTGGGTTTAAACACGTAGAGTTATCATATTGAACCTTAAACTAGGAGGGTGAGATCAGCTAGGATTCAAGGGGATTAATTATGGGATTAACTAGGTGATAACCTAAAACCTTAATGATTTCAATAATAAATCAAAGTGTTTCTAAAGTAATAAACTAAGTTCATGCAGTAATTTACATCAAGAAACAATACGATAAGAAGCCATGGATTTCAAAGAACTAAAGAACAAGATGAGAATTTTGGAACTCAAAAAAAATTAACTAATTAAGTATTTGGGATATTGACCTTAAGTTGTCACCACCCAACACTTAGTGTTGTCATAACCTTCGTATACAACTTAATTATTCCAATGGGATAACTTTAGTTGATAACAACTCATAATGGGAATGAATTCAAGGGTGTTAAAAATAAGTTGTATATGAACTTGATGATTAACCTAGTTAGGTTATTTCAAGTTCTAACATGTTGAACTTCATGTTTTCATAATATAACTTATATTTATTAAAATGTACCACTTAATTTTATAAAAATAGATTTTATAAGATAATATTAAATTACTTTTACAAATAAATAAGTTTGTAAATAAATTAAATTCCCTTATAACCATTTACGCTACTATAAACGAATTTCTGTAATGATTTAAACGATGTCTTTTTTTTAACTTGGATAAATTGCACTTATAATGGGTAAGGGTTTAGACTGCTAAGTCCAATAAGATAAGATAGAATTGAACACTAGTGAGAAATTCACCATAGTAACCTTTGGACACTTAGTCACACACTTGGCTCAAATTCTAATATCAGTAACTATAAACACTTACAATACGGCATCCGAACCAATGAAATCAGGAATTGAAGCTGCATTCATTACAACAAACGAGCGAGGGCTTTTCTAGGTTATTCAAGTGGTTTACAACACAGGTGAGTTTCATTTCCCCTTTTCTAAACATTTTGTTTTATAAACACGGGGCTGAGAAGCATGCGTAAATTATTTCTTTGGACTATATTTTAGTTAAATGCTTTTACATCATGTATGTTTTATATGTAAAATTGTTATCCTAGATTATGTCTAGGTAAACTTAGTGCGGGTTTCAAAAAGGATTATTTACTCATTATAAGTAGATAATTGTTTTATATTCAAATAACTATTCCCAAAGATCTATCTTCAAAGAACTATTCTCAAAGATCTATTTTCAAAGAACTATTTTCAACTATCTATTTTCAAAGAACTATTCTCAAAGATCTATTTTCGATGAACTGTTTTCAACGATCTATTTTCCAAGAACTATTCTCATAGATCCATTTTTGAAGAACTGTTTTCAACGATCTATTTTCAGAGGAATAAATTGGGAAATATTCAAAGATAGCATGTGCCAAAGAACTAAACAGTCAGGAATGGTCAACAAAATCCTATATTTCAAGATGTCCTAGCTAGACTGATTGATTATAGGTCGCATGTTTGACGACATTTACAGAATCCTCTAACTTCTAAGAACCTTTGATTAATATACTAGCTACTGGAGTTGACCAAGGCCCAATCATTATGACTTAACTGTTAATTAAATGTTTATTTAATTATTTATTTAAGCATTTTAATTAACTACTTCCATATGTTTCCACGTTTGCCATGGTGTTGATGTGTGTGATGCTGGTTGAGAGTGAAACGCTTAATTATCAATAATAACAATATTCATATGTGGTTCGAGATGTGGTGGGCTGGCGGCTGGGCTTGACCCTACGTATGCCATATAGATAAGCATACTGGGCTGGATAGGATAGGTGGTTATTAGTGAGGTTAAGGTTGCTACTCTAAAAGGTTTGTGAAACTCATTTTCAAATACTAAACTTTATGAACTCACCAACCATGTGTTGACTTTGTTTTTTACATTTTTTCTCTGGTGACGTGCAGGACTAGGTTAAGATTGCAGGATGCATACTAGGATACCATATAGAGGACCTTGTAGATTTTGGGAAGCACATATTTTGTCTGTTAATTGTGAACCAGTTTATTCATTTTGAAGGAATTACTTAGTTAAATTAACAAACATGACAATTGTAATTTAACTTTGTATTTTCTATTTTAATTATTATTATGCTTTAGTTATTCTCAAATGTTGTGCTATGTATACAATCTGAGCATTCTAGTTATCATTTGATATCGCGCCCCGAGAACCATCCACCCGACGGGAAATTCGATCCAGCCCGCCGGGTCAGGGTGTGATAGATTGGTAAAGTTATCGTCGTATTCGAACTTGTGACGATTCGTACGAATACGCGCGAAAACGATACGATCCGGTGAAACAATTTAAATTAAACGTTTTTGAAAATTTAAAAATAAATAAAAGATAATTAGTTAATTTAATAGGAATTATTACCTAAAATAAATTAGAAAACTCTATTTTAAAGGATCGTAACGTTTCGTTACGAGAAAACCGAAAACGACACGGTTGCACGAAATCTAGTGAAATCGAACAGTTCCGAACGTACCCGGACTATAAAATCCTTGGAAACCCTCCTCCTTCCCCAAGAAAATTCGGAATTTCCCTCCCCCTCTCCAAAATCCCAGTTTACCTCTCTCTACACGTTCTCACCTTCAAACCTTCATATCTCCCTCATTTCTCCACCAAATTCGATGATCTAGTAGTCAAAACGACCGTGAGAACGAGGAGAACTCAGAAGTACAAACTATCTGAATTTGAAAGGAGTGGTTGTAGTTTTAGATAGAAGCTACAGAAATAGTGGGTTTTCTACTATTCCGGCGAGGTAAGTTTCAAAACCGGTTTTCTCACTTGAAAATGGTTTGGATGTGCAGTAGAATCACTTGGAAACTTCAGGAACCTGTTAATTTAAGCTTAGGATCGATTGAACATGGTTAAATTTCTGTGAATCAAGCAATATCGATGCAAGAAACCCCAACTCTCACAATATCGACAACCTGTTGCAACATCTCATAAAACCGTCGATATTGATCAGTTAGGTGAACCAAAATCGACGGTTTCAAGATGAGAGCATTAGGATTGAAGTCCTTCAAGCCTGGAACATCAAAGGACAATCAATACTAACCATATCGATGGCCTTAGAGGCTGAAAAGTGAGTTGCCGATATTAGAGTATCGGTACTAGAGTTTTGAGGTTTCCACCGATATTACAAGCTTCTGAGAGACCTAATATCGACCGGTTATGGTCGACCATATTAGTGTCGATGGCCTCCAAGTTATGGGTCCAAAGGGAGTGTCGAACCTAATAAAATCGATGAGCCATGATTGAGAAAGGGAGTGTCGAACCTAATTAAATCGATGAGCCATGATCGAGATTAGAAGCTGGCCAGTATCGACAAGCCTTCCCTCAACTTCCCATCGATACTAAACACTCCAAGACCATCGATAATGATCAGCTTTTTTCGATATTACTACTTCAGCTTGATCCAAGTAGTTTGGACTTAGAACCAGCTTAAAACACTTAGGATTATGAGCAGGATGTTGAGTATAACATGGGTGGGTCGGTCTAAGGGCATTAGGGTTTTCATGTGGGTTAAACGATTCTATTGAGCACCGATACTAATGTGCATAATACCAAAACTTTTTAAACTCTTTTAATATTTAGCCATATGTCTTAACTATCAAATTGGGTTTAAACACCTAGAGTTATCATATGGAACCTCAAACTAGGAGGGTGACATCGGTTAGGATTCAAGGGGATTAATTAGGGGATTTACTAGGTGATAACCTAAAACATTAATGATTTCAATAATAAATCAAAGTGTTTCTAAACTAATAAACTAAGTTCATTTTGTAATTTACATCAAGAAACAATACGATAAGAAGGCATCGATTTCAATGAACTAAAGGACAAGATGAGAACTTTGGAACTCAAGAAAAATAACTAAGTATTTGGGATATTGACCTTAAGTTGTCACCACCCAACACTTAGTGTTGTAATCACCTTGGTATTCAAGTTAGTTATTCCAAAGAGATAACTTTAGTTGATAACAGCTCAAAAAGGGAATGCATTCAACGGCGTTAAAAAAAGTTGTATAAGAACTTGATGATTAACGTACATTGGTTAATTCAAGTTCTAACATGTTTAACTTAATGTTTTCAAAATATAACTTATATTTATTAAAATGTACCACTTAATTTTATGAAAATAGATTTTATAAGATAATATTAAATTACTTTTACAAAAAAGTAAGTTTGTAAATAAATTAAATTCCCTTATAACCGTTTACGCTTTTATAATCCAATTTTCTTTAATGATTTAAACGATGTCTTTTTTTTAACTTGGATAAATTGTACTTATAATGGGTATGGGTTTACACTGCTAAGTCCAATAAGATAAGATAGAATTGAACACTAGTGAGAAACTCACCATAGTAACCTTTGGACACTTAGTCACACACTTGGCTCAAATTATAATATCAGTAACTATAAACACTTACAATACGACATCCCAACCAATGAAATCAGGAATTGAAGCTACACGTGATACAACAAACAAGCGAGCGTGTTTCTAGGTTATTCAAGTGGTCTACAACACATGTGAGTTCATTGCCCATTTTCTAAACATTTTACTTTATAAACGCGGGGCTGAGAAGCATGCGTAAATTATTTATTTGGATTGTATTTTACTTAAATGCTTTTACATCATTTATGTTTTATATGTAAAATTGTTATCCTAGATTATGTCTAGGTAAACTTAGTGCATGTTTCAAAAAGGATTATTTACTCATTATAAGTAGATAATTGTTTTATTTTCAAAGAGTTATTCCCAAAGATCTATCTTCAAAGAACTATTCTCAAAGATCTATTTTCAAAGAACTATTTTCAACTAACTATTTTCAAAGAACTATTCTCAAAGATCTATTCTCAAAGAACTGTTTTCAACTATCTATTTTCCAAGAACTATTCTCAAAGATCTATTTTCGAAGAACTGTTTTCAACGATCTATTTTCAGAGGAATATCTGGGAAATATTCAAAGATAGCATGTGCCAAAGAACTAAACGGTCAAGAATGGCCAAAAAAATCCTATATTTCAAGATGTCCTAGCCAGACTGATTGATTATAGGTCACATGTTTGATGTCATTTATAGAATCCTCTAACTTCTAAGAACCTTTGATTGATATACTAGTCTACTTGAGTTGACCAAGGCCCAATCATTATGACTTACCTATTAATTAAATGTTTATTTGATTATTTATTTAAGCATTTTAATTAACTACTTCCACATGTTTCCACATTTTCCATGGTGTTGATGTGTGGGATGTTGGTTGAGAGTAAAACGCTTAATTATCAATAATAACAATATTCATATGTGGTTCGGGATCTGGTGGGCTGGAGGCTGGGCTTGACCCTACGTATGCCCTATATATAAGCATACTGGGCTGGATAGGATAGGTGGTTATTAGTGAGGTTAAGGTTGTTACTCTAAAAGGTTTGTGAAACTCATTTTCAAATACTAAACTTTATGAACTCACCAACCATGTGTTGAATTTGTTTTCTTACATGTTTTTCTCAGGTGACGTGCAGGACTAGGTTAAGATTGCAGGATGCATACTAGGATAGCAGATAGAGGACCTAGTAAATTTTGGGAAGCACATATTTTGTCTGTTAATTGTGAATCAGTTTGATATCTTGTACGATTGCAAGATAGTAGACCTTTGATTCGTTTTGATGGAATTACTTAGTTAAATTAACAAACATGACAATTGTAATTTAACTTTGTATTTTCTAGTTTAATTATTATTGTGCTTTAGTTATTCTCAAATGTTTTGCTACGTATACAATCTGATCATTCCGATTATCATCTGATATCGTGCCCCGAGAACCTTCCGCCTGATGGGAAAGTCAATCCAGCCCGCCGGCTCGGGGTGTGACAACAACCACTCATATCCCTCTTGTTTCTTTCCTTTGAATGGAAACCCTCTCTCCCCTCTCATATTTCGGCCAAGCCACCACAAACACACACACTTTACATTTGAAATTCTAAAGTCACAAAGGAGTTCTCTATCCACCTTCTCTAGCTCTTTCACGATCTCACCACTTCTCCAACATCAATCGACAACCTAGAGGAGTTCACAAGGACACCAAATGGGAATTCAGGACTTGAAGTTGAGTAAGGTAAATCCAAATGTTCTATGTTGCACCAAAAACCCATTCTTTATACCCCATCTTCATCCTATGATTATAAGCAGCCCCAAACTCATTTTTAAACATTTTGAGACCATGAAAGGTCTGCTACATGCAGCTATAATCGGAAAGCTCACATACAGTTACATGCATGTGTTCAAAATGATGATTTGAAAAGCAAAACATGATTTTTGCTCATTTTAATACCACTGTAACTTAACATACCTTCTAATACATTGTTTAATTAAAATATAAACATTTGAGAACTATAGAACACAAGACATGAGAAGGAGTCATGCACGCAACAATTGCATGCATCAAACTTGCAACATAAAACTCTAAAATACCCATTTTTGCACATTTGCTTCTACTTAAGCCTATTGTATGCATTGGTATCATTTGGCAGCCCCTAAACCATCTTGGGCTGCACTCTATCAGTCTATTGGATTCAAGACGAGAGTTGTCACACCCTGAGCCGGCGGGGTTGGATCGGATTCCCCATCGGGCGTAAGGTTCCCAGGGCACGATATCGTGAGTGATAATCGTGATGATCAGATTGTTTACATTGCATATGATATAAATGAGAAATGCTAAATACAATAGAATTACAAAGTTAAATTACATCAGTATCGTTTATAATTTAACAATGTAAATCTACCATCAACATCATAAATTTATTATCTTGTATCTACACAGGATATACAAAATATATTGTATAATGATGATCCCAAAATATGCAGGTCCAAAAATACTAAGTCTTCTATCTGAAGTCCTAGTCCAAAAGCAATAACTTCTTAATTGACCTATTCGTCACCTGAGAAGTCATGCAAAAAGATCAAGTCAACACATGGTTGGTGAGTTCATGTAGTTTTACAAAAATGAGCTTGAATAACCTGAATGACAACCTTAACCTCACCATTAACCACCTATACCATCCAGTTCAGTATGCTTATATATAGGGCATATGTAGGGTCGAACTTACCGCCCGCCCAGCCACCGTCCCACCACATACTAAACCACATGATATATTGTTCCTGATGATAATTAAGCATTTCATCCCACAACAATGATTCCATCACTTCTGATTCATAGCATTTGATTACCCTGAAAATGTTTACCTTGATTCCCCGAAATGACAAACTTAACCTCACCAACAACCACCTAAACTATCCAGTCAAGTATGCTTATATATAGAGCATATGTAGGGTCGAACTTACCGCCCGCCCAGCCACCGTCCCACCACATACCGGACTTCTTAGCATATTGTTGTCAATGATAATTAAGCGTTTCACCCCATTCACCTTTATCTTAGATTTTTATTTCCACAAATTGAAATATCCTTGATTTCTTGAGTTCACCATGTATTCATGATTACCCCAAACCACTTGTAGAAATATGATATTAAATGTTTGATTAATTTAATAATCAATCATTTAAATATAACTAAAACATGATGATTGGGCCTTATTTGACTCAATCAATTAGGCTTAGTTGTTGGTGGTTTTCCAAGTTGTACCCTCTCACACGTGGCCCATATCAGGCTTGACCCACTAGGAGTCTACGTGTATGCCCTCGAGATGAACTTTCTATAATAACCTGTCAATCCCAGAAAAGACCGGATCTCCGTAGGTGTCTTCGGAGTATCCTGGTTCTTTATCTCCTCGATCTTGGCAGGATCTACGTGTATGCCCTCGCTGTTGACTACATGGCCCAGAAATTGAACTTCTCGTAGCCAAAATTCACACTTAGAGAATTTGGCATAAAGTTTCTCTTTCTTCAAAAGCTCCAAGATCTTTCTGAGATGTTGCTTGTGCTCTGTCTTACTCTTGGAGTAGATCAGTATGTCATCAATGAAAACAATGACAAACTGATCCAGATACGGTTTGCACACTCGGTTCTTGAGGTCCATGAAAACCGCTGGTGCATTCGTCAATCCGAAAGGCATCACCATGAATTCGTAATGCCCATATCTGGTTCGGAATGCCGTCTTCGGTATGTCTTCGTCTTGAACTCTTAGTTGATGATATCCAGACCGTAGATCAATCTTCGAGAAGTATTGTGCTCCCTGTAGTTGGTCAAACAAATTATCAATCCTCCGCAATGGATACCGATTCTTGATGGTTAGCTTGTTCAGCTCTCGATAATCTATACACATCCGAAAGGATCCATCTTTCTTCTTCACGAACAAGACCGGAGCTCCCCAAGGTGAGTAGCTTGGTCTGATGAAACCTTTGTCAAGTAGCTCCTGCAACTGGTTTGATAATTCCTGCATCTCTGAAGGTGCTAGCCTGTAAGGAGATTTAGCAACAGGAGTTGCTCCAGGAATTAAGTCAATTCGGAACTCTACCGGTCGCGTAGGTGGTAAACCTGGCAGGTCTTCAGGAAATACTTCCGGATACTCTTTTACTACCGGTACTTCTTGGATCTTCTTCTTGTCTCTCTCCTTTTCCACCACATGAGCCAGGAAAGCTACGCACTGCTTCTGTAAACACTTACGCGCTTTTATGCAAGAAATGATTTTGACACTTCGTTTTGCTTGATCCCCTCTGACTTCCAATACGCGATCATCCGGAAATGGAACTCGAAGAGACTTTTACGAACAGATGACTTCCACTCGATTAGTAGAAAGCCAATCCATTCCAACAATGATGTCGAAACTACCCAACTCCATCGGTATCAAGTCGATGGCGAATGTATGATCATTAAGTGTCAATGGGCAATTCCTGTGTGATGTGCTAACTGTAACCTGTTTCCTGTTAGCTACTTCTATGATATAAGGGGAGTCTAACTGTTCTTCTATAGAATCTAGTTGGCATGCAAAATCGGCAGAGATAAAACTCTGATCCGCACCAGTGTCAAATAGAACAGACGCATAAAAGTCATATAAGAGAAATGTACCAGTGACCACATTCGGGTCTTGGCGTGCAGCTGGAGCTCCTATGACAAAAGCTCTTCCACGGGGTGCTGGAACTGCCTGTTGTGCCTTCTTTGGGCAGCTCTTCACAAAGTGGCCCTGTTTGCCACAGTTATAGCATCCACCGTTGTTCTGGTTGTTGGGTGGAGGAAGTGCTAAAGCAGCATTGTTGACTGCTTGATTTTGATTCATCCTGCAATTCTGGACCCAATGTCCTTTTCTTCCACATCCCGTGCAGTGACGGCAGGGATTGCTCGCAGCATGATGATACTGGCACTTGTTACACAGAGGGTGTGGGCCAGTATATTGTTTCTTGTGCACGTTCTGTGGTGCCATGGCTACTTGATTGAGCCGAGTAGCCATAGTGTAGTTCTTTATAACCCTTCTATTTCTTCTTCTGATGTTGGTGATGATGGGGTTTCTTGGAAAACTCTTCCTTTCGTTTGCCGATGTCAGCCTCTTTCTTCAAAGTCCCAGAGGCAACCATCAAGTCAGTGAGTTTCCCAGACAAACTCACAGCAGACTCCAATGTGATAGGATTTGCAGCAACAACTAATCCTTGTATGCAGGCAGGTAACCCACATACATACATGTCAATCTGTTTCTCCAGAGTCGGTACCATATCCGGCACCAAAACAACCGACTCGTGATAACGGGTGGTATATCCCATGTGGTCTGCCCCTTTCATCACATGGTTAGACAATTCCACCTCTAGTCTCTACAGCTCGTTCTTTGGGCAAAACTCAGTTCTCATCAGGGTCTTGAAGTCTTCCCAAGTCATTGACATAGCTTCTTCTCTTCCTCTTGCAATAATTTGGCCGTTCCACCAAGTCAAGGCTCGCTTATTGAATGTTCCAGCAGAATAACAAACCTTGTGGTGCTCGGGACAACTGCAGAGGTCCAGAGTAGCTTCGACCTTCTCTATCCATTGGATCAGACCAACGGCTCCTTCATTACCGCTAAAACTAGGCGGCTTACACCCCATAAAGGACTTGTATGAATTATTTGAAGCACCGCCAGTGTTTCCACTAGCTTCTCCTGATGAATGCCCGGTGTTGTTGCTGTCTTTCCGTAAACGATTAAGCATATCCAGAATCACTTCTTTTAGCTGATTAGTCAGCTGACTGCTCAGTAGAGTCATCAATGCCACTGTAGCCGGATCTAATATTGGAGTCGTGCTCGGACCCGGAGGTGGGTTAAGGGGAGGAGGAGGAGGTGGAGGAGATGGTGGTGGTGAATCAGCTGGTGATGGCGTTGATGAATGTGGAGCTGAACTCTGTGGAGGTGGTACGATAGAAGGAGGCCTTCTCGGTGGCATTCTGATTATAACCAAAAGTACATTGGTTAGTGCAATGATTGAATGCAGAAGACACAATGCAATAAAGTCTTAACTCATGTGTTCTCTACATGCAGGGTCCCTAGGTTATAGTCTAGGCCAAACCGTTTAATTAAGTGACCTATATTTCTCTATAACCATGGTTCTGATACCAATTTGTCACACCCCAAGCCAGCAGGGTTGGATCGGATTCCCCGTCGGGCGGAAGGTTCCCGGGGCGCGATATCGTGAGTGATAATCGTGATGATCAGATTGTTTACATTGCACATGAAATAAATAAGAAATGCTAAATATAATAGAATTACAATGTTAAATTACATCAGTATCGTTTATAATTTAAGAATGTAAATCTACCATCAACATCATAAATTTATTATCTTGTATCTAAACAAGATATACAAAATATATTGTATAATGATGTTCCCAAAATATGCAGGTCCAAAAATACTAAGTCTTCTATTTGAAGTCCTAGTCCAAAAGCAATAACTTCTTAATTGACCTGTTTGTCACCTGAGAAGTCATGCAAAATGATCAAGTCAACACATGGTTGGTGAGTTCATGTAGTTTTACAAAAATGAGCTTGAATAACCTGAATGCCAACCTTAGCCTCACCATTAACCACCTATACTATCCAGTTCAGTATGCTTATATATAGGGCATATGTAGGGTCGAACTTACCGCCCGCCCAGCCACCGTCCCACCACATACTAAACCACATGATATATTGTTCCTGATGATAATTAAGCATTTCATCCCACAACAATGATTCCATCACTTCTGATTCATAGCATTTGATTACCCTGAAAATGTTTACCTTGATTCCCCGAAATGACAAACTTAACCTCACCAACAACCACCTATACTATCCAGTCAAGTATACTTATATATAGGGCATATGTAGGGTCGAACTTACCGCCCGCCCAGCCACCGTCCCACCACATACCAGACTTCTTAGCATATTGTTGTCAATGATAATTAAGCGTTTCACCCCATTCACCTTTATCTTAGATTTTTATTTCCACAAATTGAAATATCTTTGATTTCTTGAGTTCACCATGTATTCATGATTACCCCAAAACACTTGTAGAAATATGATATTAAATGTTTGATTAATTTAATAATCAATCATTTAAATATAACTAAAACATGATGATTGGGCCTTATTTGACTCAATCAATTAGGCTTAGTTGTTGGTGGTTGTCCAAGTTGTACCCTCTCACACGTGGCCCATATCAGGCTTGACCCACTAGGAGTCTACCTGTATGCGTCGGGACTTTCATGATTTTCCCATATCAGCTTGACCCACAAGGTCTACTGTATGCGTTGGGACTTTAGGATATCCTTTGATTCTGATCTTCTTGATTCTCTTGATTTCATTTGATAGTTAAAGTTATGCCCATGTAGCTTGACTACAAGAGTCTACTACTGTGACAGGACTTTCCATGTGTTACACGTGGTCTTGATTTACATACAACTGACATCCACCTTAGCTTAAGCAATTAATAGTTTCATTAGGTCTTAATGATTTCATTTTTTTCAATGATTCACACACTGTAATGATTCCCTTGATTCTCTTGATTCTGATCTTTAGATTTCCATGATTTCACATTGATTGTAGATTACGGAGTAGGATCCTTAGTTACTGATCAAACACTGGATTAGATTCCATTGCATTTGATCTTTAGCTTTAGTCCTTTTGATTTCACTTTGAATTTAGATTATGGAATTTGAACTCGATGGACTAAGGGTTTGTTTAGAGTTTATAATTAATTTATTACTCATAAGAGTAATTAATTAACTTGATAGTTCATTCTGCATAACAATTACCTAGACAAGAGTCTAGGAGTATAACAAGCATATATAAAGCATAAAATAAGTAAAAGCATATACGTAAAATAGTGCATGCTTTTTGCGGATGATTTTGTGATGGTAGCAGAAAGGAAAGACGACCTAAATGCGAGGTTAGAGGAATGGAAAAGCGCTTTGGAGAATAATGGACTACGCATCAGTAGGTCAAAAACAGAATATCTTTGGTGCAACTTTAGTAGGACCAACGACGAGGAGGACGAGGTAAGCCTGGTGACTATTGGAGGTCAAGAGGTGCCACAAACAACCAGGTTTAAATACCTAGGATATTTCGTACAGAATGATGGAGACATTGATTGCGACGTGGCACATCGGGTACAGGCATGATGGAACAAGTGGAGAGCAGCTACAAGCATTCTATGCGACAAGAGATTCCCAGACAAATTAAAGGGTAAATTTTACAGAGTAGCAGTCCGACCAGCCATGTTGTATGGAATTGATTGTTGGCCCATCAAAAAGATTCACGAAAGGAAGCTAGAAGCGGCGGAGATGAGGATGCTTAGATGGATGTGTGGGCACACGAGACTTGACCGAATAAGGAACGAAACCATCAGGGGAAGAGTGGGGGTAACTTGCATCTCAGACAAAGTCAGGGAAGGGAGACTGAGATGGTTCGGTCATGTGAGGAGAAGACACGTGTTGGCTCCGGTTAGAAGAGTAGAGAATCTGAGTGTGGAGGGGAAGAGGTACAGGGGTAGACCTAGGCTGACATGGGAGAAGCAGATTCGTCAGGACATGATAGCATTGTACCTCTCTGAGGACATGATCAGTGATAGGAATTCATGGAGGCGTAGAATAAAGGCTAGGGACTACTAGAATGATAGGATATAGGTTAGAAGCCTTACTTATAGGTAGAACTTTAGTTTTTACAAATGCATGCTTGACTAGTGGGTAGTGTTTACTCTGTGTGTTTCAGCTTTTTATGTGGTTTATGTCCTTAAATTATTATATAAGGCTCTTGTTTTGCATAGGTTGCATGCGTAGTCGGTGTGTATATGCCTTGCTTTTAATCATGCTTTCTTTTTAAATGATTGTGTATGGGACTACCATATGATTTGTAATAAGTGTTTATAGTTTTTCTCTTTATGACGGACATATACTTCTGTAGTTTTACTCGTGCTTTACTCTCTTTCCTTAATAAAATGTCTTTGAAAAAAAAAATTTAGCCAGGGTCTCTTCTGACGCATCCTCTCTACCCCTTCTTAGGGTAGGGGAAAGGTTTGTTTTCATCTCACCCCTCCCAGACCCTACTTAAAAGTGGGATTAAATTGGGTACGTTTGTTTGTTTGTTTCATATACGTAAAACAGTTTAATTAAAAAGATTTACGCATGCTTCTCAGCCCCGCGTTTGAAAACAAAAATGTTTAAAAAAGGGCAATGAACTCACCTGTGTTGCTGTGTAAATGATTTACCACAAAATGCGCGCTCATTGTTTGTATGTTATGTTTCTTTAGTTCCTGATTTGTTTTAAGAGAATTCGAATACGATAATTATGTATAATAGACGTTGTATATAGGGTTCGGTCTCGGTGTGCAATTAAGTGTCCTAGATTACTACTGTACTTCTAAGATTTCATCTAATTAGCTTACTTATTATCCATTAGCAACCTTTATCCCAAAATTAGTTATTTCAAGTCTTTAAGTAACACATTTTCAAGTTAATTTATTTTAAGTTCAACATTTATTTAAAAATTTCATTTAATTAATGTAATAGGATTTATAAGTCCATTTTCTTTTATTAGAATATAATTAATTCAATGAAGTGAAATTTACACATGATAGGCTTAGGTTACGCCTATTGGGCCAACCTGGCCCATTACTAAATTTTAGTTGTCCATGATTTCTTTGCACCACGCATTGCATAACTGAGTCTAGATAACTTGAATTAATCATCTAGATTAGTTTCGGATTGCCATAAACCTCCTAAGGGTTAGATGTTAATACTTAAATTAACCCTCTAAGCCTTAGGTCATTGTGTTGATTCCTCGTGATTTCTCAAAAGGGATGATCTCAAAAAAAAAAATGTTGATAGCCTTTGTTTAATTAGTTGTATGATTTAAGAAAAATATTCCTTAGAATTTCCATTCTTTGTTTTTTTTTCTTGAATGAGCTCATGTATCATAAAATAAGTGTCCATTCAACAATTTATAGTTTTACCCTTCATATTGAATTAGTATTGAAGTCTAGGATCATTTTAGTTATTCCAAACCAAATTCCTCAATCCTTTTTATCATTGAGGTGGTTCTTAGTATGCATTCCATGCACACACCACCATTCCCAACACATGTATCAAGTAGTCCATCCCATGCACACATATAACAAGCTCTTCCTATTCCCTCTCCCATATAGTGGATTTCCTATGCATACCACCCTTATAGATCGAATCAGTTAGCCCATCTATGTTGAGCCGTCTAAGCTGGGCCAAGGCCGACCGAATAGGTATGGCCGAAAGAGTCTGCATAGGGCGAATGTATGTTGTCGAATGGAGCTGGGTCTGAATGTCGAGGGTCGACTGGCTCATGGTTCGGCGAATGAGGGTTGGCCGCATGAGTGCCGAACGAAAGAGGAATGGCCGAATCGGTCTTGGTTCGGGCGAAACAGGGCTGGCCTAAAGGGGAGCCTTAATCATTCGGCGAATGGGATCTGAAGCTCATTCGGTGAGCTGGTTCTTGGGTCATTCGGCCGATCGAGATCCACCAGATGCAGCCATGGATTGTGAGGCTAAAACTGTGACAATTCGACTTTTCGGATTAAACTTGTTAACCGAAAGTGGTTAGATCACAGGCCCAACAAGACATGTAAGGCCCAGTAAGGCCCAAGAAGGCCCAGTAAGGTCAAAGAAGGCCCAGTAAGGCCAAGGAAGACCCAATAGGGCCAAGGTAGGCCCAATGAACCCAAAGTAGGCCCAATGGTATTTATGAAGCCCAATTGGATTAATCAAGCCCAATAACGTTTCAAATTGGCCCAATTAGACAATTTGGGATTTTTGGTTAAACTTTGTTAACCGAAATTTAATGAAAATTGTACGAAATCATAGAATATCAAACAAAAAGGATTAAAAACAAATCTAGAAGGATCAATGTTACAATAAGTAAACATGTAATTACATAAAACAATCAATTTTGACTTTTTAGGTCAAAATTTGTGTAATAAATCAAGGAAAATTCGAAAGTCATACTAATCTGAGTTGTAATCGAATTTAAACCATCAATAATCATAATATTGATGATTATAAACGTTTATAACATATTAATTACACCATAATGATCGAATTAAACTCAATTAAGGACTTAAAGAGTGAAACCGTCAATTGTATCATTACAACCCACATAATTCGATCAAAACATTCACAATTGAAGTTTCCTAAACCATAATCGGTATCCTTAGAAAGTTATTCACACATCAATTCGATTCCAAGTGTTCCAGATAGTCGAGATTGATCCAAGGGTGGCTGAAGATCAACCTTAAACTCGAACTACTACAATTGGGCATCAAACAAGGTAAAAATTCGTTCCTACACAACCTAAGTGAGCCGACTAAGCATAACCATATGCTAATTTCGAATTATAATATCAAATTATACAAGTTTAAGTAATTAGGGTTCATATCAAGAACAATTTGGGGATTTTTGATCAAACGAGTTTAGAAATAAAATTAAACTTTGCAGAGAGGTTCGAAATCATCCTTTTAAAGAATACACTATGACAATTTCAATTAAAAGCAACGAATTGATAGATTCCTAAATCTAGGGTTCTTGATAACAAAGGTTTTGGGGGTTTTGATCCAAATGTGTTCAAATATCAAATCAATCTACTCACACAGTTTCGTAATTATCTTTTAAATGAAAATCCTATACAAATGTAATCTAATCACAATGAATTTTATGAAGTTGAAGACTAGGGTTTGTTACACAAAACGAATTTGGGATTCGTATGAAAATGAGCATGAAAATTTAATCCAAAATGACAGAAAGTTTCGAAATTATCTGTAAAATGAAAACCCTATGGATCCAAGATCTTTTGTTTAGTGATTTGATTAATTTGGATCTAGTCTTTACGAAATTGAATTCGAATTCGATTGGTGATGCTTAAACCATTAAAACTAAAACAAAACTTAAATTAAACCTATCTATGTACTCGTCTAAATTCGTGAAGCAGAACCCCTATGGTTGGGGGGCCGATCGGGTTCGAGTCATGAGTCAATTGGAACCCAATGGGTTCGGTCGAGGTTAATCAAGGGAAGGACAAGAGTTGAAACTTAAAAGGTTTGGGAAACCATTTCTAATGCGAAAACAAGGGTAGATGTACTGGTTAGGGACGTGTGTGTGGTTCGGGAGGTCCCGGGTTCGAACCCGAGGGCTGCCGGGTTTTTGAACTTAAAACCAATTTTGATTTTTCAACCATAACTTTTTCATTATAAAACCGTTTCAGTCCGTTCAAGTTGCGTTGGAACTTTAACGGAATCCCGATCAAAATGAAATGATAAAATTTATATTTTTAATCGAAACCGCGATCGCGTATATTAATGTGTGTTTAAGTTAATTGTATATATTTATACGATCTAAACAAACGAAATAAAAATTCATGCGTGCTTTCGTATGTACGTTTCAAACATATTAACATACGTGTGATGACACGTATGTGATCACAAACACGATTGGACATCTCAAATAATGAAACGTTATCGTAAATAATGCAGATTCTTCATAGAAGTTAAACTACGTGATTTCGTGAGCATTTGATCATTCTACTCACATTCACAGGTGCGTACACGGCCCTTTCTTATTTTGACTGTTTTGGGGGAGAAAACATGTGCAACAAACGCTTTTAGATACATATCACTTGCATGAGTTAGTTGTTTACATTAAGTGCAAACATAGCATTACAAAGCCTTCCATTTCGAACCGTTTAATTTGCCGTAGCGCAAAGCGTGGTAGTTGAAGATAGATCTATTGGGTTTGACAAACCTCACTTGGTAGATGGGATCTACGCAGGTGTTTGACTGACCAAACACACACATTACTATTGTTCGTGCTAGACAATAGTGTTAAGGCAAAAACATGCTATAGCATGGCAATCGTCAGCTTCGGTGTCGACCACTTATGTAAATAGTACAAATGACTAGCTATCATGACTATGCACGTGTGATTATGTTATCTGTAAACTTTATATTCAAACTGTGGTTTCAACATTTGTGAATGCTTAAACCTGTGTATGCACCAACCTTTGTGTTGACTTGATTTACATGTTTTCTCAGGACACTAAGGCACAAGCAAGGACAAGCAGGGACTAAGATATTGAGTCTCATGCATACATTTCAGTTCAAGTGTTTTTAGCTTTGCTCAATTAAGACATTGAATACTATTGGAATTGTATTTTACATTTAAAACCGTTATGTTTTGTTATTGGTTTTTTTTTTACCACGCTTCCGCAAACATTGAAATTTTGATATTACAGTTTTAGACCAAAGTATGTTTGAATATCATATAGAGGTCTTCGTTATGTCTAATGATCTGAGATCCTGGTTTGTTACGTTCCCAACCGGTATAATTCCGTTAGTTGAAAATTGGGGGTGTGACAAAAACACAAAGGGTTGCTATGTTGGTTGTTCCTACAACATCTTAAGTATATTTTGAGTGATTTCCCTAAGGTTCTTGAGGGTGTTATCCGGTTTCTACAAGGGGATCGAAATAGGGTTTTTAAAACCTTAAAACGCAACAAAACCATGATCCTTACCTCGATTTGGCTGGATAAAACCTTAGATCCGTTGTACTTTCGTGATCTAAAAGTGATGGGGGTCGTTTAGGCACCAAAATGGCTTGAAATGGTGAAGAAACGAGAGAGATCTTGCTTGGTTTCTAGAGAGAGAAACTAGAGAGAGGGGGCCGAATTTTGGTGATGGTGGCTGGTTGGTGAGAGTGAAAGATGGCATCCAATGCTATCATAAATGGGGGTAAAAATACCCGGGTTCGTTCGGGTTCGTTCGGTTTCGCGTGGTTTAGCGTAAAAGTGTCGATTTTTCGTCGTTTTCGTAACGAAACGGCTCGGTTTTAAAATAGAATCTATAAAATTATTTTACATTGTGATTCCTAATAAATTAACTAATATCTTTTATTTATTTTAAATTTTCAAAGATATATAATTCACGGTTTAATATCGAATCGTACGGTCGTCACGCGTATTCGTTCGAATCGTCACCCGTACGAACACGGCGATAACTATACTTTTCAACATGGTTTTCTAATTATTGGACATCATTCAGAACATTAAACTTTCAGATATATTGGTACAGATCGTCACCTATACGAATAATCCGTCGGTTTAGCATTTATGTAACGACATCCGTTGTTGTTTTGTTCTGTAAAGCCTCACATACGTTTATACGTAATAAAATCCTAACACATAATCACATGATAGTTCTGTAACGACAGATAATTATCTGACTGATGAACCATAGTTCTGAACTTGTTTTCTGAAATGAATCTGGTTTTGCTCTTTGATAATACAAAATGATAATGAAACTTGATCTGAATATGAAAACACACTGAAACACAAATAGTTCGTACCTGATTACTTTTCATGTTACTGTTGAGATCACTGTTCCGGTGACGTTTCCGGCACTGCTGTTACAAGAGTGTGATTAAAAAACCCTAAGATTATAAAATCTACACATGTATGCACAAAATATTGAAAAATACAACTATTAACATGATATTACTTGGATAACGATATTGATCAGATTTATGTAGTTAGTAATCATGAAAATATTGTAAATATAGGTGAACTTTAATAATACATAGGTTTGATGATAGTTTAATAACAAAAAACATTATTTATTTTAAGTTAAAATAGCATAAAATAGGAAATAATAGACAAAAAAGTAATCTAGACATTTTGATGACCAAATTTTGTCAATTTATATGTAAAAACATTACACAAAAATATGGAACTTTTCTTGATGTTCCTAAAAAAAGATATTAGTTTTATAAAATCTCCAAACAAGTGAATAAAAAGCCCAAAATGGTAGAAAAGGACTAAAAGTCCAAATATAATTTTACTCGGTAATTAATAATATACATGAGCTGGGAAAAATATATAAACAAAGTAAAAATGGTTAAAATTATTTATTTACAATTTATTATTCAAAAATAGACCAAAAACATAAAATAAATAGTAAACGGATTTAAATTTCTAAAGAATATTTTTCACAGCCTTGGAATATTATAGAAAAGTCCAAGAAAAAGTTTGGGAATTTTTAGATAGGTCTAAGTATTTCTAATAGTATTTAATCAAATAAAATAAGAGAAAATAATTAAAAATACCAAATAAACTCTAAAGAATTCAAAAAAATTTACAGGTAAAAATACTTTAATAAAATTTTGGGAATTTTTGGTGATCAGAACATATAAAAACAAATATTTGTATTTAATTATGCATAAAAACTTAATTAAAGAAAGGAATTAATATTATAATAAAGAAGAAATGATTTATAAAAACCTTTTTCAGACCCTTTAATGAAAAAATAAATAATATTTAAGATATAAATTTCACTTGTGATAAAATAATAAACATGATTAATTAGAATCATCATAGAAATGAAAGATTGTGATACTTTAAAAATATCATGAATAAATATAAGCATGATAGTCCTAACATGGGCACTTAAAATAATATATGTATATACCTATATATATATATACATATATATACTAGTAGGAAACCCGCGCGATGCGGTGGCGGTAACTATTTACAGTGTGAACTGTAAAATTTTAAAGCGTGTGCATTTTGTTACGTCCTTTTTAGAAATCAGGAGAGTCACGTAAAAAATCTTCTAACGACTTATTCTCTTCATCAAGCTCATCACCACCAGTAAATACTACAATCATATATTCATATATTCTTCTTCCAAACAAAGTCTGCAAGCTGCTTATTGCAGCCTTTTCTTCTTTAGAAAATTGGCTGGTTGGAACACCAAGAAGAAACGCATGTCTGCAAATCTGTCGTTATAGATTTGATGATACCAATGTGTATCACACAATTTAAATTTATTTTGTTACCGACGTGTATAATACCAGTAGACAGTAGTTACCCTCTACTAAACTGCATGGCTTTTGGTTCATCAAGATCCCACTTAGAAACAATAGTTATTTCCACATTCTCTGCCAAATTAAAACATGCAACTTAAAAAACTTTAAGCTATAATAACACAAGAATACACAAGGCAGTCCACATACCTTATAATTGACATCCATTTGGTTGTCAATAAGCTTATTTCCACCCACCCAGACCACCCCATTTTTGTGCAGTTTAAATATATGTGTAGCTGACTAAAATATATATGCAGCTGACTTAAATATATGTGCATAATTTTAAGAAGGAAAAAAAATTCTAGAGGTTGAAATGAATAGAAATGATATATGTGTGCAGCTTAAATATTAACAGCTTTATTTTGTCATCAATAATCAAAATTGGATTCAATTCATCCTGCAATTAAAGCAAACGAGTAATTGAAACAGAAGTCTCACATAATATTGCATTTTAGAATTAGATCTAACATGTCCAGGCCCTGAATTACATGAGGTATTAGGTCACACAACATACTTCAAAAAGTAAAGGTATTAGGTCTCAAACAAGCCCAAAAAGGGAGTACAACCTTTCCGTTGCAAGAGTGTTCACCTGTAATAATTCAAAATTCAAATTGAAGTTAAGAAATGTAGAGTTTTGAAATTACAATGCAAACAAACAATGCAAATCAAAGAATATAATCTTTGAAGCCCTAAAACTTACAACACAAACATACAATGCAAAATGAATCATTTTGGTTTTATCAACTGAAACAAATTAATAAACAAATTTCAACTACAACTTATCTGATGTGTTATGCCACCCACTCAATTTATAACCTAAATCGTTGTCGACCATTCAACACACAAAACCCCTACCTTGCCAAAAAGGAACAAAAAACACCAAGTCATCACCACCACTGCTGAGTGGTGGCGGTCTTTTATCAAAAGTAGGCCGGGGCTAGGGGTAAAACCCTGGTACCACCATTGCCACTGTCTTCAAGAGAGTGCAGTGGGTCGTAATTGCAGTAACTATAAAGTCACAAGTTAAGATCGCTTTTTGCAGCAAGTTCTAGCACAATTTTTCCCATTGTTGATCTTGTAAAGACGATCTACAAATATAAGCATTAAATCATCAAATCAGATGCTAAATTGGATTCTATCGAGTACAATATAAGAATTTAGATGATAATTATGTACCTTATCCACATATGGCTAGCAAGAGTTGCACCAGCAGTCGGACCGTAGCCTGCAACTGTTGGAACTATATGCCTAAGACACAACGTGTAACAATGTTACTATTGATATGATATCCCAAAAGGTCACACACTGAGCAAATATTTCAAATATACACTCAAACTCGGTTTAACGTGTATAACCCAATTAATGTCAAGGATATATTATTATTAAGTCAAATAATAATACATAATGAATCAATGTAGTAAATATGAGTTGCTACATGATTTATATTGTATATTAGAAGACTTACAAAATTAATAGATTAAATGAGATTATTCTATTATCCAATATACAATATGAAATAATCCCATTGGACTATTTTTGTCTTCCAACGATGGCATATGCAATATTTTCAAGATGTTGACTTAAAATTTTATGGTTCCAAGACTTTGATAATTTTGGCTTTACAAAAGTTAAAAAAACAAAAGAGGCTTGATTCCTTTCTAAAATTAACATTTGAAATATGGGATTGTCAAGGCTTTCAAAGGGGTGGGATACGTGAGAATCAAATGGAAGGGTTTTGAAAGAAAACAAAAATAAGAACTTCATAAAACTATATGTTAGTTTTCTTTTGTTCTTGTGAATTGTTTGATTTCTATTTACATACATATAATCACCACAAATCAAGTGTTTTAGAGAGTGTGTATGTTTCTTGACATTGGGGTTGGAGGCTAGCACCTTTGGATCAAACTTGCTTGGTGTGTTCATCTCTTGGAGTGAAGACACTTGTGTTCATACCATCCTTATTTTGTAGCTACCACTTCTCTACAAAGGTTGTTGATACTAAACACCCTATGGTTGTATTTTATTTAAATTTCAAGAACTACATATGGATCCTTGGTGGGTTTTGGTTTCTAAAGTTTTAGATTTAAACATGTTAAAACAAGCTTCCATTGCAAAATGATTTTATTAGGCATGTTTAAAACCCAACAATTGGTATCTAGAGCCACTTATGTATGTTCTTGAAATTTTAGACATATTTTGGTTTTAAAATTATTAAACCAAAAACATATTATTTTTCAAGTAAGAAAAATAATATATGGTAGCAACAATTTTTAGTTTTATGTCACCAACTTGCACCATGCATGTAAGTAGGTAATAAGTTGCTAAAAATGTCAAGATTATATATTTTGTCTTGAATATGCAAAGCTAGCCATGACCTTGTGATTGTTTGTGTTGGATGTTCAATATGGTTGTAATATTCTTTTATTTGGGCATGTAATAATTTATTTTTCAAGTCTTGCAATTTATTTACTTTTGAGATGTAAATATAGATTAGTTTGTATTTTTTTTTTCAAATGTAATGTTGAAGACTTGGAAGATGGTGTCCAAAAGATGGTGCAACAAAGGAGTCCAACAAGATGACAAGATATGGATCTTGAAGCTAGTGGGAGTTCTAGTTCAAGATTATGCAAATTTTGTCCCTAGACCTTATGGTGTTTTGTGTGGCTCACAAAACTCCATACTTTGGCTTGGCTTTGCATACATATATTTTTACTTGTATGTTTATGTGGTTGTGTTCAAAAATCTAGGATTTTAAAGTATCACAAACCATTTTAACAAAATAAAAATGCAAGTAAAGAGTTTGATAAAATGACATTTTATAAACTCTAACACAAAATATTTTAACCAAGTTTGAAGACTTGTGAGAAACTAAACTTATATATTTTAAGTTTCATAAAATTTGAGTTTAAGAAGATAAAATAATAAGGACTTTATTTTATAAAACTCAATGGCTAACAATATAAGTTTTATTAATAGCTAAAATGGTTCGACGCGTTTAATTACCAACATATTAATATCTAGGATATTAAAATGAATCGTCACGATCATCTAAAATTAAAACGCAAGACCAACAAATAAAACTAGGTTTTATTTCAAAATGTAACGATCTCAAAAGCATGCAAGATTTTGTTACATAAAACGTTTTGTAAAAGTCATTTACATTAAAAACGAAATATACCCATTTTTCTAAAACATAAGTCCATGCCATCCCATTTAGAAAACTTATGACATTACTAAATTTTCTAATGACGAAAGCACTAGGCCAAGTACTTAGATTATTTTGTAATGGGTGTAAGGTGGTGTGTCGATTTCCGAGAGTCTTGGGTCGGACATCACACGTTTCTAAAGTAGGACGACTTATAACTCGACTTTGTGATAAGTGCGTAGGCCATTCACAAAGGGAGGGTTGGCATGAATGGGATTAAGCGTGCCAATATTAACATAAATGTTAATGAATCCCAAAAGTCTAAGAGTTGCAAGGAAGCAATTGGTTTATAAACCTACCAATCAACTTAATTCTTGTGAAAAGTGCGTCAGGCCAATTACAAGAAACTAAGGGTGATGTGGATCTTAGCCTTTAACTAATTAAGGTTTTCATAATAAAACAAAGGGTGCTTAATTATTAAAGGGTTTAAATATCACAAGTATTAAAATAAAACTTTGTTTTGTAGATGACAACGACAAACAATGCAATCGTTCCCGCAAACAACTCCTTCGCTTTACGATCCATTTTAGATCGTGAGAAACTTAACGGCACAAACTTCATGGATTGGTATCGCAATCTTCGGATTGTGCTTACGCAAGACAAGAAGATGTACGTTCTTGAGGGACCCATCCCCGAGGCACCGGCACCCAACGCAACCAAGGCAGTTAGGGATGCGTGGGCTAAACACTTTGATGATGCTCAAACTGTTGCTTGTCTTATGCTTGCCACTATGGAACCAAATCTGCAACATGATTTGGAGTACCTAAAGGCATACGAAATCATTGAGGAACTCAAGTTGATGTTCGAAGTACAAGCTAGACAAGAGATTTATGACACCATGATTTCTCTTGTCAATTGTCGGATGCAAGAGGGGACTCCCGTAGGCCTTCATGTGATGAAAATGAAGGGCTATGTAGAACGATTGGAAAGGCTTGGTTCACCACTTAAGAATGATCTAGCTATCATCATGATACTAGGGTCACTTCCTAAGTCATATAACCAATTTGTAATGAACTACAACATGAATGGTTTTGAAAAGTCTATCTCGGAATTGCTTGGCATGCTAAGGATTGCCGAGAAGAACATTACCAACAAGCCTCAATTAGTTCTCATGATAAGGGAGGCTCAAGTCAAGAAGCCAAACAAACAAGGCAAAGGAAAGGGCAAGAAACCTTGGGTGACCCCTAGTGGAAAAGGGAAGGCTGTGGCAAAGTTCAAGAAACAAGAACAAAAACCAACAGCCAAGGCCCCTACAAAGGCTCCAAAGAACCCTAATTGTTTTCATTGTGGGGAGCCTAACCACTGGAAGAGGGATTGCCCAAAATACCTCGCTGAGATGAAGAAGAACCCTGTTGGAGCTGGGACTTCAGGTATATTTGTAATAGAATTATATGCTTTCAATAGTAACTCTTGGGTATTTGACACTGGGTGTGGTACTCATATTTGCAATGATTTGCAGGGGTTAAAGAAGGCTAGAGAGCTGAGGGAAGGCCAGTTGGTGCTCCATGTTGGCAATGGAGCTCGTGTAGCGGTTGAAGCCGTTGGAGAATACTCCCTTTTGTTACCATCTGGCCTGTATTTAAAATTAAATAATGTTTGTTATGTACCTTCATTAACTAGGAACATTATCTCAGCTGCTCGACTGTATGAGCAAGGATTTACTTTTGGTTTCCATGAGGGGAACATATTGACTTTTAAATCTAATGTTATGTATTTTGAGGCTAGGCCTCATAATGGTATTTATGAAGTTGATATTCATGGCTCATGTAGTGATAATTCTATTTATGCTCTCAATACCAAAAGATTAAAAACAAACTTTAATCAAACTTATCTTTGGCATTGTCGACTTGGACACATAAACAAGAAGCGTATGTCAAAACTCCAAACCGATGGAATCTTAAAGCCCACTGGATCGGAATCCTTTGACATATGCGAATCTTGTCTTTGTGGAAAGATGACTAAAGCACCTTTCACCGGTATAGGCGGACGTGCTTCTGATCTATTAGGACTTATACACACTGATGTATGTGGTCCTTTTAGAATAATGTCAAGAAGTGGTGAGAGATACTTCATTACATTTACTGATGACTTTAGTAGATATGGCTATGTTTACTTATTGAAACATAAGCATGAAGCATTTGAAGTTTTCAAAGTGTTTCAAAATGAAGTACAAAATCAGCTTGGTAAAACGATAAAAGCCATTCGGTCGGATCGAGGTGGTGAATATCTAAGCTACGACTTTAATGAACATCTCAAGAAATGTGGGATAATTTCTCAACTCACTCCGCCAGGAACACCACAACATAATGGTGTATCCGAACGGAGAAATCGGACTTTATTAGATATGGTTCGATCTATGATGAGTCGTGCTAACTTGCCTCACTCTTTTTGGAGCTATGCCTTGGAAACGGCTGCCCGCATAGTCAACATGGTTCCAACCAAGAAGGTGGATAAAACTCCATATGAGTTATGGTATGGAAGAAAACCTAACTTATCTTATCTTAGGGTATGGGGTTGTGAGGCTTATGTCAAACGTGAGACCTCTAATAAGCTAGATCCTAGAGGCGAAAAGGTAATTTTCGTCGGATACCCTAAAGAAACAAAAGCATATTATTTCTATCATTCCACTGACAAAAAGGTTTTCATTGCACGACGAGCAATCTTCTTAGAGGAAGATTTTCTTTCAAAGGGGATGGATGGTAATAATGTAGATCTTGATGAAGTTCAAGATTCACTAAATGCTGGACCTGAGGTTGAAACCATTGATCAACAAATGATTGTTGAGCCTGAACCCCTTTTGGTTCAAGCACCAATTGTAATACATGACGTCCGCAGATCTGAAAGGATTCGTCGCGAACCTGAAAGATTTGATGATATATATTTAGTGGATCAATCCGAACCGACTAACTATAAATCTGCTACATCAGATAAAGAATCTGATAAATGGCTTAAAGCCATGGACGTAGAGATGCAGTCCATGTATGACAACCAAGTCTGGAATTTGGTTGATCTACCTCCAAATAGCAAGGCTGTTGGGAGCAAGTGGATTTTCAAGAAGAAAACCGACATGGACGGAAATGTGCATACTTTTAAGGCACGGCTAGTTGCAAAAGGTTTTACTCAGACTCAAGGAATTGATTATGAGGAAACCTTCTCTCCTGTAGCCATGACTAAATCTATCAGGATATTAATTGCCATTGCTGCTTATCATGATTATGAGATATGGCAAATGGATGTCAAAACAGCTTTCCTTAATGGACATCTGAATGAAGATGTTTATATGGTACAACCAGAAGGTTTTGTCGATCCCAAGTATCCTGATAAAGTATGCAAGCTCAAGAAATCCATTTATGGATTAAAGCAAGCATCCAGAAGCTGGAATCTTCATTTTGATGAGAAGATCAAAGAATATGGATTTATCAAAAATGAAGATGAGCCGTGTGTTTACATGAAGACTAGTGAGAGCACTGTTGTATTCCTAATCTTATATGTTGATGACATTTTACTCATTGGAAACCACATTCCAATCTTGAAAGATGTTAAGTCTTGGTTGAGTAAATGTTTTGCAATGAAAGATTTGGGAGAAGCTGCATACATTCTAGGAATTAAGATCTACAGGGACAGATCTAAGCGGCTCATTGGCTTAAGTCAAAGTGCATACATTGATAAGGTTGTTAAACGCTTCTCAATGCAAGATGCCAAGAAAGGTTTACTACCGATGGCACATGGCACTGTCCTTGACAAATCCCATTGTCCTAGTTCGGATAAGGAGATTGAAAGGATGAAAGGGATACCATATGCTTCAGCAATTGGGTCTATTATGTACGCCATGTTATGCACTAGACCGGATGTATCGTACGCTCTAAGCATGACAAGCCGTTACCAACAGAACCCAGGAGAGAGACACTGGGTTGCTGTCAAGAACATTCTAAAGTATCTTCGGAGGACTAAAGACATGTTCTTGGTATATGGAGGAGTAGAGGAAGAGCTGACTGTGAGATGCTATACAGACGCAAGCTTCCAAACTGATCGTGATGATTCGCGATCACAATCGGGATATGTGTTCACCCTCAATGGTGGAGCAGTTGCCTGGAGAAGCTCCAAGCAAAAGGTAGTTGCACAGTCCACAACTGAATCTGAATACATTGCTGCCTCTGAGGCTGCAAAGGAGGCTGCCTGGATGAAGAAATTCATTACTGATCTCAAGGTGGTGCCGAGCATTGAAAGACCCATTGAGATTTTCTGTGATAACTCTGGTGCTATTGCTCAAGCTAAAGAGCCAAGGTCACATCACAGAAATAAGCATATTCAGAGGACATATCACTATATTCGAGAAATAGTAGAACGAGGAGATGTCATCATCAACAAAGTACAATCAGATTTGAATGTAGCAGATCCATTCACAAAGCCCATGCCTCAAGCGAAACATGAGTCGCATGCTAGTTCTATAGGGCTTCGTATGTCTAGTGATTGGATCTGATTTGTATTTTGTTACTTGGATAATTCTGGACTATGTAGCAGTATCATTATATTTGCTTTGACTTTTGATAATGTCTTACGTTCATGATCACTGTGTCCTATGTTAGCATGTTTAAATCCATGAATAACTAGGTTATTCTAAATGCCCATAGTCGGTCATAATTATGGGAATAATTATGAATTAAGACTATTGTTGATTGTTTGGTTGGCTAAGTAAAGGAATCGAAGATCACGAATATTTAGTAGATAAATATTGGGCGTGACCGCGTTCAAAGACACTTCATGGATCGACGTCTTAAGTGCTTTTGAAAATGGTAATGTCTTTGTATCCTTTGACCTGAGATACATATTGGTACTTAATTGCATGATGGGTTGTTCTTTGACACTGCCTAACGTTGTTCTTTGACCAGGCAACAATAAGGGTTTTCGTTGAGAACAAAGCAAAATGTAGTGAGAGGCGTATGTAGTCAATAAGGGATCTGTACCTTTTTCAAGGTTGATATCTTTGGGCCCCTCGTTGATTCAAGTTGATTTAAATGCATGGCCGTGCTCAAACTCGTGTTTGATATTAATCGCGTTGAATCCAGATCGAGAAATAAAATTGTTGAACAACATATGAGATTGATGTCAATCCATGTCTCATGTTCAACTAGATATCTATTACAGAAGGATCATCGATATCTTACCATACACCATTGTTATTAAACTTAAGGTTTAATTAAATGGGTGTTGAGGATGATGTAAAATATTGTATCATTGGGGGCAGTGAGATGTTGCTAGACGTCCACCACTGTCTACACTGATGCACGTTGAATCTTATGCAAGTGGGAGATTGTTGGAACTATATGCCTAAGACACAACGTGTAACAATGTTACTATTGATATGATATCCCAAAAGGTCACACACTGAGCAAATATTTCAAATATACACTCAAACTCGGTTTAACGTGTATAACCCAATTAATGTCAAGGATATATTATTATTAAGTCAAATAATAATACATAATGAATCAATGTAGTAAATATGAGTTGCTACATGATTTATATTGTATATTAGAAGACTTACAAAATTAATAGATTAAATGAGATTATTCTATTATCCAATATACAATATGAAATAATCCCATTGGACTATTTTTGTCTTCCAACGATGGCATATGCAATATTTTCAAGATGTTGACTTAAAATTTTATGGTTCCAAGACTTTGATAATTTTGGCTTTACAAAAGTTAAAAAAACAAAAGAGGCTTGATTCCTTTCTAAAATTAACATTTGAAATATGGGATTGTCAAGGCTTTCAAAGGGGTGGGATACGTGAGAATCAAATGGAAGGGTTTTGAAAGAAAACAAAAATAAGAACTTCATAAAACTATATGTTAGTTTTCTTTTGTTCTTGTGAATTGTTTGATTTCTATTTACATACATATAATCACCACAAATCAAGTGTTTTAGAGAGTGTGTATGTTTCTTGACATTGGGGTTGGAGGCTAGCACCTTTGGATCAAACTTGCTTGGTGTGTTCATCTCTTGGAGTGAAGACACTTGTGTTCATACCATCCTTATTTTGTAGCTACCACTTCTCTACAAAGGTTGTTGATACTAAACACCCTATGGTTGTATTTTATTTAAATTTCAAGAACTACATATGGATCCTTGGTGGGTTTTGGTTTCTAAAGTTTTAGATTTAAACATGTTAAAACAAGCTTCCGTTGCAAAATGATTTTATTAGGCATGTTTAAAACCCAACAGCAACTATATTAAGAACACCATGAGGAAGACCACCCTACCCCACAAAACATTTATGTGCACAATCAAGTTAATCTTACCTTTGAACTATAAAATTTATGTACATGAAAATACAAAAAAAATAATTAAACCATAATAATATACATACGTACTAATGGAATTATTTAAGCTATCTTCTCCACATGTTACCTTTGTGAATTTTCCTATTGAACCATGATAACTTTTCATGTTTCTTAAATTTGCATTTCACATATTGCTTTTTGAACCAAATTGTTGCAACTACGACAAGCAAGCATATGCAAATATTTTAGAAATAACAAACTGTCAAACTCTAATATTATTGAATAATATTGTTTAAAACAAAAGAGAAGCATATAACTTACAATTTTACCATCTATAAACAAACCAATTAACTGCATTTGAATTTCATATTTGATTAAAACCAGCCAAATATCATTGAATTTTGGATGTCAAATTAAAGAAATCAAAAACAACTACCTACCTCACCTCAAAACCAATCTGTGAACCTTCAACAAGGTCATGTGTCAAGATAATATTCCTACGTGAAGGATGACATTCGATAATAGGCTACTGATATATGCATCTCATCCTTAACCAAAATGAATGAAGTGTTCTGTCCACATTGACATATTTCCTGTAAGTTGACTCAAACAACAAATATGGTCAGAATATAGGATACATATATTAGAATTAACTGCATTAGAATTTCATATTTGCTAAAAATCTCAAACTTCTAAAAAACATGTGATGATCGATTTTTTTTGAACGGCAAAGGTTATCTCCTCCTAAACTACTTTAAACTAATTACACCATTGCATGGGTTAGAACTCATGACCTCCCATTCTAAGAGACAAAACCTATACTAAGTGGGCTAGTCCCACCTTGGCACAAGTGATCACTAATAATTGATGAATGCATTAATTCTTAGCTGCACTTTAATTTCGACATATTAAGAACAACTTTCCAATTAAAGTGTTTGTTTATTTTTATACTGCATGTACTGTTATTTCATATGTTGCATACTCATCCTTTAAAAGAGAATGGTATATTTTAGTTTTTTAAAATTAAGGGTCTAGTTACTCAGTTGGTTCCATTTACACAACAAATATATTCCATATTCCAAATCTCTTGCCAAAAAAAAGTGTTAAACACAACAATTTTTGGTAAATCTTTCTATTTGTGGTGGAACTCTCAAATTTAGTAAGTTCATGATTTAAAAAATTTATAGCTTAAAAATTAACCTTAAAATTCGTGAATGAGTATCTGGATTCTCTCTTGAAACACATCTTGTTTAATCAAAATATAACTTTGCAAAACTTTTTGCTAACAGAACTTTGATTAAGTTAAGAAATGATAAATAAACTACTTAACAACACTACTTAACCCTGAATTAATCAAGGGCTATGCCTAAAAGTGAAGATAAAATTGAGACACCCTTGACAAAATGCACACATAGCCCTCGACAAAATGCCAAAACCATATTTATGTGAAACAATCTAAATTTAAAGAAACATGAAATACCTGCATCTCTAATGTGGCTTTGGAATCCACTAATAAGAACATCAACCGCTAATCCATCTATATTGCAATAATATTGAACCATGATTTTATATACCAAAAACTTCAAAATTCAAAGCAACTGATGATTTAGTAATATCAAGAAAACTACTTTTAACTAAGTTATAGTGTTTAAGGTGTTCAATCGGTAAATGAATTGATAAAATCTAAACCTTGAATCACTTCCTTAAAGGAAATTGTAGTCCATCACTGACGCCAAAAGTACAAATCTAAATTGAAGATTTTATATAGTAGAATCAACCTAAATCATATTAAAAAATTGCATACCATTCTCGGAATTTATTTGTGAATACATATATGCAAGGTCTTATATAAAACCAATCTGCACATTGACGAATAGCCTATCGATTTGTTGTCGTTGCCATCGACCCGTCATGGAAGGGAATAAGATGGTGATGCATCATCTGCTGGTCATCGTTCGCTGGAGTTATACTCACCATCTCTTTGATCATAGTAATTTTTTAGGGCACCGCAGGAGAGGCACGTAAAGCTGTGATGTTTCAAATTGATGTCTGTGATTTCAAATGTGAGGGAAATTGAATTTAAAGAAGATATCTACGATTTCAAATTTTGAATGTGGAGCCAAGAATCAATGAATACCTCATATTGCATCTGGGATTCAGAAGAGAAGAATCTAAGAATTGATGCCTACCTCTTTCGTTTTCCCGGTTATCCACCTCCTTCAGAAGCCATCGAACTAATGAAGCCATCGAATTTGATACCTATATCGGAAACCAAGAGCAGATGTGAAAACCCTAGACGAAATGTGTTTCCTCTCTCGTGAGGGGTATAATAAACTTCGAAGCAGGTGGGTCTCTTTAACCCAAACCATGCATTTAGAGTAGTACCTCAAGCTCTCTTTATTGTACATTTCTTAATTTTAAGACCTACCCATCTTCTCTCTCCAATATACATTATATATAGTTATAAGATATATATATATATATATATATATATATATATAAACGAAGAAACCCCATAAATTAAAATATGGCGCAAAATAAAAAACCATTAACTTGTGAAACTATTTGACTAAAACAAAGGGTTACAACCCGAACAACAACATAACCAAAACAATCCCATACAATTTTTACAATTATGGAATGGATATTAACTAAAAATCCTAATTATATAGGCAGCTGAATCTATTGGGGAAAAACTAGTCAATCACCAAATACCAAACGCAATCATCACCAAATCTCAAATGAGTTCATGTGTTTCCTATTCTTTTTTACTCTTTTAGGATACTGAAAACGTGCTTTAAACTGTTTTATAAATTTATTATGTGATAATGAATGTACAGTTCAAATTAATCGCTTCCCCAAAACATGATGCATTATATGACCATTAACTCACAGGGTGAACCCGTGAGTATATGGGTGATGCTTCTTGGGTAATCCCCTATGCATAGTGGCCCGAAAGGGTGGCCCTATATAAATAGGGTTGAAACCACAATGAGGTGAATGTCAACCGTTGTGGCATATATTCATTAAAAACTTGAAAATCGAGGACCTGAACGTGTCTCAGAATGGGAAGTAGATTAGAGTGACCATATCACATGCTAAAAAATTTATGAGGCAGATGTTTGGTTATGGCACAAGGTTGGTTGTATGGATTTGAATTATCACATGCTATTTATTATTGTGTCTATTATATTAAACTCATGCTCTCACCAACTTTTAGTTAATATATTTTATCATGACTTTAAGGTTGAATGATAGCAAAGCATCTTGGGAATCTAGAGATGTAGCTTTAGTTATGGATGAAATACTTTAAAACCAATTATGGATAATTTGATATTTAAATTTGGCCCTGCGTGGCATGATAAACAATTCTGTATGACTTGAATTTCCTTTTAATTACCTTGGGTTGTGTTATGTTTACACTATTTTTCCGCTCTTGCTAGTTTAAATAATAATAATAATCAATCATCATGTTGCACTCCCTGAGTTGGGGTGTGACAGGATGTTACCAAAGCCCAAGGTTATAGGGAATCAGGTGCCTGAAGTATACCTAAGTCTATAACTATAGGATTAGGGACGAGTTGGATAAGAAACTAGGAAAATAGGAATGTGCCAAAGAATATTAGGGTAGGATAAACTTTAAAAGTGTTAGTATATTTCTTAAATGATTATTGTTGGAATGGATGCTAGAGGGAAAGCTCAAAGTCACGTAGGACCCGCTAGACCTCACGAGTGTACGCAAGACGGCATTTTCCACCGGCAGTCCAGCAAGAGTTGTACAGACGATTTCATCAACATTAGAGCCCGCTACGTGAAGATGCTTACGTTTCTTCTACAGAGTCAGAGCCCATGGAGTTTGATGATGTTGCCTCTTCCAACCCTAGTAGATCTCGTACTTGGTCGATTTCTTCACCTATGCAGCGACTAGAGCCTGTTGATATACAAGTCAGGTGACCGACTCTGGTGATGGGAGCTAGGCTATGACCCTTTATGTCCTTTCGCATACTAAGGACTGGACCCCTTCTTCCTACTATGGGATAGCCTAGTAGGGTTCAGCCTGCTGGGAATTATAGTAACCTTTTTAAGTTTTAAAACAAAGTTAATTAATAAAATTAGTTAGAAAAATCCAGATTTCACAAAATCTCATTAAACGATCAGATCAGATATGACACAACGGAGGCAATTAGGTTACAAAACCTTTTGATTCCTAATCAAATCAATTCCCTAAATCGGATCCGGTTACAAAACTATTAGTAACAAATAATAAAACACAACCTTAAGACATTTAGAAATCGACCTTCGCGAAGAGAATCGAAATCCACACAATGGATTAGGCAACGGTATCGCTAGTGATTGAATACGATCACTCGGATCCACAATCTCGTCCTACAAATCGTGATAGAATACAAAACTAAACTCGGATCGACTCAGCCTTCGGCTTGGTTCGGTGCGAGCTCGTCCGGCCATGCTGGCGGCTCACGGTGGCCTGGGCGTAACATACGTGCGGCCCTGGCTTGGCTGCTTTCCCGATGTCTCCGTTTGGCTGGTGGTGTAGCGGCCAAATGATGGTAGTGGTCGAGAGAGATAGGGAGCAATGGCTAGAGTGAGGTTGGTGAAGATTATGGTTTTCTCAAAAATCCTATATCTAAAATTACCTCTTTCAGAAATGAGATGTAAACACTTTTTTTTATAATAAACGAATTTACTCTCTTAATCTTGGGACAGTTACATTAAAAATCCTCTAGTAATTAACTCGTTTAATTACATAAACCCTATTTGACCAATTAAACATTAATTGATTAACTCCGTTAAATAATTAAAATTTTAGTAATTAAACTTTATTTGTTTAATTTAATTAATTATCTTAATTATTAACTTCCACCGATTTATTATTTTATAAATAATAAAATAACCGAAACCTTAAAACCGATAGTTTGTGATTGTATAATGTTTGACAATTTAACATATAAAGTTGTTGCCATCCAAAGCGTAACTCTTTGGATCATACCTCGATAGTAACGTTGAATTTATAGATAATTTGACATCCAATATTCAATGGACTCCCACTTGGACGATTCATCGACTAAGTGTTTCAACGTAGACAGTGTTGGATGGCTAGTTGTATCACGCTACCCCTAGCAATGTATGGCTTCTAAAGTCAACTAAAACTAGTTTTAAGTACCACTTTACTTAACTAACAATAATAGTCAAGATAACATTTAGCTATATATCCTTTCTATGAGATATTCCTTGAACATGAGACAAGGATCTCTTTTCAATCTCAAATATTGTTCAAGCATTCTCGTTCTCGTGCTCAATTTAAAATGATCTAACAAACTACTCTTAGTTTGAGTGTGGCCACACGTTTACATCAGTTTAAATTAATAAGGATGCTAGAATTCCTTCAGAATCATACAACTCCCACTTAATCTCAGAATCATTATTTATTTTGTATTTAACTACTAAATCAAATTGAATAGCCAATGTTTCCTAATTTCGATTGTAAAGCACCATATACTAAAGTTAAATCATATTTCTTATCTAGCATATCTAATATTCAGTTTTATAAATATATTTAGTGAACTGGATTGCTAGATTCTAATTTGTTAATTTTATTTACTTTTATGTCTTCATCCAGTTCTCTTTTGATAATGTTTCTACTATAATATGATTACAATTTCATAGGCTTGGCTATGTTAACATTGTTTTCAAATAATTTCTCAATCCATTCCTAGTTATTAGGACTCCTATTGATATTAGTAATGAACATTTCATTCTAAGCATTCTGAGGCACTTAATTATGTTCACTAACATTTATCGAACATTTATGCTTATCTTAGAATATTTGCAGATGACACCTTATGTTACGCAAATGTTATCTAATATTTACTCTTCAATATCAATTGAAAATGTCACAGGATAATCTATATATTAACATTTAATATATTTAATTTTATCAAATAAAATTATTTCTTGTTTCGCTTAGTGTCACATGTTAAGAGTTTTATATCTTTATTGAAGAAACACCCTTTCTATAATCCGTATGTCATCTACATACATATAATTTTATCATTAGAATTTACTATCCTCCCACTAGCCTTGACATATATGTACTGAACATCGTTTTTTGGTAAAACTAACCTTTTAGTTTCCTTTCAAGACACAAATTTCACACTTGAGCTGCTTTTATAATCTATGAATTTAAATTAACTTGTATGACTTATTAGGATTTAAAAACTTTTTAATTACTTATATGAATACCCAGTCAAGTTGTTCTTTAGGATTTCAATTTTGATCTTCAACTTCTTTTCTGTTAAGTAAATCTTATTAACAAAACTTGTAGTATTCCCAATACTTCCAAATAGATTTTAAGCAACGTCTGTCAAGTTCAATATCTTTACGTAGCCTTTGTTTGTTTTGCTTTTCTAGTTTAAAAGTATTCATCCATGTTGTTTTTGTGATTGAAATTATTTTATTTCAACTAGTCAACATCTAAATGTTGTCTAACAGGTCTCTTACCTGGTTTTATTGCATCATAGTGTTTAGGGTTCCCAACCACTTGTTAGATTTATGAATCAACATTTACACTTCTACAAGTTTTGTGTTCAAAGTGATCCCCTGAATTTCTACAGATGTCATGTGTTACAACTGGTTCTTAAACTCATTTAAGATCCATTTAAACACTTGGTGTTGATTGACATATATGTATATACCATGTTACTGTAGAATTGAACTCTTTCAATTTGTACAATCTAATTTTCAACAATACAATCCCCTGCTTTTAGGATGTAATTGATGAAAAATTCTATCCATTCCATTTTAGGGTTTTGTGATAATTATCACTATCATCTTGAGGATCCAATTTTAATATAGTCGTTAACAACTCTTTGTTACATCCTCAACCCAAATATGAATTTCCACATGTTCATGTTTATAATACTTTACATCTACCTGTAATTGAAGATAGTATTGTAATTCATATGATATGTTCAATGGGATATATTTATGGGATCATACTAAAAGGGAAAACACAATATGGATCCTCAAGATGATAGTGATAATTATCACATTGAACATTTGATGCTCATTGGATAACTTTAGTTTTGAAAATTACTCACATTGAACATTTGTTGCTCATTGGATCTTTACTTTATTGCAGTCTTCTTTGAACTCTTTCAAAGATTTCATTAGGTTCACAATCTTATGAAATATTCATATTCTTTTTAGACATTTAATACAGATGCATCAAAATGCATATGAAAGATGTTAATCTATAACTTTTTTAAAACACGATATACAATTGCCAAACCCTTATTAAAATGAATATCACTTTCAGTTGTTTAGAGCTTTCTTGTATTATCTTTGTTTTATGGTTAATTTTGTCTAACATAACGTTTTAAAAAATTTTAATTGTTTTATTGGTATGAATCATAAGTATTGCCTTTATCTTGAAATTCTATATTATAGATTTTATTTGCATTATTAAACATCATTATTAATTATGCTATCAAAACATCTCATCTAGCATAAATATAAATATTCAACCAATGGATAAATAAACTAGAAGTTTTAATATTAGTCCAACTAAGAAAGTAAATAGTAAATAAAATGTTTCAAACAAAGTATATTACTAGAAATAGAATAACATTTCATCCATGATCTTGTCATCCATCTTATGGAATCCAAGCTTTCAACATCTAGTAAATCAACCTCCTTTAGCACCTGCAAATAACTAAAATAATTGTGACACTCACATTATTATAAAAAATTTGCCTTTCAAAGAATGTGTTAACAAGAATAGGCATACCTGAAGGTCTAGGTTCGTCTGAATACTTCAGAAAACTTGCAACAATGTACTCTACATCATCAACCTCAATCAATGATCTCTTCTTCACTATACCCATCTCATTCCTCAACTTTATTTTTTCTTTTAAAAGCACTCCCTTAAGATAAAAAATGATCCCTCCAAACATATCCCTTTTGTAAATCTTTATAAAATCCTCATATTCCTTATGTAAGGAAATAAGGATGAAATATATTGCCATTTATAGGCTTAAGGGAAAACCAAGCTTTTCATGTCTATCACAATAGCCTTGAAGCCTATCTAGAGGAGCACCCACATAACCACCAGATTTCAAACCTTTTAATATCTTTTTTAAGAATATCATATCGCCAATTCCTAAAGAAATTCCTTCTTATCTCCTGAATCATCTCATGACTAGGGCTACAGATATGCTCATCCATAAATCTTGATGAAACAGATGATAATATGAGATCCCTTGTCTCATAATCATCAATTCGTTTTATCCTGTTTCTATATGCGCAATCAGATGGTGGGTCAGTAGATAGATGGTCATCAAGAACGTACAATCTGCCCTCTATCCTTAGCACCTCCCTCAAATGGAGCATCCAAGTAGAAAAATTTTTCCAATTGACCTTATTGCAAAAAAAATTTATCCGATGTGATTTACTCGCATCATTGAAAGACATCTGTGAAATTCAAAATAATTGTTTTAGTATATTCATGCTTAAAAGATTCCAATTAATTAAGACGCATAAAAAAATTTACTTAGAATTGAGAGAGCCTGCTTCATTCATGATCAATAATTGGCTAAGCATTTTATTACTGACCATAACTATCGGTGACTTGAGACGTCGCTAATATTATTACTATTATAAAATTTGCGTTGATAGTCGTTACTTTGAATCGCATAAATTAACTTAATACATTCAAAATAAGATTTAATCTGATTAAACATGTTCATTAAACGGACAAAATTTTACGTAACAATTAATTGTTCAAGACAATTATCGTATTCAAAATCTCTTGCGAGTCGAATGGATTCGTTAAGCGATGGATAAACGAGTTGCATGTGATACATACTGATCTAGGGTATTGTAGGACCAATTTGGAGCTCGGAAACAATCCGATTCCAAGGGATATCTACTCGACAGCCTTTTGAATAGTGCGGAATCCTATTCCAGGGTTTTCCAATCGAAACCAACAGCAACCATGGTGTCACGAAGGTGTAGAATGAACATTTGAATGAGAATCAAACAGCACGGGTTGAGAATCGAACTTGGACGATCAATGGCCGCTCAGATCTTCTAGGGTTTGACACTAGGTGCTCTGGGAAGAACGAGGGATCTAGATTGTTAGGTTTGAAATGATTTCAACTTGTATTTATAGACTGTAGTCATTCGGCCGAATGAGTGGCCGAAGCGGCTCATTCGGCGAATGACTATGTCGAATGGACAAGTCAGTCGAATGAGTCATTCGGCGAATGACCCATTCGCTCACCTATGTCATTCGCTAGGGCGTTCATTCGGCGAATGACTTCATTCGTAGAGTCATTCCACCGAATGGTCAGACTTCAGACTCAAATATTAATTAATCAAATCAAACAACCATATAATCAATATTAAACATTAAGAACAATATATAAAGACAACTTCCATTAATATAACTTGAACTTTACAGGATGGATAGTACAAAATTGAACTAGGTACATATGGTGCATCTACAAACTCCCCCTTGGACCTAGTTCAGTCTTTGGAAGTGTCTTCAAAAGCTTGTTAGAGATAGCTTTCCAATCTGCTCCAGCATGAACCCTTAAGCATATGCAGATCCTGATCACCCTCATGAACTGAAGTGCTTGTTCCATATCTTGTACATCAAAAAATATCTGGTGTCGAAAGAGAGCTTTGACATCGTTGTGTGACAAGTTAGTCAACCACATCGGGTCAAATATACGTTCCGTTTCCCATTTCTTCTCCTTGCACATAACTATCACATCTTCTCCACTTCGCCCGTCGTAGTACCACCATCAGAAGCCCTCTATAAAGTCTTGTCGCATCTTCCTTAACGGAATCTTCTTCAAAACTTTAGGAGGAAGCCACTTCAGGATAACTTTATGTTTATGGGTATCTCCATCTATCTCAGGCAAGTAATATCTTTCAGGCTGCTAGGGCTAGAAGTTTACCCATCTCTTCCTGTACTCGTACTGAATTTGTCGAGAAAACCAGGCTGACATTCCTGAATCTTCACTATAAAGCATCCTCAGACGTGCTAATTGATTGACTTCGAAACCGGGCAACGTCTTAAAATCATGAGGATGCTTAAAGTAGTCAACGACTCTTTCCCTCTTCACTGCGTAGCACCCAAGATCATGAAAGTATGCCCAGCTCAAGATTTGACCTCCAGCCTTGTAGCCTTTGGTTCTGTAGACTTTCTTGTGCGTAGCTGGCATCTTTGTTGTGCTTTCTTTCTTCAAGACCTCCCAATAGGCCTTCCATCTACATCATCAAAGTGATCAGTGAATCAGTGAATGTAGGAAGCTCGGCCTCAGCAGATGTATACTTTGAATATTCTTCATCAGTGATATCCTCCAGGATGACTTCATCTACATCATCAAAGACCTCTGGAGTTGGCTCATCAAACACTGGGACAGATGTATCATCAGTGATAACCTCATCAGGATTTAGCCTGAACAATTCGGCTATCTGCTCCTTTGATAAGCAGTGAATAATCTCCCCCTCCTCTTTGTCTTAGCTTACTGGGTGCTGTATAATGCCTTGAGCGTCCAAAATAATCATGAGTGTCTCATCCAGTTGACGTCTCACAGGCACAACTTCGACTTCCTCAGTAGCTGCCGGTTTTTCTGTTTGTGTAGGAGGAGGTTGAGAAGGAGCCTGTTTCTTCTTGTCCTGCATAGACTTGGACCTGATCTCAGAAGTAGAAGGGGCTTCATCATCATCATCATCATCATCATCATCTGAACTTGATGAACCAGAAGACCCGCTTCCTTATCCGTCCTGATCTGAGTCATCGTCTTTATCAGTATCCTCATAATCTACTTTCTCCTCGTCAGATTCATCTTCTTCTTCATCATCTTCTTCTTCTTTATCCTTTTCTGAATCTGAGTCATCAGAGTGGACTGTTGTGTCCTCAAGCCTGGGAGTTTTGTCTTTAAAATCTTCAATTTGTTCAGCAAGACGAGCATTCTTCGCCTCTAAAGCCAAAATCCATTCATTGAAACCAGTGGCTGTCAATGCCAGCTGGTTGTGCTCATCTATGTACTTTAGCAATTGTTCTTCCTGCTAAGCAGATCTAGCTCTGAGATCTGCTCGCTGATCTGCAGCTTGAAGCAACAATGCATCATGTTCAGTTATCCTCTGAGAGAGTTGAGCAATAACCAGATCCTGCTCCATGCTCTTCCATTCTTGTTCCATATTCCTCTCCATCAGTCTCAGTACCATACTGTTCAGAGTGTTCAGCTGATCCACAACTGAGACAGTAGGCACAGACGTGTCAGCTCGTGAAATGGAGGTACCAATAAGGCAGTAGTAAATATGGGAGCCTGAGCAATAGAAGTGGTTAGAGGGGCCACAGTAGTAAGAATCGGAATAGCCCTTGACCTGGTCAGTGAGGAAACTGAGACAGCAGCTACAGATGTAACAGTAGTTGTAGCAGCTGTCGCCTGTTCTGACCTCCTCTGAAAGAGGAATCTTGCTCTCTTCCTCCTACCAGCTTGAGAAGATGTAGACTGTATAGCAGCCACAGAGACAGCTGCAGTTGTTGTAGTAGAGGAACGAGGAGGAGGTGAAATATCAAACTCAGGAACAAATAAAGGATCTGTGATCTCCTCCATCTCAGCTTCACTCCTCTTCCTCTTTCTCTTCATCAATCTTCCACCTATCCATACACTCTCAAACTCATCATCTGGAGTGTCTTCTGAATCAGGACTTTCAGCTTCATCAGCACATGCTTCACCACCTTCATCACTTGAGTCATCTGACTCAATTCTGACTTCAGCTGATAAGGTACCAATCATATTCACTGGAGCAGAGGTAGTGGCCGTAGATGTAGTCATGAAATCCAACTCTAATAAAGAATCAATATCAACATTCTCCTCTTCTGCTGTAGACATACTAACTCCACCACCTACACTCACATCACCAGCATCTACCCCACTAACATCAATCATGTTGACATCAGCAACAGAGATGATATCAACAGCAACAGAACTAGAGCTAACACCAGCTGAACTAACACCAAGACTAGCCCTTGCACCACCACCACTTGCACCACTAGCACCAACACCACTATCATGATCAATTTCATCATCAGGAACAATAATGTCCTCTACTTCAGAATCAGAATCCTCATGTCTCCATCTTCTACCAATCGGAGCTATGTAATCAGGCCTAGAGAGATGTCCAAACAATGATCGTAAGGCAGGCTTCCTAACTTTTCCTCTGTATGACAGTACTCTGTTTAGAGTAGTGTCATTCGTGTGCTCCAAACGTAATATATCAGCATTGATCTTCGGCAGATTAGGCAACTGTGCGTCAATCAATTGCTGCAAGAATCTAGGGTACATTAAGAACTTCTTGTCCCCTTTCAGAGTCACATTCTCTTTCAAATAAGAGAAGACGATTTCTGAGAAGTTGAATGGCAGGTTCAGTACAAGCGCAACAAAGGCACACTGTATGGTCTCTCTCAGGTCATCAAATCCTCCTCTCCTTGACCCAAGGCAATGAATAAGTACATGTGCTATGTACTTGAACTGTGGAGACATGAATGCCTTGTTCAGAATCCCAGCTCCAAGGTCACCTTCATACTTGCACCTCATGAAGCAGCCTCGAACTAAATAACGATCTAGAAGATACGGCTGATCAGGTGCATCTTGGAAACCACAAACTCTTTTGATGTGTTCAGCTGAAATGACCACATCTTGTCCATGAACTTTGCCCCGAATGACTGTAGGCTCAGCTTCACAGTCGATATCAGCAGATGCCCAGATGTCTTGCTGATGTGAAATATATGGCACATGTAAAGTTGAGATGGTAGTGAATATCCTCGAATGCCTCAAAAATGTGATGATCTCAGTGAAATGTCGAGCATTAGGTGTGTTGAGGTCTAAGTGAGCACATATGTTGTTCTTCGTCACCCATTTGTATCCAGCCATTCTGAAATTTAGATAAGGACGTGTTAGAAAAAATCAGTTGCATAAGATATAGAAATCAGAACAACAACAAAAAATTTGAACACTCTGGCCGAATGAGGTTAATTTGGGCGAATGAGCTCTTTTGTCGAATGAGACATTCACCAAATGAGCTATTCGCCGAATGAGTCATTGACAACAAAGGTTCATTCGCCGAAAGATCATAGTCGAATGAGACATTCGTGAAATGGGTTTCACTTTCCGAATAGAGTCATTCACCGAAGACTGTTGAGATTCAAACTCCGGTTTTCAAAAAAATTCAAATCAGCTTCTAAAAATGTTATACCCACACGCAGAAACCACCGATTCACAACATTAAAACATGTCGTATGTGATTTTAAGTCCATTTAGACCATTTATTGAAAGGGCGATTATAAAAACCCTAAAACCCTAAATTCAAACTGTATTGAAGGATTCAGTGGTCAAAATTCGACGATTCATGATCCCCATGTACCTGAGATGATAAGAAACAAGATTATCATAAACTGGGATGAAAGAAATCAAGAGAAAATGAATGACTGAACAAAGGGGGTATTCGGGCGAATGTCGTGCACACAGTTAGGTGAAAGAGAGTTCTTGGAGAATGAGGTAGTTCGGCCGATTGAATGCTTATATAGGTTGAGTCATTCACCGAATGAAACCGACGAATGAACTCTTTCTGCCCCAAAATCATTCGCCGAATGACCTTCACTCACAGACCTCATTCGCCGAATGAGTTAAGCGACTGACTTCTTTCGGCTTATGTTGATTCGGCCGAATGACTTATTTGCCAAATGAAGTCATTCGGTCGAATGATTCATACTCACCATTCATTCGTACGAATGAGATAAAGCACTTTACAAAAACACAACTTGACTTCAAAATTTCAACTTTTTGATCTGTTAAAAATTATGCCAATTATGAAGATATTTCTGATTGGTTCAGGATTCAGATGAGACATACATCTGAACCTACAAATGATCACCTAAACTGAAATTGAAAATAGAAAATATTTTTGTAATTTTCTGAAACAAATTACAACTGTACAACTAGCATCTATAAGCAAAGAAACACATCTTTTTGTGTGAGGTCTATTGAAAAACTAGTACAAACATCTAATCAAATCCAATCAGCATTACTGAATGATTCATTTCAGACAGTTTTGACTTGTGATCTGATTACTGATATATCTGTCCACTTTAAGCTTTTCAATACAAAATTATCAAACTCTTTTGATGATCACTTATGTTTTCTGACTGAGTTACCCGTTTTATCTATTCAGCAAAGGTTAGAACTCAGTTTGTAACTCATCTCTGCATATCTTAATACCCAGCATCATAAATTCCATAAGGTTCCAATTTCTTTTCTTTTTTTTATTTTTCTTTCTGATTTGTCTCACATGACCAACACATTCTCATGGACAGCTTCAACTAGGTTCGTCCCAGTAATATGGCACGTATACAGATCTGTGTTGACATGCTTGACTTGTTCTATCCAAATGGACGGCTTCAACTAGGTTCGTCCCAGTAATATGGCACGTGTATGGAATCGAACTTATTTTATTTTTGTATTTTTCACAAGCTTAATACCAGGTTGATTTTCTTTATCTTTTGTTTTGACTCAATCATTCTCATCTGAATGGACGGTTCAGCTAGGTTCGTCCCAGCAATATGGCACGTGTACAGACTTTGAATTCCTGAATAATTGGAAACCTTATTGGATCTCATGATAACAGGTGTATGCCTGAATTGAGTCATAAACTATTTCTCACTTAATTGTCTTTCAAAAGCAGATCCCACAAATCATATTTTGCAAGTATTCACAAATTTGTTTATTCATTTTGTAAAGTCAGCCTATCAGTACATCAGCTCACACTTCTCATATGTCTTCCATTTGTGCATTCACTAACACTTTTAGGACATGAAAGATTAATGTATTAATTTCCCAAAGAAGACCTTCTCATTTTTTTATACCTTTTCAACTGTTTTTGTATTTTTAATTTTTTCAGATGTTTTTGGTTTTTCAATTTAGCTACTATCTCCCCCTAAAAACCTAAAACAGAAAATCTTTTTGAGTTTTTGATTAAGATAAGGAAATAAACAAGAGAAGTAAATGAAATAAAGAAATAAATCAAAACAAAACTATCTAAAAAGTCGATGATCATTTGTTAGATTCAGATGAAGGTAGGACTTCATCCTTTTGGAAAACACCATTAGCCGATAACAAATATAAGAATCTGGATTTATCAAAAGCTTTTGGGAAAAGATCGGCTTTCTGGTGATCGGTGTGAATTTTGACAACATCGATTAGTTTCTTTTCAAAGGAATCACGTATGAAGTGATATTTTGACAACATCGATTAATTTTGACCACATGCTTGAGTGCTGGACCGGATTCTTAGTGACAGCTATGGCAGCAGTATAATCAACATATATAGGAGTGTTAGAAAAATGTAACCCATAGTCCCTGAGTTGCTGTTGGATCCAGATGATCTGAGAAAAGCAACTAGCAGCAGCAATATATTCAGCTTCACACGTTGAAGTAGACACCGACGTCTGCTTCTTGCACTGCCAGGTAACTAAGCGAGTTCCAAAGAACTGACATCCCACAGACGTTGACTTGTAATCTGTCTTACATCCACCATAATCTGAATCACTGTATGCAGTAAGGTCAAAATTATCATCATTAGGGTACCATAAGCCAAGATCTGGTGTACCCTTCAGATAACGCATAATCCGTTTCACAGCAATCAGAGGTGACACTCTTGGTTTTGATTGATAACGAGCACACAAGCATGTGGCAAACATGATGTCTGGCCGAGAAGCAGTTAGATACATTAGAGATCCAATCATTCCTCGGTACATAGTGGCATCAATTAACTCCCCCTTTTCATCTGGCGTAACCCCGTGATTAACAGCCAGTGGGGTACCAGCAGGCTTCGTATCTGACATATTAAACTGACTCAGTATGTCACCAACATATTTGGTTTGATGAAAGAAAATGCCTGCCTCAGACTGATCCACCTGTAGTCCCAGAAAGAATTTCATCTCTCCCATTGAGCTCATCTCGAACTTCTCCTTCATAACCTTCTCAAACTCCTTGCACAGACTATCATTTGTGGAACCAAAAATGATATCGTCCACATAAACTTGTACCAAGAGTAGATCACCATCTTTTTCTCGAATGAACAGTGTACAACCAATGACACCTCTTCTGAACCCGTTGTTCAGAAGGTGAGTGGAGAGTGTCTCATACCATGCACGCGGTGCTTGATGTAATCCATATAATGCCTTGTCTAGCTTGTAGACTTGGTCACGATGTACTGGATCCTCAAACCCGGGAGGTTGACTGACATACACTGTTTCACTGATCACACCATGAAGGAATGCACTCTTGACATCCAGTTGATAGACTTTAAATTTTTGAATGATGCATATGCCAAGAAGATACGAATTGCTTCAAGTCGAGCAACTGGTGCAAACACTTCATTATAATCCAACCCTTCACTCTGTCTGAACCCTTGAACCACCAGACGTGCTTTGTTTCTAACAATGATCCCATGATCATCCTTTTTGCATCGAAGAACCCATCTAGTGCCTATCACTTTCGCACCTTTTGGTCTGTCAACAAGTTGCCAGACTCCTAATTTCTTGAATTGCAGGAGTTCTTCTTGCATGGCATCAACCCACGACTCTTCCTTTAAAGCTTAAGTGACAGTACGCGGTTCAACTTGGGAGATAAAACAGGAATGGGCACAAAAGCTTACATCTGCAAAATCAAGAATGTCGGCAAGTCCCCCTGAAGAAAGCTGATTTCTGGTCTTAACCCCATCTAATGGACTACCAATAATGTTCTCTTGAGGATGAATACGATTAATTCTTCCAACCGGATGAGGAGGAACTTCAACCTGTGGATCTAGATTATTCAGATTCAAATCCTCAAGATTAGGCACAAGATTATCAACCTCTGGTTCAGGAGCAGCTGGCTGTATGGAATTCTCATCTGTGTCTGAACTGTCATCATTTGTCTGTACTGTAGGAATTGAAGTGGATGAAGGTTGCACTGGTTTATCAGGTGCATTTTGTGCATCATATAACATTTGAACCGCAACATTTTCATCTGAGTACATGGGAGGCATGTTGAAAGAATCAAAGAGACCCGAATAATCAAACATCCAATCTGGGCCTTTTCCAGGTGGGGGCATAGTATATCTCTGAACATCAACATGGTACCACTCCTCTACATTTTGAGTTGATCTGTTATAGACCCGTTTATTAGGAGTGTTATACCCAAGAAAGTACCCTTCTTCCACCTTCTCATTGAACTTGCCCTGCTCATGTTTCTTAAGTGTTATGCACGGTGCACCGAAAGGTTCAAGATACTTAAGATTTGGCTTTTTGTTATGAAGCAGTTCAAAACAAGTTTCCCATGTCTCTTGACTATCAAAACCCTGTTCAAAGTATAACAGGAATTTGCTACAGCCTCATTCCAGAACTGAACTGGAAGAGAAGAATCAGCAAGCATCGTCCTACCAGCCTCAATCAAAGTCCTGTTCTTTCGCTCAGCAACACCATTCATTTGTGGGACATAAGGGCACTAAATTGTTGAACAATTCCCCGTAAATTGTAGAAATTCTCCATGTTGTGGTTTTTGAACTCTGTCCTATTGTCGGTTCTGATTATACGAATCTTGAGCTTATAAAGAGATTCAAGTTTTGTAACCAGCACTTGAATGCAGTCAAACGTTTCAGATTTCTCCTTCAGAAAGAAAACCCAAGAGTATCTGGAATATTCATCGGTGATGACAAGACAGTATTGATCCCCAGCTATACTCTTGTGGTTAACAGGACCAAGTAAATCCATATGGAGAAGCTCAAGTGGAACAGTGATTGAGCAATACTTCTTTGGCTTGTGAGACTGCTTGACTTGCTTTCCCTTTTTGTAGGATACACAGACATCAGACAGCTTAAAATTTTTTAGACTAACCCCATCAACCAAATTGTTGTGTACCTGGTGATTCATCTTGCGCAGACTCAAATGACCCATCCTCTTATGCCAAAGAATTGAATTTTTCTCAGTTGCCTTTCACATAAAACATTAAGCTGTGGAGGATGTAGTTGAAGCTGTGGCCATATTGAGTACATACAAGTCTTGCTTTCTGGGGGCTGACGTCAAGATCCAATCTTCAGGGATAGTAACACCTTCCTTTAAAATGTAGCATTTGGAGTCATCAAAGAGAACCTTGTACTGTTTATCACAAATCTGTGATACTGAAAGAAGATTATTCTCCAATTGCTTGACATATCTGACTTTGACAAATGAAACTTGCCCATTTGATAAAATTCCCTCTCCCGTAATAAAACCACCTTTGTCACCAGCAAACGCGACATATCCACCATGAACTGAATGAACATTTGAGAGCAGCGATATATCACCAGTCATGTGTCTGGAAGCCCCACTATCAACAATCCAAGAGCTGTTAGGAGCAGCTTTTGGGGCAACCTACACAAAAATGAAACAATTAGTTCATTTTGGGAACCCAAGCCTTTACAGTCTTGGGTTGACCCAATGAGTCTCGGATCCATACATCAATCCATTTACCATCAGAAGTAGCCTTATCAGGACCAGGTAAAACTTTAGTCTCAGAAGACTTAACTTTCCAAATTGTACTTTTGCTGAAAGAATTTTTCAGATAAATGGATGATGGCTTTGTTTGATGAACATTAATCACTTTGGGAACATCCAATCCCATCAGTTTCCCTTTACCCTTATCTAAATGTTTAATCAGTCCTGGCATTTTGGGTTTTGTCTGAGCTGATTTAAATTCAGATTTAAAAGTTTTGATAAAAACCTGATTTTGTTTTCTGAGTGGTACAACCTTTGGTGGAATCAACTGTGGACAAAATCTGACTATGTGTCCAGGTGCACCACACTCAAAACAAACTTTGTCACCCTTTTTATGAAAATGTTTTAATTCACAAAAGGACTGCCGTTTTGGTTTGAAAACATTAGTTTTACCTTGTCCTGATTAAAACCCAAACCCTTTTTCCCATTAGGAACAAGGTTGTCAATCTTGTTTGGCACACAAGCTTCATTCTCTTGTGAAGCTTTCACAAAGCTTAAAGCTTGATAAATTTTGGATGATGAGATTGGGTCACCTTTCACGACTGCAGGTGTGTGATTCTGAGCAACATCACAGTTAGATGAATAATCGGATTCATCCTCAGAATCTGAGACCCAATCTTCAACAATCCCCTCCACAAAAGATTCCTCTGACAATGAGGAAACCTCATCAGTAATCATTCCAATTGGATCAATTACTAATGGAGTTTTAACTTGGAAATCTTTAACATCTTTGTCATCTGGTGAATTGACAAAGCTGTTTAAGATTGGTGGAGGACAATGTTGATAACTCATTTTTCCCTTACCCTTCTGATCAGTACCCTTATTGATCATATGATCAATGATATACAAAGAGCTTTCATAGCTCTTGAGCTTTTGTCCTAGGGTTTCATAGTCACAATCAACTATTGCCAACTTCTTCTTTATCTCATTGATGGTATTGAGATAAGAAGTGATAGCATCCTGCTTGTTCAGAACAGCAATCTCAGCCTCATGAAGTTGTCTATTTAAAAGTTCAATTTTAGCTTGAAAATCTTTTTCATTAGATTTTAAAACTTTGTTAGCCTCAATACACAGGTTGAGAACACTGATTAAAGCAGCATTATGAGTCTGATAAGCAAGAACATTGCTATCAAGATCAACACACTTAAAACAATTAGAGTGAGAAGAAGAACAGTCATCAGATACCTGATCAGAGTGTGAAGATGCAGCAGGAGTAGCAGATGAATTCACCATCAAAGCAAATTGAGTTACTAGATCTTCAATATCAGCATCAGAATCAGATTGAGTATCTGAATCAGACAAGCTTTCAAACTCTGAACTAGATGTTTCTTTTATCTTGATCTGTGCTTTTTCAGAAGTGCTCTCTCCATTGAAATCATCCATCTTCTGAATTTCAGCAACACATGTTTTATCTTGTCCTCCCTGTTCAAAATTGAATCTGAAATCCCAGTTTTCACCTTCATCCTGCTGTACCATTAAAGCTTTCCCTGCATTTAAGGAACTTGATTGAGCAAGAGAATCAATAGTTACAAGTCTTCTCTCTGGATTTGCTGCAGAAGACTTCTGATGATGAAACGGATTCTTGTTTCCAGCTTTTCTTGGATGTTTGCATTGTCTGGCAAAGTGACCCTTCTCCCCACAATTATAACAAGTGACAGAAGCCATGTCAAATCCAAACTTAGATTCCTTGTTCAAGTTAATGTCTTTATCAGTCCTTTTCACAAACTCCTTAGCTCTCCTGACAGCACTTGCTAAAGCCCACATGATGTCAATCCTTTCCATGTCATCTGGATCTATCTGAGAGTAGTCATCATTTGTCAGATAAGGATTTCCAATCTGTCCTGCTACTAGTCCAACATAAGAACTAACGAAAGTGGACAAAAGACCCATATGCTCTTTAGCAATCTCAATAGTAACTTTATCAAAATTCTATGTCTTCAGACTTGTGACAGGTTGATGATGTTCCTTTTGAGAGCTAGATGATGATGATGACTGACTAAAATGAATCTGATTAGAAGATGGAGCTTCAGTCGTCTGAGAAACAAAGACTGTTTTTAAAGGAGCATGAGAAGATGATTTCTCAACAGTCGGAGTAGAATAATATAGTGAGGGGTCCTGGACCTGAGCTACTCTTTTTGTCTTCCACTTTTTCTCTATTTCTTGCTCTTTCAGCTTCTGGATGAAATCATTTATGTCCATATGTGCCATCATCTCATTCTGCTTAAGAACCATCAAAAATGACTCCCACTTTGGAGGTAGAGCATCTGCCAAACACTGAATCTTTTCCTGAGTAGTAGTCTTGACTTCATGATTTAACAATTCACTCAAAAGATGGTAGAATCTGGCAATCAAATCATCCAAGGATTCATTTCCTACGTACATGAAACTGTTGAATTCCTTTCTCAAAGCCTTTGACTTGATGTTCTTCAAAGCATCATTGCCCTCATATCGTTGCTGTAAAGCATCCCACAAATACTTAGATGATGTAAACTGTCTGAACTGATGGAAGATATCAGTAGCAATGGATTGAGACAAAATAGCATAATCTTTCTTCTCATAATCATATAGCTTCCTCTGAGGCTCAGTCATCCGTGTGACTAGCATAGGAGTTCCATCTTCATTGAGAGGCCTCAGATAACCTCCTTCAATCATCATCCATAAATTGGTATCCACTCCATTGATGTGAATCTCAAATATGTACTTCTAGTGTGGATAATCATCTAAGGATAGCAACTTGGGAGCTTTGTTGGAGTTTCCCGTCTCAGTCTCAGTCAACAGTAAAGTCTGAATGCGATGATTATGATTAGCCATCAATGCTAAATCCTCCATTTAATCAAGAACAACAAGATTCAACACTTAGAAAAATTTTCAAGCTGAAGGACGAATGAAGATGCTTGGGGCGAATGTTGGGGCCCGAATGAACTTGTTCTGGAGAATGAAAAGATGAGTATGACTATTGAGCGAAAGAACTCACTCGGCGAATGAAGGATCGAATGAGGCTATTCGCCGAATGAAAATTGAGAATGAAGCTATTCGCCGAATGACCAGGACGAATGGAGCTATTCGGCGAATGAGATGGTCGAATGGCTCTATTCGGCGAATGAGTCTTATTCGGCCAAACTTATTCGGCCGCCATACTCATTCGGCTGATCTGATGTTTTCAGCAACAAAAATCTTGATAACTTTTGATTTTAGCCAAATCTATGCACCAAAATTGGTACAGAACATCATGACAATATTACCAACCAAATGGAATAAAGGTTTTGACAAAAACACCACAAAAACCAACTGATTTTGAATGAAACAGTAGCTTGGAGGGCAAGAAACTTAGGGTTTTGACATATCTCGAACAAACAATCTGAGATTTGATGATTTACACTGGAAATCGAGTAGAATCAAGAGCCAAAGCTCTGATACCACTTTATAGGACCAATTTGGGGCTTGGAAACAATCCGATTCCAAGGGATATCTACTCGACAGCCTCTGGAATAGTGCGGAATCCTATTCCAGGGTTTTCCAATCGAAACCAACACCAACAGTGGTGTTACGAAGGTGTAGAATGAACGTTTGAATGAGAATCGAACACCACGGGTTGAGAATCGAACTTGGACGATCAATGGCCGCTCAGATCTTCTAGGGTTTGACACTAGGTGCACTGGGAAGAAGGTGGGCTCCAGAATGTTAGGTTTGAAATGATTTCAACTTGTATTTATAGATTGTAGTCATTCGGCCGAATGAGTGGCCGAAGCGGCTCATTCGGCGAATGACTATGTCGAATGGACAAGTCAGTCGAATGAGTCATTCGATTCGCCCACCTATGTCATTCGCTAGGGCGTTCATTTGGCTATTGACTTCATTCGTAGAGTCATTCGCCCGAATGGTCAGACTTCAGACTCAAATATTAATTAATCAAATCAAACAACCATATAATCAATATTAAACATTAAGAACAACATATAAAGACAACTTCCATTAATATAACTTAAACTTTACAAGATGGATAGTACAAAATTGAACTAGGTACATATGGTGCATCTACAGGTATCCTTGTCCACTTAAAAACCCTATGTATAAAATGGTAATAAACCACCAATCCCTTGCAAACTTCAGCTGCAACACACACCTTTGTGTGTGTGCGATAACCTAAAAAAAGAAACAGAAAGCTTTTCCCAGCTCACATCGGGCTTCACACTGCCCAGTCAAACTTCATTTACGGCAGGTGACTCACGGGTTAAGGCTGCCACGCAATCACCTCATCTCCAGCCTCATTCTTCATCCTTACCCACAGCTTTTAATACGCACATACACAATGTAGGGTGTGTGTCTTGTTCGTTAAACCATGGCAGAAAAGAAGCAGCCGCACCTTATCTCCGGCAACACTTTCCTCTTACGCACCCCTCTCCAATGACACCAACTCCATCCAAACTCCTTGCTCCTCAACTGTCATATGGAAGGGAGTTCACACACCAGGTGCGTGCTCGATGGAGATGAACGAGCATCATCAGCCAGTAGCAGGTCCAGCAAAGCTCCGGTCAACACCTCCTGCTACCATCTTCTTCCTTGTTGACTCGAGTTTTGCTCCTAGTTGAAATAAGGCTCGGTGAATGGCGAACCAGGCGGCTTCACGATTTGATCTATGATCATGTATGGTGGTTTATGCTTCAGATCCGTGAATGATGGTTCTGAGGACACGAAACACAGCCTTGATGATGTCATGGTGGTTACAGGTGATAGTGGGTGGCGGTGCTGAGCTCATCGGCTCAGGAGAACCGATGAACACGTTGGTCTATTTGACAGCAGCAGCACAACATTCTAGTTCGGCCACGCATAGTTTTTGGTGTTTTACTTCAAATCTAAGCAAGTAATGGTAAGAGCTTAAGTCTGAGTCATTCTTTGTTTAGATCTGAAATTGTTAAATCTTGATCCGCTGGTGAATGAGTTCCTTAGGTTAAACTTTGGAGCATTGGGACAAATGATGGCATTGTACCAAGTTTGAGTTGGTTTAAGGAAGTGCAAGCTGATTTGGGTTCGGTCAATGGTAGTGAAAGTTGGTCAAAGCGATCAAATTTGGTCAATAACATGTTCAACTTGTAAGGTTGTGTTCACGACACAAAAACGAACACACGGGTGTGCTCGGTTGAACTCATGACGCTAAAACAATTCCTGAATTGTAGTTGGCCAATAATCGGGTTACCGGTTATCAGATTGAGTTCGCGTATCCTAACCGATCTGGAAGGTAAAACCGCACACTAATCTTTGGTCATATCCTCGAAATCATTCGTGTGTATGTTAATTAGATTCGTGAAAAAAAATTGATACAAATAATCAAGAAAGTATAAAACGAGTTATTAACTATTAATATTCGGTAGATTATGTATAATCTAAAACAATGGTTAGGTTAATGGGTCAAGTGTGGGTGGACATCAACAGATTTTGGCCCATCAAATATTTATCAACCTATGATTTTTTAATAAAATATTGGAATAATCTAAACTAATTGAAACTTAAATGTATAGACAAATGCCAAGTAATAGTAGGTGGTTTCAAATGATAATAGTTAGTTAAAAACGTTATGTTACTTGAAAATGTTTCAAATACCCAAAAACTCTCTAGATTTATAAAATTGTTATATAATTAAACATGTTTGTTGTATGCAAATCTAAATCCAAGAACAAAAGCATATTTATATATGTGTGTATATATACACGCACACCCACACTTTTAATTTCCTTAAAATAAGATTTTACAAACTAATTATTTTTTAAATATGCGATGCAAGTTGAAAGGTGTGACACCCCGACTCCCAGGACTATCACTAATCGTTCTATACAAGCATAAATGAATTAATCAGAAGTTTACAGCGGAAAATATGAACCTTTTATTATAACATAAAGTAAAATTTTAGTCACCATGGTGAATTAGTTTTTACGATCCCAAAATTTACGTAGTACAAAAAGTTCATCTACTAGAATATACAAAATTCTGCCATCTGGAAGAATCAGTGGGGGTGGTTTCCTGACGAGTTTTCTTCCTTATCTCCACCATTATCCTACACTTTGGTCATCCCTTTATCCCTTCTCCTTAAGGTATTCCTGGCACATAACCAAATCAAGTTCAGTTTACACTGGTGAGTTCTAAGTTTAAATATTCTCATACTCATCATCACAGCAGGTTTGAATATAAAACATAGATAGTTCCACGATTCATATTTAAGAACCATACACTAAAAACACCATATGAACTATCTTCAAATTCACATAAGTAAAATCGTAAATATTGAACTACGCAAACATTAAATTAAGTCATTGTCTTAATGCAACGTTCGCCCTCTGCTAGGCCCAGTTGTCAACAGCCAAATACAGTTAATTGATCAACTAACCCCTTTATAATTGACAGACTTGTTAGGGCTATTTATCCCCGAGCATTGATGAAATCTTAACACTATGAGATCGACAGTAGGCGACTCATTCGTTTGTTGCAAAGATCATAGTCACAATCTAAAATTTACATTTAGTTCTTTAAATCAGAATTCTTTAAGGAATATATGTCAACTCAAAATATAGTGTTGAACCATGAGGAGTTACTTAACTAGGAATATCCGACTTTAGACTCAATGTCAAAGCCTAGGTATTCACTCCCTCTTATGTGAAACACTTAGTTATTTTTAGGTTGTTTAGTTTTCTAGAAAATGAGAAAACATAATGAGAGCACAAGGAATTTTCCAAAAAATCAATTCAAATAATTCAGGGAATGTTGGGGTATAAATACCCAACATTCAATGTTACAACATAAGATATAATAATACAAACAGCTGACACTTTTACACACACTGATACAGTAGGTGCAACAACTAATACAAAGTCAACAACATAAATGTAAGTCTTCGGAAGGTCTTCAGTTCTCCGTGCTTCCGAGGCTGAGGTAGATGTTGAGTGATCAGTGTTTATTCTACGAAAGGTATTCTTTGGAAACTAATCTTCCAAGACAGATCAACAGTTGTTATTATGTCTTCCGAATCAGTAGTCTTCTGACTCAGTGGTTGTCTTGAGATCAACTGTTGTGTTCTGATAACAGAAAATAGCTATTGTCTTCTAATGAAAAGGATCAGTGGTTGTTCTTTTGCGAACTATCCGCAGTTGCTACAATGTTGTTTTCTTCACAGGCAGGAGAGTGTGATTGAGGCTCATCAGTCCTTATTTTTCTAACAATCAACCTCTGGACTGATGAAGCCAAAACCACTTATCTTTAACTTAGGAGTAGTTTGATTTGATCCCTGAGATTATGCACAAACTGTAACACTTCATCATTTGTATCAACGTTCTCTAAAGTTATGTGCAGCAAGACTTTCAGATCATTCTTGGAGAGGTTCAAGATGGAATCTCAGTTTGTGAAAGAGGTTCTTGACCCATTGAGTCTTTCAAGGGTTATGGCGTTGTAGAATTTATCAAAGAACCGCCTTTTGATTCCAGCTCTAGAATGAGCAAGCAGAAGAGGTTGTGTTTGAGGTAGAAGAGCTATAGGAAGATTTGTAATAGTTTGATTTAATCCCTGAAATTACGCACAAACTGTAACACTTCATCATTTGTATCAACGTTCTCTAAAGTTATGTGCAGCAAGCACCTTTTTAACTACAACATGCTGATGAGATTCATAGTTTCTTTACAAGTTAGGTTTGATTTTTTTATCAATGTCTATCCATGGATTGAACTTCCCATTCATGGATGGACGACCAACATCCGTTATTTCCAAAGAGTTATTCAGCAGTTGATCAATTATTGTATTGGGTGCGTCTTCCTTGGTCTGTAACCTTTCAGAGGGCATCAAGGCTGTGGATAAGAGGGGATATTCTTGCCACAGTTCAGGGTGATCGCTGTAAACCTTTTTGAACTTTGACCATTCATCAAATAGAATATTTTCCTTCCATATCATGATGGTGTACAGCTATCTCAATTCATGATGGTGTAAACCCTTTTGTACTTTGACTATTCATCCTTCGTTCTTTTGGAAATGATTTAAGCTTCCTTTCTCAGGCTTGTGATATCCCAATACATGAAGGTTTCTACTTTGTACTTACCTTCGTTTAGCAAGAATTTTATAAAATTCTCCTTCTCAGCATGATAAGCTTTATCTTGTTCTTGATCAATCAAGCTTATCTAATCCTGATATGCCTTGACCAGCTATTCTCCTTCAAGGCCAGTTGCTTCAAGATCAGCTAAGATCCTTTTCTGTATTTCATCATCTTCATTTATTTGCTATCGAATTTCTTCAGTTGAAGGGTATGCCTCTTTGAGGAGTAAGATTCTCTTGGAGGGGAAGCTTGATGTTTACTAGCTACAGCCACAGGTCGCTTTATTTGAGAGGGAACCGTAGAGATTTTGGTTGGATGAAGATCAGACTCATCATCATCTTCCAATCTAATCCTTATTTTTCTTGGCATTAGAGATGATATAGGCAGATTATCATTTGAGTAAGAGTATTAATTTGGTACGGGAGTTTAGGATTTGCTTGGTTTGGCAGTGGGTGTTTTGGAGTTTTTGGCAACACTGTTTTGTCTTCTTGAGAAAGAGCGAGTGATAACTGGTCTGGGTTTTTGACCAATCCTGGAAGAGTCCAGAAAAGTATAAGTGGGAGAAGCTTATCTGTATAAGTCCAGAAGGGTTTGAGAGGCTGATTTGGGAGATAGAGTAGGTGAGGCTTCTCTGTTGGTTTTTGTAGGAGGTGGAGAGGTGGGCTTGGTAGGATGGGTTTGTTTAGAAGTATGTAAATGGGAGAAAGAAGTAAGATTGGGCTCTAATTGAAGATGTTTAGTTTGATTTGGTCCTGACTGAACATGCTTAGTTTGGGCCTGTTTGGGTGACTAGGGTTTGCTAACATACCTAGAAGCTCTTGCATCAATTTGAGAAGCTTCATCCTTTAGCTTCTTTTCGAGACTGACCCTTGCAGATGCAGTCTCAAACTGCTGATCCAAAAATACTTTGAGAAAGGCCTCTTGATTCTTTAGTTTTATAGCCTTGAGCTTCCTTTGCTCAGATTCATCTTGATCCCTTTTAACTACTTGAGCTCCAGCAAGAAGCTTTTCAGTCTCCCTCTTTTTGGCTTCATCAGCCTATGCTTTGAACCATGGCAGAGGTGGAGCAATTCCTGTGAGAGACTACAAATAGAGTTTCTGGTTTTTTACCTCATGATTAAGGGATTTTATTTTGGAATCTACTGAAACTTTCAGTTGGTCCATTTGGGTAGACTGTGTGTGAAAGAAATATTTTGAAAAATTTGCAAAGAAGTTGGTAAGGTGGGTAGAGTCGCACGCCCTGCGCCGCATGCGGAATCCACAACGCGTTGACGATCAATGGTTAAATCATGCACAAGTATTGAAACAAGAACAACCACAATGCATTACTAAGTTTCATAATGCTAGACATTTTTTTAGTTACAAGCATTCTAACTATCTACCAAAAGAATGACAACTAATAGACCCAAAATATTGTTTACAAAATAAGACTCAGACAAGATAATTAAACAATCAGGATTTAGTGAGTTTCTATTCCATCCTCGCTTGTTTCTTAATCTTGCTCTATATTAACTATGGTCTCCTTAGTTGTCCTTGAAATGCTCTAAACCTGATTACCTGAAATACATGAAAAGTAATTGTCAACTACAAGTAGTTGGTGAGAATAATAGGTTTAACATTTGTAAGTATGAATCTGCAGTTGTAACCAATATGAATAAAACATTTGATAAACATGTCATGGATAATTGTAACACAAACTATCATAAAGTAAGAGTAACGTGTGCAAACAGTCAATGACTATTTACTAATAAAAACTAACATATAATCAAGTCCTAAATTACATTTGGAGTCAGATTAGTAGTCAGCAAATCGCATTCAACACGAGCTGTACTGATGAGTTTACTCAAAAGACAACTCCGTGTTGACGTAACCCTGTCAATACGACCTATGCTGGTAAACTTAATTAACATCAAATCCATATTACTTTAACGCATCCAATCTGCAGTTAGTCTTTAAAACATATTTAAATGCTAACTACAACCTTGGCGTAACCAAAGGTGTCCCGCTTTCCCTTGTTGTAGTCACCCAGGACCAGCGTTAAAAGATTAAGATTAAGAATGAATGAAAGAATGTGTCTTGGTGTGTATAAGCTTGTTCACAATGATGAACACCATGACTATAAGTTTTTAAGATTGAATACACAATTAACATGATTGAATACCTTGCCTGAAAACCCATGATTGCTTACCTTGATTTTAAAACCTTTGGTTGAATACCATGATTGAGTACCTTGTTTGTAAACCCTTGATTGAATACTTTGAAAGAAAGCCCTTGTATAAATACAAGGTCTGAACAATAATATTTCTTTAAAAACACAAGTTACAGTTTAAGAGTTTATAAAACTTAATCTTTCAAAAGAGTTTAATAGCTTATAAAACCAATTTGTGTAAAATAATTTATAAAACCTTTTAGTGTAACAGAGTTTAATAATTTGTAAAATCCAATAGCATAAAAAGTTAACCATTGATTATTGAAAAAGAGTAATGAAATATGTATTTTCAAAGTTGTACCATTGAAAACGTTTGATCACGTGTTTCACCCAAAAACGGTTGTAAAACAGTAAAAGAGGGGCTAAGGTTCTCACTTGACAGCAGTAGACTCAGTTCCTGTACTAATAGCAACTGAAAAAGACCTCTAAATGCTTCCAATATCATTTTAACCATACATATAATATAAGATTCATTTATATGTTTAAGCTCTGTTCACTTGATTGAATTAGGTTAACTTGTTAATGAACTATCCTTTCTATAAAAATGTTCCATGTCTAATAGCATTATATCATCCTTGAAAACCATGATTGGATGCTTAGATTAAAGATTGACTTTTGAAAATGTATGTGCCATGAGACATTACGCATGAAATTTGTCATGCATAATGATATATGTGTTGGTTAAGACTTGCATGATATTTGTTCACATGACTTCCTTGAAATGTTCATGAGTTTTAAGCCTTGATGATCATAGAATGGTACTACCATCAAGTTAAGTTAACTTAACTAGAATGAGACAATTCCATAGTCATTTAGGATTGGATTAGGGTTAGCCCACCCTTATCGACCCCTTAGGCTTAATTAATCAAATGATAATCGATTTCTGATTTGGTTTGACTTATCTTAAGTTTAAAACACCTGCATGAGTCACATGTACTAATATCGACAACCCATGTAATGGGTGTGGGTCGAACTTAATAGTTTCGATCACCTAATGTTCAAGGAAACCCATCGATATTAATAATATCGATGGCTTCTCAACCCTTTGATATTATGTTTTTCACACGTGCATTACCCATGTTTCTTTATTGCAAACCACTTGGATCATCTTTCTCAAGGTTATGTTGATAGTTTAAAGTAGTTTTCTAGGCTTGCATGGCTGATTGGATCGAAGGACCTCGTTTAAGGCAAGGTGGAGCCCATTGATATTAACAATATAGATGGGTTCATAAGTTCGATGGACACCTCACCGATTCAGTCAATCTCGACCGGTTCTAGGCTCCAATTAGTTGGACTGTTCCTAGATACTAGTTTTGATGGTCGGTAGGTCTTAAGGGGTAATGAGGTAACAAATATCGATCGATGAAGTAGGGTTACACATGCAAGGTCCATCGATACAATCAATATCGATGAAGTAGGCTAGTGTCTGGAACCCTTTGGCTGATCAATCTCTAGCTAGTATCGATAATTCCAAGTCCAGATTTACCCTATCGGCCAAGGTAATATTGATGGAAACCGGCATCTAGCTCATCCCCTCATCGATATTGCTTATCCAGTTAATCCCTTTGATTTTAGGCTACCCCGATCGAATCCTAACTCAGCCATGCTTTCAAAACTTTAAATCAAACATATTTAGAGGATTTACAAGTAGTTTCAAGCTTTCTCCTTGAGTTTAAGGGGCTGAAAATCAAGTTCTATTTTGAAGAAGATGATGAATAGTAAAACCCTGAAAATCCAAACCTTCTCTCTAAGATTTTGAGAGTTTGAGTTGGAGATAGGGCCGATCCTTTGTATTACAAGCTCCCTATCGTCGAGAGGATCGTTTTGATTCCTTATATGCTCAATTTGATGGAGGATTGAAAGAGAATTTGCTGATTTGGTGATGAAATTCTAGTGAGAGAGGCTTGAACGAATTTTTGGAGAGAGAGATTTGAGTTGTCATAAATGAGGAATATGAGGCAAAATTTACGGTTTTTATACCCCAGGCAGTTCCCCCCCGTGTTCTGGTTTGTTCTGTTTCGTTTTCATGTATTTTTACGTACGCGACGTAAACGTTACGTAATTAAATAATTTGTTTTGTAAATTAGCTCTTTGTATAGTTTTGATGAGTTTCAAAATTGTAAAAATTTAAAATATAATATTTGACTTATTTTTATAGTTCGTGGGTTTTCGATCCGTTAACGAATATAGTTACGTGTATACCGATAAATATATACGTTTTGGTCATTTTATGCATTTATTAACGTTTACTCGTAATGATAAGTTTATTGATATCTTTACGGATCGTCAACCACAATGATACCGAGTCTCACTTTTTCTTTACGACTTTGTTTAAATGATTTAGTTGTTTTATTATTTGTCATGACACTACGCACAAACACTATCCTATTACACTGAACACAGTTTAGTTATAGGGCATGCGTAGAGTCCGGCTACCTGCCTTATGATTCGCCTGCCCACCACCGTTTTGTTATAATATAATACATTTCTTGCCTAGTACAACTGACTATAAATAAATAATATATACTTATTTTCCTATCTTAAAGAAATTCCTATGACATACACAAACATGTACATATGATTCACATTGACACAAACATAGAATAAGATTACACATTATCCTGTTAATTATTACCATGTATAAATGTACAGATGTTACAGTCTCCCCTAGTTAAGAGAATTTCTTCCCGAAATTAAGTAGCCGAAGATACTGTAAAAAGATGAGGGTATTTGAGCTTCATCTGGTCTTCACATTCCTAGGTGAACTCTGCACCACGTTTGCCCTCCCATCGTACCTTTGCGATCGGGATACGGCTACGTTTGTTCTTTTTGCCTCCGTGATCCATCATTTCGACTGGACGCTCTATGAATTGCATGTTGTTTTGAACTTGAATGTCTCCCAGTGGAACCTAAACATCATGATCAGCCAAGCATCTCTTAAGATTCAACACATGGATCATATCGTGAACGTTGCTTAGCTCCATTGGAAGTTTAAGTTTGTTGGCCATGGGATTAATCCTTTCCAGGATCTCAAAAGGTCCAACGTACCTCGGTGAAAGTTTCGCCCAAATCAGAAAACGCCTTTCCAGGGAGAAACCTTGAGTAAGACTCGGTCACCGACTTGAAACTCAAGTGGTTTCCGACGTCGATCGGCATAACTCTTTTCCTGATCCCTTGAGGCCTTAAGCCTTAAATGAATGATTTTTATTTTGTCAGTTATTTCTTGAATGAGTTCATGTCCTGCAACCTATGAGTCACCAACCTCGGTCCAGCAGACCAGTGATCGGCACTTCCTACCATATAAAGTTTCAAATGGTGCACATTGAATGCTTGTATGGTAACTGTTGTTGTACGAAAACTTGATGAGTGGAAGAGGAGTATCCCAACTTCCTCCAAAATCAATTACACAAGAACAAAGCATGTCTTCGAGTGTTTGGATAGTACTTTCACTTTGACTGTAGGTTTGGGGATGATATGCCGTGCTAAGGTTAACACGGTTTCCTAAAGCGTTTTGCAATATTTGCCAAAAGCGAGAAGTGAAACAACTATCATGATAGTATATGATTGACGTTGGAGTACCCTGACGCGCAAAGATTTCGTTGATGTAAGAAATGGATAACTTCTCCATTTTGTAATCGTCTCGGATTGGAAGGAAATGAACAGATTTGGTGAGTCGATCAACGACTTATTGAGGGAATTCAGGTTGCTGTAAGAGTCCTGAGGGCTTCTGATGTTCTACCTTGAGCTTTGAATATGTTAGATATTTCCCTATGTACAAAGCTATGTCTTTCTTTATTCGAGGCCACCAGTAAGATGTTCGCAAGTCCTGATACATCTTGTCGGCTCCAGGATGAACTAAATATCACGATTTATGAGCCTCATCACATATGAGTGTGCGCAACTCTTCTAAATTTGGAATCCACATACAACTGTTGAAGTATAAAACCCCATCAGATCAAGGTTCTAATTTACCCTCAACTCCGTAGTCTAGCTCTGCCTTCAGCTGATTGTTGATTACCACCTGTTGTTGTGCAATATGAATCAGGTCCTCAAGGTTTGGTTGTGTATTGATCTCCATGGCTCAAACACGTATCGACTTGATTGGTTCCTTGTGACTAAGAGCATCCGCCACCACATTGGCTTTACCCGGATGGTAGCAAATCTCACAGTCATAATCAGTTAGTAGCTCAACCCAACGCCATTGTCTCATTTGAGGTCTTTCTGATTGAGAATGTGATGTAGGCTCTTGTGGTCTATGTATATGACACATTTTGTACCATAAAGGTAGTGTATCCAAATTTTCAGTGCAAAGACCATAGCCCCTAACTCAAGATCTTGAGTGGTATAATTCGTCTCATTAACCTTAAGTTGTTTTGAAGCATAAGTATTCACCATGTCTCGTTGCATAAGTACACAACCGAGACCAAGGTCTAAAGCATCACAGTAGACAATGAAATCATTATTGCCTTCTGGAAGACTAAAGACAGGGGAGTTGCATAACTTATGTTTAAGAAGTTGAAATGCATCTTGTTTCTATCCCCATATAAACGGTTGACTTTTATGGGTCAAAGTCATAAGTGTCAAGGCGATCTTTGAAAAGTTCGTGATGAACCTTCTATAGTAACCTACCAAACCCAGAAATGAATGAATCTCTGTTGGTGTAGATGGGGTAGTCCAGTTCTTAACCGCTTCAATCTTCACCGGATCTACGTGTATCCCATCCCTATTGATAACATGACCTAAGAAATGAACTTCCTTTAGCCAAAATTCACATTTAGAGAATTTGGCATACAACTGTTCAGGTTTCAACAGTTCTAAGACCTTCCTCAAATGATCCTCATGTTCCTGCACAGTCTTAGAAAAAATCAGTGTATCATCAATAAAGACGATTACAAACTAATATAGGTACGACCTACAGACTCGGTTCATCAAGTCCATGAACACTGCCGGGTTATTGGTAAGCCCAAATGGCATAACATTGAACTCATAGTATCCATAACGACTCAAAAAAGCCATCTTTTGTATATCCTCATCGTTTACTCTCAGCTGATGATACCCAGACCGTAAGTTAATCTTAGAAAAGCAAGTTGCTCCCTGTTATTTATCAAACAGATCATTGATTCTAGGTAGATGATATATATTCTTGATTGTCAACTTGTTCAGCTAACGATAGTCGATGCACATACGAAACGAACCATCTTTCTTCTTGACAAAGAGAACCAAGGCTCCCCATGGTGAGTAGCTCGGTTAGATGAACCATTTGTCTAGAAGTTCTTGAAGCTGACTAGACAGTTCTTACATCTAGAGGATGCAAATCGATATCGTGACCTCGCCACTGGGTTCGCTCCACGGACGAGATCGATTCTAAACTCAACTTGTCGGACTGGTGGTAGTCTAGGCAAGTCTTCTAGAAACACCTCCAGGTAGTCTCTAATAACTGGTACGTCCTTCATAGTCTGTTTCTCCGGCTTCTTCTCTACCACATGTGCCAGAAAGGCGCATTATTTTTTCTTCAGGTACTTCTGAGCCTTGATACACGACACAATCTTCAATCCGCGACAAGGTTTCCCACCGTAAACTCGCATCATTTTGCCAGACGGTAGCGGAATTTGTATTAATTTCTCCAAACATACGACTTCAACGTTATGTTTAGATAACCAGTCCATTCCAGTGACTACTTCAAAGATTCCAAGTGTCACTAGAATGAGATCGATGGTGAACGAATAATCATTCAACATGAGTTCGCAACCACAAAGTACAAAATTTACGCGTATGTTCTTACCATTAGGTACTTTCACCGTATATGGTGTAGTAAGTATTGACAGTTGTTTATCAAATAAAGATGCAACCGTAGCAGAAACAAAACTTTTGTCTACACCGGTATCAAACAATATGAAAACATAATGATTGTTGACGAGAAAAGTACATGTGATGATTACCGGCTCCTCGTGTGCCTTGGTAGCTCCGATGAAAAAAGCACGAGCAGTGGTAGTAGCAGCTATAACAGGCTTTTGAAGTGTCCCTTTGCTCTGCAGCTATAATAGGCTTTTCTGCCTGCAATAGCAGGAATAGTGGTAGTAGTGGTAGTAGCAAGATGAGTGGCACAACACGTTACTGCCAAGTGTCCAAACCTTCCACACTTAAGATATTTCCTTCAAGGAAGTGTAGGAAGATGACGATATAGGTACTTTGTGCAGAGTGGGTATGGACCAGTATAAGGCTTTCTGGTCATAACAGCTTGCGGAACAACAGTCTTTGGAGTGGCTTGGATCGGAGCAGTTACAGTTGTGGCTGCATAGTTTTTGATCGTCTTCTGTTTATTCTTCTTTGGCTGGTGTTGCTCGGGCTTCTTGCCTTCCTTAGTTTGCGCCCTCTTGTACCCCTTCCAAATGAGTAGGTCCGCTTTGACATACTCTTTAGTAAGAGTGGCACTTAAGTGAATAGCCGCCTCTAAAGTAGTGGGGCTACTTCCCATAACATTTCCCCTGATGATGAGGGGCAATCCTTCGATGTACTTCTCTATCTTGTGGGATAGAGGAGTAACCAGATGTGGAACCAAAATACACAACTCATGGAAGCGAGTGGTGTACTTTGCATTCTCACCACTATCTTGGGCCAAACTCCACATTTTGGCTTCCAGCTTCTTCAGCTCATGGTGTGGACAGAACTGCTCCACAAGTAGTTTCTTGAAGTCTTCCCATGGTAAGGCCAAAGCAACCTCCCGTCCTCTGGTGTTCTTCTCAGCATTCAACCAGGTGAGAGCGCCTTTGTGAAAAGCTCTTGAGGCCATCTTGACCTTCAGATTCTCAGGACATCTTGTGAAGTCATGAATGTCCCCGATGCTTTCCAGCCATTGCAGCAGGTAGGTGGCTTCCTGAGTACCCGCACACTTAGGGGGTTTAGCATCATTGAACTACTTGAAAATGAAAGTAGCAGTTCCAGTGTTACTGGTGTGTGAGTTGATTGTTGCTGATTCATCACCACTTCTAGAAGGTTGTTGGTGATGTCAGTGACCATCCCTGGAATCTCCTCCCTCATATGAATAGATATGACTAGGGTGATCTTTTTGATTTCTTTATCGTTGTCGCTTGTCGAACCCTCGGCGTTAGTACTACGTCAAGGAGGCATTCTACGAAGAGAAAGCCTCAAGCGGTCAGTAACGTGAAGTTATACAATTGAATTTTCAAGATAAAGTGAGTAATATATCCATACTACTAATATTATCATTCAATTATAATATGAGCAAGTACACATATTGGCAATTAACATATAACAGTTAACATGTTGGTATACTTCTCATGTGATTGTGTAGGATGTTTCATAAGTTTACACCACCAAACCTACACACGGACACTTTCCCGATATAACGAAGATAGCTTATATACAGGGCGTATGTAGGATCAAGCAAATTGCCAACCCAGCCACCAAACCACCACCACTTTGATATACCACGATCGTGCCTTTGCTAGCATTTGGAAATACGATTGTACAAATATGTCCCATTGATAAAGAATCCAAATGATCTTGATCAACTGAACTATGATTGAACTATGGTTGAAATATTATTGAATTATGATTGAACTTATGTGTGCATGTACTAACAATGTTAACATTTAGAACTATGGTTACATGTGTGTTATACACTTGTCCTGTTAACGTATGTTAGTAACTACTAAGTACTAAGCATGTAATCACTTACGATTTACACATAAATATTGTTCACATGATTGATTCACACAATGATTGTTTCACCTATGGTTGACTAACACAACGATTGTTTAACATACGATTGTTTCATCTATGATTGATTTACACAATGGTTGTATCACACATAGTTATATATCATATGGTTGACTAATGTTCAAATGATTCAATTTGATCCCGGATCTTTACTTCAAATACTCATGCCGAATTCCCCCTATCATACTGAATTTAGTTTATATATAGGCCATACGTAGGGTCAGCTAACTACTAGCCCAGCACCACTTCAGAATGCCTGAGCTACACCACCGTTAGTATTTGAAGCTAGGATCCCAACTTATGATTGATTATGGTTGTATCATGATTGTTTCTTGAACTATGAATATGATTATGATTGTGTAAACCGTGGTTTTGATTTGCTTGAAATCAAGACCTTAGGTTTTCATATGTATTTGTCCTGGGATAATTATCCTAGGTTCCCAATACCTATAGTATTGAGTATTATGATTCCCTGGTGTGAACTTCGATTAAAGAATATTGTTACATTGATTCCTAGTTATGAAGTCCTAATTATTATAGCATGATGAGAATTTCAGATTCAAGATACTAATAATAGAGATATTTGTCTCTAAAATCCTTTGATGAATACATATTGAGATATTTAGTTCGGGTTCTAAGATTATAGAATTTTCGATCCCAAATTCCTTGACTTTGATAACTTATCTTAGAAAAATTTATCCCTAAGATCTTCCAAGCTTAAAGTATACTTAATGCTAACTTAAGTTTACTTAGATCCTAAGTATCCTCAAGCCTATAGCACTTAGTCCGATGGTGTAGCTTAGGTTATAGTCTAGGTCATTAATTATTGAGTTTTTCCTAGTTCTCAACAACCTTAGCTATGATACCAACCTGTCACACCCCCTGTGCTGCGAGCATAATCCACGGCGCGGTCACGATCAATGGTTGAATCATGCACAAGTCAAGAACCTTTTTGACAACAACATGCTGATGATCTTCATAGTTTCTCAACATGTCAGGTTTGATTTATTCATCAACGTGTATCCATGGATTGAACTTCCCATACAAGGATGGACGACCATCATCAGTTATTTCCAGAGAGTTACTCAGCAGTTGATCAATTATTGTATTGGGTGCGTCTTCCTTGGTCTGTAACCTTCCAGAGGGCATCAAGGCTGTGGATAAGGGAGGAGATTCTTGCCACAGTTCAGGGTGATCACTGTAAACCCTTTCGAACTTTGACCATTCCTCAAACAGAATATTATCTTTCCATCTTGTGATGGTGTACCTTGATTCTTAAGCATTATGGAGAAGGATATGTTTTATTCTTTTCCTCTTTTCAGCAGCCTTCTTTTTATTTTCATCCTTTAGTCTTTTGAAAAATACTCAAACAGAATATTATCTTTCCATCTTATGATGGTGTACCTTGATTCACACCCCGACCGACGGCGGAACACGTCAGGACATGATTTGTAATTGTCCAATAGCTCATGATGCTACTTGTAAGTTTCATATTTAAACGTTCTCATTTAAAACCAAAGAATTCATACACAATAATTCAATACAATCATTCAAACATTACAATATAAATTCATATACAATATCTTTGATTAATGTTAAAAGTAGGTCTCAAGTTCCTATATGATGTTCATCCAGAGCTTTAACCTGTTACACATATAAAATAGAGTTTGATCAGCTATTTGCATAGTTGGTGAGACCTCATTTGTTTATATAGATAAATAGATACTACAGATGCTGAACCAAATGTTCCAAAATGAAATAGATTCAAAGTAAACATGTTTACCAGTCACACAATGTTTATGTCTGCAGCCAATGTCTTCAAACAAGTGCCATCACAATGTTTAAATCTACACTAGCTAGGTAATAGTTTTAAACATGTAATTCTCAAGTTTGCAATGATGCACACTTTCACTTATTTACACAAAGACCTAAGTCTATGTGTGAAAGGTATCTAATCATTCCAAGCTACTAGTGTATATTTATGTTTATGTATGAAACGTCTTCTATCCTAACCAAATGTTTGCAACAAGTATACTGTCACACCCCGACCGACGGCGGAATACGTCGGGGCGCGAGTTTGACTATTCATTAGCTCATGGTGCTATTAATAAGTTTGAATATTTAATGCATTCATTTATTATTATTGAACAAATATTCATTGAATACAAGGCATCATTACATACAATTAAAGAAATGAAAAGAAATATTTTACAACTGGAAATGCAACATTATTTAAAATTAACTAAGTCCACTATGCTTATCCTATGTCTTTGCCATAGTCTTCATCTTAACGTCTTACATATGTAAAATAAATTTGGGTTAACTATATGAATAGTTGGTGAGTTACCCATACAGTTTAACATATATATATATATATAAGAATATGTTTAAAAGTTTAAATGCAAACAAAGTCCAAATTGAATAGACCTAAAGCAAGTATAATCTACAAGTTTAACATGATTTCTTTGGCTCTTTCACCTTTACTAACTTAGTGAAACAAGTCATTAAATAAAGGCTACTAGTTACAACAATTGAATTTAGGCTCTTTCATCTTTGCATTTTTCAATAACCAAAGTTATTGTGCGAAGACTACTTAGTCACATAGATTTTAGGCGCTTTCACCTTTGCAATATATAATACCCTAAGTTATATTGCAAGGGCTACTAGTAACATTGACTACACATAGAATATCATGATAATACTTTGAATATAAACAAGTAGGCATACTAAGCACATAAGTCAAACAACTTAGACTAATAGTTTGCATCTAATTGATTTTCACTGTAGAATAAAGTTTGATTGAATAACGACATATGTAACATCCCAAAAGTACAAAATGTAAAAGAGGGAGTATGAGTGAAACTCACTTGGATTGCTTAAAAGTTAATCCCTAAAACCTTTGAGTATTGTTTGAAGTAGCAAAGATCAATCACCCTAAAGATTGAGTAACAATGAATCTTAGTATTCTAGAGTTTAAGTTTTTGATGTCCTAGAATCTATGGCATCCTAATGGAAGTCCTAGAATAAATGTTTATGTTTGAATGGTATTAAGTTAGAATATAAATATTCCTATTTGATGTGGTAAGTAAATTGCATTTGAGTATCATGATTTCCACCCATTTGTTCTTCGATTATCAAGTTTTATGATTTAATAATATGTTTTAAGAATATGTCAAAAAGAATTAATTTCAAGAATTTAGTAAATGCTTGGTTTAAATATTTATTGTAAGAAACAAGCATTCGTTTTAGAATAATAATCAAAACTACTGTATATTAAATTGATTTGTCTAAAATACTTTAGATTTTTCTGTAATCGAATGATTTATTTAATACAATATATATATATATATATAGGGGTTGGATCCAGTAAGAAGAGATTTTTGCCTAAGAAGAGTAAGAATTAAGCAATAAAAATTTAACATGTGGCACAATCCAGTACAAAAAACATAATCCTGTACATAAAAAATAAAAATCCAGTACAAAAAATAAGAATCCAGTACAAAAAATAAGAATCTAGTACAAAAAATAAGAATGCAGTACAAAAAAATAAAAATGTATTATAAAAAACACAAAAATCTAGTATAAGTAAAACGAAGAACAAAAAAATAATAATATACTATAAAAAATAAAAATCTAGTACAAAAAAATGAAGTTATACGTAAATTATCATGTCAAATTTCAAATTATTATTAGTTCTTACTCTTCTTATGCAAAAATCTCTTCTTATTTGATCTTTCCCCTATATATATAAGACAACCATTTGAAATGATTTTGATTTTTAGGTTTACAGAACTTAGTTTTAGGATATTAATATTTTAAATATACGGTTTAAAATAGTTTTGGCATTTCAAGGTATATGGGATATAAACTAGTTTATTTTAACAATTGATGCTTATAATTATATTAATATATTTATATATATATATATATATATATATATATTCATAAAATCAGTTTATTAATAAAGAACATTTCTTTGTAAATTTCTTGTTTAATTTGATTATTAAGGTGTTATTATTAAAATATATTTTTGAAATAAATTAATCTCGAACTTCTTTTATGAATAAACAAGTTAGAGTAAAAAAAAATATATTAAATCAATATTCTGGAGCATGTTTAAATTTACAGAATATCATTAAATGATTTTTAGTATTTCGGATTTTTTTTAATTAAAAGAAATGTGACAAAATTAATGGAAATAATAATAATAATAATAATAATAATAATAATAATAATAATAATAATAATAATAATAATAATAATAATAATAATAATAATAATAATAATAATAAACGGTTTATGGATCCATTCCCGGGTTTTGAGCCTGGATCTCCCTTATAGAAGCCTCACGTCTAACCGCTTGGCTAGAGGGGGATTCGCTGATGGAATCTGGTCTCATATATCCTATATCGATTCTTAAAACCAGCCCCAAACTCGAAGAACCCTAATTGAAAAATGAATCAAATTCGTTCGATCGGTTGAATCTGAGAATCAATAACCATAGGGCTATTGATCCACATCGTAAACCGATCGCAATGGATAGTAGACTTACTTGTTTTGATGATGTATTAAACGAGTTCGAGTCTTGTACGCGACCGAGTCTTTAGATCCTTGTTTAGAGCTTGTGGGTGTTTATGAGCATGATTTTTGTGTACAGAAGGTTCCGTGATGATCCAAGGAATACTAATGCTCATTTAATTTGGATTTTTGTATCCATTACGTTAGAATTCAAATCCTTGGTTTATACGCATATTTTTGGTATAGATTTACGTTTATTTGGACGTTAGTATCATAAATTGGTGATTAAACAAATTTGCGTAATCATACAAGTTGCCAAATTCGAAGAGACACAATCTTTAAACCGTCAAGTTTTAGTTTTAATAATCCAGATTCATTAGTTGGCAGAATTACCCCTTTCAAGTTGTGAAATCCCTTATATAAAATTATTTTTATGTATTTTATAACTTCAATGTATTTTTATAAACTTTAAGATTATATATATATATATATATATATATACTAGCCGGAAACCCGCGCGATGCGGCGGCGGCACCAGCAAGAAACAACACAGTGTTCGTTTTTTCGCTAATTTATCACCATTTTCGTGTGGTATATCTATTTCGTGAGTTTTCAAAACTCACGTAAATTAATATACACAAATAAAAAAAATATTTATAAACACAATGATTTTGAAAAAAAGAATTGACTACACAAATAACAAAAGTTGGGAATAAACATAAATGTTTTGAGTTAAAAATCCATGTGTCAATTCCATGGTTCGAGCAAATGTCTTGAACTTTTAAAATCCTTTTCTCCATATCATATGTCAAAAACTTGTTAAGCAGATCAATTAATTATTATGTTGATAGAAGATATCCTAAGTGGCCTTGTATTGTTATTAGAGTAATTAAGAATTATGATATATTGGTTACAATTGTAATTCTTTTAATAATTAAGTGTTACATTGATCCATTTATTCATACAAGCTTACTTTGAAAATCTTAATTTTGCATAGTTGATTATATGATCATTCTAATATGTTTTCAAACAACTTTCCTTGACCTATCTTCACATATGTTGCATCTGACTCACATGAGAACTCATCATTCACAATTTGGGATGTTGCTCAAGGTATATTCTATCCTCATTGACCTTTTTAATTAGTCTCATAAACATAAATGGCCATACATAGAACTATGCTGTAAAGAAATGCAAATACATATGTAACATCCCAAATTTTCTAAATGCAAGTTATCCGAACTTACGCATGCGTGATGAACAATTAACTTGTAGGAAAATAGACGAAAAATAACCAAGTCTAGGATTACAGATCGTGTACTCGAAATGGTAAGATTTCGAGTACACCAATTTCGAGTACACCACATTTTCGTGTACAGGGGTTTTCGAATACAGGGAGCCCCTCTATAAATACCCGTGCCTTGGGAAATGTGACAACCTTTGGTTGGAAACACAGTTTCTCTCGAGTACACGAAGTGAAGTTCAAGAACATCAAGAATCGAGCTTTGATCGACTAAACAAAGGAAGAAACGAAAGGGATTCTACCAGGAGAATCAGCTACCTTTAAGTAAGTGTTATAGACTGAAAAGTTAGGATTTTTATACAAAAGTTAGGATAGTTAAACAAAGGGTGAACTTATGCATAAAGCTCACACCTTTATGCATGAAGTTCATAACTTTGAGGTTCCAATACGTTGGTAACAACCAAAGGAACCTAGAACTAGCTCCCCAAAGTCTTAGATGAATTTCTGAGATGTTTAATGATGAAATAATGAGTACACGAAATCATGAGCAGAGGGTATTCGAAATCATACATCTTAGTACAAGGTGATTTCGAGTACACCATTAGGTTCGAGTACACATGGATGTTCTTGTACACCCGGGGGTTCGTGTACCTTGGGTATTTCGTGTACTAGTGTTTCGAATACTCATGGATTTCGTGTACATGAGGACTTAATGGATTTCAAGGGTTTCGAACACTTAGCTAAGTGTCGAGGACTTGGGTTCAGCAGGGGGAACTAGTAGGCTATAGGGACTTAGACTATTTTCTAGGTCCAAAGAACGTAACGTAATGTAATGAGATGATGTAACGGATGTAGGTTCCCGGGTCTTAACTAAGGAGTTCGATTAAGAAGACAAGGATCCATTATCAGGTGAGTTCTAGACGCCCTCTTTTATGTTTGATGTTTTGGGCTGACATACATGCTTGTTGTTATGTCTATGATGTTATGTGCTGATGATGATGATGAATGAATGATGATATGCCCTGACTATGTATGCATGTTTATGTGTTATCATGGTGTATGCATGAAAGGATGCTAAGTATGATGAATGCATGATAAATGAGTTATGATGATGAATAACATGACATGATAATGATGCTAGCTTATGATATGATGATGACTTTATGATCACATGCTTCATGACGATAACTATGAGAATAGTTATAGGGATATGGCAAGGTCCTAGGTGGCTAGGATGATAGTATGATCCCATGATGTTATGATATGATAACGATGCTAGTATGTTATGATGGTATGATGAAATGATGCTAGTATGTTATGATGGTATGATGAAATGAGGCCAGTATGACATGCCTCAGATGCTATGATTAACCTGATGAATGATGTTATAATACTAGCATGAAATGTATGAGGATTGTAATGAATGACGGTATGATGCTAGTGTATCATGTATGATGAATGAATGATGTCCCTATACATGCTATAGGATATGTGCGAATGATGATGCTCCGGTACTTGTACTGGGTGAATATGAATGATGACCTGATTGTATCAGGATATGAACAGCCGATCGGGCTATAAACATGAGAGTCGACCGGACTATAAACATGAGAGTCGACCGGACTATAAACATGAGAGTCGATCGGACTATAAACATGGAGTCGACCGGACTATAAACATGAGAGTCGATCGGACTATAAACATGGAGTCGACCGGACTATAAACATGGAGTCGACCGGACTATAAACATGAGAGTCGATCGGACTATAAACATGGAGTCGACCGGACTATAAACATGGAGTCGACCGGACTATAAACAAGAGAGTCGACCGGACTATAAACATGGAGCCGACCGGGCTGTAAACACGGAGCCGATCGGGCTATAAACATGGTAAGAACCGATCGGGCTATAAACATGGTAACAGTCGATCGGACTATAAACATGGTAAGAGTCGATCGGACTATAAACATGGAGCCTTGTGCCGGCATAAGCCCACTGTTCGTATGGCGACAGTGGAACGTATGACGATGATGGAAATGATGATATGTGTTAAGGTTATGGACTATGTGTATGAAATGATGTTTATGATATGTATGTTTAATGTTGTTTTACGAAAACTAGAACTCACCAGCGTAAGCTGACTTGATTTAGCATGTATGTCAGGTTAGAGCTATGATCAGAGAAGGCGTGGAGCTCGGGCATCAATCCAGACGATCCGTCGGTTTTGGCAATTCGAAATGATTTGATACAGATACTTTATTAAATTCTGTTTATCAACTATGTTTACATTTCCGCTGCATGATTATGAAAGTTTTTAGTTTAAGAGCTATGTGTTATGATGAAAACCAACCTCTGCGGGGTGCCCGGTTTCAGGGCCTCACAAGTTGGTATCAGAGTCATAGTTTGAGAGATCTTAGCATCTCAAATGCTAAGACTTAAACTGAGAATGGGATTAATGGATGCGGATTGCCAACCACGGAAGAACGGATGCCACGAGCTGAATAGTTTTGTATGAGTTAAGGGTTAGATGTAAGGTTATGTATGTAGTTAGTGTCATGCACATTGAAGAGATGGGATGGGAAACGTTTAGAGCCTATGAGTTGGGTAAATGGTTAATAACACTTGATCAACGTCATTAACGATTTACAACATTTATTTCGTGCTAAACTGATTCCTATACTGACTCATCAATTGTTGCATCCTGTAGAAAGTTAGATGGCTGGACAAAAGGGTAGACCACGTAAGCAACCACAAGAACCTGAAGAACCACGTGTCGAGAGTGAAGGACCTGTCAACGAAGACGACCACGAGCACAACGAGCAACCTGAGAATGAAGACGAGTTCACTCTAGAGCCTATCGTGGTGAAGGCTATTTCTGATGAGGTCTGCAAGATCATGGATGAAAAGATGCCGGCAATGATTGCTAAGGCACTGAAGGATGCTCTAAAAGACAAGTCTGAAGGAACTAAGGAGAGTACTAAAGAAGATGAGGTGGTGATCATCGAGACTAAGAGCGGCGACTCTATGACTGGGAAACTGAAGGGCTGTGACTACAAGTCCTTCAAAGGATGCAACCCACCGACCTTCGATGGTAAGAAAGATGATGTGGCCACCTACCACTGGATATCTGCTATGGAGGCTGTTATTTCCATCAGTGAGTGCCGAATTGATCAAGCGGTCAAGTTTGCAGCTCACTCCTTTGTCGAGGAGGCGCTTCACTGGTGGAACACCATTAAGCAGTCCAAGGCTGCAGCCGATATGGATAAGATGACTTGGGATGATTTAAAGGAACTGGTCACTAAGCAGTTCTGTCCCAAGAATGAGCTGGATAAGGTTGAAAGGGAGTTTCTGGTGCTGAAAGCGGGAAGTCTGAATCACAGGCAGTACACTTCACGGTTCAATGAGATGGCAAGGCTCGTTTCTCATCTGGTTTCTACCGAGGAACACAGGGTGAAGTTGTACATGGAGGGCTTGCCTCCAAAAGTGAGAATTCATGTCAAGGCCAATGCTCCTAAGACCTTTGACTCCACTGTTGAACTCAGTGGTATTGTATGGGATGATGTGATGGCCGATGAGCCAGTGAAAAAGGAAACCAGGGTGAAGGAGTCTTCCGGGACTAAAAGAGGTCGAACAGACCAACGAAAGTCTTCTGGCAAGAAGATCAAGCGAGAGGAAACAGGTCTATGCCGTAAGTGTGGCAAAAGCCACTCTGGGCTGTGCCGTGTGGGCACAAACTTATGCTTTCGATGTGGAAAGGTGGGGCATTTTTCAGCCAATTGCCCCGGTGCTATGAGATGCTACAACTGCAATGGGATGGGACATCTGTCCAAAGATTGTAGACAACCACGGGCCGATGCTTCGGGCTCGGGTAAGAAAGAAGAGAAAGGAAAGGAGAAGCAGAAGGCTAAAGCACGAGCCTTTACGATGACGAAGGATGATGCGATTGAGGACCCTGATGTGGTCACAGGTACCTTTTCTATCAACAATATTCCTGCTTCTGTATTGTTTGATTCTGGTGCCAGTATGAGTTTTGTATCTTCTACTTTCTGTGATGGGTTATCTGGGAAGGTTAAGAGGATAGATCGGGTATTTGATGTAGAGACGGCTATTGGTAAGATGACCAGGGTGACTGAGGCTATTGATGATTGTTATGTTGAGATAGAAGGTCATAGGTTCCCTGTCCGATTGTTTCTTATTGCCTTAGGAGGATTCGATGTAGTTTTGGGTATGGACTGGTTAGCCAAATATGAGGCTAACATTGTATGTCGACGAAAGATGATATGTTTACGTGCGATGGATGGGAGCTCCGTGACGGTTTATGGTGATAAAGCGATGTATGCGCCAAAGATCATTTCGATGATCACGGCTGATGTTATGATGAGGCGAGGGTGTGTAGCCTATTTGGCCTACGCGATTGAGGAACGTACGGATACGAGGACGATTGATGATGTTCCCATGGTGTGTAACTTCCCCGATGTATTCCCTGAGGAATTGCCTAGATTACCACCCGAACGGGAAATTGAGTTCCAGATCGACTTAGTGCCGGGGGCACAACCCGTTGCCAAAGCACCGTACCGTTTAGCTCCAAACGAGATGAAGGAAATGATGACCCAGCTACAAGAACTCCTTGATAAAGGTTTTATACGACCGAGTGTCTCTCAGTGGGGAGCACCGGTGTTGTTCGTTAAGAAGAAAGATGGAAGTATGCGTATGTGTATCGATTACAGGGAACTGAATAAGTTGACCGTAAAGAACAGGTATCCTCTACCTAGAATTGACGACTTGTTCGATCAATTGCAAGGTGCAAGCTGGTTCTCAAAGATAGATCTCCGATCCGGTTACCATCAGTTGAAAGTTCGAGAGCAGGATATTCCAAAGACTGCTTTTCGTACACGTTATGGACATTACGAGTTTCTCGTTATGTCGTTTGGATTGACGAATGCTCCCGCAGCATTTATGGATTTGATGAACAGAGTATGTCGACCGATGTTGGACCGATCGGTGATAGTGTTTATTGATGATATTTTGATTTATTCAAAGAACGAGGGAGACCATGCTTGCCACGTACGTGAGGTATTGGAAATCCTGAGGAAAGAGAAACTTTATGCTAAGTTCTTCAAATGCGCTTTCTGGTTACGAGAAGTACAGTTTCTGGGGCACGTGGTGAACCCAGACGGCATTATGGTAGATCCAGCTAAAGTTGAAACGGTTATGAAATGGAGTCCTCCGAAGTCACCTACGGAAGTACGCAGCTTTCTTGGTTTGGCCGGTTACTATCGGAGATTCATTCAAGACTTCTCCAAGATAGCGACGCCACTGACGAAACTCACGAAGAAAGACGTAAAGTACGAATGGGGTCCAAACCAAGAACAAGCGTTTTCAGTGCTAAAGGAGAAACTTACCCAAGCTCCTGTTCTAGCACTGCCGGATGGAAATGATGATCTTGTTGTGTATGCCGACGCGTCACGACAAGGGTTGGATGCGTACTCATGCAAAGGGGAAGGGTAATGGCTTATGCTTCGCGCCAGCTAAAGATTCATGAAGCTAACTACCCGACCCACGATCTTGAACTCGCTGCAGTGGTGTTTGCATTGAAAATATGGAGGCACTACTTGTATGGAGTAAGGAGTACCATCTATACCGACCACAAGAGCTTGAAGTACTTCTTCGAGCAAAAGGATTTGAACATGAGGCAGAGACGATGGCTTGAGCTACTAAAGGATTATGATTGTGATATTCTATATCACCCGGGAAAGGCCAATGTAGTGGCAGATGCCTTGAGTCGCAAGACTGATCATCCTGCCATACGAGTAAAATCGTATAGTTTGGTGATAACGCCAGACTTTCTGAATGAGCTCAAGCAGGCACAACAGGAAGGATTGAAAGAAGAGCATGTGGGTTTTGAACGTGTCTTCGGGCAAGTCAAGAACTTGGAAGACAATGATCACGGTGTGAAAGTACGATTCGGTCGTATGTGGGTACCCAGAAATGGGGACATTCGGTCGAGGATTTTAGATGAAGCCCACAAATCACGTTATTCTGTGCATCCCGGTGCGACAAAGATGTATCAAGTACTTCGGAAAGATTATTGGTGGCCGGGCATGAAGTTTAATGTGATGCAGTATGTGAACAGGTGCCTTACTTGTGCGCAAGTGAAGGCTGAACATCAGAAGCCCTACGGATATGTGCAACCACTAGAGGTACCGGAATGGAAATGGGAACACATCACCATGGATTTCATCACCAAGCTACCGAGGACAGCTAAGCGGCATGATACCATATGGGTGATTGTGGACCGACTGACGAAGAGTGCACATTTTCTCCCTATCAGGGAAACGTATACGTCCGAAAGGTTGTCTGAATTGTTCGTGAAAGAGATTGTGACTAGACATGGAGTTCCTGTCTCCATTGTGTCAGATCGGGATACGAGGTTTACTTCCAGATTCTGGAAGCAGTTTCATGATGCCATGGGAACGAGGTTAAATATCAGTACCGCCTATCACCCTCAGACTGATGGACAGTCAGAAAGGACTATCCAAACGTTGGAGGATATGCTTAGGGCGTGCATTATCGATTTTGGAGGGAGCTGGGATGACCACTTGCCATTGGTGGAGTTTTCATACAATAACAGTTACCACTCCAGCATCGGAATGCCCCCATATGAGGCGTTGTACGGAAGACGATGTAGGACCCCGGTATGCTGGGGTGAAGTTGGACAGAAAGAAATGGGAAACAAGGCTGCTGTGATTGATATGGCAGAAAAACTACGGGTGATAAAAGCTCGAATGAAAGCTGCACAAGATCGCCAAAAGTCTTATGCTGACAAGCGCCGAAGACCGATCGAGTTCGATGTTGGCGATCGAGTGTTGCTGAAAGTATGACCATGGAAGGGAATCATTCGATTCAGAAAGCGAGGCAAGTTGAGTCCGAGGTACATCGGGCCGTTTCCGATAAAGGCAAGGATAGGGAAAGTCGCGTATCGACTGGACCTACCAGAGGAGTTGAACGGGATTCATCCTACCTTCCACGTGTCACATCTTAGGAAGTGTTTGGCGGACGAGCTAGCACATGTTCCCTTGGATGACATTGAGGTAGATGACCGACTGAACTACATTGAAGAACCAGTCGCCATTGTGGATACGAAGGAAAAGCAGCTACGGAATAAAACGGTTCGTCAAGTAAGAGTTCAGTGGAAGCATCGGAAGGGTTCAGACACGACGTGGGAAATGGAAGACGAGATGAGGAAGTTGTATCCTCATTTGTTCGATATGTAACGAGGCAGGTTTCGGGACGAAACCTATTGTAAGGAGGGGAGACTTGTAACATCCCAAATTTTCTAAATGCAAGTTATCCGAACTTACGCATGCGTGATGAACAATTAACTTGTAGGAAAATAGACGAAAAATAACCAAGTCTAGGATTACAGATCGTGTACTCGAAATGGTAAGATTTTGAGTACACCAATTTCGAGTACACCACATTTTCGTGTACAGGGGTTTTCGAATACAGGGAGCCCCTCTATAAATACCCGTGCCTTGGGAAATGTGACAACCTTTGGTTGGAAACACAGTTTCTCTCGAGTACACGAAGTGAAGTTCAAGAACATCAAGAATCGAGCATTGATCGACTAAACAAAGGAAGAAACGAAAGGGATTCTACCAGGAGAATCAGCTACCTTTAAGTAAGTGTTCTAGACTGAAAAGTTAGGATTTTTATACAAAAGTTAGGATAGTTAAACAAAGGGAGAACTTATGCATAAAGCTCACACCTTTATGCATGAAGTTCATAACTTTGAGGTTCCAATACGTTGGTAACAACCAAAGGAACCTAGAACTAGCTCCCCAAAGTCTTAGATGAATTTCTGAGATGTTTAATGATGAAATAATGAGTACACGAAATCATGAGCAGAGGGTATTCGAAATCATACATCTTAGTACAAGGTGATTTCGAGTACACCATTAGGTTCGAGTACACATGGATGTTCGCGTACACCCGGGGGTTCGTGTACCTTGGGTATTTCGTGTACTAGTGTTTCGAATACTCATGGATTTCGTGTACATGAGGACTTAATGGATTTCAAGGGTTTCGAACACTTAGCTAAGTGTCGAGGACTTGGGTTCAGTAGGGGGAACTAGTAGGCTATGGGGACTTAGACTATTTTCTAGGTCCAAAGAACGTAACGTAATGTAATGAGATGGTGTAACGGATGTAGGTTCCCGGGTCTTAACTAAGGAGTTCGGTTAAGAAGACAAGGATCCATTATCAGGTGAGTTCTAGACGCCCTCTTTTATGTTTGATGTTTTGGGCTGACATACATGCTTGTTGTTATGTCTATGATGTTATGTGCTGATGATGATGATGAATGAATGATGATATGCCCTGACTATGTATGCATGTTTATGTGTTATCATGGTGTATGCATGAAAGGATGCTAAGTATGATGAATGCATGATAAATGAGTTATGATGATGAATAACATGACATGATAATGATGCTAGCTTATGATATGATGATGACTTTATGATCACATGCTTCATGACGATAACTATGAGAATAGTTATAGGGATATGGCAAGGTCCTAGGTGGCTAGGATGATAGTATGATCCCATGATGTTATGATATGATAACGATGCTAGTATGTTATGATGGTATGATGAAATGATGCTAGTATGTTATGATGGTATGATGAAATGAGGCCAGTATGACATGCCTCAGATGCTATGATTAACCCGATGAATGATGTTATAATACTTGCATGAAATGTATGAGGATTGTAATGAATGACGGTATGATGCTAGTGTATCATGTATGATGAATGAATGATGTCCCTATACATGCTATAGGATATGTGCGAATGATGATGCTCCGGTACTTGTACTGGGTGAATATGAATGATGACCTGATTGTATCAGGATATGAACAGCCGATCGGGCTATAAACATGAGAGTCGACCGGACTATAAACATGAGAGTCGACCGGACTATAAACATGAGAGTCGATCGGACTATAAACATGGAGTCGACCGGACTATAAACATGAGAGTCGATCGGACTATAAACATGGAGTCGACCGGACTATAAACATGGAGTCGACCGGACTATAAACATGAGAGTCGATCGGACTATAAACATGGAGTCGACTGGACTATAAACATGGAGTCTACCGGACTATAAACAAGAGAGTCGACCGGACTATAAACATGGAGCCGACCGGGCTGTAAACACGGAGCCGATCGGGCTATAAACATGGTAAGAACCGATCGGGCTATAAACATGGTAAGAGTCGATCGGACTATAAACATGGTAAGAGTCGATCGGACTATAAACATGGAGCCTTGTGCCGGCATAAGCCCACTGTTCGTATGGCGACAGTGGAACGTATGACGATGATGGAAATGATGATATGTGTTAAGGTTATGGACTATGTGTATGAAATGATGTTTATGATATGTATGTTTAATGTTGTTTTACGAAAACTAGAACTCACCAGCGTAAGCTGACTTGATTTAGCATGTATGTCAGGTTAGATCTATGATCAGAGAAGGCGTGGAGCTCGGGCATCAATCCAGACGATCCGTCGGTTTTGGCAATTCGAAATGATTTGATACAGATACTTTATTAAATTCTGTTTATCAACTATGTTTACATTTCCGCTGCATGATTATGAAAGTTTTTAGTTTAAGAGCTATGTGTTATGATGAAAACCAACCTCTGCGGGGTGCCCGGTTTCGGGGCCTCACAACATATTATACGTACCATGCATATTGCATACAAACACAGATTCTGCATACATGTCTTAGAAAACACACACATAAATGTCATGCATACCTCTACATACAATTCTTTACAAAAATAAATTTGATTTAAAATTTTTAAAATGAGTTATCCACTATTAACATAAACACACAAAGATACACACAAAACATGCATAAGTTTATTTTGTAAACCATTAATCAACAATTAAAGAAATCTACTTAAGTATTTCAAGTGGCAGTTCTGCTTCAAATCTCTCTTCCATGCCAAAAACATATCAATGGTTAAAGTTTCCCTATGTGGCACTGCACACCTGAATTTACATAATGTGAAGAAAAAAATTACTATTACATACCTGACAAAGACTACATACAAAGAACTAAAAAATGCATACACATATTACTATCACATGGTGTTAGCAGGATTGAAAAACCAGAACGTACAAATATACATACATATATATGTCATTCTAACATGCAGGACCCACAAACCTAATAACGTAGTTACATTATAGTGATCTTTACAAACTAATCAGCTCAAACACATTCAAACCTAATAACGTAAATTTACATTTTGTTTAAATGATAAGTAGTTACACTATATGAAAATATAAATGTAGATTGAACCATCTTGATTGCAGCCATCAAAAATACATACATGTTTTCCTTGTTATTTTCTTAATAGTACAATGATTTTGCTTATAATAAATGATAAGCTGTTTTAATTCATACCAATATTGTTGACATGAAGAGGGACTTTACTAATTAAAGCAATACAAATAGTAAAATACTGACCATAATTAAACCCATTCTAACAATGATTATAAATAATGATAATAATTTACCATGGTGTAGTGAAAGCACAAGATCATGCCATGGTGGTATACTGTAAATGCACTAAGAGATATTGGAAAGCTTATCTTTAACAGAGCTGCTTCTCTTGTGATATTCTGCTTCCTCTGTTTTTAGTTTTATAAACCCAACAAAAAACCCAAACTGACAAAGTTAGCAATGATGAGGATTATTTCCCTATATATAATATAACTAACAACAAAAATAAATAGCTTTCCTAACAACACTCATCTAAAAGATGACAACAACTCATAACATTCACAACAAAGGTTTATAAAAGAACTTAATTTCATGTTAACAGAACTCAATCATTGCTTTCAATAGCAGCAACCTGCATTTCACTTCATATAATTTATTTATAGCAGCAATGACATGTTGTGTTTAATTAATAAATTCCAATTAATCTTGTAAGTTTAGAAGTGAAAAAATCACAACTAATGCAGTGAAAAATTTTAAAAACTAAAATTTCCCAACATGAAATAATTGGTGTAAAATTAACTCCAACAAATCAAACTTAAGCAATATAATTATTTTGACTTTGAAATTACCTTTGCAACTATGTGCATCTTCTTCCTAACTTCTAGCAAAGCCGCTCACCTTTCGAATCACTAAAACACGTATATAGTAAACTTCAGAAAACAATATAAAGAACTTAAGAAAATTAAAACATTTGAAAAATTGAGCATTGATCAACTAATATAATACAATTAAATATTAAAAATAGCACTCATAATAAACCTGCTTTTAAAATATTAAATACACATGAACCTAACTCCACATGATATATTTATTTGTGAGTTATCTTCATTGATTCACACAGTGGTAACACCAAAGCAAAGAGGGTCATCAAAAAAATAAATTCATAAAGTGATACATACATACATACATATGCATACCTTACATACAAACACTCAATACATACATACTTAGGTACATACACACTTAGATACATACTGAGCAGTTTATTTTTTGACATCAAAATGTTGAGAGGAAGACACAATTAAATCTAACAACACTGCTTGACATCAAAATGTTGAGAGGAAGACACAATTAATTGAGTTGTAACAACATAGTATATCATCTCTCCAATATGTATTATTAAGTAGTTAAGATAGATAGAAGAAAACCTTGTAAATACATTTCATGTGAGTATAAATACATGCACATCTGCCTACATATAAATAATTAAAAAAATTCCTTTTTATTTAATCACACATACACATCACAAAGCCCAATTTCATTTATCTTAACTACATACATATAAATAATTAAAAAATTCCTTTTCATTTATCTTAACTGATATACACACACTCTCATTTTTGAAAAGAAAACACTATAAGTTTACCCCCTTCCAGAACCAATACAGTTAATTTTTGATGAGGCATACATACATACATCATGGTGTATGTATACATAACAACTAATGACAAAAATATTCCTAACAAAAATGTTGTAATCAAAAAATCTTGACAAAAAACAATTCATAACAAAGAACACACATAATGAAACATACCGAGATTTTGACTAGCTATTAGTGTTTGAAGAAGCAAAGACGGATGGGTGTTCCATTGAAGAGAGGCATCTATTTAAACAAGAAATCAACCATTTCAAACATTTGAAATTGGAGCCAAATTTCTTGTAACCGATGTATTGTTTCAGAAAAGAAGAAAAGAAAAGAAGATGCTTACCCCTTCTGTGTTGATGCTTCACGATCCGGTTCTCGATACATACAGGTTGTGATATTTACCGATTAAGGTAAGAAGAATCAAAGGGAAGGAATATCAATCGAAGGACTAGCTGATTTTGGAGGAAATTGCCAAGAATGGTATAGAAATCAACTGAGAAATGGAAAGGAAAAATTAGGGCTCCACTTGGGAATGGACGACTAAGCATCATCTGGATTGATAATAAGCTTACTTGTGTTGTACCACATGCTTCTTGAGTTGTAATTTTCTTAATTTTAAGACCATAGTATATCATCTCTCCAATATGTATTATTAAGTAGTTAAGATATATATATATATATATATATATATATATATATATATATATATATAGGATTGGGTTCAAATGCTAACCCTCATTTATGGCACTAACCCATTAACCCTCATAAACCAATCAGAATTGAACACATGGCTTTTTCTTTTATTATTTAATAAGGGTAAAGTAGTAATTTTCTATATTAAATACTTTACCCCCTCTTTTTTTATACATCCATAACTTTTTTATGCTATAATATTTTTTTAAAAAAATTGCACCATTTTACTCGTCTTATTTTTCTCTTTAATTCCGTTATAGTCTTGACTAGGTTTTTTTATTTTTTTTCGTATGTTCGTACTTACACCAATGTAACAAGTATAAAAATAACAAATTATTTGTAACGAGTTGTAACGAATTTCGGTTTACATTGTTATAGAATAAATACGGTTTACGTTTAAGAGTGTAAACGACCCAAGCCGATCCCGAGCTAGTTAATTACGCTATATTCTTGACTAGGTTTTTTTATTTTTTCCGTATGTTCGTATTTACACCAATGTAACAAGTATAAAAATAACAAATTATTTGTAACGAGTTGTAACGAATTTCGGTTTACATTGTTGTAAAATAAATACGGTTTACGTTTAAGAGTGTAAACGACCCAAGCCGATCCCGAGCTAGTTAATTACGTTATATTCTTGACTAGGTTTTTTTTATTTTTTCCGGATGCTCAAAAATTCGTTATATCTACTAGATTGTAAATACGTTTTAATACTTTAAAAAAATTATATCTACAAGATTGTAAAGACATTTTAATACTTTTAAAAAAATAATATAACATTTTGTTGATAAAAACCAAAATTCGTTATATATACAAGATTGTAAATACGTTTTAATACTTTAAAAAAATTATATCTACAAGATTGTAAAGACATTTTAATACTTTAAAAAAAATAATATAACATTTTGTTGATAAAAACCAAAATTCGTTATATATACAAAATTGTAAATACGTTTTAATACTTTAAAAAAATTATATCTACAAGATTGTAAATATCTTTTAATACTTTAAAAAAATACTATAACATTTTGTTTATAAAACCAAAATTCGTTATATCTACAAGATTGTAAATACATTTTAATACTTAAAAAAAATACTATAACATTTTGTTAATAAAAAACCAAAATTCGTTAAATCTACTAGATTGTAATCCGTTTTAATACTTTAAAAAAATACTATAACATTTTGTTGATAAAAATCAAAATTCGTTATATCTACAAGATTGTAAATACATTTTCATACTTTAAAAATTATATTTACAAGATTGTAAATACATTTTAGTACTTTAAAAACCAAAATTCGTTACAAAATCAAGAATATAACGTAATTAACGAGCATCCGGAAAAAAATAAAAAACCTAGTCAAGAATATAACGTAATTAACGAGCTCAGTATCGTCTTGGCTCGTTTACACTCTTAAACTTAACCCCTATTTATTATACAACAATGTAAACCCAAATTCGTTACAACTCGTTACAAATAATTTGTTAGTTTTATACTTGTTACATTGGTGTAAATACAAACATCCGAAAAAAATAAAAAAAAACCTAATCAAGACTATAACGGAATTAAAGAGGAAAAAAAGACGAGTAAAATGGTGCAATTTTTATAAAAAAATATTACAGTATAAAAAAGTTATGGATGTATAAAAAAACATGGGGTAAAGTATTAAATATAGCAAATTACATTAATACCCTTATTCCCTTACTCTTTCAAATCAATTACATTATTATATTATAGTTTAATATGAACCATTAGATTGGCATCTTCTAATTTGATCATTAAATATGGTGAGGTTAATGGGTTATTGCTCTATCCTAAGGTTAGCATTTGATCACTTTCCTATATATATATTACACCTTAGTGCATAATGATTATTTTTATAATACAATTTATAAGTTTTGTTAAAAATGAATAACTAACGTATCATAATTATTTTAATTATAATTATATTGTATTTAAAATGGTTTATTTATCAAAAACTGGATTTTTTTAGCTCACTCATAATTAGAACATATATATTAATAATAAATTTTATTAAGTATAATTTATCCGTATGAGAATAGTTCTTGAATTAATTAATTTATTTAATTTTTTATAAGATCTTAATTATGGTTTACATTATTATTATTATTACATTAATGCAATAAATGTTATAAATTGTTTGTCAAAGTATTTATATGGCAATATATATTTATATAGGTTTATGAATATGAACGTTACAAAGAATACCACAAGTTTTGTTTTTATTATAAATCGAGCATGATTAGATGTTCAAATTCGTAACGAAAACCCCTAGGGATTACAGTCTCCCCTACTTTAGAGAATTTCGTCCCGAAATTTTATTTTAATACAGTTGTTGCCATGCACGTTTGTTTATTAGTTTCCCTTTCGACGTGTTTGTTACTTCCAAGTTAGATTATCGATTGAACATATTACTATTTTAATTATTTTATTAGACTTATAGTGTCTTAATAAAAGTGCTTTATATTATCTTTCGTCTTAGGATCTGAAAATGTAATGAATGTAAATCTGAATATATATGCGTAACGTATTTGATTTATAGAATTTGCATTCATCTAGTTTATTTTGTTAAGAGAGTTTCGAGTTATTTACTTAACTCAAAAATACGTTAATTACCCATGTCTTTGGCATAACCTGATGAAATCGATACACACAAGATATTGATACATGAGAAATCAATTGATTTGACTAATGTGCTTGACTAACACATGATTTGCTTGGCTATGTAGAATAAATTGGCTAACCCAGCTCTTGATTAAACCTTGGTGCTAATATCAATGTATCATCGATGCTTACCGCAGCCAACCCACCACATCAATAATACTTTGATAGCATACCAAACGCCTACCAAGACTAATTCCTAAACTCTAAATATGTATAACTAAGTGTTGAAAATTTGATTGTAGAATGAATCACTTGAATTGTAGATTGACTTGACAAATCCTATCCTTGGTCAAGCTTTCGGTACTACTATCAATGTATAAGTGGTGCTTATATATAGGGTATACCGCAGCCAACCCACCACATCACAAATACTTTGATAGCATTCCAATTACCTACCAAGACTAACATTAACTTTGAATACTTTTGAATAGACGCTTGAATACTTGACTTTGCTTTAGGAATCGTTTAAGTATAGAGATTCTAACAATTGCAATCTAGCAATAGGATCTCATGATTATATAGCTTGATATATAATTGATTTTGAATATACAATTGATATAGAATACACGTGTATGTGATATTATATGTTTGTGATAACAAACTATCATTAACCTTATTATAATATCATCGGATCTTTTGAATATTTGTTTATACATGAGAATATAAATCAATTTTCTGAGAAATCAATAATGTGAACTTGTTGTGAAAGATTTATATGGAATCACTCATACCAAAATTTCATTAGTTCAAATCAAACATATTGAAATCTAAACAAAATGCGAATAATAATAAAACATAACATTCAAGATTAAAATAGTCCCACACGGAATCAGAAATACATGAATTAGAAACAAATGAAAGTTCAAACTAAGCTTTTGTTGGTTGTTCTTTGGATAAGATGGAATATCATGATCGATTTATCAAACCACGTCGTTCGCCATGTCATTGTCATTGGTTTGATCTTGGTTCTTATAGAGATTGAACACAAGAACACTCATCGTGGAATTGCCATGATTCACATTATTGACGGTCATGTTATTCCTGTTGACCCAGAGTGGACAATCGTTGACGACGTGACTTTGATCACCACATGCACAACATGCCTTAATCGCTGAAGGTGCTTTTGGGACGGTAGTGTGTGGTACAATGGTCTGGATCACTTGAGCTTGTGGTATCATGCATTTGTGAGTACAATGACCGAATTGATTGCAATTGGAGCACCACCAGCATTGTTGGGTAGGTAGATGATGAAAGGTGCAAATGGCACACAAAGCAGAAGTCCCCAAATAGACCTTTTTTGTGGGAATAGTAGGGTTTTGATGGTTGCCTTTTCTCTTGTTCATCTTAGAAGGAATAGATGACTCAGCTTGGTTTTTCACTTTTGGAAGTTCTTTTGGACCTTTCCTCTTAGCCTTCTTTGACCCTTTTCTGGGTAAGGTCTCCGTTGTCAAGGGGTTGTTAGTAGGGATGACATTTTGTTGTTGTTGCATTTTGCCCACTATATTAGGGAGCATGGCTCCCATATGTCGAGCAATCTCGGCAGCCATGCGACGTGAAGCAGCACGTTGTTGTCTAGGCATTCTAAATAAACACGGAATGAGAATTGGTTAGTAATTTAGTATAACTGAATAAAATGTTATAGAGTATATTTGAGTTGTGACATTTGTATTTCTTAGAAATAGTAATAATGGGTTACTACAAATCATAGATAAAATGTCGTGAATTCAGTTTACACATGGTTATCTTTGTTGGTCTTATGTGAACTTAAAGTATGATATTCAAGATTGAATGCTTATTGACATGTTAGGATTTTGATCTTTGAATTTAGGCATAGTATTCATTTAAGTTCATGGAGTTAAAGTATGGACTTCATGGATTGTGACATCATACATGTTAAGATATAGTGATTAATCACCATTATAAATCATAAGTATGATGTTACTGATTTTCTTGGATCAGATAATATACATTGTTTTAGATCAAAGAAGAATAACATTATAATCCTTTAGATGTAGTGATGCATCACCATCACTATCCTTAAACTTAATGCTATTGTCTTCTTTAAGTCAGAACATATGTATTATAAAACAAAACAAAGGATAATGACATCATTTTCTTATAGATTTAGTGATGAATCACCATCACTAATTTTAAGTGATGATATCATAAAAGTTGGATTTGTATAAGTAATATGTTGAAATCATTTGAATTTGATTAATAATTTAGAATTAATATTGTTTTTAAGAAGTTAACATGCTTTGGCCTATAGGTAAAATACTTTTATTGAGAATCCCCAGGTAAGCCAGACTGGTCCCTCGTCAGCGATTATGAATTGCTCTCCTAGACATGAGTCTCAACTACTGGTATTCACCCTTCCAGTAAGTACATGTCCTTCTTAACAACTTAATTCTAATGTGATTATAAGCAAATCATTTGAACTTGTTTGAAAACATAAGGAATGGTATTCAAGATTGAATACCGGTGACATATTAGAATCGTTTAGTTTGTAAAGTGTATGGTGTGATATGCTTTGCCCTATATTTTCTTGTTTAATTTGATTATTATGGTGTTATTGTTAAAATATATTTTTGAAATAAATTAATCTCGAACTTCTTTTATGAATAAACAAGTTAGAGTAAAAAAAATATATTAAATCAATATTCTGGAGCATGTTTAAATTTACAGAATATCATTAAATGATTTTTAGTATTTCGGATTTTTTTTAATTAAAAGAAATGTGACAAAATTAATGGAAAAAAAATAATGATAATTATAATAAAAAACGGTTTATGGATCCATTCCCGGGTTTTGAGCGCGGATCTCCCTTATAGAAGCCTCGCGTCTAACCGCTTGGCTAGAGGGGGATTCGCTGATGGAATCTGGTCTCATATATCCTATATCGATTCTTAAAACCAGCCCCAAACTCAAAGAACCCTAATTGAAAAATGAATCAAATTCGTTCGATCGGTTGAATCTGAGAATCAATAACCATAGGGCTATTGATCCACATCGTAAACCGATCGCAATGGATAGTAGACTTACTTGTTTTGATGATGTATTGAACGAGTTCGAGTCTTGTCCGCAACCAAGTCTTTAGATCCTTGTTTAGAGCTTGTGGGTGTTTATGAGCATGATTTTTGTGTACAGAAGGTTCCGTGATGATCCAAGGAATACTAATGCTCATTTAATTTGGATTTTTATATCCATTACGTTAGAATTAAAAATGAATATCTAACGTATCATAATTATTTTTATTATAATTATATTGTATTTAAAATGGTTTATTTATCAAAAACTGGATTTTTTTAGCTCACTCATAATTAGAACATATATATATTCATAATAAATTTTATTAAGTATAATTTATCCGTATGTGAATAGTTCTTGAATTAATTAATTAATTTATTTATTTTTATAAGATCTTAATTATGGTTTACATTATTATTATTACATTAATGCAATAAATGTTATAAATTGTTTGTTAAGTATTTATATGGCAATATATATTTATATAGGTTTATGAATATGAACGTTTCAAAGAATACCAAAAGTTTTGTTTTTATTATAAATCGAGCATGATTAGATGTTTAAATTCGTAACAAAAACCCTAGGGATTACATATACCACATATGACATTCAAAACTATTCAATCTAGAACTAAGGATTTTGCATCTACAAATGGTTTTGTCATAAGAATAATAATGTTTGTGTGTAAGACATGTGTAACATCCCAAAAGATTACAAAATGTAAAAAAGGATTTGAGAACTCACTTGTGTTTTCTTTCCAATTGACTTTGATAATGATTTTGTATAGTAAAGAAATTCTTCCCTATATTTGTATGATTAATATAGTTTAGATTCCAAATTAAACGTAATATTTTTCTTCATTTGATAAAGGAGTAAGATTTAATAAAAGAAAAACAGTGATAAAATAATATTTGTAGGACAAATGATAATTTGAATGGTATTAACATTATAATTATTAAAGATATTATTTATGAATTATAAATTACAAAAATATTTTATTTAAATATCATTTAAATAAAATGTATCTAAAATTATTAATAAATGAATGATTATGTAAAATATATTACTTATTAATTAACCTTGAATAAAAATACTTGTAATTTTTATTTCGTAAAATATGTGATTATTTAAGAATATCAAAATTTGTCTTGAATAAAATAGTATTATGAAAATGATTAATAATGAATGAAAATAATATCTTTATAATATTGTATTCGTGAATATTTTAAAAAAAACAAAACATTTATGTTCTTTAATGTTTAAAATTTAATTGAAACCATATTTAGTCTTCATAAAATAGATTAAATATAGTTTTTAATTAAAAATAATATAATTAAGAATTTTTCAGAATAAAAATTTAAAACAGATTAACTAAAATGATTTTTAGAATTTCTTTACAAAAATTTTGGATAAAACCCGTGGTCAAAAACGGTCGAATCAGCAAAAACGGGTCGGATACATCATGCGGGTTTCGAACCCCCGACCCATCACCTCTAAAACAAGCAAGATTACTGCTAATCTTAATGGGTTCCGTAGAGACTGAAATCATTTCGATTAAATTTATACCCATCACAAAATCGCTCCCCTTCCTACCGAAGAACCCTAATCCGTTTCCGATTCAATTTGATCGATTTAGGAATCGTGAGGTCTTCGATTCATGGGGCTTTCGTTTAACAACTAAAAGCAAGTACTTTGGCTCCGTGAATTACCTGGTATGAGTTCGATTCAATGGAGATTGAATGTGAAACCGTTCGTGTTGGTTCTTGAACTCAATCCAAAGCTACGAGTTTCAGAGTGTGATTTTTGATTCCGTAGATTCAGAATAATGTTGCCTATGTGTTTGAACTCTCAATTTGAAGTTACAATTGTGATTTTGATATTCACCATTTACGTTTTTGATCGGATCTCGTAATTATAATATTGACGCATTACCGTTTTAAAACTTCCAATTAATGGTGTGTTTAAGTTTGATTAACAACTAGAAACGTGTTTTGCATTATGGTTTCATGATAAATGATGCATTTCGAATGATTTGGGAAAAACCGGTTGAGGTTGGGTGTCGAACGCGAGTTCAATTGGAAGAGATGATGGATTTCATGAATAGGCAGAAATAGCCCTTATAATTTTTAGGTTTTATCATTTTATTGTTTTATTTTTCCCCACTCACAAATAACTTTTCTATGTTACACATTCAGTCCCTTAACATTTTATGTAAAACTATTTTAATAAGTTTATAATTTTTTTTATTAAACCCTTATAAAAGATTTTATAAAAAGGTTACTAACCATAACAAAAGTTTATAACTTTTAAGAATCATATAAGTTAATAAGTTTATTATTATTTATTAATCTTTATTATTATTATTACAATATATAAAACACAATCCTTATATCTTAAAGTCATGTTTCATATTTTGCTAAAATTTTTAAATCATAATTTATTTATTTATTTTTGTTAATATATATTTTCATTTGTAACTTGATAATTATGTTTAGTTTATGTAATCATTAAAATTAATGTTGTTAATACATATATATATATATATATATAACAATTTTATATGAATAATATATATATATATATATATATAATTTTGTAATTAGAAATTTCATTTATGGTTAAAAATAAAAATCAAAGTCTCATGAAATTTAATTTATTTGAATTGAGCCACAATTAAATTTATAAATTGTTTAAGAAATTCACAAAGGTTACGTCAGCCTGGTAAGCTTTATCTTGTTCTTGATCAATCAAGCTTATCTGATCCTGATATGCCTTGATCAATTTTTCTACTTCAACGCCAATTGCTTCAAGAGCAGCTAAGATCCTTTTCTCACTTTCATCCTGTTCATTTATTTGCTTCTGAATTTCTTCATTTGAAGGGATTTGCATCTTTCTGGAGTAAGATTCTCTTGGAGGGGATCTGCCAATCTAAGCCTTCTTTTTATTTGCCTCAGAGATGATATAGGCATATTTCCATTTGAGTAAGAGTATAAATTTGGTTCGTGGGTTAAGGATTTGCTTGGTTTGGTAGTGGGTGTTTTGGATTTTCTAGCAACACTCTTTTGTCTTTTTGTAAAAGGCGAGTGATAACTGGTTTGGGTTTTTGATCAATCTTGTAAGAGTCTAGAAGAGTGTAAGTGGGTGAAGCTTCTCTGCATAAGTCCAGAAGGGTTTGAGCGGCTTATTTGGGAGATAGAATAGGTAAGGCTTCTTTGTTGGTTTTTGTAGGTGGTGGAGAGGTGGACTTGGTAGGATGGGTTTGTTTAGAGGTATGTACAAGGGAGAAAGATGTAAGATTGGTCTCTAATTGAATAGGTTCAGTTTAATTTGGTTTTGGCTGAACAGGCTCAGTTTGAGCCTGTTTGGGTTACTTAGGTTTGCTAACATCCCCAGAAGCTCAGGTCTCAATTTGAAAAGCTACATCCTTTAGCATCTGTTCGAGACTGGCCCTTGCAGATGAAGTCTCAATCTACTGTTCCAAAGCTGCTTTAAGAAGGGCCTCTTGATTCTTCAGTTTTATAGCTTTGAGCTTCCTTTGCTCAGGTTCATCTTTAGCCCTTTTAGCTGCTTGAGCTCCAGCCAGAAGCTTTACAGTCTCCCTCTTTTTGGCTTCATCAGCATGTTCTTTGAACCATGGGGGAGGAGGAGCAATACATGTGAGAGACTGCAAATAGAGTTTCTAGTTTGTCACCTCATGTTTAAGGGATTTTATTTTTGGAATCTACTGAAACTTTCAGTAGACCCATTTGGGTAGACTGCGTGTGAAAGAAATCTTTTGAAACATCTGCAAAGAAGTTGGTAAGGTGGGCGGTGTCGCACCCCCTGAGCCGCGTGCGGAATCCACAACGCGTTGACGATCAATGGTGAATAGCATTAGATTATCCATGAAAACAATTATTACCTGAAACATGTGAAAAGAAAATCTCATGGATAATTTGATCAACATGTCTAATAGCATTATATTATCCTTGAAAACCATTATTAGATCCTTAGATTAATGATTGACTTATGAAAAAGCATGTGTCATATTACATTATTCATGAAACTTGTCATGCATAATGATATATGTGTTGGTTAAGACTTGCATGATCTTTGTTCAATTGACTTCCTTAAAATGTTTATGAGTTTTAAGCCTTGATGATCATAGAATGGTACTACCATCAAGTTAAGTTAACGTAACTAGACTGAGACAATTCCATAGTCATTTAGGATCGGATTAGGGTTACCCCACCGTTATCGACCCCTTAGACTTAATTGATCAAATGATATTCGAAATCTGATTTGGTTTGCATTGTCTTAAGTTTAAAACACTAGCATGTGTCATATGTGCTAATATGGACAGCCCATGTAATGGGTGTGGCTCGAAATTAATAGTTTCGATCACCTAAGGTTTAAGGAAACCCATCGATATTAATTATATCGATGGCTTCTCATCCCTTCCATCTTATGTTTTTCAGACGTGCATTACCCATGTTTCTTTGTTGCAAACCACTTGGATCATCTTTCTCAAGGTTATGCTGATAGTTTAAAGTAGTTTTCTAGGCTTGCATGGCTGATTAGATTTAAGGAACTCGTTTAAGGCAAGCTGGTGCCCATCGATATTAACAATATCGATGGGTTCATAAGTTCGATGGACACCTCATCGATTCTGTCAATCTTGATAGGTTCTAGGCTCCAATGTACTTGGACTGTTCCTCAATACTATGACGATAGTTGGCCGGTCTTAAGGGGTACTGAGGTAACCGTTATCAATCGATGAAGTGGGGTTACACATGGATGGTCCATCGATACTACGGCCTCCGAAACTAGCAATATCGACAGGCTAGTATCTGGATCCCTTTGGCTAATCCATCTCCAGCTAGTGTCAATGATTCCAGGTCCAAATTTACCTTATCAGCCAAGGTAATATCGATGGAAATCGACATGTAGCTTATCCATTCGTCAATATTGTTTTTCTAGTTAATTCCTTCGATTTTATGCTACCCTGATCAAATCCTAACTCAGTCATGCTTTCTAAACTTTAAATCAAACATATTCATAGAATTTCCAAGTAGTTTCAACCTTTCCCCTTGTGTTTAAGGGGATGAAAATCAGGTTTTATTTCGAAGAAGATGGTGAATAGTGAAAGCCCTGAAAATCCGAACCTTCTGTCTAAGATTCTAAGAGTTTGAGCTAGAGATAGGGCCGATCCTTTGTATTACAGGATCCATTTCGTCTAGAGGATCGTTTTGATACCTTATATGCTCAATTTGATGGAGAATTGAAGGAGAATTTATTGATTTGGTAATGAAATTCTAGTGAGAGAGGCTTCAACGAATTTTTAGAGAGAGAGATTTGGGCTGTCATAAATGAGGAAGATGACGGAAAATTTAGGGTTTTTATATACCGAGTAGTTCCCCGCATGTTTTGGTTTGTTCAGTATTGTTTTCTCGTATTTTTACCTACGCGACGTAAACGTTACGTAATTAAATAGTTTGTTTTGTAATTTAGATCTTTGATTATTTTTGATGAGTTTCAAAATTGTAAAATTTAAAATATAATATTTTACTTATTTTTACTGTTCTTCGGTTTTCGATCCGTTAGCGAATATAGTTACATGTATACCAGTAAATATACAGGTTTTGGTCATTTTATGCATTTACTAACATTTACTCATAATGATAAGTTTAACATTGATATCTTTATGGATCTTCATGTGATAATTGCAGTTGAGAATTACGTCATTGGTGACGGGATCACATTTGGTCATTCTAGAAATCCGTGTTGATTTAATGATTGAAATTATTACAGATCGATAGTATGCGAGAAATGATGAATGTGAGCGAAAACCGTGTGCAAAACGGAGTCCTGTATTGCCCGGAATCGATAAACGAAGAAAAATTTCTAAGTGTTGAACGATTGGACTCGTCGCGGTACGCGAAGGAGGGGTCGAGGGTCCTCCGTGGTACGCGATGCATCAAAATATCTTAGATTCCCCGGGATTTCTTCGCGGTACGCGAAGCCATTTTGGCTTCTCGTCGCGTTACGTGACGGGTGAGGCGGTGCAATGAGTTGATCTTCTTCACCAGATTTCATGCAGAAAGTTTATAATTTTATTAACTCGAACTCTCTTCGACCTCAAACGAAAAAGACAACCAAATTAGCATCCAAACACCATCTTGAGGCCATCAGAAGTCACCAATCATACCAGGGATCATATCTACGAGTTATGATCGTTGTTTTAACCGCATAAATCCGTTTGTTTAGGTAATAATTCATTTTTAACCTTCTAGTTTGATAATGATTGATTAGATCTTGATTTTGAACGTAATGGCATAGTTAGGATTGTTGATTATTGCCTAGATGATGGCTAGGATTGATTATAAACAAAGAACACGAAGTTTTAACGGTTAAATCCTTGTTTTGATTCGTTGTAATGCCCGGTTTGCATGAAATCATAACCATGATTATAATGGTTTAAACCATTTGATTATAACAATGTAGGTGATTAGTTTGATTAATATTTGAAATGCAAGGTTAAATCCAAGTGTTTCAAACTAATCACGATCATTAACATACTCATTGGAACGATTATCTGATGTTTATGATCACAGTCAGATTAGTATGTTAAACATGGTTATTACACCTATCCTAATGCTACATTGTGATATTTCATGATATTTGGGTAATCAATAACAAGGATTAATCATTCCTAAGCCATTAAACCATCTAGAAACTGTTTTAGCATTATAATCAACAATTAACTATTTGGTTAATCCTAGATTATTCTGATTAATCAAGAGTGTCATCAACCTTGTATTAGGAATCTAATTCAATGTAGGTTCCTACATTATCATACATTGTATGATACAATATCAAAATTAACCAATTAAATACTTAATATCGGTTTGATGACTTGCAAATCAATGTCTTTGACATTGAACGTTTAGAAAGGTCTAATCAGTAAATTAAAACTTAATTAACTCATTAAATATAAATAAATGCAGAATCACCCCTTTATTATCAGTTGGGAGATACTCTGCTACCTTTATATTATCAGATGAGTTTCGTACAACCCCTTTTATTTTTAATCTTTTATAAACATCGGGGAACACTGTTGAACTTTTCAGAACTATATGATATGTATCACTGTTATCTGAGTGATTTCATGTGATTGTCGAGAACTTATGGATTTCATGGGATTTTTCCCGAGAACAGAACACTATCACAGAACTTAAAAGTCCTCATTTTTGAACTGTATCTAGTGAACCCATGTGGGGCCGAACGGGGAAACCATGATAGTACTATCGGCTGACCACCCATTTGCTGGGAGCTGCAACTCCCCTTGTGTGAATGTTTGTTTCCTGTTTTTAGAACTTCTTAATGTTGTGATAGACATTAAGATAATGAGGCATTAAGATGTTACCGACGGGTAGTATCATATAGAACAAGAACGTCAGAAAGGAACTAGATACAGGTCCCATGGTTATTTGGAATTGAACATTTTGAGAACTTATAATTACATATCATATCCTATTGTGGAACTTGAACTTACGAACTCACCAGCTTTGTGTTGTCGTTTCAAATTTAAATCTTTTTGCAGGAAGACAGTGACCACCTGGTGAGGCAGCACTTTAAGCATTTGTAGTTAAATAAATGTCATAAACTTAGATTATATAATGTAATATTGGTTGTGATTACGACATCCTTGTAATGTATTTCTTTTAAGTTAATCTGTGTGCTTGTGATATCGGATCAAGTAAGTAACCCCTCATCTCGGAGACATCACCACTATGCTTCCGCAACCATTTCAGTGACATCATGATGAGGTGACGAGAGGTGGGGTTGTGACAGGGTGGTATCAGAGCCACATGTTATAGAGAATTAGGTTGACTTAGAAACCTAGACTATAACCATAGGCTCGTATAGTAACATAGAGAGCACCGAACATAAATAACGAACAACATTTGTTTTGAATGAAGCCAGAATAATCAGGTGGTACGAATTCTAGTTATGAGTGGCCAGCATAACTGAAATTTGCAACACGTGTGCGTTCTAGTTTGATTTAATTCAAGCAGAACATTAATAATTATAAAGTCAAATAGTGTTTTGAGATAGGAAGAAGCATCATATCATGTTCATATTAAATATTGTTATTTAATATTTATTTCATGATACTGATTAGAGATTTTGATTGTACAGCGATGGCCGACCAAGGAGAGAGATATATTTATCAGAGATTTCCTTATGTTGTACTGGATGACACCCTGAGTTCTAGTGCAGGACTAGACTCCGATCCTTCCGAGGCGTCGTCTGCAGCCTCTCAGGCGACATCAGCATTACCACGCACACCATCGGCTCCTAGATCTCCTACTCCACCACCACCATCACCATTACCACCACCACCAGCACAGGTAGCATCACCTGGACGCTCTCAGCCTCGTGCTGAGAATGTAGCAGCAGAGGAACGACACAATACTTCACCACAGAGAGTCCCTATTTGGGACGGACTTAGGAGAATGCGGGGACAAGCCCGCAAGACTACGGGGCTACCCCCTAGAGATCAGCTGGCTCCACGGGACGAGCCACAGACCATTCATGAGGTGGGAGAATCCTCCCACCAAGCTGAACTGTGAGCTCAGATGCAGCAGGTCTCTCAAGACCTGCAGGGCCTGAGACAAGACCTGCACCAGCATCAGACTACCCTCGAGGATACCGTGCTACTGTGCTGGAGATCCTCACTTCACACCTGACTTTGATGGAGCAGGTGAATCTGATGGGTATTGATACTCAGGCATGGAGAACGACTGTTGAGGAGCGACTTAATAGGACGTGGAGACAGGCGTTGGTTGCTGCATTTTGGCAGCAAATTGCAGTCTGGAGGGAGAGACTGCAGGGGTGGATTTGGATGCTCGGGACGATGAGCATCGAGGTTAGACTCTTATGTTTAGCTATAGTGTTGGCTACTATAGCTATTGTGCTAGCCTGCTTACCGTACTTTTTGCGATAGGTCTGATCAGACATCTTTCATTTTTGGGATTTCTCATTGTACATACCGTTGGCGGATAGGTTGTGATCTATATGAATGTAATAGTAACGCTCAGTTGAATCAAAACTTTATGATAGTACTAATAAAATGATTACTTTTGTGTATCTGTCTGTGTAATAAGTTACCATTGTAATGTGTGAACTATAAACATATCTGTGAGAACATATCTATGAGAACATATCAGTGAGAACATGTCTGTGAGAACATATCTATTGCCTGTGTGGCAATGAATCATGGAACTGTGAGAACAATTCTGTGTGAGAACATATCTATTGCCCGTATGGCAATGTATCATATCACTGTGAGAACATATCTATTGCCTGTGTGGCAATGTATCATAGAACTGTGGGAACATATCACTGTGAGAACATATCAATGTGAGAACATATCATTGTGAGAACTTATCACCGTGAGAACATATCAACGTGAGAACATATCAATGTGAGAACTTATCAATGTCCTAAATGTTAATATATCAAAAACATGGGTAATAACATATTTATATCACAATACTGTGAGCTGTGAAATATTTTAACATGTTTTTGAATTAACAGGACTGAGTATAACTACGAAAATCTGTGTGATCTATGTGTATTGAGAACGTATCTGAACTATGTCAATGTAGTTATACTGTGCTTTTATAATCACACTTCAATATAAATTTCAGTGTAACTGAATATAATTGAATTTATGTGATTGAACAAGGGTTAATTGATTATTGTTCTTGAACTGACCTGAGTTTGTTTGCATGTGAGCAGAACGATGGCTCCAAAACGAGGGTGCCCAGCCAAGAGAGCTAGCAAGAATAATGCTAACCCTGAATCGGAACAGGTTCCGCTGATGAACGTACAATCAAATCTGGATCCGCATGTTAATATGGAGCCGAACACTGTTCCACCCATTGACCAAAACCAGAACACGGTTCCACTGACAGCTCCTAGTGGATCAGTATTGAACAAACAATTGATAGCACGAATAGTGAAAGAACAGCTATCAGCCGCTGGTATCGTAATGTCACACCAGCAACACAATGCTTCGGGTTCTGGTGGAGGTCATGTAGAACAAAATGTCACTGGTGGACACACCGAAACTCATCAAACCACTGGTACAACTACAACTGCTCCTAATCCACCACGACAAGGATGTACTTATAAGTATTTTGCTTCCTGCAACCCTCCTACTTTTACAGGCAAAGAAGGAGCGGCTGGTCTTTTAAAGTTGATTGAGGAGATGGAAAACAAACTCAAAATCAGTTAGTGTCTTGAGGAGCATAAGGTGTCTTATGCTGCCTGTTCTTTGAAAGATTCAGCTTTAACCTGGTGGCATACCCAGGCTAAGACTTTGGGCATAGCTAAGTTGACTCGATGAGCTGGAACGATTTTAAAATTCTGATTAGATCAGAATACTGCCCAATTACTGAATTTCAAAAACTCCAGGAGGAATTCTGGAATCATTCGATGATCGGTGCTGATTGTTTAGCTTATACCGATCGGTTTCATGAACTTACTTGCTTACTTCCCGATATGTTTCCTACGGAAGCAGCTTTGGTCGAGAAGTACATTAAGGGTTTGATTCCCCAGATTCTGGGAATGGTGACTGCAGCTGAATCTACAACCCTGAAACATACAATTCTGTTAACCACTAAGCTTACCAATGAGGCGGTAAGGAGTGGTACTCTGTTTTTGAAAACCCAGACGGCGGTGAGCCGTAGTGATGTCGGTACCTCTAATGTTTCTAAAGGTACTAAACGAAAGTGGTTTGGCAAAACCAAAACAAAAGCTCCAGCTGAGACAAGTCAGAGCAAATCAATAGCGAAGAACTATGGTGCCACTGTTTCTGAGAGGAAAGCTTACACTGGGCAGGCGCCCAAATGCAATAAGTGTCCATTCCATCACACAGGACCGTGTCCTGTTTGTTTGAACTGTAACAGAGTAGGACACTACGCTAAATATTGCAACTTTCCTGCCCAAACACCAAACCAAGCGCCACGACAAACCACTCAAACCAATCGGTAGAGTTTCAAATGTGGAAGCCCTAACCACTTCATGAAAAATTGTCCGAACAATAACAACACCAATCAGGGAAATGAAGCTAGGGGAGAGCTTTTCAGATTGGTGCAACCGAGGCAAGGCATGATGCAAATATTGTCACTGGTACGTTTCTTCTTAATAACCTTTACGCATCAGTTCTGTTTGATACAGGGGCAGATAAGATTTTTATCTCTCCTAAATTTGCATCATTACTTTCATTGCCTACGGTAGATATAGAAACTCCTTATGTCATTGAACTTGCTAATGGCAAGTTAATCAAAACTAACAGTGTAATTCAAGGATGTTCCTTGAATTTGAATGATCATCTTTTCAATATCAATTTACTTCCTATTGAGCTTGGTAGCTTTGATGTCGTTATTGGCATGGATTGGCTTTCTGATAATCAAGCGGAAGTTGTCTGTCAAAACAAGGTGATCCGTATTCCACATCCTAACGGTAATACACTGATAGTTCAAGGAGAACGAGCTGGTAGAAAACTTGGTATCATATCTTGTATGTGAGCTCAGAAATTCTTAAGGAAAGGCTGTTATGCTTTTCTGGCACACGTGACTGAGCACAAGTCTCCTCTTAAACAATTCACAGACATCCCAATAGTAAAAGATTTTCCAGAAGTATTTCTTGTGGACATATCAGGATTACCCCCAATGAGACAGGTTGAATTTCGTATTGACTTGATCCCAGGCGCTGCACCGGTTGCTAAAGCCCCGTATCCGCTTGCGCCATCAGAAATGCAAGAACTTTCAAGTCAATTACAGGAACTTTTAGACAAAGGTTTTATTAGACCTAGTTTCTCACCCTGGGGAGCAACAATTCTTTTTGTGAAAAAGAAAGATGGTTCATTCAGGATGTGTATTGACTACCGGGAACTCAATAAACTGACAATCAAGAACCGTTATCCACTACCTCGTATCGATGATCTGTTTGATCAATTGCAAGGTGCTACTTACTTTTCAAAAATCGATTTAAGATCTGGATATCATCAGTTACGTGTTCATGATAACGATATTCCTAAAACTGCTTTTAGAACTCGATATGGGCATTATGAATTTTTAGTAATGCCGTTTGGTTTAACCAATGCACCAGCAGTTTTCATGGATTTTATGAATCGAGTATGTAGACCTTATCTGGATAAATTTGTGATTGTGTTTATTGATGATATTCTTATTTATTCTCGAAATCAACTAGAACATGCTCAACACTTGAAACTAATCTTAGAACTTTTGGCACATGAGAAATTATATGCTAAATTTTCCAAGTGTGAGTTCTGGTTACGGGAAGTTCAATTTCTTGGACATGTTGTAAATGAGAACGGTATTCAAGTGGATCCCAGTAAGATTCAAGCGGTGAAACAATGGGAAACACCACGAACCCCAACTGAAATACATCAATTCTTGGGGCTGGCAGGTCATTATCGTCGGTTTATCAAGAACTTTTCAAAGATAGCCTTGCCATTGACCACATTGACACAGAAAAATCAACCGTTTATATGGGATTCCCAACAGGAGGAGGCATTCCAACTATTGAAACACAAACTCTGCAACGCTCCTATATTGGCACTACCGGAAGGTACTGATAATTTCACAGTGTACTGTGATGCTTCTCGTCAAGGTCTTGGGTGTGTTTTAATGCAGAATGATAAGGTAATTGCTTACACTTCTCGACAATTGAAGGTACATGAGAAGAACTATACCACTCATGATCTAGAACTTGGTGCAGTGGTGTTTGCACTCAAGATTTGGAGACACTATCTATACGGAACCAAGTGTATTATATACACTGATCATAAAAGTCTTCAACACATTCTAGATCAGAAGATGTTGAACATGCGACAAAGGCGGTGGGTAGAAGTTTTAAATGACTATGACTTTGAAATTCGTTATCATCCAGGTAAAGAGAATGTCGTAGCCGATGCCTTGAGTCGCAAGGAACAAGTCAAACCTTTACGTGTGAAAGCGTTAGGGATGGCTATTCAAACTAGTCTAATTCCTCAGATTAAAGAAGCTCAGCGACAAGCTTTACAAGCAACGAACTATTCTGCTGAAGGACTGAGGGGATTAGACAGGAAACTTGATACCAAGGCTGACGGAGTACTGTATTTCAAAAGCCGAATTTGGGTTCCTTTATTCGGTAACTCTAGAAAAATCATCTTGGATGAGGCGCACAAATCCAGGTATTCTATTCATCCAGGTTCGATAAAATGTATAAAGATCTTAAAGATTTTTACTCGTGGCCTGGAATGAAGAAACACATAGCTGAATACATGGATCAATGTCTAACATGTCTCAAAGTTAAGGCTGAACATCAACGACCTTCTGGGTTATTACAACAACCTGAGATTCCCATGTGGAAATGGGATCAGATCTCTATGGATTTCATCACTAAATTACCCAGAACATCACGTAATCATGACTCTATATGGGTTATCGTTGATCGCCTTACTAAATCTGCGCATTTCTTACCCATCCGAGAAGATTTCTCTATGGATCGACTCGCTAAACTCTATGTTAATGAGATTATATCTCGACATGGAGTACCGATATCTATCATTTCTGATAGAGATAGTCGATTTATGTCACGATTTTGGCAAACTCTTCATAATGCTCTGGGCACACAAATCAATATGAGCACAGCTTATCATCCACAAACGGACGGGCAGACTGAACGAACGAATCAAACTCTTGAAGACATGCTTAGAAGCTGTGTGATTGATTTTGGAGGTAGCTGGGATATTCATCTTCCACTTGTTGAATTTTCATACAATAACTACTACCATACCAGTATTCAATGCGCTCCATTCGAAGCACTATACGGACGCAAGTGTAGATCACCTATCTGTTGGTCAGAGGTAGGTGAGAGTCAAATCATAGGCCCAGAATTCATTCAGGAAACAACCGATAAGATTGCACTCATTCAAGAACAAATTAAAGCTGCTCGCGATCGTCAAAAGAGTTATGCTGATAATCGTCGTAGACCGTTAGAATTCCAAATAGGTGATCGGGTTATGTTAAAAGTATCACCCTGGAAGGGCATTTTCATATTTGGGAAAAGAGGTAAGCTTTCACCATGATTTGTAGGGCCATTTAAAATTCTTGAGCGAATTGGATCAGTAGCCTACAGACTTGAATTACCTCTTGAACTCAGTAACATTCACGATGTTTTTCATGTATCCAATCTGAATAAGTGCCTAACTGATGAATCATTAATCGTACCTCTAGAAGAGATTCATATTGATGAAAAACTTCAGTTCAGCGAAGAACCAGTAGAGGTAATGGATCGAGAAATGAAAGTGTTGAAACGTAGCCGCATACCAATCGTTAAAGTTCGATGGAACTCGCAACGTGGACCCGAGTATACGTGGGAACGTGAAGATCAAATGAAAGAAAAATATTCACATCTATTCTCATAAACTATTGTAATTATGTAAGTCTTCTCTAAATTTCGGGACGAAATTTCTCTAACAGGAGGAGACTGTGATAATTGCAGTTGAGAATTACGTCATTGGTGACGGGATCACATTTGGTCGTTCTAGAAATCCGTGTTGATTTAATGATTGAAATTATTACAGATCGATAGTATGTGAGAAATGATGAACGTGGGCGAAAACCATGTGCAAAACGGAGTCCTGGATTGCCCGGAATCGATAAACGAAGAAAAATTTCTAAGTGTTGAACGATTGGACTCGTCGCAGTACGCGAAGAAGGGGTCGAGGGTCCTCCGTGGTACGCGATGCATCAAAATATCTTAGATTCCCCCGGATTTCTTCGCGGTACGCGAAGCCATTTTGGCTTCTCGTCGCGGTACGCGACGGGTGAGGCCACCAGAAGTCACCAATCATACCAGGTATCATATCTACGAGTTCTGATCGTGGTTTTAACCGCAGAAATCCGTTTGTTTAGGTAATAATTCATTTTTAACCTTCTAGTTTGATAATGATTGATTTGATCTTGATTTTGAACGTAATGGCATAGTTAGGATTGTTGATTATTGCCTAGATGATGGCTAGGATTGATTATAAACAAAGAACACGAAGTTTTAACGGTTAAATCCTTGTTTTGATCCGTTGTAATGCCCGGTTTGCATGAAATCATGACCATGATTATAATGGTTTAAACCATTTGATTATAACAATGTAGGTGATTAGTTTGATTAATCTTTGAAATGCAAGGTTAAATCCAAGTGTTTCAAACTAATCACGATCATTAACATACTCATTGGAACGATTAACTGATGTTTATGATAACAGTCAGATTAGTATGTTAAACATGGTTATTACACCTATCCTAATGCTACATTGTGATATTTCATGATATTTGGGTAATCAATAACAAGGATTAATCATTCCTAAGCCATTAAACCATCTAGAAACTGTTTTAGCATTATAATCAACAACATTAACTATTTGGTTAATCCTAGATTATTCTGATTAATCAAGAGTGTCATCAACCTTGTATTAGGAATCTAATTCAATGTAGGTTCCTACATTATCATACATTGTATGATACAATATCAAAATTAACCAATTAAATACTTAATATCGGTTTGATGACTTGCAAAGCAATGTCTTTGGCATTGAACGTTCAGAAAGGTCTAATCAGTAAAATTAAAACTTAATTAACTCATTAAATATAAATAAATTGCAGAATCACCCCTTTATTATCAGTTGGGAGATACTCTGCTACCTTTATATTATCAGGTGAGTTTCGTACAACCCCTTTTATTTTTAATCTTTTATAAACATCGGGGAACACTGTTGAACTTTTCACAACTATATGATATGTATCACTGTTATCTGAGTGATTTCATGTGATTGTTGAGAACTTGTGGATTTCATGGGATTTTTCCCGAGAACAGTACACTATCACAGAACTTAAAAGTCCTCATTTTTGAATTGTATCTAGTGAACCCATGTGGGGCCGAACGGGGAAACAATGATAGTACTATCGGCTGACCACCCATTTGCTGGGAGCTGCAACTCCCCTTGTGTGAATGTTTGTTTCCTGTTTTTAGAACTTCTTAATGTTGTGATAGACATTAAGATAATGAGGCATTAAGATGTTACCGACGGGTAGTATCTTATAGAACAAGAACGTCAGAAAGGAACTAGATACAGGTCCCATGGTTATCTGGAACCGAACATTTTGAGAACTTATAATTACATATCATATCCTATTGTGGAACTTGAACTTACGAACTCACCAGCTTTGTGCTGACGTTTCAAATTTAAATCTTTTTGCAGGAAGACAGTGATCACCTGGTGAGGCAACACTTTAAGCATTTGTAGTTAAATAAATGTAATAAACTTAGATTATATAATGTAATATTGGTTGTGATTACGACATCCTTGTAATGTATTTCTTTTAAGTTAATCTGTGTGCTTGTGATATCGGATCAAGTAAGTCACCCCTCATCTCGGGGACATCACCACTATGCTTCCGCAACCATTTCAGTGACATCATGATGAGGTGATGATAGGTGGGGGTGTGACACTTCACCCATAATGATGCGGAGTCTCGCTTACGCTATACAATTTTTTTAAATGATTCATTTGTTTTATTATTCATCATGACACTACGCACTAACACTATCTGATTACACCGAACACAGTTTATGTATAGGGTGTACATAGACTCTAGCTACCTGCCTTATCATCCGCCAGCCCACCACTGTTTCGATATAATACAATAAACTTCTTGCCTAGCGCAACTGACTATAAATAAATAATATATACTGATTTTCCTAAACTTAAAAAAATCCCTATGACATACACAAACATGTACATATCATCAACATTGACACACACATATAATAAGATTACATATTTTTCTGTTAGTCATTACTAGGTATAAATGTACAGATGTTACAGGTGGAAAAAAAGGGTTTAGCATTTCTTGAAGGACCTTGGGAGAGAAGGTGGTAGCAATAGAAGAAGATGTGGTGTTTGGGAGGCCTTCAAGTGAAGGTGTCTGCATTGGGTTGGATTGGGGTTGCAGGACTTGGTCATTCAAGTCTTTTGTGACCAACTCAGCAAGTTTGGCTACATCAGCCTGAAATATGACACAGTAGCCGTCAATTCCTGAATTTTAAGGTTTCATTCGTTAATCTGTTTAAGGAGATCATCCGAATCCCTTACTGGCATGTCAGTTTCAACATGTCTTCAGTCCATCTCAGGGTCCATATGCACCCCTACGTCTTGGTACTAGGGATTTCTGACCTTAGTTCCATGAACATCAATGCTCATTGGCGTAACTGGAGTCTTATTGCCTGCTCCATCCAAATGAAGACCCCTTGGGTGTTCATGTGAAGTGGATGCTCCAGATACATGATCTGGATGTCTAGATGGACTTGACATCCTGATCACATCATCTTCTCCATGGGTTGGAGATTGATGGTCTTAAGCCCTGGTTTGAATGGTCAGCTCCTCAGGTGGTGTGTGTCACACCCCCAATTTCCCACTCGTAGTGTCGGTCCACGTGAGTGTCACGTGGCCAGAATCACAGCTCAAGGTCATATAGAACAACTCTATATGCAGTTTCAAAACACTGTTTGACATACAATTTACAAAATTGTTTGCAGCGGAAATCATGTAATCATTGCAGCAGAATAATATGTTTAATACAAAGGCAGCGGAAATATAATTGTTTAACAACAGATATTGAAATGACAGACACTACGATGTTTGATAACCATACATATCCCAAAATAAATATTGTTTGAAAGAAAATCATAAATAATGCATGCGGATCCTATGCTCGATCCTCTAAGTGCATTCACGGCTTCCATAGCCTGCTAGTTACCTGAGAATACAAGTTAGAAAAAGTGTCAACACAATGGTTGGTGAGTTCACAGGTTTTGATATACATATAGTAATAGAAAGTGTGTCATGTTGTTCATCAAATGTTAGTACTGAGCCCTAGGCTCCAAGTGTCAGTGCGTAACTACCGAACTAGACCTGTTTGTACTTGCCTCCATTGTGTCTTGTATACACAGCAAATTAGGACAGAGTTTGCACGGGTTATGACACCCAGTCAACATTGTGCCCCGTGGGGTTGGTCATACCCTAATGGATCCATCCAAATCTACCACGTTGTTCGTACATTAACGGTAAGACTTTGTGAGGACTTGTTACGAGTTCAACACTTAATGTTTGTCCAATAAACCAGCATACACCAAAAATGTTTGTACAGTAATAAATGTTTGACTCGATGTAACTAGTATTCTCCCCCTATTTAAAAGCGCTTGAAAAGAGTAAAGAGGGGCCCTAAACTCACCTTAGTGAAATGAACGTAAGTATGCGTAAGCTCCTTGAGTAACTGTACGTCGGTCACCGGCAACCTATATCGTATACCGTACGTGAGTTGGTGTAAGTGACCGTGCTAGTGTTCGTGTTAGTGCTCGTGTTTGTGCCCAACAACCCTTGGTTGTTCATGTTTGTCCGTGTCGGTCCACAATGACCGTGTTTGCTCGTGTTGGTCCACAATGACTGTGTTCGACTGTGTTGGTCCATAATGACCGTGTTTGACCATGTTTGACCGTGTTTGACCAAGGTTGACCGTGTCAAGTCAACGACCCGTTGGTGAACCGTGTGACGGTTGTGAATCGTGTAGCAAATGTGTAAGTGCTCGTCGTGTGCAAAACGCGCAAGTCGCGTATATGGACATCTTACTATTTATAGTAAGTTTCCATTTATGGAAAGTTCACAAAGCATATCGATTTTATAGTTCTAGCATGGTCATTAGTCCTACGTGATCATGTTAACACATAGCACATCATCATATGAATACACATAAGTCGTTTACAACATGTTAGCATACAAAAGTTTCCTAAAATGGAAAGTTTTCATTTTTAGCATATGTGATATCGGAAACCATCTAACTTAGCATCTAATCATCATACTAATACATAATAAGTCATTTATCATGCTCAAATCATACAACATGTTTACAAATCGGTTTTTGTAAAAATAAAGTTACTAAAAATAGTAACTTTGTAGTTTTAGCATAAAAATGACCATTTAAGCATTCCTAAACCATTCTTATGTCACAAATCATTATAATAGCAAATCTAACATCATTTAAACATGCCAACATAATCCAAATCATCATCTATCAACATTTCATCAATGAAAGTTACTAAACATAGTAACTATGTCAAAATGACTATAACCAACATCTAAATCATATTCTAATCATCAATATCATTCTAAATACATTAAAACAACATTCTCATACACATGCATGATCATCATTGTCACCAAATCGCCATTTCATAGATAACAAGTTTCTAAAAATAGAAGGTCTGTCAAAAATCATTGTTTTAACCATTCTAATGGCATCCTACCATACAAATCATCCTCATTGATTTCTATAATCATAATACAACATTTAAGATTATCTAAAATACCTTAGATCATACATGCATGCATCTATATCATCAAAAATCATCATTTTAAGCATAGAGGTTCATACCCATCACTTTAGATCATTACAAAATTCAATACTAACATCATAGATCACCATTAACAGTGGTTAAATCATCAAACCCAGATTTAACATAAAGAAAATTCGTGCATGCAAGGCCATGGGGCTTGCATGTGTGCTTGTGAGCTTGCATGTGCGAGATATGGTGGTCTTAAGCCACGGAGTTGAAGTACTACCTTTATACGCTCCAGAGCTCCTGAGATGGCGATGATAACAGTTCCTACACCTCCTGGTTCGTGGGTTTTGTGACAGTTGCATACGATAATTACGTCATCAATGACGTGGGCACATTTGATCGTTCTAGAAATCCACGTTGATTTAATAATTGTAATTGCTACAGGTTGATAGTACACGAAAAATGATGAAAGTAGGCGAAAACCGTGCACAAAACGGGTCCTGGATTACCTGGAATCGAAAAACGAAGAAAAATTTCTAAGTATTGGTCGAAAGGGCTTATCGCGGTACGCGGAGGGGGGATTGAGAGTCCTTCGCAGTACGCGATGAATGTAAATATCTGAAAAATCCCGAAAAACTTCGCGGTACGCGAAGCCCAAATTGGCCTCCCGCCGCGGTACGCGACGGGTATGGCGGTGGAATGATCTGCTCTATTTCATCAGATTCATGCAGAAGTTTATTCATTTTATCTTTTTTGAACTCAGACGCTCAAGACACCCAACAGACGACCTTTTGATCATCAAATCACCATTTTCAAGCCTTTCAATCGCGTGGATCATCCCATAGATCATCTCTACAAGATTTGATCATTGTTTTGAAGTCAGAAATCAGTCAGATTAGGTAATGATCCGTTTAAACTTTCTGGTTTGATTTTGATTGATTAGATCTTGATTTTGAACGTAATGGAATAGTTAGGATTGTTGATTATTGCCTAGATGATGGCTAGGATTGATTATAAACAAAGAACACGAAGTTTTAACGGTTAAATCCTTGTTTTGATCCGTTGTAATGCCCGGTTTGCATGAAACCATACCCATGATTATAATGGTTTAATCCTTTTGATTATAACAATGTAGGTGATTAGTTTGATTAATCTTTGAAATGCAAGGTTAAATCCAAGTGTTTGAAACTAATCACAACCATTAACATACTCATTGGAACGATTATCTGATGTTTATGATAACAGTCAGATTAGTATGTTAAACATGGTTATTACACCTATCCTGATGCTACATTGTGATATTTCATGATAATTGGGTAATCAATAACAAGGATTGATCATTCCTAAGCCATTAAATTATCTAGAAACTGTTACAGTATCATAATCAACAACATTAACTATTTGGTTAATCTGGGATTATTCTAATTAAGCAAGAGTGTCATCAACCTTGTATTAGGAATCTAATGCAATGTAGATTCCTACATTATCATACATTGTATGATATAATACTTAATATCGGTTTGATGACTTTCAAGACAATGTCTTTGACATTGAACGTTCAGAACGATCTAATCAGTAAACTAGAATATAAATAATTCATTAAATGTAACTAAATGCAGAATCATCTCTTTATTATCAGTTGGGAGATATTTTGCTACTTATATATCGTCAGGTGAGTCTCGTACAACCCCTTTTCTTTTTACTGTCTTACAAACATCGGGGTAACTCTGCAAACTGTTTTCTCAACATATGATATGCATCACTGATATCTGTGTGATTTCATGTGACTTTTGTGTGATTTCATGGGATTTTGCCATTAGTAACTCTATCACAGTATCAAAAGTCCTCATCTCTTGAACTGTATCTAGTGAACCCATGTGGGGCCGAACAGGAATCATTGATAGTACTATTGGCTGACAACCCATTCGCTGGGAGAATTGCATCTCCCCTGGTGTGAATGTTTGGTACCTGTTTCCAAAACAACTTTCTTAATGTTAGTGATAGACATTAAGATCATGAGGCACTAAGATATTTACCGATGGGTAGTATCTTCATGAACGTACAACTGTCCGAAAGGAACTAGATACGGGTCCCATGGTTATCCGGAGCTGAACTTTTTGAGAATTTACATTTCATATCATATTGTTTAAATAAACTGTCGAACTCACCAGCTTTGTGCTGACGGTATAAACTCAACATTTTTGCAGGGCAACAGTGACGACACGGTGAGGGTGCACATCACACTTTTGTAATTAAGGGATGTTAGATTGTATACTAAACTAAACTGTAATGTTGATGTATTTACGAAACCTTTGTAATATATTTATTTTAAGTGAATCTGTGTGCTGTGATATCGGTTCAAGTAAGTCACACCTCATCTCTGAGACATGACCACTATGCTTCCGCAACCATATCAGAGTATATAGTGACATCATTACAGGTGACGAGAGGTGGGGGTGTGACAGGGTGGTATCAGAGCCACAGGTTTATAGAGAATTAGGTTGACTTAGAGACCTAGACTATAACCATAGGCTCGTATAGTGACACAGAGAGCACCGAACATGTCTAACGAACAAAACTTGTTTTGAATTAAGCCAGGATAATCAGGTGGTACGGATCTCAGTTATGAGTGGCCAGCATAACTGAAATTCACAACACGCGTGCATTCTAGTTTGATTTATTTCAAGCGGAACATTAATAACTATAAAGACGAATAGTTGTTTTGAGAAAGGAAGAGACATTATATCATGGTTATGTTGAATATTATTATTCAATATTTATTCCATGATACTGATCAGAGATTTTCATACGTAATAATTGATGATATGCCTCACTCTGGTTTGAGCTCGGATCTCGATTCATCGGAAGCATCATCGGCTACTTCTGCAGGCTACCTAGGATCAATAGGGTACGCGCCATGAGCTATAACAGTCCTGTACTACTCTAGAGAACATCCGTACTACCGTATTAGAGATACTTACGTCTCACCTGACTCTAATAAAGTAGGTGAATGCTCTAGATATGGTATCATCATAAAATACTTAGTGAGGTATTTTGTTCACGTAAAATACCTGGTGAGGTATTCTGTTCTCGTAAAATACCTGGTGAGGTATTCTGTTATCGTAAAATACCTGGTGAGGTATTCTGTTCTCGTAAAATACCTGGTGAGGTATTCTGTTCTCGTAAAATACCTGGTGAGGTATTCTGTTATCGTAAAATACCTAGTGAGGTATTCTATTCTCGTAAAATACCTAGTGAGGTATTCTGTTATCATAAAATACCTAGTGAGGTATTCTAATCTCGTAAAATAGCTTGTGTGCTATTTCATAAAATACCTTGTGCGGTATATCGTAAATACCTGGTGTGGTAACTTACCTATTGATTCTGTAGCATATCAAAGTCCCTTGTGGCATCATTTCAAAGTCCTGTGTGGCAACATTTCAATTGTCTGTGTGACAACATATCAAAGTCCCTTGTGGCATCATATCAAAGTCCTGTGTGGCAACATTTCAATTGTCTGTGTGGCAACATATCAAAGTCCCTTGTGGCATCATATCAAAGTCCCTTGTGGCAACATATCAAAGTCCCTTGTGGCAACATATCAAAGTCCCTGGTGGCAACATATCATAGTCCCTTGTGGCATCATATTAGAGTCCTGTGTGGCAACATATCAAAGTCCCTTGTGGGCATCATATCAAAGTCCTGTGTGGCAACATATCAAAGTCCCTCGTGGCAACATATCAAAGTCCTTTGTGGCAACCTTTCAATTGTCTGTGTGACAACGTTTCAATTGTCTGTGTGACAACATTTCAAGGTCCTGTGTGGCAACGTTTCAAGGTCCTGAGTGATCATATATCAAAAACATGGTTAATAACATATCTAAGTTGCAGTACTATGAGCTGTAAAATATTTTAACATGTTTTTGAATTAACAGGACTGAGTATAACTACAAATATCTGTATGATCTGTGTGTATCGAGAACATGTCTGGACTAAATTCATGTAGTTATACTGTATTCTTTATAATCACATTTCAATAAAAATTTTCAGTGTGACTGAATATAACTGAAATTATGTGATGGAACGGGTTATATCTTTAATGTTCTTAAACTGACCTAAGTTTGTCTGCTTGTTAGCAGAATAATGGCTCCCAAACGAGGTCGACCGGCTAAGAAATCTATCAAGAACATTACTAACCCGGAGCCGAATCAAGTTCCACCAGTAGATACTGAACCAAATCCAAATCCACAGGTGAATTTGGAAACAAATACTGTTCCACCCGTGAACCCAGGAGTAAACTCTGTTCCACCTGCTGGTGCAGGTGGATCCGAATCAAACGAAGCAATTATAGCACGGATTGTGCGAGAACAGCTATCTGCTTGTGGTGTTTTGATACCACATCAACCTCATATTACTTCGGGTTCTGGTGGGACCACAATCACGCCAAACGTAATGCTACTGATGGCAACGCGGAAACTCATAGAACCACTGGCACAACTACAACTGCTCCTGATCCACCACGACAGGGATGTACTTATAAGTATTTTGCTTCCTGTAATCCTCCTACTTTCACTGGTACTGAAGGAGCGGCTGGATTGCTAAGGTGGATCGAGGAAATGGAAACGAAGCTTAAAATCAGCCAGTGTTTAGAGGAGCATAAGGTGTCTTATGCTGCCTGTTCTTTTAAAGAATCAGCTTTGACCTGGTGGAATACCCAGGCAAAAACATTGGGCTCAGCTACAATCGACTCAATGGGCTGGAATGAATTTAAAACTCTGATTAGATCAGTGTATTGCCCACTCACTGAGATTCAAAAGCTCCAGGAGGAATTCTGGAATCATTCAATGATCGGGAGTGATTGTTTAGCGTATACTCATCGTTTCCACGAACTTACTTGTTTACTTCCCGATATGTTTCCTACAGAGGCAGCATTGATCGAGAAGTACATTAAGGGTCTGGTTCCCCAGATTCGGGGAATGGTGACTGCAGCTGAACCCACAACCCTCAAACGTGCAATTCTGTTGACCACTAAGCTTACCGATGAGGCGGTAATGTCACACCCCTGCGCCGCGTGCGGAATCCACGGCGCGGTGACGTATGATCAGTTGAATCATGCACAAGTATTGAATAAGAACAACCACAATGGATTACTACATTTCATAATGTTTAGACAGTTGATTAGTTACAGACAATCTATCTACCAAAAGTAAGACAACTACAGACCCAAAATATAGTTTACAAAATAAGACTCCAAACAAGACAATTAAACATTTAGGATTTAGTGAGTTTCTATTCCATCCTAGCATGTTTCTTCATCTTGTTCTATCTTAGAATGGTCTCCTTAGTTGTCCCTGAGAATGTCTTAAACCTGATTACCTGAAACACGTGAAAAGTAACTGTCAACTACAGACGTAGTTGGTGAGAACAATAGGTTTAAACATTTGTAAACATGAGTTATATGATATAAGACATAGGTAAGTTAAAGCATCATAAGATTCACACGGATGAGCTGCAACCCAAACTAACATCAAGTAAGAAAAATTAGTGTAAACAGTCCAATCACTGTTCGCACGAAAGCCAATAATATCAAGTCCCAAACCACGTTTGGAGTTAGATAATACGTCAGCAGTTTTGATAACCATATGACACCAGACCTGCAGTTGGCTTTTAAAAGCAAATTTAAAAGCCAACTCCATCCTGGATAAGAAAACAATGACACCAGACCTGCAGTTAGCTTTTAAAACAAATTTAAACGCTAACTCCATCCTGGATAAGAAACAATGTGTCCGCTTTCCCTTGTTGTGATCACCCAGTACTAACGCTAATGAATATGATACTTGATGGGTTTATAAGTTTGTTTACAACAATGGACACCATGTTTATGAATCTTACTTTAACCGGATGTGTTAATGTCTTATTGAAAACCTGGATTTAACTCCACGAGTTGAATCCTTTGTTTATGTAACATGAAATGAATCTCTTGATTTGAATACCATGATGTGAACAACTTGACTTGAATACCATGTTTTGAACCAATGAATTTGAGTACCATATTGTGAACCACTTGTTTTGAATACCATGATGTGATGACCTTGTATAACAACAAGGTTTATAACAAAAGAAGAGTTTATGAAACCATTTATATAAAAACATTTAACCTTTAAAAGAAACAATTTATAAATCCTTTTTATTAATAAAAGTTTAACATGGAATAATTTCCTTAAAACAGTTGACAGTTCCTTAAACAGTTGAAGAATCCCTTGGATTCATAAGATAAACTTGTAATGCTTATGAATACACATAAACTGTGCCATGAAACAAGATTGAAATAGCGGTTTTAATCACGTGTTCCACCCCAAAACAGTTATAAAACAGTAAAAGAGGGGCTAAAGTTCTCACCTGTCTGCAGTAGCCTCTGAACTTAAACAGATAGCAAATAGCAAACAGGACTTCTAATTGTCTCCTATAACATTGTAATCATACATAAGATATAGGATTTATAATTGTATAACTTGATTCATTGATTGACTTGTGTTCTCATGATTTGATTGTTGTGAAAACTTGAATGTTATGCTTTGAGTCATTTGATTGATCATGGGTCCAAGAAACTTATGAAATGCTCTTTGATGCATAATTCTTATGCATAAATGATATTTGCTCATGAATTTGATAGCCATTGATTACCATTTGTTGTGAAAAGATGTTCAATTGATTTCAAATCTTTGTGATTATGAATTGATCTCTCGATTATGTTAAGTTATCACTTAACCTCTTCGTGATCAATTCACAATATCATAAGTCGAGGCCAACACAATTTGGGCCTTAAACCCATAAACCATGGGGCTTAACAAGACCATGGCCCACTTAGATCGACCATGGGCCAATTGAATGTGCTATTGGGCCAATTGAATATAGGTTTGGTCTCAACACATGTATATAGGCCTTGGAACAAGCTAAAGTTGATATTAAGCCAATTAAAGATTTTAATGGGCCGAAAGTCACTAATTGGGTCAAAGGAAATAACATGGGCCAACTATGATTGGTTTGGGCCGGATGGAATTAAATTGAGCTTACCCTCATGTGGACCGAAGTTTAATACTCAATTGGGCCATATACAATGGAGTTGGGCCGAGTATGGTGGGGTTGGGCCGAAAAACCAATGGGCTGCCATACTTGGCAGCGAACCCTTCATATTGGTGACCTAAGGTTCGGCCAACAATCATAACAAGGTTCGGCTCCTAGTGATAATAGACAAGTTCGGTCATAGGTTCGACAATCAGGGTTCGCAAGTCAGGCATGAGGGCTCGGCCAGGTCATACGGCTCATGATAGTTCGCTGCTAGTGATGACTGGACAAGGGTTCGCCTAAACCAATGGTTCGTCTGCATGGGCATAATCTAGAGGGTTCGTGGTATGCACAGGGGTTCGCCACACTGACCAACGAACCATACAAGGTTCGTTTGCATGCCCAGGGTTCGTGGATGTGATTAGGGTTCACTGTGCATGCCACGAACCATGCAAGGTTCGTGAAGGATCTTCATGTAGGGTTCGTGGGAGAGAACTGGTTCGTCGACAGCATGAAGGCTCGTGAGGACCCCTAGGGTTCGGCTGATAACACCACGAACCATGCAGGGTTCGTGAATCCTCATTAGGGTTCGGCCGGCTGAGGATGAAGGTTTGGTTGGTGATGCCACGAACCATGCAAAGGTTCGTGGGTTCCTTAGGGTTCGGCCATACTCAAATGAACCACGACAAGGTTCGTGCCTCAACATGAGGGTTCGGCAGCCACACCACCCAGCGAACCTGTGAACATGCGACCACCACTCTCCTCAAACCATGGATCTAGACCTCGATCTAAGTTGTAGTGACTTCGTGGAGGTTCGTTGTATGTGCGAATACAAGGTGGTGAAGTAAAAACCGGTTTTGGAGTCGGGTTTGAGCAAAACACGCAAACAACCAAATGAAAACCCTATTTCCCGAATCTTTCCAAGGCTCATACCTCGTTTTTGGCTGGATGGATCTGAGATATTCTTGTACTTTCGTGTAGAGAACGTTGAGAGCTTCGCTTGGGTTCGAGAATCACCGAAATCCGTCGAGAAACGAGCGAGATATTCACGTTTGAAGGTCGGTTTTCTAGAGAGAGAGAGGGTGAACGGTTTTGTAGTGAGAGAAAGGGTTGTTGAGGAATTAAATGAGGTTTTAAGCCTTGTTCAAGGCTTTTATAGCCCGTGTAGTATTCAGGTCCGTTTCGGTCGCTCGGTTTGCGTTTCCGGAACGTAACGCGTATTTTACGCGGTTTTAAATAATAAGAGTTAAACTCATTAAAATGATGAGTTTCAAAATTGTAAAAATATAAAATAATTAATATAATTATTTTTACTCTCCGTGCGTTGTCGGACCGTTAAACATTCACAATTACGTGTATACCCGCAATCGCGTACATTTTCCGATCGTATTAAATATTTAAAGTTGTTTAATCGTAATTATAAGTTCAACATTCGTACGATTATGGATCGTCACCCATAACTATACTCAGTCTCGCTTACAGATTACGATCTTTGTTGAATTAATTAAATGTCATAGTATTCGTCTCGACACTACGCACTAACACTAACCTGTTACACCGAACGCAGTATATATATAGGGCTCACTCTCGCTGCCCACCACTGTTTCGATATAACAAGTTACTGTTCTTGCTTAGTGAAATCGACTGTAAATAAATAATACATACTTGTTTTCTGATTACTAAGATCCTGTAACACACAAGCACACATTTTGAACATACGAATCACATTGATGAACTGAACCATGAATAGACACTGTTCTAACACTGTTTACAACTACATGACTATATGCACAAATGTTACAGTCTCCCCTAGTTAAGGGAATTTCGTCCCGAAATTAACTAGACGAAGATACTGTAAAAAGATGAGGGTACTTAAGCTTCATCTGGTCTTCACGTTCCCAGGTGAACTCAGCACCGCGTTTGCCCTCCCATCGCACTTTCACGATCGGGATACGGCTGCGTTTAAGTTTCTTGACCCCATGATCCATGATCTCAACTGGACGTTCTATGAATTGCATGTTATTCTGAATCTGTATGTCTTCCAGTGGAATCTGAACATCATGATCCGCCAAGCATTTCTTAAGATGTGATACATGAAAAGTATCATGAACATTGCTTAGCTCCACTGGAAGTTTGAGTTTGTAGGCTACGGGACCAATCCGTTCCAGGATCTCAAAAGGTCCAACGTACCTTGGTGCAAGTTTCCCTTTCTTCCCGAATCGGACAACGCCTTTCCAGGGAGAAACTTTGAGTAAGACTCGGTCACCAACTTGAAACTCAAGCGGTTTCCGACGACGATCAGCATAACTCTTCTGCCGATCTCGTGCGGCCTTAAGCCGTGACTGAATGATTGTGATTTTGTCTGATGTTTCCTGAATGAGTTCTGGTCCTACGACCTGAGAGTCACCAATCTCGGTCCAGCAGACCGGTGATCGGCACTTTCTACCATATAAAGCCTCGAATGGTGCACATTGAATGCTTGTATGGTAGCTATTGTTATATGAAAACTCGATGAGTGGTAGATGAGTGTCCCAACTTCCACCGAAGTCAATGACACAAGAACGAAGCATGTCTTCGAGTGTTTGGATAGTCCTCTCGCTTTGGCCGTCGGTTTGGGGATGATACGCCGTGCTAAGATTAACACGCGTTCCCAAAGCCTTTTGCAATGATTGCCAAAAGCGAGAAGTGAAACGACTATCACGATCTGATATGATTGATGTTGGTGTACCATGACGTGCAATGATTTCGTTGATGTACAGAGTGGATAGCTTCTCCATTTTGTAATCCTCTCGGATTGGGAGAAAATGAGCAGATTTGGTGAGTCGATCAACGATCACCCAAATCGAATCGAATCCTCGCGGAGTTCTCGGCAACTTAGTTATGAAATCCATGGAAATTTGTTCCCATTTCCATTGAGGAATTTCAGGTTGCTGTAGAAGTCCCGAAGGCTTTTGATGTTCTGCTTTGACTTTTGAACAGGTAAGACATTTTCCCACATACAGTGCTATGTCTTTCTTCATTCCCGGCCACCAGTAAGATGTCCTCAAGTTCTGATACATCTTGTCGGCTCCAGGATGAACTGAGTATCGCGACTTATGAGCCTCATCACAGATAAGTGTGCGCAATTCTTCAGACTTTGGAATCCAAATGCGGCCGTTGAGATATAGCACCCCATCAGCTCGAGGTTCTAGTTTCTTCTCAATACCACAATCCAAGTCTGTCTTGAGTTGATTGTTTGTTACTATTTGTTGTTGTGCAATACGAATCAAGTCTTTCAAGTTTGGCTGTGTGTTGATCTCCATGGCTCTTACACGAATTGGTTTGACTGGTTCCTTGCGACTAAGAGCATCCGCCACCACATTGGCTTTACCCGGATGGTAACGAATCTCACAGTCGTAATCAGTTAGAAGCTCAACCCAACGTCATTGTCTCATGTTGAGTTCTTTCTGATTGAGAATGTGTTGCAGGCTCTTGTGATCCGTATAGATGACACATTTAGTACCGTACAGGTAGTGTCTCCAAATCTTCAATGCAAAGACCACAGCCCCTAACTCAAGGTCATGAGTAGTGTAATTCTTCTCGTGAACCTTAAGTTGTCTTGAAGCATAAGCAATGACCTTGTCCCGTTGCATAAGTACACAACCGAGACCAAGGTTTGAAGCATCACAGTAGACAATGAAATCATCACTGCCTTCTGGAAGACTAAGGATAGGAGAATTGCATAACTTCTGTTTAAGAAGTTGAAATGCATCTTCTTGTTTCTGTCCCCATATAAAAGCTTGACTTTTCTGAGTTAATGTAGTGAGTGGCAAGGCTATCTTAGAGAAGTTTGCAATGAATCTTCTATAATAACCTGCCAGACCCAGAAATGAACGAATCTCTGTTGGAGTAGATGGAGTAGTCCAGTTCTTAATCGCCTCAATCTTCGCCGGATCTACATGTATCCCATCTTTGTTTATGACATGTCCTAAGAAGTGAACCTCCTTTAGCCAAAATTCACACTTTGAGAATTTAGCATAAAGTTGTTCATTTCTTAGTAGTTCCAAGACTTTCTTCAAATGATCCTCATGTTCTCGTTCTGACTTGGAATAAATCAGTATATCATCAATAAAGACGATAACAAACTGATCCAAGTAAGGCCTACAGACTCGATTCATCAAGTCCATGAACACTGCCGGTGCATTGGTCAGCCCAAATGGCATAACCACAAACTCATAGTGTCCATATCGAGTCCTAAAGGCAGTCTTTGGTATATCCTCATCATTTACTCGTAACTGATGATACCCAGATCGTAAATCAATCTTAGAGAAACAAGTTGCTCCCTGTAATTGATCAAACAAATCATCGATCCTAGGTAGAGGATATCTATTCTTGATTGTTAACTTGTTCAGCTCACGATAATCGATACACATGCGAAACGAACCGTCTTTCTTTTTGACAAAGAGAACCGGAGCTCCCCATGGAGAGAAACTCGGTCTTATGAAACCTTTGTCTAAAAGTTCTTGAAGCTGACTAGACAGTTCTTGCATCTCCGACGGTGCTAATCGATACGGTGATTTCGCCACCGGATTTGCTCCAGGGACGAGATCAATTCTAAACTCCACTTGCCGGACTGGTGGTAGTCCAGGCAAGTCTTCTGGAAATACATCTGAAAAATCTTTGATGACCGGTACGTCTCCGACTGCTTTCTTGTCAGGTTTCTTTTCCACCACGTGAGCTAAGAATGCATAATATTTCTTCTTCAAATACTTCCTCGCCTTGATGCACGATACAATCTTCAATCCGCGGCAGGGTTTCTCACCGTAGACTATCATCGTTTCGCCAGACGGTAGGGGAATCCGAATGAGTTTCTCCGAGCATACGATTTCAGCATTATTCTTAGATAACCAATCCATTCCTACCACTACTTCGAAGCTTCCGAGAGTCATAGGAATGAGATCGATGGAAAAGAGATGGTCATTTAGTCTTAGCTCACAAGCATGAATGATGGAATCTACAACTATAGTCTTACCATTCGCTACTTCTACAGTATAGGGAGCAGTAAGTGTGGATAGTTGCATATTAAGCAAAGAAGCAGTATGAGCAGAGATAAAACTTTTATCAGCACCAGTATCAAATATGATAGGAACATAGTGATCATTGATAAGAAATGTACCCGTGATGACTGCCGGCTCTTCACGTGCTTCAGCAGTTCCAATAACGAAAGCACGAGCAGCAGCAGTATTGTTGTTGAGTTTTGGACACTGGTTTCTGAAGTGTCCCTCTGCTCCACAACTGTAACAGGCTCTTCCACCTGTAGTAGCAGTGGTGGTAGCAGTTGTGGCAGCAGCAAGATGTGCAGATCGGCATGTAGCTGCCAAGTGTCCCATACGCCCACACTTGAGACACTTTCTGCATGCAATTGTGGGTAGATGATGGTATTGGCATTTGGTGCAGAGTGGCAATGGACCAGTATATGGCTTTCTGACTGTGGAAGATTGTGGCATAGCAGTAATGGGTGTGGCATGAGTGGGAGTAACTGCAGTCAGGGCTGCAAAGTTCTTGATTGTCTTTTGCTTCTTCTTCTTTTGATGATGCTGTTCAGGCTTTTTGCCTTCATCAGTCTGTGCTCTTTTGAATCCCTTTCGGGTGAGCACCCCAGATTTCACATATTCTTCAGTGAGTGAAGCACCAAGTTGAATTGCTGCTTCCAAAGTAGTGGGGTTGTTCCCCATGACAGTTCCTCTGACAACCAAAGGCAAACCTTCAATGTATTTCTCTATCCTGCGGGATAGAGGAGTAACCAAATGTGGTACCAAAATGCACAACTCATGAAAACGAGTTGTATACTTGGCACTTTCGCCACTATCCTGCACCAGATTCCACATCTCCACTTCCAGTTTCTTTAGCTCGTGACGTGGACAAAACTTTTCCACCAGTAAGTTCTTGAATCCATCCCATGGTAAGGCTAGAGCGACTTCACGTCCCCTGGTGTTCTTCTCAGAGTTCCACCAGGTAAGTGCGCCCTTATGAAATGCACTCGAGGCCATCTTGACCTTTAGATTTTCAGGGCATCCAGTGAAGTCTAGAATGTCTTCGATACTTTCCAGCCATTGCAGTAGGCCGGTAGCTCCTTCGGTACCAGAGTACTTAGGAGGCTTAGCATCGTTGAACTGCTTGAAAGTAAAGTTAGCAGTTCCAGCGTTTGTGGCATTTGAGTTGTGTGCAGAATCACCGGTACTTCCCCGAAGATTCTGGGTAATATCAGTGACCATACCCGGGATCACGTCCCTCATGTGAACAGCGATAGCTCGAGCAATCTTGTTAATTTCATCATCATTACCGCTTGTCGAACCCCCAGCATTTGGGTCTCGTCGAGGAGGCATTCTACGAATAGAAGCCACAAGCGGGTCAGTAATGAGAATGGATACAATTGAATTTTCATGATAAGGTCAGTAATATATCCATACTACTAGTATTATCATTCAATTGTAATATGATCCAGTACACGTATAAGTTATCAACTTATTTGTATACTTATCATGTGAATATGTACGATGTCTCATGATCTCTCCACCAAACCTACACACTGACACTTTCCCGATATACCGAAAATAGCTTATATATAGGGCTCACTCTCGCTGCCCACCACCGTTTCGGTATACCACGATCATGCCCTTGCTAGCATTTGGCAACACGTTTGTACTGATTTCCATGTGTTTTCCATTGATTAAGAATTCCATGATCTTTGATCAACTTGAACTATGGTTGATTCCATGATTGAACTATGATTATGTTATGCGTGCACCTACTAACAGTTGTTAACATGTAGAACTAAATCATACGTGTGCTCTACACTTTCCTGTTAACTTATGCCAGTAAGTACTAATGATGTAATCACTTAAGAATTTCACTTAAGGTTTACATTTATGATATGTTCCAACTTGGTTGATTCACCATAATGTATGGTTCATCCAAGTTTGAATTTCATTATGATTTGATTCACCAATGGTTGTTTCCCAAATGATTGTATCCCATGTGTTTTGACTAATGTTCAATGATTTCCGGTTGTTCCCGAATCCTCACTTCAAATTCAATCGCCGAATTTTCCCTGACAAACCAAGATAAGCTTATATATAGGGTAAGCTCTCACCGACCCACCACTTACCTCAGCCCATCAGCGTTAATCCGCCGTTTGCATTTGAAGCTAAGATTCCAACTCTTGATTGATTATGATTGATTCATGATTTCTCTTGTTCCTTGATTCTGTTTATGATTGTGTAGACCATGGTCCTTAATTTACTAGAAACTAAGACCTTAGGTTTATGTATATGTGTCCTAGGTTAATCAACCTAGTTTCCCAATACTTAAAGTACTGAGCATAATGATTTCCTGTGAGAACTTCAACTAAAGAATACTGTTACACAGATTCTAAGTTATAAAGTTCCTATGATAATGAATCCATGATAATGATAACAATGACAAGGATTTCAAATCTAAGTTCTAAATTAATAGACCTCAACCTTTGAATTCCTATAGTGATATGACAAGGATCTCAAATCCAAGTTCTAAGTTAATAGATCTTGATCTTTGAATCCTATAATGAATATGACAAGGATCTCAAATCCAAGTTCTAAATTAATAGATCTTGACCTTTGAATCCTATAATGAATATGATAAGGATCTTAGATCAAAGATACTAAATTAATAGATCTTTGCCTCTAAATCCCATAATGAATATGACAAGGACTTTAGATCAAAGATATCAATCTTTGCCTCTAACTCCTATACTGAATATGACAAGAAATTCATATCAAAGATACTGATAATACAGATCTTTGCCTCTGAATTTCTATAATGATCTCTGTGTGAGAATTTCAGATCAAGGATACTAAGAATATAGATCCTTGCCTCTGAAATCCTTAAATGCATATGCGTGAGAATTTAATCCGGTTTCTAAAATTATAGAATTCCGGTTCAAATTCCTTGACTCGATGTCTAATCTTAGAAAAATGTCCCTAAGATCTTTCAAGCTTATTGTAGACTTAATGCTCACTTAAGTTACTTAGATCCTAAGTATCCTCAAGCCTATAGCACTTAGTCCTATTGGGTAGCTTAGGTTATAGTCTAGGTCATTAAACATTGGGTTTTTCCTAGTTCTCTACAACCTTGGCTCTGATACCAACCTGTCACACCCCTGCGCCGCGTGCGGAATCCACGGCGCGGTGACGTATGATCAGTTGAATCATGCACAAGTATTGAATAAGAACAACCACAATGGATTACTACATTTCATAATGTTTAGACAGTTGATTAGTTACAGACAATCTATCTACCACAAGTAAGACAACTACAGACCCAAAATATAGTTTACAAAATAAGACTCCAAACAAGACAATTAAACATTTAGGATTTAGTGAGTTTCTATTCCATCCTAGCATGTTTCTTCATCTTGTTCTATCTTAGAATGGTCTCCTTAGTTGTCCCTGAGAATGTCTTAAACCTGATTACCTGAAACACGTGAAAAGTAACTGTCAACTACAGACGTAGTTGGTGAGAACAATAGGTTTAAACATTTGTAAACATGAGTTATATGATATAAGACATAGGTAAGTTAAAGCATCATAAGATTCACACGGATGAGCTGCAACCCGAACTAACATCAAGTAAGAAAAATGAGTGTAAACAGTCCAATCACTGTTCGCACGAAAGCCAATAATATCAAGTCCCAAACCACGTTTGGAGTTAGATAATACGTCAGCAGTTTTGATAACCATATGACACCAGACCTGCAGTTGGCTTTTAAAAGCAAATTTAAAAGCCAACTCCATCCTGGATAAGAAAACAATGACACCAGACCTGCAGTTAGCTTTTAAAACAAATTTAAAAGCTAACTCCATCCTGGATAAGAAACAATGTGTCCGCTTTCCCTTGTTGTGATCACCCAGTACTAACGCTAATGAATATGATACTTGATGGGTTTATAAGTTTGTTTACAACAATGGACACCATGTTTATGAATCTTACTTTAACCGGATGTGTTAATGTCTTATTGAAAACCTGGATTTAACCCCACGAGTTGAATCCTTTGTTTATGTAACATGAAATGAATCTCTTGATTTGAATACCATGATGTGAACAACTTGACTTGAATACCATGTTTTGAACCAATGAATTTGAGTACCATATTGTGAACCACTTGTTTTGAATACCATGATGTGATGACCTTGTATAACAACAAGGTTTATAACAAAAGAAGAGTTTATGAAACCATTTATATAAAAACATTTAACCTTTAAAAGAAACAATTTATAAATCCTTTTTATTAATAAAAGTTTAACAGGGAATAATTTCCTTAAAACAGTTGACAGTTCCTTAAACAGTTGAAGAATCCCTTGGATTCATAAGATAAACTTGTAATGCTTATGAATACACATAAACTGTGCCATGAAACAAGATTGAAATAGCGGTTTTAATCACGTGTTCCACCCCAAAACAGTTATAAAACAGTAAAAGAGGGGCTAAAGTTCTCACCTGTCTGCAGTAGCCTCTGAACTTAAACAGATAGCAAATAGCAAACAGGACTTCTAATTGTCTCCTATAACATTGTAATCATACATAAGATATAGGATTTATAATTGTATAACTTGATTCATTGATTGACTTGTGTTCTCATGATTTGATTGTTGTGAAAACTTGAATGTTATGCTTTGAGTCATTTGATTGATCATGGGTCCAAGAAACTTATGAAATGCTCTTTGATGCATAATTCTTATGCATAAATGATATTTGCTCATGAATTTGATAGCCATTGATTACCATTTGTTGTGAAAAGATGTTCAATTGATTTCAAATATTTGTGATTATGAATTGATCTCTCGATTATGTTAAGTTATCACTTAACCTCTTCGTGATCAATTCACAATATCATAAGTCGAGGCCAACACAATTTGGGCCTTAAACCCATAAACCATGGGGCTTAACAAGACCATGGCCCACTTAGATCGACCATGGGCCAATTGAATGTGCTATTGGGCCAATTGAATATAGGTTTGGTCTCAACACATGTATATAGGCCTTGGAACAAGCTAAAGTTGATATTAAGCCAATTAAAGATTTTAATGGGCCGAAAGTCACTAATTGGGTCAAAGGAAATAACATGGGCCAACTATGATTGGTTTGGGCCGGATGGAATTAAATTGAGCTTACCCTCATGTGGACCGAAGTTTAATACTCAATTGGGCCATATACAATGGAGTTGGGCCGAGTATGGTGGGGTTGGGCCGAAAAACCAATGGGCTGCCATACTTGGCAGCGAACCCTTCATATTGGTGACCTAAGGTTCGGCCAACAATCATAACAAGGTTCGGCTCCTAGTGATAATAGACAAGTTCGGTCATAGGTTCGACAATCAGGGTTCGCAAGTCAGGCATGAGGGCTCGGCCAGGTCATACGGCTCATGATAGTTCGCTGCTAGTGATGACTGGACAAGGGTTCGCCTAAACCAATGGTTCGTCTGCATGGGCATAATCTAGAGGGTTCGTGGTATGCACAGGGGTTCGCCACACTGACCAACGAACCATACAAGGTTCGTTTGCATGCCCAGGGTTCGTGGATGTGATTAGGGTTCACTGTGCATGCCACGAACCATGCAAGGTTCGTGAAGGATCTTCATGTAGGGTTCGTGGGAGAGAACTGGTTCGTCGACAGCATGAAGGCTCGTGAGGACCCCTAGGGTTCGGCTGATAACACCACGAACCATGCAGGGTTCGTGAATCCTCATTAGGGTTCGGCCGGCTGAGGATGAAGGTTTGGTTGGTGATGCCACGAACCATGCAAAGGTTCGTGGGTTCCTTAGGGTTCGGCCATACTCAAACGAACCACGACAAGGTTCGTGCCTCAACATGAGGGTTCGGCAGCCACACCACCCAGCGAACCTGTGAACATGCGACCACCACTCTCCTCAAACCATGGATCTAGACCTCGATCTAAGTTGTAGTGACTTCGTGGAGGTTCGTTGTATGTGCGAATACAAGGTGGTGAAGTAAAAACCGGTTTTGGAGTCGGGTTTGAGCAAAACACGCAAACAACCAAATGAAAACCCTATTTCCCGAATCTTTCCAAGGCTCATACCTCGTTTTTGGCTGGATGGATCTGAGATATTCTTGTACTTTCGTGTAGAGAACGTTGAGAGCTTCGCTTGGGTTCGAGAATCACCGAAATCCGTCGAGAAACGAGCGAGATATTCACGTTTGAAGGTCGGTTTTCTAGAGAGAGAGAGGGTGAACGGTTTTGTAGTGGGAGAAAGGGTTGTTGAGGAATTAAATGAGGTTTTAAGCCTTGTTCAAGGCTTTTATAGCCCGTGTAGTATTCAGGTCCGTTTCGGTCGCTCGGTTTGCGTTTCCGGAACGTAACGCGTATTTTACGCGGTTTTAAATAATAAGAGTTAAACTCATTAAAATGATGAGTTTCAAAATTGTAAAAATATAAAATAATTAATATAATTATTTTTACTCTTCGTGCGTTGTCGGACCGTTAAACATTCACAATTACGTGTATACCCGCAATCGCGTACATTTTCCGATCGTATTAAATATTTAAAGTTGTTTAATCGTAATTATAAGTTCAACATTCGTACGATTATGGATCGTCACCCATAACTATACTCAGTCTCGCTTACAGATTACGATCTTTGTTGAATTAATTAAATGTCATAGTATTCGTCTCGACACTACGCACTAACACTAACCTGTTACACCGAACGCAGTATATATATAGGGCTCACTCTCGCTGCCCACCACTGTTTCGATATAACAAGTTACTGTTCTTGCTTAGTGAAATCGACTGTAAATAAATAATACATACTTGTTTTCTGATTACTAAGATCCTGTAACACACAAGCACACATTTTGAACATACGAATCACATTGATGAACTGAACCATGAATAGACACTGTTCTAACACTGTTTACAACTACATGACTATATGCACAAATGTTACAGGTAAGGAGTGGTATGTTGGTAACAAAAACTCAGACGGCCGTGGGCCGTAGTGATGTCGGTACCTCTAATGTTTCCAAAGGTAACAAACGAAAGTGGTTTGGCAAAACAAAGGCGAGAGCTCCAGCTGAAATCAACCAGAGCAAGGCAACCGTGAAAAATTTTGGTGCTGTTATTTCTGAGAAGAAAGGTTATACTGGACAGGAACCTAAATGTACTTGGTGTTCATTTCATCATACTGGAACATGTCCTACTTGTGCCAACTGTAATAGAGTTGGGCACTACACCAAGTATTGCAACTTGCCTGCTCGCCAACCGAACCAAGCACCCCGACAAATCATTCAAACAAATCGGTCATGCTACAAATGTGGAAGCCCTGACCATCTCATGCGAAACTGTCCAAACAATAACACCAATCCGGGAAATGAAGCTAGGGGGAGAGCTTTTCAGATTGGTGCGACCGAGGCAAGACATGATGCAAATATTGTCACTGGTACGTTTCTTCTTAATAATCTATACGCATCAGTTCTGTTTGACACGGGAGCAGATAAGAGCTTTATTTCTCCTGAATTTGCATCATTAATTTCATTGCCTACGATAGACCTAGAAACTCCTTATGTTATTGAACTTGCTAATGGCAAGTTAATCAAAACTAACAGTGTTATTCAAGGATGTTCCTTGAATCTGAATGATCATCTTTTCAATATCAATTTACTTCCTATTGAGCTTGGAAGCTTTGATGTCGTTTTCGGTATGGACTGGCTTTCTGATAACCAAGCGGAAGTTGTGTGTCAAAACAAGATGATCCGTATACCATTACCTAACGGTAATACACTGATAGTTCAAGGAGAACGAGCCGGTAGAAAACTTGGTATTATATCTTGTATGCGAGCTCAGAAATTCTTAAGGAAAGGCTATTATGCTTTTCTGGCACACGTGACTGAACACAATTCTTCACCCAAACAAATCACAGACATTCCAGTAGTCAAAGATTTTCCTGAAGTATTTCCTGAGGATATCTCAGGATTACCCCAGTGAGACACGTTGAATTTCGGATTGACTTGATTCCAGGTGCAGCACCTATTGCTAAAGCCCCGTATCGGCTTGCACCATCAGAAATGCAAGAACTTTCAGGTCAATTACAAGAACTGTTAGACAAAGGTTTTATCAGACCTAGTTTCTCACCCTGGGGAGCACCAATTCTATTTGTGAAAAAGAAGGATGGTTCGTTCAGGATGTGTATTGACTATCGGGAACTCAATAAACTGACAATCAAAAACCGTTATCCATTGCCACGTATAGATGATCTGTTTGATCAACTTCAAGGCGCTACTTACTTTTCAAAAATTGATTTAATATCCGGATATCATCAATTACGAGTGCACGAAGATGATGTTCCTAAAGCTGCATTCCGAACTCGGTATGGGCATTATGAATTTCTAGTAATGCCGCTTGGATTAACAAATGCACGTGCAGTTTTCATGGATCTGATGAATCGGGTATGTAGACCTTATCTGGATAAATTTGTGATTGTGTTTATTGATGATATTCTCATTTATTCTCGAAGCCAACAAGAACATGCTCAACACTTGAAATTCATCCTAGAACTTTTGGCACGTGAAAAATTATATGCAAAGTTCTCCAAGTGTGAGTTCTGGTTACGAGAAGTTCAATTTCTTGGTCATGTAGTGAATCAAAACGGTATTCAAGTGGATCCCAGTAAGATTCAAGCGGTGAAACAGTGGGAGGCTCCACGAACCCGACTGAAATACGTCAATTTTTGGGATTGGCAGGTTATTATCGCCGGTTTATCAAGAACTTTTCAAAGATAGCCTTGCCACTGATCACATTGACACAGAAAAATCAACCGTTTATATGGGATTCCCAACAGGAAGAGGCATTCCAACTGTTGAAACACAAACTCTATAACGCACCTATCTTGACATTACCGGAAGGTACTAATAATTTCGCAGTATATTGTGATGCTTTTTGTCAAGGTCTAGGGTGTGTGTTAATGCAAAACGATAAAGTGATTGCCTACGCTTCTCGACAATTAAAGGTACACGAGAAGAACTATACCACTCATGATCTAGAACTTGGTGCAGTGGTGTTTGCACTCAAGATCTGGAGACATTATTTATACGGAACCAAGTGTATGATATACACTGATCATAAAAGTCTCCAACATATTCTAGATCAGAAAATGCTGAATATGCGACAAAGGTGTTGGATTGAATTGTTGAACGATTACGACTGTGAGATTCGTTATCACCCAGGCAAAGCAAATGTCGTAGCTCATGCTTTAAGTCGCAAGGAACGAGTCAAGCCTTTACGTGTAAAAGCGTTAGGTATGACTATTCAAACCAGTCTGATTCCTCAGATCAAAGAAGCTCAGCAACAAGCTTTACAAGCAACAAACTATTCTGCTGAGGGACTGAGAGGATTAGACAAGAAACTCGAAAAGAAAGCTGATGGACTGTTGTATTTCAAAAACCGAATGTGGATTCCTTTATTCGGTAACTCTCGAACAGTTATCTTGGATGAGGCGCACAAATCCAGGTATTCTATTCATCCAGGTGCTGAGAAAATGTATAAAGATCTCAAAGATTTTTACTGGTGGTCTGGAAAGAAGAAACAAATAGCTGAATACGTGGATCGATGTCTAACATGTCTCAAAGTTAAGGCTGAACATCAACGACCTTCTGGGTTATTACAACAACCTGAGATTCCCATGTGGAAATGGGATCAGATCTCTATGGATTTCATCACTAAATTACCCAGAACATCACGTAATCACGACTCTATATGGGTTATCCTTGATCGCCTTACTAAATCTGCGCATTTCTTACCCATCCGAGAGGATTATTCTCTGGATCGACTTGCTAAACTCTATGTTAATGAGATTGTATCTCGACACGGAGTACCAATCTCTATCATCTCTGACAGAGATAGTCGATTTATGTCACGATTTTGGCAAACTCTTCAGAATGCTCTGGGCACGCAAATCAATATGAGCACAGCTTATCATCCACAAACTGACGGGCAGACTGAACGAACAAATCAAACTCTTGAAGACATGCTCAGAAGCTGTGTGATTGATTTTGGAGGTAGCTGGGATATTCATCTTCCACTTGTTGAATTTTCATACAATAACAGCTACCATACCAGTATTCAATGCGCTCCATTTGAAGCACTTTATGGACGCAAGTGTAGATCACCTATCTGTTGGTCAGAGGTCGGTGAAAGTCAAATCATAGGCCCAGAATTCATTCAGGAAACAACTGATAAGATCGCACTCATACAGGAACGAATTAAAGCTGCTCGCGATCGTCAAAAGAGTTATGCTGATAATCGTCGTAGACCGTTAGAATTCCAAGAGGTAATGGATCGAGAAATGAAAGTGCTGAAACGTAGTCGCATACCAATCGTTAAAGTGCGATGGATCTCGCAACGTGGGCCCGAATATACTAGGGAACGGGAAGATCAAATGAAATCAAAGTACCCACATCTATTCTCATAAACGATTGTCCTAATGTAAGTCTTCACTAAATTTCGGGACGAAATTTCTCTAACAGGAGGAGGCTGTGACAGTTGCAAACGAGAATTACGTCATCAATGACGTGGGAACATTTGATCATTCTAGAAATCCACGTTGATTTAATAATTGTAATTGCTATAGGTTGATAGTACACGAAAAATGATGAAAGTAGGCGAAAACCGTGCACAAAACGAAGTCCTGGATTGCCTGGAATCGAAAAACGAAGAAAAATTTCTAAGTATTGGTCGAAAGGGCTTATCGCGGTACGCGGAGGGGGGATTCAGAGTCCTTCGCGGTACGCGATGAATGTAAATATCTGAAAAATCCCGAAAAACTTCGCGGTACGCGAAGCCCAAATTGGCCTCCCGCCGCGGTACGCGACGGGTATGGCGGTGGAATGATCTGATCTATTTCATCAGATTCATGCAGAAGTTTATTCATTTTATCTTTTTTGAACTCAGATGCTCAAGACACCCAACAGACGACCTTTTGATCATCAAATCACCATTTTCAAGCCTTTCAATCGCGTGGATCATCCCATAGATCATCTCTACAAGATCTGATCATTGTTTTGAAGTCAGAAATCCGTCAGATTAGGTAATGATCCGTTTAAACTTTCTGGTTTGATTTTGATTGATTAGATCTTGATTTTGAACGTAATGGAATAGTTAGGATTGTTGATTATTGCCTAGATGATGGCTAGGATTGATTATAAACAAAGAACACGAAGTTTTAACGGTTAAATCCTTGTTTTGATCCGTTGTAATGCCCGGTTTGCATGAAACCATACCCATGATTATAATGGTTTAATCCATTTGATTATAACAATGTAGGTGATTAGTCGGGTTAATCCTTGAAATGCAAGGTTAAATCCAAGTGTTTCAAACTAATCACAACCATTAACATACTCATTGGAACGATTATCTGATGTTTATGATAACGGTCAGATTAGTATGTTAAACATGGTTATTACACCTATCCTGATGCTACATTGTGATATTTCATGATAATTGGGTAATCAATAACAAGGATTGATCATTCCTAAGCCATTAAATTATCTAGAAACTGTTACAGTATCATAATCAACAACATTAACTATTTGGTTAATCTAGGATTATTCTAATTAATCAAGAGTGTCATCAACCTTGTAATAGGAATCTAATGCAATGTAGATTCCTACATTATCATACATTGTATGATATAATACTTAATATCGGTTTGATGACTTTCAAGACAATGTCTTTGACATTGAACGTTCAGAACGATCTAATCAGTAAACTAGAATATAAATAATTCATTAAATATAACTAAATGCAGAATCATCTCTTTATTATCAGTTGGGAGATATTTTGCTACTTATATATCGTCAGGTGAGTCTCGTACAACCCCTTTTCTTTTTACTGTCTTACAAACATCGGGGTAACTCTGCAAACTGTTTTCTCAACATATGATATGCATCACTGATATCTGTGTGATTTCATGTGACTTTTGTGTGATTTCATGAGATTTTGCCGTTAGTAACTCTATCACAGTATCAAAAGTCCTCATCTCTTGAAGTGTCTCTAGTGAACCCATGTGGGGCTGAACAGGAATCATTGATAGTACTATTGGCTGACAACCCATTCGCTGGGAGAATTGCATCTCCCCTGGTGTGAATGTTTGGTACCTGTTTCCATAACAACTTTCTTAATGTTAGTGATAGACATTAAGATCATGAGGCACTAAGATATTTACCGACGGGTAGTATCTTCATGAACGTACAACTGTCCGAAAGGAACTAGATACGGGTCCCATGGTTATCCGGAGATGAACTTTTTGAGAATTTACATTTCATATCATCTTGTTTAAATAAACTGTCGAACTCACCAGCTTTGTGCTGACGGTATAAACTCAACATTTTTGCAGGGCAACAGTGACGACACGATGAGGGTGCACATCACACTTTTGTAATTAAGGGATGTTAGATTGTATACTAAACTAAACTGTAATGTTGATGTATTTACGAAACCTTTGTAATATATTTATTTTAAGTGAATCTGTGTGCTGTGATATCGGTTCAAGTAAGTCACACCTCATCTCTGAGACATCACCACTATGCTTCCGCAACCATATCAGAGTATATAGTGACATCATTATAGGTGACGAGAGGTGGGGGTGTGACAGGTTTCGACAGGAACAAGAAGGTGGTGGGGAATAGTGATCTAGAAGACTTCCTTCAAGGTTCTTGAGCTTCAATGGGGCCTTCAGTGGCTTCCAAGAGCTGTTACAGGGGTCTGGAGGTTGAAGATGGTCGAATGGTTGCGTGCTCTGCCGAAGATATGAGTGTAATAGGTAGCCTAGCCATCATTTGTCTTGGATTTATATGATTTTGTCGACTGGTCGGCTTCGCGTACCGCGATGGGGCCTCCAATTCTTCTCCGCGTACCGCGGCGGATTTCGGGAGTCAACCCCCGCGATGTAGGTCACGCACCGTGACGATGCTCCTTGTTGGGCCATCGCGTACCGTGTTGGGCCCCTGGAGAGCCCAATAAGCCTATTTTAATGGGTTTGGTCCGTTCGTCGCTGTTTTCACGTCTGTGAACTATCGTTTGGCTTCGTTTGAACTCCAAGTTCAATGTGGGAGTGTTTCGTGAGGTTTCGAGTGTTGTGCTACACAATGTGTAATATGTTCACCAACGTTCGTGTGTTTTGACACGTGTGTGCTGTTTGTTGATAATTCCTCGAATTATCTAGTCGTGTGTCGGTGTTCGTACTGTCGTGCCACGTGTCACACTAAATTAAACTAATTCTAGTGCCACGTGTACATAAATCATTTAAATAAACATTTAAATAAAATCAAAGCTGACCTGGAAATTACGGGGTGTCACATCCTCCCCTTGTTAGAAAGAATTTCGTCCCGAAATTCAACTCGTGTTGCCAGTGTTTGTCTGTTCCGCGAACAGGTGTGGGTACTTTTGTTTCATCTGGTCTTCACATTCCCACGTGAATTCCGGTCCTCGTCGCGAATTCCATCGCACTTTCACAATCGATATTTTACTGAGTTTGAGCTTCTTGGTTTCCCGGTCCATAATCTCCACCGGTTCCACAACGAAGTTCAATTGTTCGTCTGTAACACCCCGACCGGCGGCGGAATCGTCGGGATGCCACGAGGGATGTGTAGATTGTTCAAAAGCTTGTGGGCATCTAAATCAAATCATCATATATCATTTAAGCAAACAACATAATTACACAAAAATCATGTTCAGTATGAATCAGTTACATCAATTACACAAAAGAATTAGTTAAACTAACTAAACTCTAACTGCCAGAAATTTAGTTAATTAACTAAGTCCAAGAGCCTATATGATGATGTCCAAAATAGAAGAGATCCTCTCTTCATTCCTACTTGTCTCCATCACCTGAAACATGTAAGAAAATCAAGTGTCAACTACAAAAGTAGTTGGTGAGTAATCATAAGTTTTTATATTTAAAAATGTTTTAGTAAAATGAGTTTGTAAGTTTATGCTTAAAAATGGTTTTATAAAATGTTTTGTTTAAAACGAGTTTAAAACTTATGATCTTCTTGAGAAAATCCATATGAATACCTGTATGAGATAATCCAACACACATCCATCAATTCAACAATCAAACACATACACAATCACATAACCACATAACCAAATCAGTCCTAGCCAATCACAAATAATCATAATTAAATATACTTAATCAATCCACAAACTAATCAACCAATCTCATCAATCATATTCTCAAATAATGTTCGTGACTATACATGATCATTTTGTAATTGACATAAGTTAATTACATGATTCATGGAGTGGTCGCTAACCACGTGACAATACATGAAGTCAAAGCAATTAACCGAAGTCAAGAGCAATACTTCACGGATGTGGAAACCCTCCACGTGACAATACATGAAGTCAAAACAAATAACCGAAGTTAAAAGTAATGATTTCACGGAGTATGAGACAATACATGTAATCTTTGTTATTAACCGAAGTCAATAACAATGTTTACACGGATTTATAATAATCAGTGATAATCCATAATAATGATAATTCATAATAGTGAATATCATAATGATAAACAGGTATTATCCTTGTGTTATCAAAATAATACTTAAACCGGTATACATGTTTCACCTCCGAGTTTTAAAACTAAAATAGTTTAAAGAAAGGGAGGTTATGAGAACTCACCTGAAGTCCTTAGATTATGTGTTCTCTTGTTATGCGCGCTCGCGTGCGTAACTCAAGTCAACTCAACAATCTGTGATTATTGTGTATTTGTGATCATAAGTATATGCGTTTTATTCTAACCAATTATCCATAAGTGTTAACTTTTAATCACTAAGTATTAACTTAGTTTATTTATTCTAAGATAAGTTGTTACCCTTAGGGTTTTATTAACATTTGTCTCAAAGTTTAACTCACTTGTTACCTCTTTTATTATTGTCAATTGATGAGAAATCTTAAAGTCCTTGGTATGGACTCATAAATAGGTACGTGTTAAGATAATGATCCTATCACACATACCTATACTCACATGCATGACTCCATGCAAACCACCATCATAACTCAATTCATTATATCTACTTATTTAAATAAAAGTGTATTTAAAGTATCTATGTAAGGTGTTAGCCTTGTCCCACCAAATCCAATACATGTGTAGTTCATAGTTTTTAAGAACTTGTATCTAGAGAGAGAAAAGGTGATGGTTTGATGTGCTCACGCATGCATGTACATGTGTATATATATATATATATCCGATAATGTCGTTTACTTATCCTAAAACTCCTAATTAAATAAAACTATGTTGTATTACTCCATAGGGCAGCGAACCCTTTAGGTTAAAGCCCAAGGTTCGGCCCTCAATAGAAGCAAGGTTCGTGTATAGCTCATGCAGGGTTCGTAGGTGAGTTACAGCCCATGAGGGTTCGCTAGTACATGGTTCGACCCTAAAATGATCAAGGGTTCGGCCTATGGTTCGCTACTTCAGCAATGGTTCGTGGGTGAGGGTTCGCTGCATGCATGGGTTATGGTTCGTTCAAGGGAGTTGGCTAGGGTTCGTGGCTCATGTAGTATCCCTAGGTTCGTCGTAATTCAGGATGGTTCGTCTGGGTATACAAAGGTTCGGCAATTAGGGTTTTTCAGGGTTAGGTCCACGAACCCTATAGGTTCGGCCCATCCCTGCGCGTGAATGCAGGTTCGTCGACCTGCTTCAGCCACCACCGAATCCTATTGCTACCATTCCGAGCACCCTTCATGGTGACCTGTTATAGTCGTTACCCTAGCCTCTATGCTACTCGAGTTAGTGATTTAAAGTGATAATTTCGGATTATACAAACCAAACATATACCCAATCATCTTAGAGCAAGAAACCGAAATAAAACATAAGATCTACCTCGAATTGCCGATCAAATGCAGGTTTTCTTCGTATCCCCTTGTTCTCCTCGATCACACGAACGCGTGGGCGCCAAGATCTCCCGATTTTGTCAAGAAACGAGCCCGAAATGTTAGAGAGAAGTTAGAGAGAGAAAGGGTGGGCGTTTTTGTGAGTTAGTGAGAGAAAGATGAAGATGGAAATGAGAAAGAAGAGGCTACATCTTCTTTCTTATATCGCGTGAAATCCCCGTGTGCTCGGTCCCGTTTTTATCGCGATAAAACAAAATAAAGACTCGGTTTTTCTCGTTTAAACATATTTAAATATAAAGTGTTTAAATAATAATATGGTTTCATTAATTATCATGATTTCTAAATACACTTTGTCTCGTAACAGATCTCGTTTAATACGCGTGGAACGTAACAACATGCTCGGTTTTCTAATGTAACATATTTAAAACAATAAATCGTTTTAAATAAATTAGTTTTGTTTAATTAAAATAAGCTTAAATAAATTGTTTCGTAAATCGCTTTCGTTTCCTTATCGCTAATTAATTATTTAAATAAATTAATTTATTCGAAAACATCTTAGGTTGTGATTCCTAATAAATATTCTTAGTTTCCATTTATTAGATTAATATCGTTTGATAATATTTAATTATCTCGTCGAAACACGTTACTCGCGTACGTATTCGTAAAGATCGTCACCTTTGCGAATCCGATGCTCGTACCGTATTTCGATTTGAATTATTATTTATGGAATATCCTTTCAGTATATTATTCTTAATAATTATATTCGTGTGAATCGTCACCCACGCGAATACATTTATTAAGTTAATATCTCTGAATTAATATTCGCGCTTAGATAATGTCCGTAACCTCACCATCGCGTAATAAATTCTCATTATTTATCATCTTTAATATTATCAATTCCCAAACCAAAACCCACTAAACCCTAGTCAATGACACATCCATGATGGACCGAAATATGCATATATATAGGGCATATGTAAGGGTCAGTCGCAACTGCCCTAGCCACCGTCCCACCGCTATTTCGATAAACCATGACCATGGGTCCTTGACTACGTTTAGTAACCAGACTCAAATAACTACCAGTTCTAACCCAAATCCAATCTCAGACCATTAATCCATCATCATCAATAATAAGTAACTGCGATAAACACTACGGGTCTGTTTAGTTGAATTACAACTAAACTTTCCGTGGTTTGCGCGTATAATAAATTATGAACATGCATACCAGTACAGTGATAATATCAGTAATGAATATCATTAATTCATAATCATTAATAAGTAATAAATCTCCGGTCGTAACAGTACATTCGTACGGATGTACGGACGTACGGACAACCGAAAGTACAGTGATGTTACAGTCTCCCCTAGTTAAAGGAATTTCGTCCCGAAATTCAACTTGGAGTGACCGTAGTAAATAAATGTGGGTACTTAAGCTTCATCTGATCTTCCCGCTCCCATGTGAATTCTGGACCCCGCTTCGATTCCTAACGTACTTTGACAATTGGAATTCTACTGCGTTTGAGCTGTTTAACCTCACGATCCATTATCTCCACTGGTTTTTCAACAAAGTGCATGGTATCATCGATACGAATGTCATCGAGTGGTACCTGAAGATCTTGATCAGCTAATCACTTTCTTAGATTGGACACGTGGAACGTCGGGTGCACGTTACTAAGTTCATTAGGAAGTTCTAATTTGTAAGCAACCTTCCCAATCCGTTCGAGGATTTTAAAAGGGCCTACATAACGCGGAGCAAGCTTTCCTTTCTTCCCGAATCGCACAACACCTTTCCAAGGCGACACTTTAAGTAAAACCATATCTCCCACTTCAAACTCTAAAGGTTTTCTTCGTTTATCCGCGTAGCTCTTCTGTCGACTGCGAGCAGCTAACAGATTGTCGCGGATTTGGCGGATTTTGTCAGTCGTCTCCTGTATAATCTCGGGACCAGTGATTTGCGAATCGCCAACCTCGGTCCAACAAATAGGTGACCGACATCTCCTGCCATAAAGAGCTTCAAACGGTGCCATACCAATGCTCGCGTGATAACTGTTGTTATACGAGAACTCAACCAATGGTAGATGGCTATCCCAATTGCCACCGAAATCGATGACACAAGCTCTTAACATGTCTTCCAATGTCTGAATCGTTCGCTCCGTTTGACCATCCGTTTGAGGATGATAAGCGGTGCTAAGATCCAGTCTTGTTCCAAAAGCTTCATGAAGTGATTCCCAAAATCGTGCCGTGAAACGAGCATCACGGTCCGATATTATGCTTAAGGGAATACCATGTCGACTAACGATCTCATCAATGTAAATACGAGCTAACTTCCGCACAGGGTAAGTTTCGCGTATCGGTAAGAAATGAGCCGACTTTGTCAATCTATCAACTATCACCCAAATGCTATCTTTACCGTTTGCGGTTCGTGGGAGTTTAGTAATGAAATCCATGGAGATATTCTTCCACTTCCACATTGGTATTTCAGGTTGTATTGACAATCCAGAAGGTCGCTGGTGTTCTGCCTTGACTTTAGCACAGTTAAGGCACTTAGACACATATTCAGCAATCTCCTTCTTCATTCCAGGCCACCAGTACAAGTCCCTAAGGTCTCGATACATCTTGTCAGAACCTGGATGGATTGAGTAACTAGACTTATGGGCTTCATTCATAATCACCATCCTGAGATCACCCCTGTTCGGTATCCACAACCGGTTCAAGTAATACATCAAACCATCATCCTTAGTTTCCAATAAAATTTCAGCCCCGCAGGACATCTCATTTTTCAAGTCATCTTGAGCTAATGAGTGTTGTTGGGCTGTGAGAACATCAATTCGGAGATTATTGTGCACTCGAACACTATGGATTTGAACTTGACTTTTGCGACTAAGCGCGTCTGCTACTACATTCGCCTTACCAGGATGGTAGCGAATTTCACAGTCATAATCATTCAACAGTTCAACCCATCTCCGTTGTCTCATATTGAGTTCTTTCTGATTGAGAATATGTTGCAAGCTTTTATGATCAGTGAACACTACACACTTAGTGCCATAAAGATAGTGTCTCCATATCTTCAAGGCAAACACGACTGCACCAAGTTCCAAGTCGTGTGTGGTGTAGTTCTTCTCGTGAATCTTCAATTGTCTTGATGCATAAGCCACAACCCTTCCCCGTTGCATGAGAACACAACCGAGACCTAAGTTGGATGCATCACAATAAACCACAAAATCATCATTTCCATCAGGCAATGTCAAGACAGGAGCATCAAAAAGTTTCTGCTTCAAAGTCTGGAATGCCTCTTTTTGCTTTGGTCCCCACTCATATAGTCTATTCTTTTGAGTCAAAGCAGTGAGAGGGACAGCAATCCTGGAGAAGTTCGATATGAACCGCCGATAGTAACCGGCAAGTCCAAGGAACGATCGAATCTCCGTCGGTGTCTTCGGTGTACTCCAATTCTTCACAGCATCGATCTTCGCAGGATCCACGTGAACACCGTATTCGTTGACTATGTGTCCCAGAAATTGAACTTCCTTAAGCCAAAATTCACATTTGGAGAATTTGGCATACAGTCGCTCCTCTCTTAGGATCTCCAAAACCAACTTAAGGTGTTTCTCGTGTTCTTCCTTGGTCTTTGAGTAGATCAAAATATCATCAATAAATACAATCACGAATTTATCCAAGTATGGCCTGCAAACACGGTTCATGAGGTCCATGAAAACCGCAGGTGCATTGGTAAGGCCGAAAGGCATTACTAAAAACTCATAGTGGCCATATCTGGTTCTGAAAGCAGTCTTGGGAATATCATCATCATGTACACGAAGCTGATGATACCCAGACCTAAGATCTATCTTTGAAAACCATGCCGAGCCTTGAAGCTAATCGAAGAGATCGTCGATACGCGGCAGTGGATATCGATTCTTGATTGTGAGTTTGTTCAACTCGCGGTAGTCGATGCACATTCGGAATGACCCGTCCTTCTTCTTGACAAACAGGACCGGTGCACCCCATGGCGAATGGCTCGGGCGAATGAATCCTTTATCGGTAAGTTCTTGCAGCTGGCTCGCCAATTCTTGCAACTCCGAAGGCGCAAGTCTGTAGGGAGCTTTGGCGACTGGGTTCGCACCAGGTACTAAATCGATTCGGAACTCAACTTGACGTTCTGGTGGAAGACCCGGCAAATCATCTGGAAATACTTCCGGAAAATCTCGTATCACTGGAACATCTTCAATTCTCTTTTCTTTCTCTTTCTTCTCCACAATATGAGCTAGAAATGCTACACATTTCTTTCTAAGGTACTTGTGTGCTTTAGTGCAAGACATCAGCTTAAGACCTTTACTAGCAGTTTCTCCAAATATTCTCAAAGTTTTCACCCGAAGGTAAGGGAATACGAATATACTTTTCATGGCATACAATCTCCGCCTTGTGGGTGGCTAACCAATCCATGCCTATGATAACATCAAAGCTACCAAGATGCATAGGTATAAGATCAATTGGGAAAACGTGATCATTTAAGTTCACCGTACATCCAACGATAATAGTGTCAATATCAGTAATGTTTCCGTCAGCCACTTCCATGTTAAACGGTTTATCTAAATATGTACGTGTTCTACCAAGCAAGCATTCAAAATCATATGAAACGAAACTCCTATCGGCACCAGAATCAAACAAGACAGATGCATAAGAGTTGTTGATCAGATATGTACCGTTGACGACGTCCTGGTTGGCTTGAGCAGCTGGAGCATTCAACTGGAAAGCCCGGCCTCTTGCCACCCTTTGATTATTTCCGGTCAACTTTGGGCATTGATTTCTGAAGTGACCCACTTCACCACACTCATAGCAGGCTCTTGCCTGCGCTTGAGGTACCTGGCGAACGGGTACCGCTGGTATAGGTTGTGCATGCGGAGCTGGTAGTGCAAGCGGTGCTTGTTGCATCCTTTGTGCTTGCGGTGTACTCCGACAGACGTTAGCAAAATGACCAAACTTGCCCCAGTTATTACAGACGCGACAAGGCAAGTTCGGGGCGTGATGATATCGGCAGGTATTACACTGAGGAGTGTTCCCAGTAAAATTCCTGGCAGTTGAATTGTTTGATGATTGCTGCGCAGACTTGGCAGCAGGAGTAGCGACCATGAAGTTTCTGGTCTTTCTCTTCTTGTTGCTGCTTTTGGATGAGCTAGCAGCTTCAGACTTGACTTCAGTTTTGACTTCCTTTGCAGCAGTCTTGGTGTCAGTCTTCTTGTATCCTTTCCTAGTGAGTGTTCCATTCCTCACATGATTATCAGTAAGAGTTGCAGATAATCGGATTGCAGCCTCAAGTGTTTTGGGATTGCTCCCGTAGACTGTATCCTGAATCTGTACCGGCAGTCCGCCGATATATTTCTCAATCGCCCTCTCCAAGGGTGTCACCATATGAGGCACTAGCAGACTATACTCATGGAATTGAGTATTGTAGATGACGTTCTCGCCACTATCTTGTTTGAGTTCCCAGAACTCAGTCTCCAGTTTCCTCATCTCGCTTCTAGGACAGAATTCAGTGGTCATCAGATTCTTGACCTCTGTCCATGTCAGTGCTAAGGCAGCATCCACTCCCCTAGTTCGTTTTTCCCCATTCCACCAAGTCAGTGCTCTCTTTTGGAAAACACTGGTGGCATAGCGAACTTTCAGATTTTCGGGACATTCGCTGTTGATGAAGGTGTTCTCCATACTCTCGAACCACTGCAGCAGACCAGTGGCCGACTCAGCACCCGTGAATTTCAGGGGGTTGCAGGAATTGAAGTGTTTGAATGTGCAAGTTGTCTGGTTTGCACCACCTCTGTTCTGGTTGATATTCTGGTTAGCCTGAGTCAGTTGGCTCACCAATCCAGAAATAAGTGTGGCTAACTCTTGTATGCCAGAGTTGGCATTACCGTTGTTAGCATCCCCACTGTTTGAGTCATCTTCGTTGTGACGGCGAGGCGGCATGTTTCTGAGAAATTAGAAACATGTTACTACCGTTTACAACGTAAGTCATACAAACAATGGTCAATTGAGTTTATTTTAAACAGGTAGGATTACATATAGGAACTATATTTATTTCCTATCTGTTATTTAAACTCATAATGTCTATAAATTTGCCTAGTATTATTCTAAGTGTCCTAGTTGGTCATAACTAGTGTTAGCTAACTATTCCTAGGTCCTATACATTCCTCACCCTATACTAACACTGACAACCTCCCAATGCAATGCAACAAGCTTATATATAGGGCATATGCAGAGGTAGATCGCAATCTCCCCTACACCGTCCCACCACCGTTCCATTGCACCACGATTATGCCCTTGTTAGCATTTAGGGTGTGTTATGTATCTTACCATAACCTCACTTCACTACCCTTATCCTTGGTAGGATAATTTTGAGTGAAGTGGTCTCTAGTTCCCTTGGGCAATTAGGTTCGCCTAATGTCTAAGTTCACCTGACATGTAGGTTTACCTATTTCTAAGTTCACCTAATGTCTAAGTTCACCTGACATTAAGTTTCCCCCAATTGTCTAAGTTCACTAAAGTCCATGTCAATCCCAATGTCAATAATCATCAATGAGGGCTCATATCATCACAAAGTGCTCTTATTGTCACTAAGTGTTCATATCCTCCCTATAGTTTATTCTCATCAAGTGTCCATACCATCACTAAGTGTTAGTATCATCACTATGCGTTTATATTACCACCAAGTGTCTATATCATCACCCAAGTCCATATTTCATCACTAATCGCTCATACCGTTCATTAATCCTATGCACCCTACGTGTCCAATCCGTATTTTTTATAAGTGAATTTATAAGTGTTTATCAAGTGTGATCATCCAAAGTGTCAATCCAAACCAACCTTAACCAACAGACCATCAACATCCATCTCACAATAATTCCTAGTAATATCCTAAGTTCCTGACACTGACAGACCCCCAATATACTACAAATGGTATATGTATAGGGCATATGTAGGGGTCAGTCGCAACTGCCCCAGCCACCGTCCCACCACCTTTGTAGTATACCACGAGTGTGTCCTTGTCTGGAGTTTATAGATCAAACAGATAATTCCTAAGGCAAGCAATTCATAAACAATTAATTTCCTAAGCAAATAATTTCCCAAACGGGTAGTTCCCACATTCTTCAATACTGACATCCACCTAATGTACCGTAATTGGTATATATATAGGGCATATGTAAGGGTCAGTCGCAACTGCCCTAGCCAACGTCCCACCACCTTTACGATACACCACGTGCATGTCCTTATCGAATCATTAGGGCACACGTAAGCAAGAAATTAATAAGCAGCATATGTAATCAGATGTATATCAGAAGTTCAGTTAACATGTAATAAACACATAAGCATGAAATCCTGAGTATACTAACTAGTGTATGAAATTAATTCATACTAGGGTATCCTATGGTTATAGACTAGGTCAACCATTTCTAGTAACCTAATTCCCTATAACCCAGGCTCTGATACCAATCTGTAACACCCCGACCGACGGCGGAATCGTCGGGATGCCACGAGGGATGTGTAGATTGTTCAAAAGCTTGTGGGCATCTAAATCAAATCATCATATATCATTTAAGCAAACAACATAATTACACAAAAATCATGTTCAGCATGAATCAGTTACATCAATTACACAAAAGAATTAGTTAAACTAACTAAACTCTAACTGCCAGAAATTTAGTTAATTAACTAAGTCCAAGAGCCTATATGATGATGTCCAAAATAGAAGAGATCCTCTCTTCATTCCTACTTGTCTCCATCACCTGAAACATGTAAGAAAATCAAGTGTCAACTACAAAAGTAGTTGGTGAGTAATCATAAGTTTTTATATTTAAAAATGTTTTAGTAAAATGAGTTTGAAAGTTTATGCTTAAAAATGGTTTTATAAAATGTTTTGTTTAAAACGAGTTTAAAACTTATGATCTTCTTGAGAAAATCCATATGAATACATGTATGAGATAATCCAACACACATCCATCAATTCAACAATCAAACACATACACAATCACATAACCACATAACCAAATCAGTCCTAGCCAATCACAAATAATCATAATTAAATATAGTTAATCAATTAACAAACTAATCAACCAATCTCATCAATCATATTCTCAAATAATGTTCGTGACTATACATGATCATTTTGTAATTGACATAAGTTAATTACATGATTCATGGAGTGGTCGCTAACCACGTGACAATACATGAAGTCAAAGCAATTAACCGAAGTCAAGAGCAATACTTCACGGATGTGGAAACCCTCCACGTGACAATACATGAAGTCAAAACAAATAACCGAAGTTAAAAGTAATGATTTCACGGAGTATGAGACAATACATGTAATCTTTGTTATTAACCGAAGTCAATAACAATGTTTACACGGATTTATAATAATCAGTGATAATCCATAATAATGATAATTCATAATAGTGAATATCATAATGATAAACAGGTATTATCCTTGTGTTATCAAAATAATATTTAAACCGGTATACATGTTTCACCTCCGAGTTTTAAAACTAAAATAGTTTAAAGAAAGGGAGGTTATGAGAACTCACCTGAAGTCCTTAGATTATGTGTTCTCTTGTTATGCGCGCTCGCGTGCGTAACTCAAGTCAACTCAACAATCTGTGATTATTGTGTATTTGTGATCATAAGTATATGCGTTTTATTCTAACCAATTATCCATAAGTGTTAACTTTTAATCACTAAGTATTAACTTAGTTTATTTATTCTAAGATAAGTTGTTACCCTTAGGGTTTTATTAACATTTGTCTCAAAGTTTAACTCACTTGTTACCTCTTTTATTGTTGTCAATTGATGAGAAATCTTAAAGTCCTTGGTATGGACTCATAAATAGGTACGTGTTAAGATAATGATCCTATCACACATACCTATACTCACATGCATGACTCCATGCAAACCACCATCATAACTCAATTCATTATATCTACTTATTTAAATAAAAGTGTATTTAAAGTATCTATGTAAGGTGTTAGCCTTGTCCCACCAAATCCAATACATGTGTAGTTCATAGTTTTTAAGAACTTGTATCTAGAGAGAGAAAAGGTGATGGTTTGATGTGCTCACGCATGCATGTACATGTATATATATATATATATATATATATATATCCGATAATGTCGTTTACTTATCCTAAAACTCCTAATTAAATAAAACTATGTTGTATTACTCCATAGGGCAGCGAACCCTTTAGGTTAAAGCCCAAGGTTCGGCCCTCAATAGAAGCAAGGTTCGTGTGTAGCTCATGCAGGGTTCGTAGGTGAGGTACAGCCCATGAGGGTTCGCTAGTACATGGTTCGACCCTAAAATGATCAAGGGTTCGGCCTATGGTTCGCTACTTCAGCAATGGTTCGTGGGTGAGGGTTTGCTGCATGCATGGGTTAAGGTTTGTTCAAGGGAGTTGGCTAGGGTTCGTGGCTCATGTAGTATCCCTAGGTTCGTCGTGATTCAGGATGGTTCGTCTGGGTATACAAAGGTTCGGCAATTAGGGTTTTTCAGGGTTAGGTCCACGAACCCTATAGGTTCGGCCCATCCCTGCGCGTGAATGCAGGTTCGTCGACCTGCTTCAGCCACCACCGAATCCTATTGCTACCATTCCGAGCACCCTTCATGGTGACCTGTTATAGTCGTTACCCTAGCCTCTATACTACTCGAGTTAGTGATTTAAAGTGATAATTTCGGATTATACAAACCAAACATATACCCAATCATCTTAGAGCAAGAAACCGAAATAAAACATAAGATCTACCTCGAATTGCCGATCAAATGCAGGTTTTCTTCGTATCCCCTTGTTCTCCTCGATCACACGAACGCGTGGGCGCCAAGATCTCCCGATTTCGTCAAGAAACGAGCCCGAAATGTTAGAGAGAAGTTAGAGAGAGAAAGGGTGGGCGTTTTTGTGAGTTAGTGAGAGAAAGATGAAGATGGAAATGAGAAAGAAGAGGCTACATCTTCTTTCTTATATCGCGTGAAATCCTCGTGTGCTCGGTCCCGTTTTTATCGCGATAAAACAAAATAAAGACTCGGTTTTTCTCGTTTAAACATATTTAAATATAAAGTGTTTAAATAATAATATGGTTTCATTAATTATCATGATTTCTAAATACACTTTGTCTCGTAACAGATCTCGTTTAATACGCGTGGAACGTAACAACATGCTCGGTTTTCTAATGTAACATATTTAAAACAATAAATCGTTTTAAATAAATTAGTTTTGTTTAATTAAAATAAGCTTAAATAAATTGTTTCGTAAATCGCTTTCGTTTCATTATCGCTAATTAATTATTTAAATAAATTAATTTATTCGAAAACATCTTAGGTTGTGATTCCTAATAAATATTCTTAGTTTCCATTTATTAGATTAATATCGTTTGATAATATTTAATTATCTCGTCGAAACACGTTACTCGCGTACGTATTCGTAAAGATCGTCACCTTTGCGAATCCGATGCTCGTACCGTATTTCGATTTGAATTATTATTTATGGAATATCCTTTCAGTATATTATTCTTAATAATTATATTCGTGTGAATCGTCACCCACGCGAATACATTTATTAAGTTAATATCTCTGAATTAATATTCGCGCTTAGATAATGTCCGTAACCTCACCATCGCGTAATAAATTCTCATTATTTATCATCTTTAATATTATCATTTCCCAAACCAAAACCCACTAAACCCTAGTCAATGACACATCCATGATGGACCGAAATATGCATATATATAGGGCATATGTAAGGGTCAGTCGCAACTGCCCTAGCCACCGTCCCACCGCTATTTCGATAAACCATGACCATGGGTCCTTGACTACGTTTAGTAACCAGACTCAAATAACTACCAGTTCTAACCCAAATCCAATCTCAGACCATTAATCCATCATCATCAATAATAAGTAACTGCGATAAACACTACGGGTCTGTTTAGTTGAATTACAACTAAACTTTCCGTAGTTTGCGCGTATAATAAATTATGAACATGCATACCAGTACAGTGATAATATCAGTAATGAATATCATTAATTCATAATCATTAATAAGTAATAAATCTCCGGTCGTAACAGTACATTCGTACGAATGTACGGACGTACGGACAACCGAAAGTACAGTGATGTTACATCGTCGATCTGTATCTCCTCAAGAGGTATAACAAGTGTCTCATCAGACAGGCACTTTTTGAGGTTCGAGATGTGAAATACATTGTGAACGCTGCTCAGCTCATCTGGCAGGTTTAGCTCGTAGGCCACCGAGCCTATGCGTTTAGTGATCTCGAAAGGTCCAATGTAGCTTGGGTTTAACTTACCTCATTTGCCAAACCGTATGACCCCCTTCCAGGGCGAGACCTTGAGTAACACTCTGTCTCCCACCTGGAATTCTAACGGTTTGCATCGTCTGTCGGCGTAGCTTTTCTGTCTGTCTCGAGCTGCTGCCATTCGTTTACGTATCTGCACGATTTTCTCCGTCGTTTCGTGCACAAGCTCTGGGCCGGTCAGTTGGCTGTCCCCAACTTCAGCCCAGCAGATGGGTGATCGACACTTACGCCCGTACAGTGCCTCGAATGGTGCAGCTTGGATGCTAGTGTGGTGGCTGTTGTTGTACGAAAACTCAACTAACGGTAGATGAGTTTCCCAGCTACTTCCAAAGTCGATAACACATGCCCGGAGCATGTCCTCCAGTGTCTGTATGGTTCACTCACTCTGTCCATCCGTCTGTGGGTGGTAAGCGATACTCATATCCAATCTCGTACCCAAAGCCTTGTGCAAAGACTTCCAGAAATGCGATGTGAATCGACTGTCGCGGTCAGATATGATCGAGATTGGCACTCCATGTCGAGTGACCACTTCCTTCAGATAAATACGAGTGAGTTTGTCAAACTTGTCGGTTTCCTTGATGGGTAGGAAATGTGCAGACTTTGTCAGTCGGTCTACGATAACCCAGATGGTATCGCAACCACTTGCCGTCTTTGGCAGTTTAGTGATGAAATCCATGGAAATCTGCTCCCATTTCCACATCGGTAATTCCGGTTGTTGTAGTAACCCTGATTGCTTCTGGTACTCAACTTTGACTTTGGAGCACGTTAGGCACTTACTTACGTAAGTTGCTATCTCAGCTTTCATGTTCGGCCACCAATAGGCTGTCTTCAGGTCATGATACATCTTGTCAGAGCCCGGATGTACGGAATACCGGCTCTTGTGAGCTTCGTCCATCACTACTTCTCTCAATCCTCCGTAGCGTGGAATCCAAATTCGATCCATTAGATAGTAAGCTCCGTCGTACTTTGCTTTCATTTGTTTATCCATGCCACGCATGGCTTCAAGAGTGAGATTCTCCGTTTTAAGAGCTTCCTGCTGTGCGATCCGGATCTGATTTGGTAGCTCAGAATGAATTGTGAGTTGCAGTGCGCGCACGCGTTTGGTTTTTTCCTTCCGGCTCAATGTGTCAGCCACTACGTTCGCTTTACCGGGATGGTACTTGATGGCGTAATCATAATCGCCGATGAGTTCGACCCATCTTCGTTGTCTCATGTTCAACTCTTTCTGATCGAAGATGTGTTGTAGGCTTTTATGATCGGTAAAGATAGTGCATTTCGTGCCATACAAGTAATGTCGCTAGATCTTCAAGGCGAATACTACAGCTCCCAACTCAAGGTCATGAGTCGTGTAGTTCTTCTCATGCACCTTCAGTTGTCGTGAAGCGTATGCTATCACCTTCTCGCGTTGCATCAACATGCAGCTGAGTCCTTGTTTCGAGGCGTCACAATACACCACGAAGTCGTCACATCCTTCCGGTAGGGATAGGATGGGTGCAGTGCATAGCTTCTGCTTCAACAAGTTGAATGCAGCTTCCTGTTTGTCTCCCCAATCGAACTTCTTATCCTTATGAGTCAGGGATGTCAGTGATTGGGTGTCACACCCCGAGCCGGCGGGGTAGGATCGGGTTTCCCCGACGGGCGGAAGGTTCCCGAGGCGCAATATCGAAATGATAATCGGATTGATCAGATTGTTCACATTGCACATGATATATAAATGAGAAACTTTGCTAAAATAAAATAGGATTACAGAGTTAAATTATATTAGTTAAGTTTACAATTTAACAATGTAAACCCACTATCACATCATCAGTCTTCAATCTTGTAGTTGCACAAGATATGTTAAACAAACTGTAAAATGATGCTTCAAAATATGCAGGTCCAAAAAGCTAAGTCCTCTATCAGATAACCTAATCCCAAAGAAATAACTCTTCAGTTGACCTGTTCGTCACCTGAGAAGTCATGCAAAAATAAAGTCAACACATGGTTGGTGAGTTCATATTGTTTAGTGTTTGAAAATGATTTGAAAATGATTTGAACCTCCTTTGGTAAAGACCCTAACCTCATTAACACCACATGTATCATCCAGATCGGTATGCTTATGTATAGGGCATACCCCTGAGTCGAGGCTACAACCCCGCCCAGACGCCGTCCCACCACATACTAATCCGCATAGGACATTGTTGTTAATGATAATTAAGCATCTTTACCTATCACACACTCTTGTTCACAATGACTCAAATGTTCTCACAAAACCTTTGTTTAACCCCCGGGTAACAACCTTAATCTCATTAACATCACATGTATCATCCAGATCGGTATGCTTATATATAGGGCATACCCCTGAGTCGAGGCTACAACCCCGCCCAGACGCCGTCCCACCACATACTAATCCACATGGGACATTGGTGTTAATGAAAATTAAGCATTTTACCCCTACCTTTAACCCAATGATTCGTCAGTCCTTTGTTCCTGTAACTACCACAATTTGGAATCTATGTTGACTCCTTAAGTTCATCACAATAGTGATCAACCACAGAAATTGTAGAAACAGTTTAATAAATGCTTAATTAAATAAATAAATAAACATTTAATAAAATCTAAGTCCTTATGATTGGGGCCTATGGTCATACTCGAGTAGACTAGTCTGTCAATCTAGGTACTTAGTAGTTAGGGAATTCTGTAAATATCATCAAACATAAGACCTACAAGTCAATCAGTCTAGCTAGGACTTCTTGAAATATAGGATTTCTGGATTCAATGTGTTGGCAAATGTTATCTCTGATATTTCCCATACTATCCCTTAAAAATGATTTAATGATCGTCTGATTTTGTCACAAGATGTACTTGATGTGTTGATCATAGAATATAAGATTCATTGATCGGTTGTACACTTGATTCATTGTTCAACAAACACCTGGTTTGTAGAACATTGAATGTTGTCTTTGCAAAGATTGTTTTGTTGATGTCTTGATGTCCCACACTTGTTTTGTCAAAATGCTTGATTTGATCCCTTGAATTCACCCACTTGTTTTGTCAAAATGTTTGTTTTTGATCCCTTGAATTCACCCACTTGATTTGTCAAAATGTTTGTTTTGATCCCTTGAATTCACCCACTTGTTTTGTCAAAATGTCTAGTTTGATTTGTTTGAAATGTTTTAACTTATTGAAAAGTTTAGTTTAACTTGATTATTCACTTAATATATAAGTGAATCAGTTAATAAACCTGCATAAAATCTTCCTAAACATGGTTTAGGATAACATTTATATATATGAAACATATAAATTTAAAAGCATTAAAGTAAACAATTTAAGTAACAGTTTACGCATGCTTCTCAGCCCCGCGTTTTAAAACAAAAATGTTAGAAAAGGGGCAATGAACTCACCTGTGTTGCCGTGCAATAAACCACAAAAGATATGCGCACTCTTTGATTGTTGCCTAAGTATCTTTAACACCTGAGTTATTTTAAAGAATTCGAATACGATAAGTACATACGGGAATTGTCGTATCTATGGTTTGGTCTCGATGTGAAACTACGTGTCCTAGATTACTAGTGTGTTTCTAGAATTTCCTCTATCTAAATTAAACTATTACCCATTAGTAACCCAATCCCACATAAAGCATTTAAAGTATTTAAATAAAACATTTTCAATTCATTACCTTTTAAGTTAATCATTTATTTAGAAAAATCATTTAATTATATTGGTAAGGTCCATAATATAATTTCTTTTATGAAAACATATTTAATTTAAGAAAAATGTAATTTAAACATGATGGGCTTATATTAAACCCATTGGGCCATTCTTGGGCCCTTTAGTAAACTTTGATTTTCAAATGATCTCTTGTTTGCTTATTAAGTCATTAACCTAGATGGTGTAAATAACCATTTAGATTAATCATGCCTTTGAAATTCCCAATGGTTTAGGTGTTAACATTTAAGTCAAACCATAACCTTTAGGTTCTTGTTTTCCATTCCGAATGTATTCCTCTCATGATATTGATATCCTAGCTTAAGAAGACTCATTTATGTCTAACCAATTAAATGATCGTCCCCTACAATGATTACATACCATAAGTGTGCTAGAATATCCTATGTTAAATTTATAGTTAACCCTAACATGGCTTTTATTGAAGTTTAGGTCTTGTGGGCTTTATATTAGGCCTATCTTGTTCTTGTGACCCAATTGATTAATATTAAACTTAATCGAATGTACAACGGGTCAATCTTAGACATTGGGCCAATTTAAGTGGTCTTGGCCTAATCATAATGTTATTGGGCCTTATTAAATGATATTGGGCCTAATCATAGGGTTATTAGGCCTTAGGAGTTATGTGGGCCGAATACTTGCTTTGGGCCGGTGTGTTGATGTTGACCAACCTATTGGATTGGACTCTATACATCATGGGCCCAAGATATAACTCAAAAGCTTGTTGTTTGGGCCAAAGCAATCGCTATGGGCCGGGTTCCCAATCTATTGGGCCTTTGACTATGTTTATGATTTTGGGCCGATGAAGGATTAGTGGGCTGAAGTGTGGTTCCTATGTATTGATAAATTGGGCCTGGTTGATCCGCATAAAATCTCCAGGCAGCGAACCTTTTAAGGGTTTTATGAACAAGGTTCGGCTGTAGCCGAAACCCAGATAAGGTTCGCCTCTGGTTCGCCTCCCAACCATGGTTCGGCTGGTCCATGCATGACCAGCAAGGTTCGGTGATGTAACGTGAGCATGCAGGGTTCGCTTTCATGCAAGAAGGTTCGGTGATGATGACAGACGAACCGAAGGTTCGTTGGTGAGTGATGGTTCGCTAGGGTTCGTTCATAGGATAGGGTTCGGCTAACACAGTGCCGCTTAGGGTTCGTAGACCAGAGGGTTCGTCAGGCAGAAGGCTTGCTACAATGGTTCGGCTCCAGCAGGGTTCGTTTAGTGTGTGTGTGCAACAAGGTTCGGCCATGATTCGGGATGACATGCAGGGTTCGTTCACCACCAAAAAAAAGTTCGGCCGGTGAGCAGCCCCACGAACCTGTACGTGCTCATCTTCTTCGTGAACTCCAACCTTCGATCCAACACCTGCCATAGGATTGCTACATGTATACAATTCCTCGGAACAAGGTGGGTTCGAATCTAAAGCTCAACAACCGAAAGTGTGTGAGTGTGTTTCAAACAAACTAGAAAACCCTAATTTCAGTGATGTTTCGAGCGACATACCTCAAATTTCAGTGGCCAAAGCTTCCGATCGGTTGTACTACCTTGTAGAGCTCGTTCCTAGCTACGCGTGGACACCAAGAATACCCGATTTCGTCTCCAAACGAGTGAGATCTTGAAGGTTGAAGATGAAGAATTTTAGAGAGAGAGAGGTGACGGGAGAGAGAGCTAGAGAGAGAGAGAGATGTGTAAAAATGAAAGAAAAGTGTTCTTTCATCGTTTATATACCCCGAGGGTATTCGGGTTCGTTTCGGTTGCTCGGTTTTCGTCTCCGACGCGTTTCCGGATCGTAACGCGTATAATTACGAAATTTAAAATAAAAGGTTATATTTTATGCGTTTGGGAAGTGGTTATTTCTAGTAATGACATTAAATGATATTTTCCTAATTTATTTATCGAAACTCGTAAATATTACGCGTTTTATTATTTATTCGCGTATTATAATTTACGCGTCTAAAATAAAAATAGTTTTGCCTTAATTGTAACTATGATGAGTTTCAAAATTGTAAAACAGGAAATATTTTATTTCCCTATAATTATTATCGATCGAGTCGTCATTCGTTTCGTCAGAAAACGTCACTTACGCGCGTCTTCGTACAGAGCGCTAACTGTACGAACACGATCGTACGTTTCACTTTATGATTTTGTTGTCTAATTTACAATCATCGTTTCAGATCATTAAACTGTCGGATCCATTCGTACAGATCGTCACCTATACGAACAGTCCGTCGGTTTAACATTCCGTAACAACAACTGTTATTGTATTGTTTTGATTAGCCTCGCATACGTGCTATCCTAATAGATCCTAACAAATAACCCATGATGGTTCAGTGTTGCCAGATAATTATCTGACTCAAGAACCATTGTTCTGTACTTAGTTTCTGCTAAATGTTTATGAGCCTGCTGTTTGATAATCATGAAATGACTTTGACTATCAATATGAACATGGAAAAAGAATGCAATATGTATAGTTGGTGTCTGTTTACTGTTTGTGCTACTGTTGCGATCACTGTTCCGGCACCGGTTTCGGCACTGTTGTTACAGTCTCCCCTTGTTAGAGAAATTTCGTCCCGAAATTTAAGAATAGTTATCGGGTACTGCTTCCTCTGTAAGCAATTGGGGATTACCTGAACATCGCGTGACCTTCGCGCTTCCCAAATAAACTTGAGTTTGCGCTTTGAATTTCCAATGAACTTAGCAATGGAAATACGACTTTTCCTTGGTTGTTTAATCTGACGTGCCATAAACTCTTAAGATCATTACCTAAGGCATGAATGTCCGTCCAATTGAATTCCTTCAATTGATATTTCGAACGATTCGTTAGCACAACGTTTATTCAAGTTCGAGACGCGAAACACGTAACGCATCTAACTAAAGTCATCTGGTGACCTCAATCTATGTGCCATGAAACGAATATGTTGTATGATCTCGGATTGTCCTACGTTTCGTGGTGCTTGTTCGTCCCTTTATTCTGGGATGGACTACACCTTTAATCCGTCAGTCGGCGACTGACGTTGCCGACCTCAAGGAGCCTCGAATGGTGTGCATTCGGTGCTTCTATATTGACGGATGTTGTAGGAAGATTTAATCGATGGCATTTGGGTGTCCCACTTTCCGCTGAAGTTTGACATACAAATTCTCAACATTTTTCCCCCAAAATTCGTGTCGTACTTTCGCTTCGACCGTCCTTTGGTGAACGGTGAGCTGTAATTATTTTCAAGTACATCCCTTAGAGATTTCTGCGATGTGGGTTACACATCATTATGAAAATGCCGTCCCTAACCAAAATGTTAAACAATGGTATCACATAGCGTACCACTATCTCGTTGCCGTATAATCCATCAGTTTACCTATCACCAGAGTCCACCCACTAATTTGGTAGTAAGTATTACATCCGGTTTATCTCAAACTGTCTCTCGGCTCTACAATCTGACACACTCTTTAAAATCTTCGTAGGTGACTCTCACTACCTCTAGGTCTTGATCTTCCGATTCGAGATCCTTAAGTCACCCATGGTGAATACTTAGGTTGTTTGACATAACCATACACATACTTCACCATTCGTTTAATCTATCCTTTGCTCGAAGGTTTTCGTTATACAGCGGGGAGGTCTACCTAAAATACGGTAGAGTTATTAGGATAAAGGTAAGGATTTACCTTCTCAGTACACCTATACCCATCTATGTGATGGTGTATATCCATCTTACTCTTACCCTAAAGTCATGAGACTTATGAAGCCTATTGTAACTTTTGTTCCAACTATTACTTATTCTCCTCAGATTTCAAATTGGGAGAATTTAAGATAAAGTTGTTCTTTCGTTGGCAGTTCCAAAATATCCCTGTGATGTCGTTCGTGTTCTGTCGTGCTACTATAATAATTCAGTATGTCATCATTAATAGTAATGACAAACTAATCAGCTACGGTTTGCACACTCGATTCATGAGGTCCAAGAAATCATAGATGCATTCTTCTACTCGAAGAACATCACCATAATTTGGAACGCCCATATTTCATTCAAAATATTTTCTCGAGCATACTCTCATCTTGTATTCTCAAATGACTTCCCTTGATCTACTTATTTAGTCTACATAAGGACTTGACACAGTTCTCATATTTGCTCTTCCTAACATCCTAGAGCCAGAGTTCTCAAATTTAGGTAACTCAATTTCTAGGAGCTTTATGTATAAAATGAAAGTCTACACACTAGTTTTGCCATTTTTAATTCCTAAGGCTTTTAGTGTCCTAATTAGATAAGGTCCTATTCTAATTTACAGTAATTAGGCCGGTCATTAATAATCACTCTATCCCTATTTAATCATCTAACCTTTATTTAACCTAAAGGTTCCTTCAATTATTATTCTGATTATCTTTTCGGCACTGACTTTGCTTTTGACTAACTTAAATTTATGGTTCCTAAAATTACAACAGACTATGCAGTCCTAATTAATACCCCAACAGATAATTTAAGGTATTAAGCTGAATTTTACATACCTATGGAGTCATCGGACTCCGAGTGTTCCCCAGGAGCTGGTAAAGCGAGTAGTTCCTCAATGTCTGCTGGGTCTGCTGGAGACATTTTCCTAGGGCAGTCCCTTGCGAAATGTCCATGCATTCCGCACATGAAGCAATTGTTGTTATGTTGAGGGGAAGTAAAGGTGCTCGCTTTTTGTTCCCATTTTCTAGTGGAAATAAACCGACACCGTTGAATCCAGGGTCCCGTCATTCCACCACGCGCGCATTGTAGGCACGAAGGTTCAGCCAGATCATGGTAGTGACAAGCCGAATAGAGGGAAGCTTTTCCTTTAGAAGGTGCAGGATTTGTAAAAGATATCCTCACAGGGCAGTCTCGGGCAATGTGTTCGGACAGTCCGCACACATAACAATCTTTGCTGTGTCGAGGAAGGGGATATGTAGTGTTTCCAGGATTCTGGTTATGAGTCGAGGGGTTATTACAATCACGACTCCAGTGTCCCTTTCCTCCACAGTTCAGACAATGTTTGCACAGTTTATCCTTAGCATGGTGGAGACCGCACGTGGCACATAAAGGAAATTTGCTAGCCTCTGGTTTGCATACTAATTCCATTGATGATTTGCATTGGTGATCCCAATGGTTCGTCTTGCCACAATGTATGCATTGCTTGCATGAGATTTCAGCGCGATGGTGATAGTGACAGTTAGTGCAAAGGGTTGATTTTCCAGCGTAACACCTACGATTCTCTGATTCCGGAGCAACGGCCATCTGACGAAGAGGAATGGCCTCGGTGTGGATCTCAGGATTTCTTGATTTCTTAGAACGATTCCGTTTCCGCTTCCTGCTTGTTTCTCCTTCTTCCGGTTCCTTCTTCTCTGCAGCAAGTAATGGGAAGTTCCTGGTAAATTCTTCACTATTCCTGATCCGGGTGATGATTCCAGGGAGGATCGCCACCAACTGTTCAGTGATCAGTGTTGCAAGTACCTCAATGGCTGGGTCCGTCTCTTGTGGAGGTAGAGGCGGTGATGGTTGCCTTCTTGGTGACATTCTAATCATAACCAACAGAACATTGGTTAGTGCAATGATTGAATGCAGAAGACACAATGCAAGTAAATTCCTAATTCCTATGTTCTCTACATGCAGGGTCCCTAGGTTATAGTCTAGGCCAAACAGTTTACATAAATGACCTATATTTCTCTATAACCATGGCTCTGATACCAATCTGTCACACCCCGAGCCGGCGGGGTAGGATCGGGTTTCCCCGACGGGCGGAAGGTTCCCGAGGCGCAATATCGAAATGATAATCGGATTGATCAGATTGTTCACATTGCACATGATATATAAATGAGAAACTTTGCTAAAATAAAATAGGATTACAGAGTTAAATTATATTAGTTAAGTTTACAATTTAACAATGTAAACCCACTATCACATCATCAGTCTTCAATCTTGTAGTTGCACAAGATATGTTAAACAAACTGTAAAATGATGCTTCAAAATATGCAGGTCCAAAAAGCTAGGTCCTCTATCAAGATAACCTAATCCCAAAGAAATAACTCTTCAGTTGACCTGTTCGTCACCTGAGAAGTCATGCAAAAATAAAGTCAACACATGGTTGGTGAGTTCATATTGTTTAGTGTTTGAAAATGATTTGAAAATGATTTGAACCTCCTTTGGTAAAGACCCTAACCTCATTAACACCACATGTATCATCCAGATCGGTATGCTTATGTATAGGGCATACCCCTGAGTCGAGGCTACAACCCCGCCCAGACGCCGTCCCACCACATACTAATCCGCATAGGACATTGTTGTTAATGATAATTAAGCATCTTTACCTATCACACACTCTTGTTCACAATGACTCAAATGTTCTCACAAAACCTTTGTTTAACCCCCGGGTAACAACCTTAATCTCATTAACATCACATGTATCATCCAGATCGGTATGCTTATATATAGGGCATACCCCTGAGTCGAGGCTACAACCCCGCCCAGACGCCGTCCCACCACATACTAATCCACATGGGACATTGGTGTTAATGAAAATTAAGCATTTTACCCCTACCTTTAACCCAATGATTCGTCAGTCCTTTGTTCCTGTAACTACCACAATTTGGAATCTATGTTGACTCCTTAAGTTCATCACAATAGTGATCAACCACAGAAATTGTAGAAACAGTTTAATAAATGCTTAATTAAATAAATAAATAAACATTTAATAAAATCTAAGTCCTTATGATTGGGGCCTATGGTCATACTCGAGTAGACTAGTCTATCAATCTAGGTACTTAGTAGTTAGGGAATTCTGTAAATATCATCAAACATAAGACCTACAAGTCAATCAGTCTAGCTAGGACTTCTTGAAATATAGGATTTCTGGATTCAATGTGTTGGCAAATGTTATCTCTGATATTTCCCATACTATCCCTTAAAAATGATTTAATGATCGTCTGATTTTGTCACAAGATGTACTTGATGTGTTGATCATAGAATACAAGATTCATTGATCGGTTGTACACTTGATTCATTGTTCAACAAACACCTGGTTTGTAGAACATTGAATGTTGTCTTTGCAAAGATTGTTTTGTTGATGTCTTGATGTCCCACACTTGTTTTGTCAAAATGCTTGATTTGATCCCTTGAATTCACCCACTTGTTTTGTCAAAATGTTTGTTTTGATCCCTTGAATTCACCCACTTGATTTGTCAAAATGTTTGTTTTGATCCCTTGAATTCACCCACTTGTTTTGTCAAAATGTCTAGTTTGATTTGTTTGAAATGTTTTAACTTATTGAAAAGTTTAGTTTAACTTGATTATTCACTTAATATATAAGTGAATCAGTTAATAAACCTGCATAAAATCTTCCTAAACATGGTTTAGGATAACATTTATATATATGAAACATATAAATTTAAAAGCATTAAAGTAAACAATTTAAGTAACAGTTTACGCATGCTTCTCAGCCCCGCGTTTTAAAACAAAAATGTTAGAAAAGGGGCAATGAACTCACCTGTGTTGCCGTGCAATAAACCACAAAAGATATGCGCACTCTTTGATTGTTGCCTAAGTATCTTTAACACCTGAGTTATTTTAAAGAATTCGAATACGATAAGTACATACGGGAATTGTCGTATCTATGGTTTGGTCTCGATGTGCAACTACGTGTCCTAGATTACTAGTGTGTTTCTAGAATTTCCTCTATCTAAATTAAACTATTACCCATTAGTAACCCAATCCCACATAAAGCATTTAAAGTATTTAAATAAAACATTTTCAATTCATTACCTTTTAAGTTAATCATTTATTTAGAAAAATCATTTAATTATATTGGTAAGGTCCATAATATAATTTCTTTTATGAAAACATATTTAATTTAAGAAAAATGTAATTTAAACATGATGGGCTTATATTAAACCCATTGGGCCATTCTTGGGCCCTTTAGTAAACTTTGATTTTCAAATGATCTCTTGTTTGCTTATTAAGTCATTAACCTAGATGGTGTAAATAACCATTTAGATTAATCATGCCTTTGAAATTCCCAATGGTTTAGGTGTTAACATTTAAGTCAAACCATAACCTTTAGGTTCTTGTTTTCCATTCCGAATGTATTCCTCTCATGATATTGATATCCTAGCTTAAGAAGACTCATTTATGTCTAACCAATTAAATGATCGTCCCCTACAATGATTACATACCATAAGTGTGCTAGAATATCCTATGTTAAATTTATAGTTAACCCTAACATGGCTTTTATTGAAGTTTAGGTCTTGTGGGCTTTATATTAGGCCTATCTTGTTCTTGTGACCCAATTGATTAATATTAAACTTAATCGAATGTACAACGGGTCAATCTTAGACATTGGGCCAATTTAAGTGGTCTTGGCCTAATCATAATGTTATTGGGCCTTATTAAATGATATTGGGCCTAATCATAGGGTTATTAGGCCTTAGGAGTTATGTGGGCCGAATACTTGCTTTGGGCCGGTGTGTTGATGTTGACCAACCTATTGGATTGGACTCTATACATCATGGGCCCAAGATATAACTCAAAAGCTTGTTGTTTGGGCCAAAGCAATCGCTATGGGCCGGGTTCCCAATCTATTGGGCCTTTGACTATGTTTATGATTTTGGGCCGATGAAGGATTAGTGGGCTGAAGTGTGGTTCCTATGTATTGATAAATTGGGCCTGGTTGATCCGCATAAAATCTCCAGGCAGCGAACCTTTTAAGGGTTTTATGAACAAGGTTCGGCTGTAGCCGAAACCCAGATAAGGTTCGCCTCTGGTTCGCCTCCCAACCATGGTTCGGCTGGTCCATGCATGACCAGCAAGGTTCGGTGATGTAACGTGAGCATGCAGGGTTCGCTTTCATGCAAGAAGGTTCGGTGATGATGACAGACGAACCGAAGGTTCGTTGGTGAGTGATGGTTCGCTAGGGTTCGTTCATAGGATAGGGTTCGGCTAACACAGTGCCGCTTAGGGTTCGTAGACCAGAGGGTTCGTCAGGCAGAAGGCTTGCTACAATGGTTCGGCTCCAGCAGGGTTCGTTTAGTGTGTGTGTGCAACAAGGTTCGGCCATGATTCGGGATGACATGCAGGGTTCGTTCACCACCAAAAAAAAGTTCGGCCGGTGAGCAGCCCCACGAACCTGTACGTGCTCATCTTCTTCGTGAACTCCAACCTTCGATCCAACACCTGCCATAGGATTGCTACATGTATACAATTCCTCGGAACAAGGTGGGTTCGAATCTAAAGCTCAACAACCGAAAGTGTGTGAGTGTGTTTCAAACAAACTAGAAAACCCTAATTTCAGTGATGTTTCGAGCGACATACCTCAAATTTCAGTGGCCAAAGCTTCCGATCGGTTGTACTACCTTGTAGAGCTCGTTCCTAGCTACGCGTGGACACCAAGAATACCCGATTTCGTCTCCAAACGAGTGAGATCTTGAAGGTTGAAGATGAAGAATTTTAGAGAGAGAGAGGTGACGGGAGAGAGAGCTAGAGAGAGAGAGAGATGTGTAAAAATGAAAGAAAAGTGTTCTTTCATCGTTTATATACCCCGAGGGTATTCGGGTTCGTTTCGGTTGCTCGGTTTTCGTCTCCGACGCGTTTCCGGATCGTAACGCGTATAATTACGAAATTTAAAATAAAAGGTTATATTTTATGCGTTTGGGAAGTGGTTATTTCTAGTAATGACATTAAATGATATTTTCCTAATTTATTTATCGAAACTCGTAAATATTACGCGTTTTATTATTTATTCGCGTATTATAATTTACGCGTCTAAAATAAAAATAGTTTTGCCTTAATTGTAACTATGATGAGTTTCAAAATTGTAAAACAGGAAATATTTTATTTCCCTATAATTATTATCGATCGAGTCGTCATTCGTTTCGTCAGAAAACGTCACTTACGCGCGTCTTCGTACAGAGCGCTAACTGTACGAACACGATCGTACGTTTCACTTTATGATTTTGTTGTCTAATTTACAATCATCGTTTCAGATCATTAAACTGTCGGATCCATTCGTACAGATCGTCACCTATACGAACAGTCCGTCGGTTTAACATTCCGTAACAACAACTGTTATTGTATTGTTTTGATTAGCCTCGCATACGTGCTATCCTAATAGATCCTAACAAATAACCCATGATGGTTCAGTGTTGCCAGATAATTATCTGACTCAAGAACCATTGTTCTGTACTTAGTTTCTGCTAAATGTTTATGAGCCTGCTGTTTGATAATCATGAAATGACTTTGACTATCAATATGAACATGGAAAAAGAATGCAATATGTATAGTTGGTGTCTGTTTACTGTTTGTGCTACTGTTGCGATCACTGTTCCGGCACCGGTTTCGGCACTGTTGTTACAGTCTCCCCTTGTTAGAGAAATTTCGTCCCGAAATTTAAGAATAGTTATCGGGTACTGCTTCCTCTGTAAGCAATTGGGGATTACCTGAACATCGCGTGACCTTCGCGCTTCCCAAATAAACTTGAGTTTGCGCTTTGAATTTCCAATGAACTTAGCAATGGAAATACGACTTTTCCTTGGTTGTTTAATCTGACGTGCCATAAACTCTTAAGATCATTACCTAAGGCATGAATGTCCGTCCAATTGAATTCCTTCAATTGATATTTCGAACGATTCGTTAGCACAACGTTTATTCAAGTTCGAGACGCGAAACACGTAACGCATCTAACTAAAGTCATCTGGTGACCTCAATCTATGTGCCATGAAACGAATATGTTGTATGATCTCGGATTGTCCTACGTTTCGTGGTGCTTGTTCGTCCCTTTATTCTGGGATGGACTACACCTTTAATCCGTCAGTCGGCGACTGACGTTGCCGACCTCAAGGAGCCTCGAATGGTGTGCATTCGGTGCTTCTATATTGACGGATGTTGTAGGAAGATTTAATCGATGGCATTTGGGTGTCCCACTTTCCACTGAAGTTTGACATACAAATTCTCAACATTTTTCCCCCAAAATTCGTGTCGTACTTTCGCTTCGACCGTCCTTTGGTGAACGGTGAGCTGTAATTATTTTCAAGTACATCCCTTAGAGATTTCTGCGATGTGGGTTACACATCATTATGAAAATGCCGTCCCTAACCAAAATGTTAAACAATGGTATCACATAGCGTACCACTATCTCGTTGCCGTATAATCCATCAGTTTACCTATCACCAGAGTCCACCCACTAATTTGGTAGTAAGTATTACATCCGGTTTATCTCAAACTGTCTCTCGGCTCTACAATCTGACACACTCTTTAAAATCTTCGTAGGTGACTCTCACTACCTCTAGGTCTTGATCTTCCGATTCGAGATCCTTAAGTCACCCATGGTGAATACTTAGGTTGTTTGACATAACCATACACATACTTCACCATTCGTTTAATCTATCCTTTGCTCGAAGGTTTTCGTTATACAGCGGGGAGGTCTACCTAAAATACGGTAGAGTTATTAGGATAAAGGTAAGGATTTACCTTCTCAGTACACCTATACCCATCTATGTGATGGTGTATATCCATCTTACTCTTACCCTAAAGTCATGAGACTTATGAAGCCTATTGTAACTTTTGTTCCAACTATTACTTATTCTCCTCAGATTTCAAATTGGGAGAATTTAAGATAAAGTTGTTCTTTCGTTGGCAGTTCCAAAATATCCCTGTGATGTCGTTCGTGTTCTGTCGTGCTACTATAATAATTCAGTATGTCATCATTAATAGTAATGACAAACTAATCAGCTACGGTTTGCACACTCGATTCATGAGGTCCAAGAAATCATAGATGCATTCTTCTACTCGAAGAACATCACCATAATTTGGAACGCCCATATTTCATTCAAAATATTTTCTCGAGCATACTCTCATCTTGTATTCTCAAATGACTTCCCTTGATCTACTTATTTAGTCTACATAAGGACTTGACACAGTTCTCATATTTGCTCTTCCTAACATCCTAGAGCCAGAGTTCTCAAATTTAGGTAACTCAATTTCTAGGAGCTTTATGTATAAAATGAAAGTCTACACACTAGTTTTGCCATTTTTAATTCCTAAGGCTTTTAGTGTCCTAATTAGATAAGGTCCTATTCTAATTTACAGTAATTAGGCCGGTCATTAATAATCACTCTATCCCTATTTAATCATCTAACCTTTATTTAACCTAAAGGTTCCTTCAATTATTATTCTGATTATCTTTTCGGCACTGACTTTGCTTTTGACTAACTTAAATTTATGGTTCCTAAAATTACAACAGACTATGCAGTCCTAATTAATACCCCAACAGATAATTTAAGGTATTAAGCTGAATTTTACATACCTATGGAGTCATCGGACTCCGAGTGTTCCCCAGGAGCTGGTAAAGCGAGTAGTTCCTCAATGTCTGCTGGGTCTGCTGGAGACATTTTCCTAGGGCAGTCCCTTGCGAAATGTCCATGCATTCCGCACATGAAGCAATTGTTGTTATGTTGAGGGGAAGTAAAGGTGCTCGCTTTTTGTTCCCATTTTCTAGTGGAAATAAACCGACACCGTTGAATCCAGGGTCCCGTCATTCCACCACGCGCGCATTGTAGGCACGAAGGTTCAGCCAGATCATGGTAGTGACAAGCCGAATAGAGGGAAGCTTTTCCTTTAGAAGGTGCAGGATTTGTAAAAGATATCCTCACAGGGCAGTCTCGGGCAATGTGTTCGGACAGTCCGCACACATAACAATCTTTGCTGTGTCGAGGAAGGGGATATGTAGTGTTTCCAGGATTCTGGTTATGAGTCGAGGGGTTATTACAATCACGACTCCAGTGTCCCTTTCCTCCACAGTTCAGACAATGTTTGCACAGTTTATCCTTAGCATGGTGGAGACCGCACGTGGCACATAAAGGAAATTTGCTAGCCTCTGGTTTGCATACTAATTCCATTGATGATTTGCATTGGTGATCCCAATGGTTCGTCTTGCCACAATGTATGCATTGCTTGCATGAGATTTCAGCGCGATGGTGATAGTGACAGTTAGTGCAAAGGGTTGATTTTCCAGCGTAACACCTACGATTCTCTGATTCCGGAGCAACGACCATCTGACGAAGAGGAATGGCCTCGGTGTGGATCTCAGGATTTCTTGATTTCTTAGAACGATTCCGTTTCCGCTTCCTGCTTGTTTCTCCTTCTTCCGGTTCCTTCTTCTCTGCAGCAAGTAATGGGAAGTTCCTGGTAAATTCCTCACTATTCCTGATCCGGGTGATGATTCCAGGGAGGATCGCCACCAACTGTTCAGTGATCAGTGTTGCAAGTACCTCAATGGCTGGGTCCGTCTCTTGTGGAGGTAGAGGCGGTGATGGTTGCCTTCTTGGTGACATTCTAATCATAACCAACAGAACATTGGTTAGTGCAATGATTGAATGCAGAAGACACAATGCAAGTAAATTCCTAATTCCTATGTTCTCTACATGCAGGGTCCCTAGGTTATAGTCTAGGCCAAACAGTTTACATAAATGACCTATATTTCTCTATAACCATGGCTCTGATACCAATCTGTCACACCCCGAGCCGGCGGGGTAGGATCGGGTTTCCCCGACGGGCGGAAGGTTCCCGAGGCGCAATATCGAAATGATAATCGGATTGATCAGATTGTTCACATTGCACATGATATATAAATGAGAAACTTTGCTAAAATAAAATAGGATTACAGAGTTAAATTATATTAGTTAAGTTTACAATTTAACAATGTAAACCCACTATCACATCATCAGTCTTCAATCTTGTAGTTGCACAAGATATGTTAAACAAACTGTAAAATGATGCTTCAAAATATGCAGGTCCAAAAAGCTAGGTCCTCTATCAAGATAACCTAATCCCAAAGAAATAACTCTTCAGTTGACCTGTTCGTCACCTGAGAAGTCATGCAAAAATAAAGTCAACACATGGTTGGTGAGTTCATATTGTTTAGTGTTTGAAAATGATTTGAAAATGATTTGAACCTCCTTTGGTAAAGACCCTAACCTCATTAACACCACATGTATCATCCAGATCGGTATGCTTATGTATAGGGCATACCCCTGAGTCGAGGCTACAACCCCGCCCAGACGCCGTCCCACCACATACTAATCCGCATAGGACATTGTTGTTAATGATAATTAAGCATCTTTACCTATCACACACTCTTGTTCACAATGACTCAAATGTTCTCACAAAACCTTTGTTTAACCCCCGGGTAACAACCTTAATCTCATTAACATCACATGTATCATCCAGATCGGTATGCTTATATATAGGGCATACCCCTGAGTCGAGGCTACAACCCCGCCCAGACGCCGTCCCACCACATACTAATCCACATGGGACATTGGTGTTAATGAAAATTAAGCATTTTACCCCTACCTTTAACCCAATGATTCGTCAGTCCTTTGTTCCTGTAACTACCACAATTTGGAATCTATGTTGACTCCTTAAGTTCATCACAATAGTGATCAACCACAGAAATTGTAGAAACAGTTTAATAAATGCTTAATTAAATAAATAAATAAACATTTAATAAAATCTAAGTCCTTATGATTGGGGCCTATGGTCATACTCGAGTAGACTAGTCTGTCAATCTAGGTACTTAGTAGTTAGGGAATTCTGTAAATATCATCAAACATAAGACCTACAAGTCAATCAGTCTAGCTAGGACTTCTTGAAATATAGGATTTCTGGATTCAATGTGTTGGCAAATGTTATCTCTGATATTTCCCATACTATCCCTTAAAAATGATTTAATGATCGTCTGATTTTGTCACAAGATGTACTTGATGTGTTGATCATAGAATACAAGATTCATTGATCGGTTGTACACTTGATTCATTGTTCAACAAACACCTGGTTTGTAGAACATTGAATGTTGTCTTTGCAAAGATTGTTTTGTTGATGTCTTGATGTCCCACACTTGTTTTGTCAAAATGCTTGATTTGATCCCTTGAATTCACCCACTTGTTTTGTCAAAATGTTTGTTTTTGATCCCTTGAATTCACCCACTTGATTTGTCAAAATGTTTGTTTTGATCCCTTGAATTCACCCACTTGTTTTGTCAAAATGTCTAGTTTGATTTGTTTGAAATGTTTTAACTTATTGAAAAGTTTAGTTTAACTTGATTATTCACTTAATATATAAGTGAATCAGTTAATAAACCTGCATAAAATCTTCCTAAACATGGTTTAGGATAACATTTATATATATGAAACATATAAATTTAAAAGCATTAAAGTAAACAATTTAAGTAACAGTTTACGCATGCTTCCCAGCCCCGCGTTTTAAAACAAAAATGTTAGAAAAGGGGCAATGAACTCACCTGTGTTGCCGTGCAATAAACCACAAAAGATATGCGCACTCTTTGATTGTTGCCTAAGTATCTTTAACACCTGAGTTATTTTAAAGAATTCGAATACGATAAGTACATACGGGAATTGTCGTATCTATGGTTTGGTCTCGATGTGCAACTACGTGTCCTAGATTACTAGTGTGTTTCTAGAATTTCCTCTATCTAAATTAAACTATTACCCATTAGTAACCCAATCCCACATAAAGCATTTAAAGTATTTAAATAAAACATTTTCAATTCATTACCTTTTAAGTTAATCATTTATTTAGAAAAATCATTTAATTATATTGGTAAGGTCCATAATATAATTTCTTTTATGAAAACATATTTAATTTAAGAAAAATGTAATTTAAACATGATGGGCTTATATTAAACCCATTGGGCCATTCTTGGGCCCTTTAGTAAACTTTGATTTTCAAATGATCTCTTGTTTGCTTATTAAGTCATTAACCTAGATGGTGTAAATAACCATTTAGATTAATCATGCCTTTGAAATTCCCAATGGTTTAGGTGTTAACATTTAAGTCAAACCATAACCTTTAGGTTCTTGTTTTCCATTCCGAATGTATTCCTCTCATGATATTGATATCCTAGCTTAAGAAGACTCATTAATGTCTAACCAATTAAATGATCGTCCCCTACAATGATTACATACCATAAGTGTGCTAGAATATCCTATGTTAAATTTATAGTTAACCCTAACATGGCTTTTATTGAAGTTTAGGTCTTGTGGGCTTTATATTAGGCCTATCTTGTTCTTGTGACCCAATTGATTAATATTAAACTTAATCGAATGTACAACGGGTCAATCTTAGACATTGGGCCAATTTAAGTGGTCTTGGCCTAATCATAATGTTATTGGGCCTTATTAAATGATATTGGGCCTAATCATAGGGTTATTAGGCCTTAGGAGTTATGTGGGCCGAATACTTGCTTTGGGCCGGTGTGTTGATGTTGACCAACCTATTGGATTGGACTCTATACATCATGGGCCCAAGATATAACTCAAAAGCTTGTTGTTTGGGCCAAAGCAATCGCTATGGGCCGGGTTCCCAATCTATTGGGCCTATGACTATGTTTATGATTTTGGGCCGATGAAGGATTAGTGGGCTGAAGTGTGGTTCCTATGTATTGATAAATTGGGCCTGGTTGATCCGCATAAAATCTCCAGGCAGCGAACCTTTTAAGGGTTTTATGAACAAGGTTCGGCTGTAGCCGAAACCCAGATAAGGTTCGCCTCTGGTTCGCCTCCCAACCATGGTTCGGCTGGTCCATGCATGACCAGCAAGGTTCGGTGATGTAACGTGAGCATGCAGGGTTCGCTTTCATGCAAGAAGGTTCGGTGATGATGACAGACGAACCGAAGGTTCGTTGGTGAGTGATGGTTCGCTAGGGTTCGTTCATAGGATAGGGTTCGGCTAACACAGTGCCGCTTAGGGTTCGTAGACCAGAGGGTTCGTCAGGCAGAAGGCTTGCTACAATGGTTCGGCTCCAGCAGGGTTCGTTTAGTGTGTGTGTGCAACAAGGTTCGGCCATGATTCGGGATGACATGCAGGGTTCGTTCACCACCAAAAAAAAGTTCGGCCGGTGAGCAGCCCCACGAACCTGTACGTGCTCATCTTCTTCGTGAACTCCAACCTTCGATCCAACACCTGCCATAGGATTGCTACATGTATACAATTCCTCGGAACAAGGTGGGTTCGAATCTAAAGCTCAACAACCGAAAGTGTGTGAGTGTGTTTCAAACAAACTAGAAAACCCTAATTTCAGTGATGTTTCGAGCGACATACCTCAAATTTCAGTGGCCAAAGCTTCCGATCGGTTGTACTACCTTGTAGAGCTCGTTCCTAGCTACGCGTGGACACCAAGAACACCCGATTTCGTCTCCAAACGAGTGAGATCTTGAAGGTTGAAGATGAAGAATTTTAGAGAGAGAGAGGTGACGGGAGAGAGAGCTAGAGAGAGAGAGAGATGTGTAAAAATGAAAGAAAAGTGTTCTTTCATCGTTTATATACCCCGAGGGTATTCGGGTTCGTTTCGGTTGCTCGGTTTTCGTCTCCGACGCGTTTCCGGATCGTAACGCGTATAATTACGAAATTTAAAATAAAAGGTTATATTTTATGCGTTTGGGAAGTGGTTATTTCTAGTAATGACATTAAATGATATTTTCCTAATTTATTTATCGAAACTCGTAAATATTACGCGTTTTATTATTTATTCGCGTATTATAATTTACGCGTCTAAAATAAAAATAGTTTTGCCTTAATTGTAACTATGATGAGTTTCAAAATTGTAAAACAGGAAATATTTTATTTCCCTATAATTATTATCGATCGAGTCGTCATTCGTTTCGTCAGAAAACGTCACTTACGCGCGTCTTCGTACAGAGCGCTAACTGTACGAACACGATCGTACGTTTCACTTTCTGATTTTGTTGTCTAATTTACAATCATCGTTTCAGATCATTAAACTGTCGGATCCATTCGTACAGATCGTCACCTATACGAACAGTCCGTCGGTTTAACATTCCGTAACAACAACTGTTATTGTATTGTTTTGATTAGCCTCGCATACGTGCTATCCTAATAGATCCTAACAAATAACCCATGATGGTTCAGTGTTGCCAGATAATTATCTGACTCAAGAACCATTGTTCTGTACTTAGTTTCTGCTAAATGTTTATGAGCCTGCTGTTTGATAATCATGAAATGACTTTGACTATCAATATGAACATGGAAAAAGAATGCAATATGTATAGTTGGTGTCTGTTTACTGTTTGTGCTACTGTTGCGATCACTGTTCCGGCACCGGTTTCGGCACTGTTGTTACATTGGGCAATCTTTGAGAACCCTTCAATGAATCTTCGGTAGTACCCGGCCAGACCTAGGAAATGTCGCACCTCAGTCGGAGTCTTGGGTGCTTCCCAGTTTTTAATGGCTTCAATCTTGGCTGGGTCTACGTGTATTCCCTGCTCATTAACCACGTGTCCAAGAAATTGGACTTCGCGAATCCAAAAGTCACACTTTGAAAACTTCGCATATAGCTGCTCTTTCTTCAATAACTCTAAGACTAACCTCAGATGTTCAACATGTTCGTCCTGATTCTTCAAATAAATCAGAATATCGTCGATGAACACTATTACGAATTTGTCAAGATAAGGTTTGCACACTCTATTCATGAGATCCATGAATACAGCTGGTGCATTGGTCAATCCAAAGGGTAGAACCAAGAATTCGTAGTGTCCGTATCGAGTTCTGAAGGCTGTCTTAGGAATATCGTTCTCTTGTATCCTTAGTTGATGGTAACCCGATCTTAAATCGATTTTCGAATAGTAGCTTGACCCTTGCAACTGGTCAAACAGATCGTCTATTCGTGGCAACGGGTATCGATTCTAGATCGTCACCTTGTTCAGCTCTCTATAGTCGATACACATACGGAATGACCCGTCTTTCTTCTTTACAAACAAGACTGGTGCTCCCCAAGGTAAGAGGCTCGGTCTGATAAATCCCTTGTCTAACAGTTCCTGCAACTGGTTAGACAGTTCTTGCATCTCCGTTGGTGCTAGTCGGTATGGAGTTTTGGCAATCGGTGCTGCTCCTAGTGTGAGGTCTATCTGGAACTCGACTTGTCTTTACGGTGGTAGTCCAGGTAGATCTTCGGGAAATACTTAAGGAAAATCACGGACTACGGCGATGTCCTCAATCTTCCTCTCTTTCTTTGGTTGTTCTGTGATGAGGGCTAGTATAGCAGTGTATCCCTTCTGCAGATACTTGTTTGCTTTCATGCACGACATGATATTTAGAGGTACTCCCCGTCGTTCTCCCTGAATCGAGATCTGTTCTCCGTTCTGCAACGTCACTCGTACGATCTTTTCGTTGCATACAATCTCGGCTTGGTTAGCGGATAACCAATCCATTCCAACGACCACATCAAAGCTCCCGAGAGTTACCGGCATCAAATCGATTTCGAGTTCGTGATCCGCCAACACCATGACGCATCCTCGAAAGATGTGTTGTGTCTCAATAAGCTTACCGTCGGCTAACTCTACGGTATACTTATAGTCTAGTGGTTTTGGGGTAATATCTAGTAATTTACTAAACTCACTAGATATAAAGCTTCTATCGGCACCGGTATCAAGTAATATACTAGCATATACATTATTTAAAAGGAACGTACCGGTTACGATGTTAGGATCATCCTTGGATTTCCCCGAGCCAATCACAAAAGCTCGACCCTTGGCCGCTCCACCTCCGGCCTTCTTCAACTGACGGCAATCCCTCCTCATGTGTCCTGGCTTTCCACATTCATAACACCCCTTGAGAGTGTTTTGATTGTTGTTGTTGTTGTTCTGGTTGTAGTTGGGGTTGTGGTTGTTGTTGCTGGGGAATTTGGACCTGCAATCTCTGGCCATGTGGCCATGTCTTCCACACCGTAAGCAACGGTATCGCTCACATTGGCCAGAGTGGTGGTAAGAACATTTGTTGCACAGAGGGTATTTTCCTTGGTACACGCCCTTCCCCTTATCATCGGGTTGGGTGGCAGAGAAAGCTCTTGCAGGTGCCGATCGCTGTTGTTGTTGGGGTTGATGAGATTGGTGGTGGCTGGGTTCCCACTTCCTCTTCTGGCTTTCTTGAGGCTTCAGATGTTCACCTCGTTTGGGTAGCTTGCCCTGAGCTACAGCTTGATCGGTCAGTTTATGAGCCAGTCTGATCAGTGGTTGAATAGTGGTGAGATCAGACGCAATCACCATGCTTTGAATCTGTTCGGGCAGCCCACTAATGAACTGCTCGATCTTTTTGTATTCCGGCGTCACAATTCCCGGGCATAACTTACACAGCTCGTGAAATCGAGTGCAGTATTGCTCGATTTCAGATCCCACCATTTTGAGTACCCAGAATTCAGCCTCCAGTTTCCTAATCTCATCGCGAGGAGAATACTCCTCCTACAGCAGTCGGGTGAAATCAGTCCAGCTCATGGAATTAGCACCATCTAATCCCAATGTTTGAACATGGGTATTCCACCATGTGAGGGCCGGTCCCTCCAGTGCACCGGTTGCATACTTAACCCGGTTTTTTCCAGCGCATTCGCACATGGCGAATAGAGACTCCACTTTTTCCACCCAGCGGAGCATTCCGACTGCTCCTTCGGTGCCCTTGAATTTGTGCGGGTGGCAGTTCAGGAAGGACTTGAAGGAACATCCCTTCCCATTATTGACGTTTGACCCTGTTTGTCAGAAACCAGTGTCGTGTGTTAGTATCGTGTTAGCTACACTATATTTGTCACGTTAGGCAAGTTGTTAGTACCGTTGTTGTTTCCACTAGTTTCGCTATGTTGTCGGCAATCGCCTTGTTGACCCGTCGGTCAACCATCATTTTGATAACAGCGGCATCCAGTGTCCGCCTAGCAGGACGTGCGTACGGCCCTCTTCCCGCCATGTATCTTTCTATACATAAGGGATAGAGTATTAGTTAGCACATGTTAGAGGGTTAGCCAATGTCATGTCAGATGTCATATCAAATGTTATGTTAGATGTTATGTCAGCAATCAACCATAGTCAGATCATGCGATAAATAAATCAAAAATACAATTCTCATTAATAAAAGCTTTGAAGTACAACGATTTTTCAAAAGATAACAGTAACATAACTTTGTACGAGCACATCCCTCTCGTTAAGGCAATATGAAAGAAAACATAACATAAAATAAACAGTACAACTAGTCCGAATCTATGGTGACATGTGAAATGTCACTATCAGAATCTCCCTCAGCATCATCCTCCTCTGGATCCTCGTTGGGATCCTCGTCAAAATCTCCTTCGTCAAGGTTCTCGGCCTCGAACTGCGGTTCGTCCTCGGGCGGTGGCTCAACTATGAACTGCTCGGCCCACGCGTTAAGCATGGCCTCGCTAGCTTGGACCATCGCCTGAGTCTCCTCGTTGGCGACCCGATTCTCCGTAATGCGTCCGTCATGCTCCTGCAGGACATCCACCATTTGTCCGTGCTGACTCATCAGCTGGGAGACCTAGAGACGTAAGGTCTCCACTTGTGCTTCTAACCTGTCGTTATGCCTTTTGAGGCAGTCGTTCTTCTCCCGAAGAATGCGGACCTCGTCTGATAGCTCCCCGTTCCTCCAGATCTCACGCCGTGTGCATGCCACATGAGCTGCGAAGGCCTGCACCAATGGCACCCCAAGCGGCGGTAGTCGATGACCTGGAGATGTATCGCCGGGATAACGGTTTGGAGGTACCCTCTCTCCGATAATCCACTCCTGTATCATCGTGGGAAGCCATCCCCAATGTCGAGCTCGTGCCGCGTGTCGAGCCCGCCTATCCATCTCAGCATCGACTTGTGCCACTATGTCGTGGACTAGTCGTCGGCTCTCTGCCTCCATATCGTCAGTGGTCGGGAGTCTGTCTGAGTTCCTCCTGGCATCACTGTTGTCGGCTATCATGTAAGTCTTAAGTTAGTAAACAACAGTTTAACGTAAATAATAACATCATCAATGTGCAAGTTCTATGTGTAGTGTCTAAAGTTGAGCAATGGCTATAGTCTAAGTTTACTACATGCAAACCTAGTTCTCTATAACCAAGGCTCTGATACCAGTCTGTCACACCCCCAATTTCCCACTCGTGGTGTCAGTCCACGTGGGTGTAACGTGGCCAGAATCACAGCTCAAGGTTATATAGAACAACTCTATATGCAGTTTCAAAACACTGTTTGACATACAATTTACAAAATAGTTTACAGCGGAAATCATGTAATCATTGCAGCGGAATAATATGTTTAATACAAAGGCAGCGGAAATATAATTGTTTAACAACGGATATTGAAATGACAGACACTACGATGTTTGATAACCATACATATCCCAAAATAAATATTGTTTGAAAGAAAATCATAAATAATGCATGCGGATCCTATGCTCGATCCTTTAAGTGCATTCACGGCTTCCATAGCCTGCTAGTTACCAGAGAATACAAGTTAGAAAAAGTGTCAACACAATGGTTGGTGAGTTCACAGGTTTTGATATACATATAGTAATAGAAAGTGTGTCATGCTGTTCATCAAATGTTAGTACCGAGCCCTAGGCTCCAAGTGTCAGTGCGTCACAACCGAACTAGACCTGTTTGTATTTGCCTCCACTGTGTCTTGTATACACAGTAAATTAGGTCAGAGTTTGCACGGGTTATGACACCCAGTCAACATTGTGCCCCGTGGGGTTGGTCATACCCTAATGGATCCATCCAAATCTACCACGTTGTTCGTACATTAACGATAAGACTTTGTGAGGACTTGTTAAGAGTTCAACACTTAATGTTTGTCCAATAAACCAGCATACACCAAAAATGTTTGTACAGTAATAAATGTTTGACTCTATGTAACTAGTATTCTCCCCCTATTTAAAAGCATTTGAAAAGAGTAAAGAGGGGCCGTAAACTCACCTTAGTGAAATGAACGTAAGTATGCGTAAGCTCCTTGAGTAACTGTACGTCGGTCACCGGCAACCTATATCGTATACCGTACGTGAGTTGGTGTAAGTGACTGTGCTAGTGTTCGTGTTAGTGCTCGTGTTTGTGCCCAACAACTCTTGGTTGTTCATGTTTGTCCGTGTCGATCCACAATGACCGTGTTTGCTCGTGTTGGTCCACAATGACCGTGTTTGACTGTGTTGGTCCACAATGACCGTGTTTGACCATGTTTGACCGTGTTTGACCAAGGTTGACCGTGTCAAGTCAACGACCCGTTGGTGAACTGTGTGACGGTTGTGAATCGTGTAGCAAATGGGTAAGTGCTCGTCGTGTGCAAAACGCGCAAGTCGCGTATATGGACATCTTACTATTTATAGTAAGTTTCCATTTATGGAAAGTTCACAAAGCATATCGATTTTATAGTTCTAGCATGGTCATTAGTCCTACGTGATCATGTTAACACATAGCACATCATCATATGAATTCACATAAGTCGTTTACAACATGTTAGCATACAAAAGTTTCCTAAAATGGAAAGTTTCCATTTTTAGCATATCTGATATCGGAAACCATCTAACTTAGCATCTAATCATCATACTAATACATAATAAGTCATTTATCATGCTCAAATCATACAACATGTTTACAAATCGGTTTTTGTAAAAATAAAGTTACTAAAAATAGTAACTTTGTAGTTTTAGCATAAAAATGACCATTTAAGCATTCCTAAACCATTCTTGTGTCACAAATCATTATAATAGCAAATCTAACATCATTTAAACATGCCAACATAATCCAAATCATCATCAATCAAGATTTCATCAATGAAAGTTACTAAATATAGTAACTATGTCAAAATGACTATAACCAACATCTAAATCATATTCTAATCATCAATATCATTCTAAATACAATAAAACAACATTCTCATACACGTGCATGATCATCATTGTCACCAAATCGCCATTTCATAGATAAAAAGTTTCTTAAAATAGAAGGTCTATCAAAAATCATTGTTTTAACCATTCTAATGGCATCCTACCATACAAATCATCCTCATTGACTTCTATAATCATAATACAACATTCAAGATTATCTAAAATACCTTAGATCATACATGCATGCATCTATATCATCAAAAATCATCATTTTAAGCATAGAGGTTCATACCCATCACTTTAGATCATCACAAAATTCAATACTAACATCATAGATCACCATTAACAGTGGTTAAATCATCAAACCCAGATTTAACATAAAGAAAATTCGTGCATGCAAGGCCATGGGGCTTGCATGTGTGCTTGTGAGCTTGCATGTGCGAGATATGGTGGTCTTAAGCCACGAGGGTTGAAGTACTACCTTTATACGCTCCCGAGCTCTTGAGATGGCGATGATAACAGTTCCTACACCTCCTGGTTCGTGGGTTTCGACAGGAACAAGAAGGTGGTGGTAGTGAATAGTGATCTAGAAGACTTCCTTCAAGGTTCTTGAGCTTCAAAGGGGCCTTCAATGGCTTCCAAGAGCTGCTACAGGGGTCTGGAGTTTGAAGATGGCCGAATGGTTGCGTGCTCTGCCGAAGATATGAGTGTAATAGTTAGCCTAGCCATCATTTGTCTTGGATTTATAAGATTTTGTCGACTGGGCGGCTTCGCGTACCGCGATGGGGCCTCTAATTCTTCTCCGCGTACCGCGGCGGATTTCGGGAGTCAACCCCCGCGATGTAGGTCGCGCACCGCGACGATGCTCCTTGTTGGGCCATCGCGTACCGCGATGGGCCCCTGGAGAGCCCAATAAGCCTATTTTAATGGGTTTGGTCCGTTCGTCGCTGTTTTCACGTCTGTGAACTATCGTTTGGCTTCGTTTGAACTTCCAAGTTCAATGTGGGAGTGTTTCGTGAGGTTTCGAGTGTTGTGCTACACAATGTGTAATATGTTCACCAACATTCGTGTGTTTTGACACGTGTGTGCTGTTTGTTGATAATTCCTCGAATTATCTAGTCGTGTGTCGGTGTTCGTACTATCGTGCCACGTGTCACACTAAATTAAACTAATTCTAGTGCCACGTGTACATAAATCATTTAAATAAACATTTAAATAAAATCAAAGCTGACCTGGAAATTACGAGGTGTCACAGTGTGGTATGTTGAGAACCAATAGGCTTAAGAGCACAATCAATCTTTTGGAGAATCTGGGTAATAGAGTTAGTGGCTTGATGGGGTGAAGAAGCAGAAGTGTCCCTGGGAGAGTGGACTACTATATGAGTATCAAGTGATACTTCAGTGGTTTGTGGGGGATGCCTTCGGATTATAACATCATCCTATTTAGAGGATTGATGAGGAGTTAGATGGGTATGAGATTCAGGATCCACCTGTGAGGATGGGACAGGTGGATCTTCTTGTCCAGTGGGGGACAGGGACTAGTTCAGGGATCTTATGTGCCTGAACAGTCTTTTTGGGCTTCTTAGGGTGAGGGGCTTTTGTTGGTGGTTTTCTTTTAGATGGTACCTTAATAGGTATGGAGGAGTAGGTGGATGTGGGATCAGCTGGGAGGGTTGTGTCCTCAATGTCATCCATTACCTTGGCATCAGTATTTAGCCTAGAAAATGCATGTTTGTCAATGGCCTTGACATTAGAAAGATGGGCAATAAGACAAAAAGTGTTAAGTTCGGTAAATAGGCAGGCCATAATAAATCTAGGGTACAGTAGGAACTTGGGGGCCTTTTGGTGATGAACAAAATGGTTGAATATTATTTGGGACCAGTTGACCTTTTCAATGGAAGAACTGCATACAGACATATTGCATGTCATAAGGTATTTCTCCCCAACTTGTGGTCTTTTGAGAGAGACTGTAATATAGTGTGATACAAAAAGTTGTACTTAGGATAGAGATAAGTTTTGTGCAGGGTTCTGTTTTTCAGGTCTCCCTGATAATCTAACTGAATGAATGCAGCATGAAGAAGTTTAAGAGAGACAGTTGAAGGTGTATCAGTGTCACCCAGATTTAGGGCAAGACTGAGCTTGGAAGGGGTGATGGAAACCTGTTGATAAGCAACCTTTAAGGTTATGCTTTCAACAGCGTTGTCCTTAGAAACCAAAACAGATTTTGCCCAAAACTGATTAAGGGCTGGGACATATATAGGAGGGTTGAGGGTAAGAGTCGTATGAACAAAAGGGTTTACCAGAGTATCGATTACCTCATCATAATGGGGGTACTCAGAGGACTTGGTGAGGTAAGCCACTAAGTTGTGCACCAGCTTGAGTTTCATAGATTTGTTCGCCATGGATGTAGAATAAATCGAAATGAAGGCGCAACTTTAAAACAAAAAACACAATTACGATTCTTGCTTTAAGTGCCGAGAGAAAAATGTGGAGAAAAATAACCTTTGCAAGAGTGTGCGCTTTCTTTGTGAAACTGCCAATACTTATAACAAAAAGTAAAAGTTTATCTTAGGGTTTTTACCCAATGGACAAACGTGTAAACATAAGACACAGAAAAACAGACGACAAACCAGTACTTTAATGCAGATCTTTGAAGTACAGACAATGTTTTGTAAGGAATGAAGCCTCGTCCGATGTCGTTACACACGACCATCATGAGTATTAAGCTCAGACAAAATTAGTGTAAAAACATTGAGCCAGACGACATGCTTGACAAGCAGTTGTCCTTAACCATAAGCAGCATTTTGTGTATGAGTTTGAAGGAGATTAACTTCGTGAACAACAACGAAAGGATAAAATAAGTATGTAACAACGGAAGTAAAACATCCACGGAAGGAAGAAACAGTGATTTACAACAACTTTATATCCACTAAAGTCATTACGTTGTTAGGTACAACCACTAAGAAATGAACGAAGGTTATTTTATCAGTGGTTATGCCTTTATCCGTTTTTAGAATAATTAAAGAATTATCATTTTATGTAAAATTCAAGGTTTAAGAATTATATTCTCAACCACATTTATTAAATAATTAGCTCATATGTATCATGCCCAATTTGGAAACAAATTTTGAGAAGGTAGAAGAGTCTAAAGGCTTGTTAAATATGTCAACTACTTGATCACTTGTAGATACATGTAGCACCATGGTTAGGATCTAAATGATATGGTATAACATGATATCACGTGCGGAATCCATAACATCACGTTTGATCAAATGTAGAACTAATCGAGTAGGGTAGAATCGAACAAATACAATAAAATAAATTTGATATTCTTGCATTAATAACTGGAATTAACCAAGTACAATTAGAAAGAATTACAATTTAAAGAAAAATCAAAAATTTTCCTGGATCGATACTGATTGTATCGAAGATAACCTATTTATAGGTGTTCTGTCAATACTGATAGTATCAAAGGTAACATCTCTTGATACTAATAGTATCGATGCTGGTACTATCGATACTATTAGTATCGATGAACCAGAACTTAGCCAATATTACAATACATCAAAAATCAAATAAAACAAAACAAAATCAAACAAAATAAATTTACATTAAACTAAAATAATACAAATACAATAAACTTAAAGATCTTCTAATCAACTCAGTAGCAATCTTCTGTCTTCAATTCAACATCTGAAGCTGATGCTATCAGGTATTAGCAGTCCATGGTTAGGATCTATATGATCTATTATAACATGATATCACGTGCGGTCTCTATAACATCGTGTTTGAACAAATGTAGAATTAATCGAGTAGAATAGAATCGAACAAATAAAATAAAAGAAATTCAATCTTCTTGTATAAATCACTGGAATTAAGTAAATACAATCAGAGAGAATTACAATCTAAAAAAAATTAGAATTATGTCTAGATCGATACTGATTTTATCGAAGATAACCTATTTATAGGCATTCTGTCGATATTAATAGTATCGAAGGTAACATCTATCGATACTATGGATACTATTAGTATCGATGAACCAGCACTTAGCCAATATTACAATACTTCTAGAATCAAACAAAACAAAACAAAATAAAACAACATTAAACTAAAACTATACAAATAAAATAAACATAAAGATCTTCTAGTCAACTTAGCTACAATCTTCAGTCTTCAATTCAACATCTGAGGATGATGCTGTCATCCACTCTTAGCAACAGCTCAGTGTTGGTCTTCATTCTTTCCACTGAGAGGGCAGATGACTACCAACACATATCTTGTGCTTGATATAGACATCTAACACCTTCTTGAAATGCATTGCCTTATCTTTGCGATCTTTATGATACATAATTTGATTTATTAAAAACTTTCTCTCATTATCTTCTGAAAGATTTATTAGATGGATAGGATCAAACAATCTGAGCAACTCCATCTTGTTATTGTCTTCAAAAACTGCTTCAGAAGTATAACCATCAAGATACAGTCGGTAAAGGTTATTCAGAATACCTGAGTTAAGCTTTAAAGGAGGAATTTTTTTAAAGACTTAACCGACTTAAATTCATACCGTACCTTCCATTTTATAGTAATCCAATATAGATTACCAACAATTGGTATCTTCTTCCACTTCCGAGGTTTTAATAATTCAAATTTCGTAGTCTGAACCTCTTTTCTTATTGTTCTTTTAATCAAATTAGCCATGTAATCATCTCCATGGTTGATTAAGCTTATTCCAGCCTAAACCCTCAATTCACACAATGGAAATTGAGCAGTCCTAAAGCTTAGGGAAATTGTCCGAAGGTTGTGTACCAAATTTGGTGGTCAGATTCAATCTAAATCCAAAGTTATCGAAATTTTTGTTGCTGAAAACCCTAGTTTATGCGAATGACTCGACTGGGAAAATAACCATTGTGCGAATAGGTTCATTCGGCCGAATAGCTCTCATTCGGTCCTAGAGTTGATACAAATAGCCACTCATTTGGCTGGTTAAGCTTTATTCGGTTGTCAAGCCATTCGGCCATCTACTCATTCGCATTAGACGAGCCATTCAGAGTACTCAATTCATTTGGTCTTATTTCAATCATTCGTACCCCGAAATTCGGCTGGTTTTTCTTCATTCGGCCATCAGTTTTGGAAATTTTTCTAAGTGTTGGATCAATTTATTCTTGACAAGATGGAGGAACTTGCATTGATGGCTAATCAGAACCATAGAATTCAGAACATGTTGCTTACTGAGACAGGGACAAGAAATTCAAACAAAGCTCATAAGTTACTTTCCTTGGATGATTATCCACATTGGAAGTATTGATTCGAGATTCACATTAATGGAGTGGATACCAATCTTTGGATGATGATTGAGGGTGGGTATTTCAGACCACTTAGTGAGGATGGATTACCTATGCTTGTTACTTGGATGACTGAGCCTCAGAGAAAGTTGTATGATTTTGAGAAGAAGGCGTATGCAATATTGTCCCAGTCTATTGCTACAGACATATTTCATCAATTCAGACAGTTCACTTCTTCCAAATTACTGTGGGATGCGCTGCAACAAAGATATGAGGGGAATGATGTACTGAAGAGCATCAAGTCTAAAGCTTTGAAGAAAGAGTTCAATAGCTTCATGTGTGTGGGAAATTAATCTTTGGATGATCTGGTTGCTAGATTCTATCATCTTCTCAGTGAGCTTTACAATTATCAAGTCAAGACAACTACACAAGAGAAGATCCAGTGTCTGGCTGATGGATTACCTCCCGAGTGGGAATCTTTTCTGATGGTCCTGAAACAGAGTGAGATGACTGTTAACATGGACATTAATGATTTTATCCAGATTCTGAAAGAACAAGAGATAGAGAACAAGTGGAAAGAAAAGAGAGTTGCTCAACTTCAAGATCCATCACTATGCTACTCTACTCCTACTATGGAAAGAGCTTCTTCACATGTTCCTCTGAAAACAACTTTTGTCTCACAGACCAAAGAAGCTCATGTTTCAAGCCAGACACATTTCAGTCAGTCTGCTACAACTTCCACATCTCAAAAAGAGGAAAATCATTCTGTCACAAATTGGAAGATAGACAACTTTGACAGAGTAATTGTGGAAGTTGGCAAAGAGCATATGGACAAATTGGTAATCCACACTTGACAAATGAAGACTACTCTCAGATTGATCCAGATGATATGGAAAGGATTGACATCATGTGGCTCTTACAAGTGCTGTTAGAAGAGGAAAAGACTTTGTCAGAAGAACTGGAAAAGATATCAATCTGAACAAAGACTCAAAGTTTGGTTTTGATATGTCTTCTGTTACTTGCTACAACTGCGGTGATAAAGGTCATTTTGCAAGACAGTGCAACAAGCCAAAGAAGATGGGTAACCACAATCCATTTCAGAATAAAAGGTTATCAGCTGCTAACCCAGAAAAAAGATTAGTACCTATTGATACTCCTGCTCAAGCTAGGTCATCAAATGCAAACAAGGCGTTAATGGTTCAGAATGATGAGGGAGAAAACTGGGATTTCAGATTCAATTATGAAAAGGCAGGAGAAGATAAAGCGTGTGTTGTAGAAATTAAGGAAGCTGCTGAATCTATTAATGATAGCAATTCAGAAGAAACAAAGACAAGTCTGGATGAATCATTAGAATCAGGATCAGAAAGCATATCAGATTCAGAAACTCAAGGAGAGTCAGATGTTGAGTCTGAAGAACAATCTGCTACATAATTTGCTTTGATGGTGAATACTTCTTCCTCATCTCAGTCTGATCAAGTATATGATGATTGTTCTTCTTCTCATTCTAGTTGCTTTAATTGTGTTGACCTTGAAAGTAAGGTGTCGGCTTATCGGCAACATAATGCTGACCTGATTAGTGATCTAAACCAATGCATTGAGGCAAACAGGATTTTAAAATTAGATGAAAAAGATTTTCAAGCAAAAATTGAGCTATTAAATTGGCTATTGCATAAGGCTGAGATCGCTGTGCTGAATAAGCAAGATGCTATCACTTCTTATCTCAATACCATCAATGAGATAAAGAAGAAGTTAGCCATAGTCGAATGTGACTATGAAACTTTGAGTCAGAAGATCAAGAGCTATGAAAGCTCCTCATATATCATTGAGCACATGATCAGTAATGGGACTGATCTAAAGGATAAGGGAAAAGAAACAAAATACAACCATTGTCCTCCACCTGTCTTAAATTGCTTTGTTAATTCACCATATGACAAAGAAATTGTTGGTGCACGAAATGTCCCTAGTTCAGTTTTGTATGATCTTTTGATGTATAAAGTTTATGTCATTAATAAAATCAGTATTTCTATCTTGTTCTTAATGTTTATTTTAGTTTATCTGTGTTTGATTATGTTTAACTTTGATTTGAAATGTCTTATAGACCCATTCGGGAAAATGACTCTAAGAATGAAGTCAATCGGCTGAATGAACGCTTACAGAATGTCTAGGGCGATAGAATGAGTCACCCGCATGACTCATTCGTTGGTCCAAGCTCATTCGGCTGAGCCATTCGCCGAATGAGTTGTTTTGGCCACTCATTCGGCCGAATGAGTACAGTCTATATATACTAGTTCAAACAAATTCAAACCTAACTTTCCCGAGCCCTCATTCTTCCCAAAGCACTCTAGTGTCAAACCCTAGAAGTTTTGAGCGGTTCTTACCCGTCCAAGTTCGATTCAAATCCCGTGGTGTTCTATCTTGCATCAAACGTTCATCCTTCATCTTCGGATCACCATGGGTGCTGTTGGTTTCGATTGGAAAACCTTGGAATAGGATTCCACACTATTCCAGAGGCTGTCGAGCAGAACTCCATTGGAACCGGGTTGTTTCCTGGTTCCTAGTTGGTCCTACAAAGTGGTATCAGAGCTTTGGCTCTTGATTCTGCTCGATTTCCATTCCAAATCATTGAATCAGATATTGGGTGTTCGAAATCTGCAAAATCCTAAGTTTCTTACCCTTCAAGTCACTGTTTTATTGAAAATTCGTGGGTTTTTGTGGTTCTTTTGTCAAATAGTTCATCCCAATTGGCTGGTAATCATGTCTTGATGTCCGGTGTCAAATTTGGTGCTTAGATCTGGTCTAAATCGAAAGTTATCGATATTTTAGCACCTGAAAACCCCAGAGAGCTCGAATGAGCTACCCGACCGAATAGATCACCCGAATCACCCTCTTTTGGCTGAATCAGCCTCATTCGTCGAATAGCTCTCTTTCGTTTACTCATTCGCCGAATAGCTCCATTCGTTCGTCCACTCATTCGCCAGATTTATTCGTTCGGACTTGTTGTCATTCTGAGTTTTTCATTCGGCCTATTATTCATTCTGCTCAAATAATTCTCCAAAACCAGGTCATTTGCCAAGTTCAATCTCTTTCGGCCCCTGACACTAGGCCAAATCAGATTCATTCGGCGATCAGATTTCACAATTTTTCTAAGTGTTGGACACTTTTGATCTTGACTTTATGGAGGACTTAGCTTTGATGGCGAACCAGTATCATTGCATTCAGACACTGTTGCTCACTGAGACTCAGACAGGGAACTCTAATAAAGCTCCCAAGCTGCTTTTGTTAGATGATTATCCACATTGGAAGTACAAGTTTGAAATCCACATCAATGGAGTTGATACTAACTTGTGGATGATGATAGAGGGTGGTTATCTGAGACCTCTCAATGAAGATGGAACTCTAATGTTAGTCACACGGATGACTGAACCACAGAGGAAGCTACATGACTATGAGAATAAAGCATATGCTATTTTGTCCTAGTCCATTGCAACTGATATCTTTCATCAGTTCAGACAGTTTACATCTTCTAAGTTTCTGTGCGATGCTTTACAGCAAAGATACAAGGGAAATGATCTGCTGAAGAACATCAAGTCAAAAGCTTTAAGGAAGGAATTCAACAGCTTCATGAATGTGGGAAATGAGTCACTGGATGATCTGATTGCAAGATTCTACCATCTTCTGAGTGAGCTGTTTAATCATCAAGTCAAGAATACAACTCAGAAGAAGATTCCGTGCTTGGCAGATGTCCTACCTCCAAAGTGGGAGTGTTTTCTTATGGTTCTAAAGCAGAATGAGATGATGGGAAATATGGACATCAATGATTTCATCCAGAAGTTGAAAGAGCAGGAAATTGAGAACAAGTGGAAGGCTAAGAGAGTTGCTCAAGTTCAGGACCCTTCACTGTATTATTCTACACCTACTTTAGAGAGAGCCTCTTCTCATGCTCCACTGAAGACTGCGTTTGTCTCTCGGACTACTGAAGCTCCATCTTCCAATCAGATTCATTTTAGTCAATCTTCTTCATCATCCAGCTCTCAGAAAGAAAGTGGTCAACCAGTCACAAGTCTGAAGACAGACAACTTTGATAAAGTGACTGTAGAGGTTGCAAAGGAGCATATGGGTCTTCTGTCTACTCTTGTTAGCTCCTATGATGGACTAGTAGCATGACAGATTGGCAATACTTACTTGACTAATGAAGATTACTCTTAGATTGACCCGTATGACATGGAGAGGATTGATATCATGTGGGCTCTGGCTAGTGCTGTCAGAAGAGAAAAGGTTTTTGTGAAAAGGACTGGCAAAGACATCAACCTGGATAAGGATTCTAAATTTGGTTTTGACATGGCATCTGTCACTTGCTACAATTATGGGGAGAATGGACACTTTGCAAGACAGTGCAAAACAAACAAAGAACTCTGGAAACAAGAATCCTTTTCAGCATCAGAGATCTTCTGCATCAAATACAGATAGAAGATTTGTACCCATTGATTCTCCTGCTCAGGCTGGTTTTTTAAATGCAAGTAAAGCATTGATGGTGCAACAGGATGAATGTGAAAATTGGGACTTCAAATTTAGTTTTGATCAGAGTGGACTGGATAAAGCTTGTGTTGCGGAAATTCAGAAGACTGATGTGTCAAGTGAAGAAAGCACTTCTGGAGAAGCACAAATCAGTCTAGAAGAAAAATTTGGTTCAGAGTCAGAAAGCATTTCAGAATTAGACACTCAAGTAGATTTTGATGCTGATATTGAAGAACAAGTTACTCAGTTTGCTTTGATGGTGAACACATCTGCTACTTCTGCTGTTACTTCACAGTCAGATCAGGTATTTGATGAATGTTCTTCTTCTTATTCAAGATGTTTTAATTGTTTTGACCTTGACAGCAAGGTCCTGGCTTATTAGAAGCACAATGCTGACTTGATCAGCGATCTCAACCACTATATTTAGGCAAACAAATTTTTAAAATCTAATGTAAAATATTTTCAAGATAAAATCAATTTGTTAAACAGACAGTTGCATGAGGCTAAGATCGCTATTCTCAACAAGCAGGATGCAGTTACTTCGTATCTCAACACCATAAATGAGATTAAGAAGAAACTTGCCATAGTCGAGTGTGACTATCAGACATTAAGCCAGAAGCTCAAGAGCTATGAGAGCTCATCTTACATTATTGAGCACATGATCAGTACTGGGACTGATCAGGATGGGAAGGGTAAGGAAACAAGATATAATCACTGTCCCCCACCAGTCTTGAACAGCTTTGTCAATTCCCCAAATGACAAAGATGTTAAAGATTTCCAAGTTAAAACTCCATTAGTAATTGATCCAATTGGAATGATTACTGATGAGGGTTCCTCATTGTCTGAGGAATCTTTTGTGGAGGGAATTGGTTAAGATTGGGACTCAGATTCTGAGTATGAATCTGATAATTCATCTGATGGTATTATTACTTAGAATCAGACACCTGTAGTCATGAAAGGTGACCCAATCTCATGTTCAAAAATATATAGAGAATTAGGTTTTGTGAAGGCTTCAAAAGAGAATGAAGCATGTGTGTTTAACAAGATTGATAATGTTGTTTCAAATGAGAAAACGGGGTTGGGTTTTAAGCAGAACAAGACCATAACAAATGTTTTTAAACAACAAAATTAGTCTTTTTCTAAACTCAAGCATTTTCATTAAAAAGATAACAGAGTTTGCTTTGAGTGTGGTGTACCTGGACATGTTGTTCGATTTTGTCCCCAGTTGATCAGACCTAAGGTTGCACCACCCAGAAAACTTAATCAGAATTTTAACAAAACTGTCAAATCTGATTCTAAGTCAACTCAAGCAAAACCCAAACAACCCAATATGGTTAAACCTTTGGATAAGGGTAAATGGAAATTGGTGAACTTGGATGTTCCCAAAGTGGTTAATGTCAATCAATCAAAGACATCATCCATTTACTTGAAAAGCTCTTTCAGTAAAAACACTGTTTGGAAAGTCAATTCTTCTGAGACTTCTGTTTTACACACTCCAAACAAGGCAACCCCTGATGGTAAATGGATTTATGTTTGGATCCGAGACTCATTGGGTCAACCCATGACTGGAAAGGCTTGGGTACCCAAATTGAACTAATTGTTTGTGTTTGTGCAGGTTGCCCCAACAGCTGCTCTTAACAGCTCTTGGATCGTTGATAGTGGGGCTTCTAGGCACATAATTGGTGATGTTTCCCTGCTCACTAATGTTAATTCTGTTCGAGGTGGTTATGTAGCATTTGCAGGTGATAAAGGCGGGTTCATTACAGGAGAGGGTATTCTGTCAAATGGTCAAGTTTCTTTCGACAAAGTCAGATATGTGAAGCAGTTGGAGAACAATCTTCTTTCAGTGTCACAGATCTATGACAAGAAGTACAAAGTTCTTTTTGATGACTACAACTGCTACATACTCAAGCAAGGTGTGACTATTCCTGAAGATTGGATTTTGATGTCAGCACCCCGTAAGCAGGACTTGTATGTACTCAACATGGCCACAGCTTCAACAACATCCTCCACAACTTCATGTTTTATGTCAAAGGCAACTGAGAAAGATTCTATTCCTTGGCATAAGAGGATGGGCCATTTGAGTCTACGCAAGAAGAATCATTTGGTACACAATGACTTGTTGAGGGGGTCAGTCTGAAGAATTTTAAGCTGTCTTATATCTATGTTTCATGCAAGAAAGGAAAGCAGACCAAACAGTCTCACAAGCTGAAAAAGTTTCATTCAATCACTGTTCCTCTTGAGCATCTCCACATGAATTTATTTGGTCCAGTAAATCGCAAGAGTATAGCTGGAGATCAATACTGTCTAGTCATCACTGATGAGTATTCCAGATATTCTTGGGTTTTCTTTTTAAAGGAGAAGTCTGAAACGTTTAAGTGTATTCAAGTGTTGGTGACCAAACTTGAATATCTTTATAAGCTCAAGATTCGTATGCTCAGAGCAGACAACGGGACAATCACAACATGGAGAACTTCTGTAATGCACGTGGAATTGTCTAACAATTTAGTGCTCCATATGTGCTGCAAATTAATGGTGTTGTTGAGCGGAAGAACAAAAATTTGATTGAGGCTGCTAGGACGATGCTTGCTGATTCATCTCTTCCAGTTCAGTTCTAGAATGAAGCTGTGGCAAATGCTTGCTACACACTGAACCGGGTATTGATAGTCAAGATACATGGGAAGACTTGCTTTGAGTTGCTCCACAACAGAAAGCCTAATCTTAAGTATCTTGAACCTTTTGGTGCACCGTGCACGATGCTTAAGAAACATGAGCAGGGCAAGTTTAATGAGAAGGTGGAAGAAGGGTATTTTCTTGGGTACAACACTCCTAATAAAAGGGTCTACAACAGATCTACTCAGAATGTGGAGGAGTGGTACCATGTTGATGTTCAGAGACACTCTATGCCCCCACCTGGGAAAGGTCCAGACTGCACGTTTGACTATTCAGACCTTTTCGACTCATTCAATATGCCTCCCATGTACTCAGATGAAGATGTTTCTGTTCAAATGATGTATGATGCACAGAATGCACCTGATGAACCTGTGAAACCTTCATCAGCTTCAATTCCCATAGTACAGATAAATGATTACAGCTCAGACACAGATGATAACCCAGTTCAACCAGTAGCCCCCGAACCAAATGTTGACAATCTTGTACCTGGACTCGAGGACTTGAATCTTAACAATCTTGATCCACAGGTTGAGGTTCCTGCTCATCCTGTTGGTAGAATCAATCACATTCATCCTCAGGAGAAAATTATTGGAAGTCCACTTGATGGGTTAAGACAAGAAATCAGTTATCTTCAGGAGGCCTTGCTGATATTCTTGACTTTGCAGATGTGAACTACTGTGCCCATTCTTGTTTCATCTCTCAAGTTGAACCACGCACCATCACCGAAGCATTAAGAGAAGAATCATGGGTTGAAGCAATCCGAATTTTTCTGGCTTATGCATCCTTCAAAAAGTTCAAAGTTTATGAGATGGATGTTAACAGTGCATTTCTTCATGGTGTGGTTAATGAAGTTGTGTATGTCAATCAACCTCCTGGGTTTGAAGATCCATTGCATCGTGATCAAGTCTACAAGCTACACAAGGCCTTATATGGATTGCATCAAGCTCCACGAGCGTGGAAGAGATATCTCCATGGACTGAATAGATATTTCTTGGCAAGCTGAGAAGCTGTAACATCACCGTTATATCCCATCCGGTTGAACGCTCCACAAATCAAATCATTTGGAAGTGTCAACGAATCTTCATCAGAATCATGAAATTGAAGAGCCTCTCGTAGATCGGCAACTGAAAATTGAACTCGAACATCATCAATCTTCAATTTCATCATAGTGGGTTCTGTAGCACAGTCGAAATCGGCATTCTCCCAGAAAGATGTAATGTGATGCATGATTATCACAAGATTAGCCAAGATGGCATATGAAATCCTGGATCTCTTCAGAAACAAAATAATATCTCTAAATGAAGAAGCTTCCTTCAACTCTTCATCAACAAGGGCAATGACATTGTGCTTGTCATTGTAAGGTCTTTGACCTGAAATAAACAAAAAAAGAAAAACAACAATTAGTATTAAAAACAACATTAGAAAAATGAAAATTTTCAAAAAATTTCTAAGTCTTGAAATTGTCGATATTAGTAGTATCGATGATAATGATATCATCCATACAGATAATATCAAAACCCTGAGTTTAACTAAACACTTAGTAAAAAAATTGAATTAGTTTATCGATACTAATAACTCCCCTTCATCCAAAATTCAATATGCACAAGCCGCCAATGGCAGCATGTATCAGCTTATGCATGCATCACTTCAGATTGTTTCACCTTCTTCTTCACAAATTAACGCACCAGGCCCAGCTGTCTGAGCTTCCCAATCAAACCAACTTGCTCTTTTTACTCAAGAGTACGTGGATTGGAGCAGCATGCATGATGATGTATGGGATGCTCTCATAACCAATGAGCCCACAGACTTTGCTTAAAAGACAATTAGTGAAAACCCAATGTCTTCTGACGAGCCTGATGTTGATTCATCTGATGCTCATGTATCTCCTGCTACTCTAGAGAAACTATGTTCTGATGCTTGCATTGAAGCATTTGCTAAAATAAAGAACGTCAAAGTTTTGTTACAACAACAAAATCAGGAACTTCAACAACAATTGGCAAATAAAAATCTAGAAGTAGATAAAATAATAACAAATAAAGATGGTCAAATTTCTATTCTAAGAACTGAAAAATGTAACTTACAAGCACTTTTTGAACTACAACAAGAAAAATATTCTGCTTGTAAAGATGAACCGGCCGAAACTAAAGTAAACTGTGAAAAGTGGGTTGAATCCTGCAAAGGGTTTAGAATGCTTCTCAGTAAGCAAGTTCACAGCAAGGAAAAATTTGGAATTGGGTATAATCATACAAGCCCACCAGATGATTATGCACCAATTGAAAATTATGCGAAAGAAAATGTCCCTGAACCTGTCTCTCCCACATTCCTTCCAGATGTGATTCCTGTAATAATGAACTCACCTCCAAAGGTGTATCAATCAGGGTCATTTCATAAGTTTGTGCATCTCACTAACACAAACGCAGAAATACCTAAAGAAACACACTTGGATGATGTTCCAACAAAGAACTCTACAGAACAGAAAGAGACTGTTCCTTTTATGAGCTTTACTCCAAGTTTTAAAGGTACAAAAATAAAAGAAACTACTGTTGAATCCAAGGATATTCTTGATAAAGGGAAAATGCCTATGATTGACATCAAGTTTCTTCATTCCCATCCTCATCCTCCCTATCCAATAATGAATGAAAATAAACCTTTCATTCCAAACTACTATGCCTTATCTACTGCCAGCTTGAAATGTTTGAAATACAACCATTATACCGAAGAGTGCAGGACAAAATCTCGTCTTGAGAAAATAAGAGATAAGTTGAAAGATTTCCATGCCTCTTCATCTAAATGGACACCTTCCCTAACAAAGTGAAAAAGGATAAGAAAGTGAGTAAACAAAATGCTAACAACACAATAAAGCCTAATCCTCATCCACCCTTTTTCTCACCACCACCCTTGGCTTCAGCCCCCAGACCTTCAATTCTTGGCACGCCTCCCACCTATCCTATGGTGAATCATGTTCATTATCCACAAGCTATTGTGAATTGGCCTTCTGTGAACTCACAAATCAACATTCTGCATCAAAATCAGCAACAACTGATTCAGATGATGCAGAAACTGATGAATAATGTGCAGAAATAATTGAATTCTCAAAATGCTCTTCTCTTGTCCAAAATAAATAATGACCCATATATAACCTATTGCATTTGATCCTATATGCAGAGAGCTTCTTTAAACAAGAATAATTTATGGTATGTGGACAGTGGAGGCTCTATGCATATGACTGGTTGCAGATCTATTGTTAATAATTTCATTCGAAAGAATAGAAGATCTGTCTCCTTTGGAAATAATGCACTGGGTTGGATAGTTGGGTCTGGTTCTATCCTTAGTGGAAAATTGCACTTTAAAAATGTTAGTCTAGTTGAGAACCACAAGTTTAATCTCTTGAGTGTGTCTCAACTGGTAGACAAAAATTACAGTTAATTTTTCACCAAAGACACTTGCAAAATTTTTTCTCAAGAAATAAACTCAAAAATATAGGTCTTAATAGGCTAGCACACTCTTCTAACAGCTAAGAGAAGTGGAAATGTTTATGTTGTTGACATGACAACGTACTCTCAATCCTCAATTCCCACATGTCTCATAGCAAAGCTTCATCTTCTGAAACCGGTCTTTGGCACAGAAGATTTGGTCGCCTAAATAACCAATCTCTTCATAAGCTTTGTACCCTTTCACTTGTAAGAAAAAAGCTTTAAAAGAACTTCATTTGAAGGACAATGTGGATCTTCCTTGAAAAGAAAGCAGCATAAATCATCACATAAGTCTATTGAGGAATCTAAAACAAATGACTGTCTTAATATGCTTCATATGGATCTTTTTGATCCTGTGAAGGTAGATAGCTTAGCTAAAAAGAGATAATGTTTAGTTGTTGCAGATGACTACTCAAGATTTTGCTAGACCTTCTTTCTATACATCAAAGATGAGACTTTTGATAAAACTAAGGCCCTTATCACTCAAATTGAAAGACAATTTAGTCTTCTTGTCTAGGTAATAAGAAGTGATAATGGTACTGAATTCAAGAATCATGTTCTTGTCAAGAACATTATGAACATGTGTCTACCTCCACATCTCCAATCATTGAAAATGATCCAATAAATAGATCTGAACAAGCTCCTGTTCACGCATGTGAAAACTCACCCGGCCCTGCTGAAAATTCATCCTATTCTGATGCTGCTTCTGCAAATAACTGTTTGTACATCATTCCTTTTAATAGGAATCATCCTCTAGAACAGATTATAGGCGATTTGAATAAAGGTGTTCAAACCAGACGCCAAATCTCAAACTTTTGTCTTCATATTGCCTTCCTATCCCAAATTGAGCCTTCAAAGTATTAGGAGGCACATAAAGATAATAATTGGGTGGAAGCTTTTCAGGTTGAACCGCTTCAGTTTAAAAGACAAAATCTTTGGACTCTCTGTCCTTTACCTAAAGGGAAATACCCAATTGAAACAAGATGGGTATTTAGAAATAAAACTGATGATAGGGGCATCGTAGTCATAAATAAAGCCAGATTAGTAGTTCAAGGTTACTGCCAAGAGGAAGGCATTGATTATGATGAAACTTTTGCCCCTGTAGCCAAACTTGAAGCTATAAGAATCTTTCTTGCATTTGCTATATCCCATAACATAAAAGTATTCTAAATGGATATAAAAAGTGCATTCTTGTATGGAACCATTAAGGAAGAAATCTATGTCTGTCAACCACCAGGGTTTGATGATGTTCATCATCCTGCCTGGGTGTACAGACTAGATAAGGCCTTATATGGTTTAAAACAAGCACCAAGAGTCTAGTATGACACTCTTTCTCAAACCGGTAAACAAGGAACTTTTGTTGGTTCAAATTTATGTTGATGACATCATCTTTGGATCAACAAATCTTTCCTTATATGTACAATTTTCAGAATTAATGTCTTCAAAGTTTTAAATGAGTGCTTTAAGTGAACTAAAATCATTTATAGGACTTTAAATCAAACAAACCCCAAATGGTATTTTTATACATCAGTCCAAATATGTAAAATATCTATTAAATAAATTTGAAATGACTGATTGTAAAATAATTTCTACCCCTATGGCAACTGCTCCCGGAATAACACCATATGAAAATGGGGAACTTGTAGATCAAACTCTCCGCAGGTGTATGATTAGATCTTTGATGTATCTCACTGTATCAAGGCTAGACATCATGTATTACACATGTGTCTGTGTTGGATACCAATCTGCCGCCAACCAATCCCATTTATCATTTGTGAAGAGGATATTCAGATACCTAAACGGTACTCCAGTACTTGGTATTTGGTATCCTGCTAATCAATCTTGTAAGTTTGTTGCCTTTTCAGATAGTGATTATGCACGATGTTCTCTCACAAGGAAATCAACCTCTAGAGGATGTCATTTCTTTGCAAACTGCTTAGTTTGATGGCAAAGAAAGAAGCAAACCTCAGGGTCCAATTCAACTGAGAAGGCTGAATATACTGCAGCAGCACATTGCACGGGACAAATTTTGTGATTGCAATATCACTTACTTGACTTCGTAGTAACTCTCTTAATAGACAGTGAAGCTGCCAAAAATATAATAAAAAATCCTGCCTATCATTCTAAAACAAAACACATTCAAATAAGACATCACTTCATACGAGAGTGTTTTGAAAAAGGACTAATTGCCCCAAGATATGTATTGTTAGTATATGATAGCATCAGCCTCAGATGTTGAATTAAAGACTGAAGATTGCAGCTTGAGTTGATTAGAAGATCTTCATATTTATTATATTTGTATTGTTTTAGTATAATGTTAGTTAATTTTGTTTGATTTTGTTTTTTATTTGATTTTAGAAGTATTGTAATATTGACTAAGTGTTGGTTCATCGATACTCATAGTATCGATAGTACCAGCATCGATAGTATTAATATCAATAGATTTTACGTTCGTTACTGTCACACCCCGACCGACGGCGGAACACGCCGGGGCATGATTTTTAATTATCCGAAAGCTCATGGTTCTACTTGTAAGTTTCATATTTAAACATCCCATTTATATCAACACATTCATTACAATCAAAACATGACATCATTCATACAATTACAACTTAAATTCAAATACAAAACATTGATTAAAGTTTAAACTAGGTCTTATGATTCCTATATGATCTTCATCCAAAGTTTTAACCCGTTACACATGTAAAATATAGTTTGATCAACTATTTGCATAGTTGGTGAGAACTCATAGATTTATATATATACATAGATATAGAAGATGCTAAACCAAATGTTCCAAAATGAAATAGATTCAAAGTATACATGTTTACAAGTCACACAATGTTTATGTCTTAAACAAATGTCCTCAAATAAGTGCCATCATAATATTCAAATCTAGGGCTAGCTAGGTCATAGATTTAAATTTGTAATTCACAAGTTTGCAATAATGCACACTTTCCCTATTTACACAAATACCTAAGTCTATTTGTGGAAGGTATCTAACCATTCCAAGCTACTAGTGTATGTTTATGTTTATGTATGAAACGTCTTCTATCCTAAACCAAATGTTTGAAACAAGTATGGCACATATGACATTGAAACCAATTCAAACTAGAACTATGGCTTTTGCATCTAGAAATGATTTTGTAATATGAATAATAAAGTTTGTGTATAAGGCATGTGTAACATCCCAAAACATTACAAAATGTAAAAAGGGATATGAGAACTCACCTGTGTTTTTATGGTATCCAAGTATTTCTTGATTTTTTTAAGAAGCAATGAATCTAACTCAACCTATTTATACATAAAGGAATATAACTTAGGTATTTCTATTTTGATTTATGTTTGTCCCTATGAAACATTAGATTTGTATTCAAAGTTTAACATAATAATATGAAATATTTTTTGAATTTGAAATAGAATGTATGAATTTGAATCAATAGAATCATTCTTTTCTAATAACTTTATCAATATGCATTTAAGCTAAGTAGAATAATGTTTTACAAATGTTACATATGTTAATAGTTTAAATACATAAACTTAGAATAAAATAATGATTTATAATTGTTAAAAAATGTTTTAAAATATATAAATTTAGAAAAATAAAATAACGATTTGCAACTTTTTATAAACCTATAAATTTTAGAATAAATACAATAATGGTTTATAAATATTTTTGAGGTAAAAATAATAATTTCTAAATATTTATGAATATCTTGTTCATAAACTAATATTTAAAACCTAAATTTGTACATTTATAAATAAAATTACTACAAACATTATAATAATATTACAGAAAGTTTTAAAAATACATTTATAAAATTGTTGAACTAAAAGTTGTAAAAAAATGATTCCGAAATCAATTTAGATGGCAAAAACCGGATAATAAGGTAACAGAAGGGGTCGAACCCTTGACCTCTTACTCAACGAGCAAATGTGTTAACCGCTGGGATAAGAACGTATTTACTAATAAGTTTTGTTTTGAAATAAACTTAATCAATAGATGAATCGTATCCCCAAATGATATGAACCCTAGTTTTTGTATTTGATCGAATTCGTTTTACATGATGAATGTTAGATCGATTAACCATAGGGCTAAGATTCCTATGATCAAACCTAGTATAATGATATAGTTACTTACAAGATATGATGTCGAGATAGATGAGTTCGATTGTAGGTTTGTTTTTGAATAGTGTTGAGCTCAATCGGGAGTTTTAGAGTCCCACTAAATGCAATTTAGGTGTCTGTAGTTTCAGAAAGATGTCGTGAAGGTTTGTAGATGAATAATTTGGTTCAATTTAAGGTTACAATCCGATTCTTAGTATGAGTTTAATACTAAAGGTTCGGTTATGGTTCGAGTAGTGTAATGGACATTAAAATGCCAATTAATCGTGTGTTTAAGTTCAAAATAAAATTTATATCGTAAAGCAGTTACTTATTGGAATGTAGAAACACATTTGAATCCGTTTTTAGGTTGAACCAATCGTGTGAGAAGTCTCGAATGGCAACCATGTGAGGAAGAAGAAACTTTGAGTTTTGACATGTTTAGTCCTTGTGGTTCTAGGATATCTAAATAACCAGCTTAACTATCTTTAAAAACAAAATCAGTTTTGTTTATTAACCACATTGGTCCCCAAACATCCTTGCTTGTAGAATAAATTAAAATGATTAATAGTTTTAAAGTTTTAATAAACTTTATAAAAGTTTACTTAATTTAAAATAAGTCTTTATTATAATATTAAAGTTATTATTTATAACAAGTTTCATAAAAGTTTGATTATTCATATGTAGTTATGGAAGTTTATAAAAATCTTTAATTATTTTATTATTATCATTTATATAAATAAAGCTTTATAATTTTCTTTTTATAAAAATTTATATAGTTTTCGTATTATTATTATATTTATTATGAAATAAATTATTTATCTAAACTTATTAGTTTAGGCATATATCTATACTTATAAAAGCTTCTATATTCATATCATATATACACCCAAATTATCTTTTGTATATTTGTGTTGTTACAATACTTCAAATGTTATGAGGAATTAACCCTATTATAAGATTCAAAATCACTTGAACTTTAAGTTATTTAAATCTCGACACAATTTCATTTTAAAATTTGTTTATGAAAATCCCAAATGTTACAGTCTCCCCTACTTTAAAAAACTCCGTCTCGAAATTAGCCAGATTCTTTAATTAAGTAGATATGGATATTTGGTTTACAAGCAAGACATGAATGTATTTAGCAACAATTTCAGCATAGTGTTTCTAGCAGTCAACTTATGCCTACTATGATATCAATCTTGCATAAGAATAAAGTTAGTAGAAAATTTCATATTTGACTAGATTCCATACATAACTAAGATTAATCGAATTACATTGGAATTTCTTTAAAACTCTATTTGTAGATACGCTCTTGAAAAGTTCTCATTCGCTCAAACTACACCGCTCGCTATGTCATTGTTGTTTTTAACTTGATTTGCATTCACATTGAAAACCCGACCTCTTGCTCCTTGATTGTTTTGATTATTTGGAAATATTAAAGCATTGTTGTTGTTGGCTCTAAGAGGACAAACATTAGCAAAATGGTTTGGATCGCCACAGTTATAGCAAACTCTAACCACAGGTTGTATAGGTGCAGTGATGAAAGGAACAGTGGCTTGTTGTGTTTGATTGGCTTGAACTTTAGCCACTTGGCAGTTGATAGAAAAGTGTCCAAATCGATTGTAAGTTGTGCACAATCAACATGGGTGAATAGACAAATTATGGTGGTTGCATGCATTGCATAATGGATGAGCACCAGAGTATGGCTTTTTGTTTGGTTGAGTGATAATAGTAGGAGCAACTTGTTGAAGAGGTATAACATGGGCCACAGCAGCATAATTCACATGACCACTTTTTCTCTTATTGTTCTTATTAAAGGATGAGGAAGAAGATCCATCTTTTGACTCCTCTTTTGCAGTCTCAGTTGTATCTTTGGCCTTTTATTTCTCCTTATCGTTCTTTGACCCCTTCCTTGTTAAGGTTCCCGCCTTAAGATGATTGTCGGTAAGATTCGCAGCAAGATGCATAGCGTCGGCTAAAGTAGTGGGTTCGCTACCCCAAGCAACATCTTGAATCAATATTGGCAATCCACCAATAACTTTTCAATTCCCCTTGTCAAAGGGGTCATCATATCAGGACATAGCATACTTAACTCATGGAAACGATTGTTGGAAGCCATGTTTTCCCTGCTTTCCTGTTTGAGCTCCCAAACCTCATATTCAAGCTTTTTAACCTCGTTACGAGAGAAAAATTCCCGAATCATCCATTCCTTGAGCTGATCCCAAGTCAAGGTAATAGCGGCTTCTCCTAAGGTTCGCTTTTCATTATTCCACCAAGTAAGAGCTCGTTTCTGGAGTGTTCCAGCAGCATAATGACCTTTCAAATCATCAGGGCAGTCACTATTAATAAAAGTATTAGCCATACTTTCAAACAATTGTAGTAAACTAGTAGTCCCATCAAATCAATTGTACTTTGGTGGATTACAAGAATTGAAGTGCTTAAAGTAGCATCTTGATGGATTAGGAAATTCTTGATTAGCATTGTTAGCATTGTTTTGATTAGCATTGAATTGTTGTTGTAGTTTAATTACAATGTTTGGTATTACATCAGCCATTTGGCTTGCGATTTCAACAGCCATTCTACATTCGTTTGCACGACGATGGTTTGCCATTCTGAATAGAAATAAGGATTTGTTAATGTTTGAGTTCTGACTAACAACTTTGTCTAAATAACAACCTCTTTGGTTAAGCTTTTGGTGCTACTTCTAGTGTGTTGCACCCCAAGAAATCCCGAAACGAACGGGGCGCGAGCAACAACAGATTGTCAGGATTGCAGTCTCTGGTCACACAATGTTGCGAGACCTACAGGTCTGGTTTCATACGTACATCCAATAACTTGGATAAAACAGTTTAGTAGAATCAGAGTTGTGGAAGTAAAAAAAAAATTTAAGTTATCAAAACAACATTGTAATTACAAGTTGCGGAAGCATAAGATTAACTGTTTTCAAAACTGAAAGAGTAGTAGTGCGGAAGCGGTTTAAGTATTTAACATCACATAACAAAACAAATGCCAATCGTTATTAAATTGTCTAAGACACAAAAACAGATGCATGCGACTCCAGCCTAGCATCCTAATCCATGTGCGCGTGCCTTAGTTACCTAAGAAAACATGCGAGTAAAAGGGTCAACACAATGGTTGGTGAGAGCACAGGTTTTTCACAAGCAGTAAACATCAAAATGTTCAAAGTAAGAGTTTTACAGATTTACATATCATTACAATGCAGTATCGATTGATAGCTAGTCAATACAGTTATATTATATTGTGGATGGTACCGAAGCTGACAGTTGGTGCCTCCCGCCATGTCCATCACAAGACTATGGCAAAGTGTTGGTCAATATTGCACTGTTCCGACCTCAAGTCGGGTGTAGTGGGGCTTGTCAGGCCCAATAGTACTATTCAAGATTACCATGCTAGGCGTTATGCTATTAACGGTCCGAGGAGTATCGCGAGGACTTTTAGTGGTGATAGGGGCCCACACATATACATATAATGATAAAGCATGTCCATACGTAAATGAAATGAGTTGTTGTTCAAAAGAGTTGTAATGCAATGTTTTCTCCCCCAAAGGTAGAAAAGATAAAAAGGGGCAGTGAACTCACCTGATGAAGTAGTTCCGGTCTTATGTGGTGTTCGCGATTGCAAAAGCTAGCAGTCCTGCTAGTAAGCACCTATAATCATATAGGTGTAAGTATGTGTTCTGTGGTGCGTTGTAGTCCATACAACTCCATGTGTCGGTGTGCTCAACCGAGTGTGTGTGTGTTGACTAGTGAGACTCGACGAATCGTTGGTGACACAATTGTTGTGTTTATGTGCCTCAATGCACATAAGACACCAAAATGCATCCTATGACTCTACTCGCACAAGTTACTATTTTTAGAAAGTTTCCCATTTAGGAAAGTGTGGTTATGAAATTCCATTTCATGATGTTAATACCTTTAATATGTTTATAAAATACATTTAAACCCTTAAAACGTGTCGTTTGCGCATAAATCACCATTTATGTCGTTTTGCCCAAATAAAGTTTCCACATTTGAAAAGTATCTGTTTAAAAGTTCGTTTTCACAAATCCAAGTTTTCCAAATATGTTAAAATCCATTTCTAAACATATTTCAATAATCCAAGTTCATCAAAACGTTTTAAAACATCAAAAGCCCTCTTTTGATTTACAAAAGTTTCCATAAATAGTAAGTTTCTACAAAACCAAGTTTTTGACAAAATCAAATATCCCAATGTGTGTCTAAACACTCCAATATACATTTAACAACATCTAGACATGTCTAACATGTCTAGATCATTACAAATCCAAGACTTGCAACATAAAAGTTTCCTTTTATAGCAAGTGTACCAATACATCATCAAATCAACCAATAACTCAACAAAACTCAATCTAACATTCTAATACTTTAAAATCAGTAAATCTATAACATCTACACAACAAATCACCAACAAATTTGTGCACAACAACCGTATGGAGTTGCATGTGGGTTTTTACCCATTTGCATGTACGATCTAACACTAGGAAAACGTTAAAACTACCTTAGAGCTACAGATTCAAGCTCGAACAGCTCCTGATGATGGCACACCATGGGTTTGTTGGTCGTTCCAAGCTCCTTGTCTTCTCCTCCAAGCTTCTAAGGCTCCAATGACTTCAAATCCCCAAGGAATGCATATAGATAGCTCCTATGTTGATCCAGAGGATTTGGGTGATGATTTCGGAAGCTCTTGGTCGAGAATGGGTGAGAGTGTTCGAAGAAGTCGGAGAGAAAACGATGAGAATGAAGGGGGTTGGTATTTAAAAGAAATTTGATCTGCATGGCCTTCGCGTACCGCGAAGGCCGATCAAAAATGTTTATCGCGTACCGCGATGGGATTCAGGAGTCTCGACTCCTGGTTCTCTTCGCATATCGCGAAGCCTTTCGCCATGGGTCCCTCGCGTACCGCGATGGGTCCATTTCCTTGTTTTTCGATTTCGTTGATACGATTTCGCTCATACTCGATCCCTAACGTAAATCCAAAGCATCTAATGCTCGTTTAGCCCATAATCATATAATAACATATAAGTTTGATCACCAACGTTCGTGAGACTCGTGTGTGTGTTTCGATAATTCCTTGAATTACCCTTGATGGTTCGTGTTTGTGTCTAACGAAGTGTTTGCACGCTTGATTAATCCTAAACAACATGTGATGCACAATTCAATAATTCCTGAATTATTGTTTTGTGTTAGTGTTGTGTTTCTCACACTTGGTTTTTAAAACCAATGTGCAGTTGTTTGTGTTCCACTCATCTAATTAAACATAATTAAATGAAATGCAACAAGTATGAATGTGAAATGTAAAGAATGTAAGAGTTGAAATTTACCAGAAATTGCTGGGTGTCACATCATCCCCTTGTGGAAAGAAATTTCGTCCCGAAATTTGGTTGTTGTTGGTAGTGTTTGAGTAGCGAAAGTGTTTGAGAAGCAAAAATTTTCCGGTTGTCACACAGTGTACTATTGTTGTTTATATATAGGGTATACCACAGCTAACCCACCACATCAATAGCCATATGAAAACATACAAATCACCTACCAATACTAACGTAGACTTTAAATACACTTACGTCTGAATAGTATTTGAATAATTGACTTGATGTTGATCCATATGATTTGAATTCAAAATCAAAATTCAAATAAGTCTAAGATTTCCACTCAAATATTCTACTATATCTTTGAATTTTCATTCAAAAGTAAGAATATTGTGTATTTATAACCTTTTAGATGTTGTGGTTTATCACCATTACAAATATTTGGTATATTGTTATTGTTTTCTTGAATCATGTTTAACAAACAATGAATATGTAACACCACTTCCTTTTATATGTTATGATATATCATCATCACATATCTTAGGTATGATGTTATTGTTTTCATGATTCATGTTTATCCAACTAAAAATATGTACCACCATATTCTTTTTGATGTTGTGAGGCATCACCATCACTAATCTTAGATATGATGTTATTGTTTTCTTGAATCATGTGTGTACAAAGAATTTTGACCTCATATATTCTAGGTTATAGTAATGAATCATTATCACTAACATTGAGTATATGATGTAATAGGATTGGAGATTTTGTATGTAAACTCTTAAAATCATTTGAATTTAAGTAAATCAAGGGAGTAGTATTCAAATTGGATACCTTTGATTTGTTATAATTTTTTTGCAAGATAAAATCATGCTTTGGCCTATAGGTAAAATACTCTCATTAAGATATCGCCAGGAAAGCTAGATTGGTACCCTAGACAGCAGTCTCAACTACTGATATTCCCCCTTCTAGTTAGTACATGTTCATCTTAACAAACTTAATTTAAACAGAATTTTGAAAGATGGATATAGAATTTGATATTAAAAGATTATATATCTTAGGATTTATGAGAAAAGATAAGACAGATATTCAGAAAATTTGAGGTTTGGAACTTGTTTAACCATTTCAAATAAGTTGAATAGTTAAGTTTGCATTAGTGTTCAGATAGGAATTAGAATTTGAAGTTTTAGGAAGTACATTGACATTGTGACACTGTTAATACCTTAGATATGGTAATAACTTTACTATTCTTAGATAACAATGTCATGGAATAAAAAATAACACATAATAAATCATTTGGACTTGTTTAAAACAATAAGGAATGGTATTCAAAATTGAAAACCTTTGACATATTAGAATTTTATGGTTTGTAAAGTGTTTGGTGTGACATGTTTTGGCCTATAAGTGTAAATACTCTCATTAGGAGTCCTCGGGAAAGATAAACTGGTCCCACAGTACAACGGAGATTTATACGAATATCTTTCCTAGACAGGAATCCTAATTACCGGTATTTCACTCTTTTGGTTACTACATGTCCACTTACAAACTGAATTCTAACGGGATTATAAAATCAATTTGAATACATAAGAACATATATGTATTGGATTAACTTAGAAGATTTGATTAGGCACTTAGCCTAATGATTTGAATTCCTAACCTCTAAAGACTTTTCTCGTGTTCGTGAATTTGATATAAGAATTAACTTAGATAATTTCTAAGATATTCTTAATCTAAGGAATAACATATGTTATAATCCTTATAACAGTCTAAGGCATTCCTCTATGGTATACCAAAACTATGGGAAACCTATGTTTCCAGTAATCTAAGTCATTCCTCTATGGTATACTTAACTATGAATGTCATATGTCATTTATAAGCTAAGGCATCCTCTATGGTAACAAGATATGGCATATAATAAACATGTAGCGCATAATGTTAAGTTTAACATGTAGCACATAAACACATAACTATAGAATATATAATATGAGATAACTCATATTTGTTGATAGCTTAGTTATAGACTAGGTCACCATTTCTAATAACCTAATTCCCTATAACATTGGCTCTGATACCAATCTGTCACACCAGACCGACGGCGGAGAACGTCGGGGCATGATTTGTAATTGTCCAAAAGCTAATGGTGCTATTTGTAAGTTTCATATTTAAACATCCTATTTATATCAACACATTCATTACAATCAAAAGATGACATCATCCATACCATTACAATATAAATTCAAATACAAAACATTGATTAATGTTTAAACTAGGTCTTATGATTCCTATATGATATTTATCCAAAGCTTTAACCTGTTACACATGTAAAATAGAGTTTGATCAACAATTTGCACAGTTGGTGAGAACTCTTAGATTTATAAATATATATAGATACTAGTGAGATGCCCGCGCGATGCGGCGGGAAACATAGCACTTAAGTTGGTGATTTTAAAGGTTTGCATGGTTCGTTTTTGAATCATAACCATAATAAAAACAATTTTTTAACTTAATAGTTAATTAAAAATGACTTTAACTTCTAACATAAAAGGCCAAATGTGCAAAAAATGTCAAGATGTGATTAATTTTTTTAGGGGTTTTCTTTTATAATCACTTTATCACGCATAAATTATTATAAGCTACCAATGTGGGACAAAGTGAAAGTAGAAAAAAAACTTTTAGATTAGATTTAAAAAGTTGTACCATATGCTATAAGAGTTGTAAAATGTGACAACTAGAAAATTTTGATTTTCTCAAACACTCTTGTTTCTCGAACACTACCAACAACAATCAAATTTCGGGACGAAATTTCTTTCAACAAGGGGATGATGTGACACCCGGCAATTTCAGGTGAATTGCGATTCTTACATTCTTTACATTTCACATTCATACTTGTTGCATTTCATTTAATTATGATTGATTAGATGAGTTGAACACAAACTACTGCGAAACGATAGTCCGTGGAGCTATCGAATCGTACATTGCACATTGGTTTTGGAAACCAAGTGTGGCAAACACAACGCTAACGCAAAACAATAATTCGGGGAATTATTGAATTGTGCATCACACGTTGATTATGATTAATCAAGCGTGCAAACACTTCGTTAGACACGAACACAAACAATCATCGATAATTCGAGGAATTACCAAAACACACACGAGTCTCACGAACGTTGGTTAACGTCAAACGCATTGTGTAGCACAACACTCAAAACTTCACGAAACACTCACACAGTGAACTGGGAAGTTCAAACGAGACCAAACGACGCTCGAACGATGTTCTACAGTCGAGAAACGGGCAAGAACGAGCCCAGAACAACAAAATAGGCTTAGTGGGCCTAACTTTTGGGCCAGGCGGTACGCCTGACCCGAAGCACCCAGATCTGGTGATGCGCGCGGGACTAAGAAATCAGCCGGACACATTTTCCATCCGCGCGGTACGCCTGGACTTGGTGAGCCACGCCAGGCGTTACGCCTGACATGCACAGATCGCAAAATTAGATTTACACTCAACCTATCTCACTTTTAATCATTCTAATCCTATTCTCTCGGCCATAACACCTCTATCTCGAGTTCCCACCTCTGTTTCTTCATCATTTCACCAGAAAACTCCATTGATGAAGCTTTGGAGCTCCTAGGAAGCCATTGGAGCAAGAAGGGAGCTTGGGAAGCTTGTTGTCTTCATCATCATCACTTGGAACTCCTAAGAAATCATTCCCAGCCACTCTTGGAGCTGCCAAATCCTTGATTCAACTTCATTCCAGCAATCTAGAGCACCTAAGGTAGTTTTACTTGCTTTTTAATGGTTAGATCGAACATGCAATGGGTAAAAACCCACATGCATGAAGATCCACTCACATGCAACTCCGATCCGCTCACACGCACGAATTTTGTGATGTTTGATTCTGGGTTTGTTGATCTAAATGTGTTTCTTGATGATCTATGATGTTTAGATTGAGTTTTATGATGATCTAAAGTGATGGGTATGAACCTATATGCTTGAAATGATGATTTAAGACATTATAATGCCATGCATGTATGATCCATGATGGTTAGAATGATTTTGAGTATATAGATATGTTTCTTGATAACATTGGATGATGATTTCATGAATAGATGATGTTAAAATGGTTTATTTATGATTATTTCTATTTTTAGTAACTTTTGAGTTACAAGATGATGATGTAGTGAAAGTGGTGAGCATGCATGTGTATGAACATGTTATTTGGATGATATTATGATGATTAGAAACTTAAGAATGTAATTTTGAATGTGATTATAGTCACTTTTAACATGGTTACTATATTTAGTAACTTTTCGGGTAAAAATGTTGCTAGATGATGTTATGGACCATGTTTGCATGTTTAAATGATGTTAGATTGGTTATTATGATGATTTGTGGCAAAAGAATGGTTTATAAATGTTTAGATAGTCATTTTATGCAAAAACCACAAAGTTACTATTTCTAGTAACTTTATTTTTACAAAAACCGATTTGTAAACTTGATGTGTGATTTGAGCATGCTAGAACTCTAAAATCAATATGCTTGTGAACTTGCTACAAATGGAAACTTACTATAAATGGTAAGTTGTCCATAGACGAGACTTGCGTGTTTTGCACACAACGAGCACTAACACGAATGTTTCACAATACACAACCAACACATGGTTCACCAACGGGTCGTTGACACACACGGTCAAACACGGTCAATGTAGACCAACACAGACAGACATGATCAACCGAGAGTTATTGATCACGTAACACAATCACTTACACGAACTCACGTGTAATATACGATATAGGTAGCCGGTGACTGACCACCCGACGACACAGGAGCTTACGCTTACATTTGTTCACCTCGCTAAGGTGAGTTCACGGCCCCTTTTTACATTTTCTACCTTTGGGGGAGAAAACATTGCATACAACTGTTTTGAACAACTTACACACTTTTGGTTATTTTTGTACATGCTAATATCGTATATGCATATGTGTGGCATTCATCCACAAAACTGATAAGTCCTCATTAAACACACCTCGAACCGTTAATAGCGCGTAACGCTCAGCGTGGTAATTCTGAATAGTACTATTTGGGCCTGACAAGCCCCACTGTTGCGAGCCGTATGGCCACCCCGACTGGAGGTCGGAACAGTGCATAATTGACCAAACAACATTTGCCATATCTTGGATGGATATGGCGGGAGGCAGCATGTTAGCTTCGGTTGCGAACCCGCATATGATATAACACATATTGACTAGCTATCAATTGATATTGCATTGTATTGAAAAATAGACCTGCAAACTTTACTTTAAACATTTTGATGTTTACTGCTGATTACAAACCTGTGCTCTCACCAACCTTTGTGTTGACCTTTTACTCGCATGTTTTCTCAGGTAACTAAGGCACGCGCACCAGGAATAGGATGCTAGGCCGGAGTCGCATGCATCTGCTTAAGTGTCTTAGTTTATCAAACATTTATTATCATTTGGTTGTTATGTAATGTTAATCAGCTTTAATCGCTTCCGCTACTATTGTCACGTATCGCTTTGAAAACCATTTTGATTTAACGCTTCCGCAAACTATGAATGATTAAGCTGTTTTGTTAACTTGTACTTTATTTCCGCAACTCTGATATTACTAAACTGTTTTATCCAAATTACTGGATGTACGTACGAAATCAGACATATAGGTCTCGCATGTTGTGTGACCGGAGACTGCGATCCTGACAATCTGCCGCCGCTCGCGCCCCGGAAGGGACGGGATTTCTCGTGGTGCGACAGATTGGTATCAGAGACTCCGGTTATTGTGAATTAGGTTTGCATTTAGTGAACTTAGTCTATAACCACTAGTCTCCACACAACACTTAGTGTTTAGTATCGTGACACTTGCTTACATGATTGAACCCACGCTTAGTATACACACTTACTTTATGATATCACCATTGTCACCGCACGTGGCTACACATGACTGGGAGGAGCCGATAGCTCTACATGTTTTCCTTCAGTACCTACCGCACACACACTGCGTTAGTCATTGCACAAACACTAACACTTATTCTTGCTATGAAGATCATGGCTGGAAGACGTGGAGGACGTAGGAATGCTGGCGGACGTGGGAACATCAACCTGACTCAAGCTGAGTTGAACGCCCTCATCAACGAACGGGTTGAGGAGGTACTTGTTGCACGGGAAGCTACCCGTAACCAAAATCTACTGAACCAAGGTGAGGAACCTGTTCATATTCACCTTGCACTACAAACACTTGTTTCCAATTCAACACGTTTATTCGATACTTAACTCAACCTTGTTCCTTGCGTATCTCAGGAGCAAACCCTAACCCACCTCTCTGCACGTTCAAGATGTTCTTGGATTGCAAACCCCATTCATTCAGCGGTACAGAGGGTGCCGTTGGGCTGTTACGCTGGATTGAGAAGGCGGAATCAGCCTTCGCCATGAGCAACTGCAGGAACGAGGATAGGGTCAAGTTCGCTGCAGGGACATTCGAGGGAGCTGCCCTCACTTGGTGGAATGCCAACGTCCAGAACCTAGGGCTTGACGCAGCCAACGCTCTGCCTTGGGATAACTTTAAACAAATGTTGAACCGTGAGTACTGTCCTCGCGGTGAAGTGCAGAAACTGGAAACGGAATTCTGGAACCATAAGATGATTGGTTCCGAGGTCGAGGCTTACACCGCTCGATCTTATGAGTTAGCAAATTTGTGCCCGGAAATGGCAACCCACCCTTCAAACAAATAGAGAAGTACATTGATGGACTGCCACCTCAAATTCAGGGCATGGTGCTCTCTGCTGACCCCATCACCATGCAACAAGCTGTGCGACTGACTCACAAGCTCACTGATTCGGCAGTTGCACAAGGACTCTTGCCACCCCGTGGTGTTGTGACCACAACCAACGACAAGGGCAAACGAAAATGGGATGACACCCTGAACAAACCAACCACACTCCAACCACCACCACAACAGCGTAAGTTTGGATCAACCCAAGCTTATGCCCCACCCATTCCAACCACCCAGAACCAAGGAGGTTATGCTGGAAAACACCCCAAATGCCACAAGTGCAACTTCCATCATGCACCGGGTCAATGTGGCCGCTTCCAATGTCAGCGCTGCGGAAAAGGGGGACATGCAGCCAAAGACTGCAGGGGTGAACTAATGACAAAAACCCCGCAACAGCCACAACAACAGCAACCACTTGAAGCACTGAAGGGTTGCTTCGAATGTGGGAAACCAGGGCACTTCAAGAAGGATTGCCCGCACCTGAAAAAGAACAACAACCAACCGAACAACAACGGGAACAATGGAGCTAGGGGACGAGCCTTCGTGATTGGGGCCAAGGAGGCCAGGAGGGATCCCAACCTTGCAACCGGTACGTATCTCTTAAACGATAATTATGCTACTGTATTGTTTGATACTGGAGCTGAGAAAAGCTTTATATCTAAGGACTTTAGTGAGATACTTGCCATAACCCCAACACCCTTAGAAGTTGAATATACAGTAGAGCTAGCTGATGGTAAATTGATTGTAACTAAGCACATTCTGAGAGAATGCACTTTAGAGCTAGCAGGCCATGAATTTAAGATTGACCTCATGCCGGTTACACTAGGCAGTTTTGATGTCGTAGTGGGCATGGATTGGTTGTCTGAAAACCAGGCTGAAATCATTTGCCACGACAAGGTTGTGCGCATACCTCTCCCTAGCGGAGAAACTCTAGACATCAAGGGCGAAAGGAGTGACACTCCTCTGAACATCATCTCGTGCATGAAAGCTCACAAATGCTTACGAAAGGGATACACTGCCATATTGGCGCTTATCACCGACAAGACTGAAGAAGAGAAAAGGATAGAGGACATCCCAGTCGTATGCGACTATCCCGACGTATTCCCGGAGGATCTACCAGGACTTCCACCACCTCGACAAGTGGAGTTCCGCATAGACCTTGTGCCGGGAGCAGCACTTATTGCACGAGCACCATATCGACTTGCACCTTCGAAGATACAGGAACTGTCCAACCAACTGCAAGAGCTGTTGGACAAGGGTTTCATTAGACCAAGCTTCTCACCTTGGGGAGCTCCGGTCTTATTCGTAAAGAAGAAGGATGGCACGTTTCGTATGTGCATCGATTACCGGGAGTTAAACAAAGTGACAATCAAGAACCGTTATCCCTTACCTCCTATCGACGATCTATTCGATCAACTGCAAGGATCGAGTTACTACTCCAAGATCGATCTGCGATCTGGGTACCATCAACTGAGGATACAAGAGGAGGATATTCCCAAAACAGCATTTCGCACTCGCTATGGCCATTACGAGTTTTTGGTCATGCCGTTTGGGCTAACCAATGCACCTGCAGTATTCATGGACCTCATGAATAGAGTGTGCAAACCATACCTCGACAAGTTCGTCATTGTCTTCATAGATGATATTCTCATTTATTCCAAAACCCAGGAGGAACACAAAGAGCATCTTCAATTGACTCTTGAACTGCTACGAAAAGAGAAGCTGTACGCTAAACTCTCAAAATGCGACTTCTGGATCCGAGAAGTCCAATTCTTGGGACACGTTGTTAATGAACAAGGGATTCATGTGGATAAGTCTAAGATAGAGGCAATCAAGAACTGGGAAGCACCAAAGACCCCAACTGAGGTGCGACAATTCCTAGGCTTGGCAGGCTATTATCGGCGATTTATTGAAGGATTTTCAAAGATAGCCCAACCCCTTACAGCTCTCACCCACAAGGACAAGAAATATCTCTGGACTGAAAAGCAAGAAGCTGCATTCCAGCTTCTCAAGCAGAAGCTTTGTAGTGCACCTATTTTATCGCTTCCTGAGGGAACAGATGATTTCGTAGTATATTGCGATGCCTCGATACAAGGACTCGGCTGCGTGCTGATGCAGCGTGACAAGGTAATCGCCTATGCTTCTAGACAACTGAAAGTCCACGAGAAGAATTACACCACCCACGACTTGGAACTTGGAGCCGTGGTATTTGCACTCAAGATCTGGAGACACTACCTGTACGGCACAAAGTGTACGATATACACCGATCACAAGAGTCTTCAACACATATTCGAGCAGAAGGAACTGAACATGCGACAACGTCGCTGGCTCGAACTCCTAAACGACTATGAGTGTGCCATCAAGTATCACCCGGGGAAGGCCAATGTAGTGGTCGATGCCCTAAGTCGGAAGAATACACCGAAACCCAAGAGGGTAAGAGCTTTACAACTCACCATTCTTCCCAACCTCCTTGAGCAAATACGTAATGCCCAGGTGGAGGCACTTAAACCTGAAAACCTAGCGGCAGAATCACTAAGGGGAATGGAGCAACACCTTAAAGTAAAAGCCGATGGCTTACACTATTTCATGGAACGCATCTGGGTTCCGCATCATGTGAACCTACGAGACCTTGTGATGGACGAGGCTCACAAATCCCGATATTCCATTCACCCTGGATCTGATAAGATGTATCATGATCTGAAGGTACTTTACTGGTGGCCACATATGAAAGCCGACATCGCTACTTACGTAGGCAAATGCTTGACTTGTGCTAAAGTCAAGATCGAGTACCAGAAACCCTCTGGATTACTCACACAACCTGAAATCCCCATGTGGAAGTGGGAACAAATATCCATGGATTTTATCACCAAATTACCCCGTACTCCTAGTGGATGTGACACTATCTGGGTAATTGTAGACCGACTGACTAAGTCAGCACATTTCCTTGCGATCAAGGAAAATGACAAAATGGAAAAGCTAGCCAGAATCTATGTCAAAGAAGTAGTCTCGCGACATGGAGTGATAATCTCCATTATTTCAGATCGAGACGCCAGATTCACTTCTAACTTCTGGAAATCATTGCAAAAGTCGCTCGGCACACGGTTGGATATGAGTACGGCATACCATCCACAAACTGATGGCCAGAGCGAACGCACAATACAAACCCTCGAGGACATGCTACGAGCATGCGTAGTAGACTTTGGTAGCAGCTGGGAAACTCACCTACCATTGGTGGAGTTTTCCTACAACAACAGCTACCACACAAGCATCAAAGCAGCGCCTTTTGAGGCACTCTATGGCAGGAAATGCCGATCACCTATCTGTTGGGCGGAAGTGGGCGACAGTCAGCTCACTGGCCCTGAACTTGTACACGAAACGACGGAGAAAATTGTGCAAATCAGAAACGGCATGGCAGCAGCTCGTGATCATCAAAAGAGCTATGCCGACAAACGCCGAAAACCTCTGGAATTTCAGGTAGGAGATAAAGTTCTTCTGAAAGTTTCGCCATGGAAAGGCGTCATTCGTTTTGGTAAACGAGGAAAACTGAACCCACGGTACATTGGACCTTTCGAGATCCTAAAAAGGATTGGTCCAGTGGCATACCAACTCAACTTACCAGCCGAACTCGATGGAGTTCGCAACGTATTTCATGTCTCAAACCTAAAGAAGTGTTTATCGGATGAAACACTTCTTGTTCCACTGGATGAGATCCAGGTGGATGAACAACTACGGTTCGCGGAAGAGCCGGTAGAAATCATGGACCGTGAGGTCAAACAACTCAAACAGAGCAAGATACCCATTGTCAAAGTTCGATGGAACTCGAAACGCGGACCTGAATTCACGTGGGAACGTGAAGATCAGATGATGCGCAAATATCCCCATCTCTTCAAACAGACAACGTCGAACGTCAACAACAGCAAATAAATTTCGGGACGAAATTCCTTTCAACAAGGGGATGATGTGACAACTAGAAAATTTTGATTTTCTCAAACACTCTTGTTTCTCGAACACTACCAACAACAACCAAATTTCGGGACGAAATTTCTTTCAACAAGGGGATGATGTGACACCCGGCAATTTCAGGTGAATTGCGATTCTTACATTCTTTACATTTCACATTCATACTTGTTGCATTTCATTTAATTATGATTGATTAGATGAGCTGAACACAAACTACTGCGAAACGATAGTCCGTGGAGCTATCGAATCGTACATTTCACATTGGTTTTGGAAACCAAGTGTGGCAAACACAACGCTAACGCAAAACAATAATTCGGGGAATTTTTGAATTGTGCATCACACGTTGATTATGATTAATCAAGCGTGCAAACACTTCGTTACACACGAACACAAACAATCATCGATAATTCGAGCAATTACCGAAACACACGAGAGTCTCACGAACATTGGTTAACGGCAAACGCATTGTGTAGCACAACACTCAAAACTTCACGAAACACTCACACAGTGAACTGGGAAGTTCAAACGAGACCAAACGACACTCGAACGATGTCCTACAGCCGAGAAACGGGCAAGAACGAGCCCAGAACAACAAAATAGGCTTAGTGGGCCTAACTTTTGGGCCAGGCGGTACGCCTGACCCGAAGCACCCAGATCTGGCGATGCGCGCGGGACTAAGAAATCAGCCGGACACATTTTCCATCCGCGCGGTACGCCTGGACTTGGTGAGCCACGCCAGGCGTTACGCCTGACATGCACAGATCGCAAAATTAGATTTACACTCAACCTATCTCACTTTTAATCATTCTAATCCTATTCTCTCGGCCATAACACCTCTATCTCGAGTTCCCACCTCTGTTTCTTCATCATTTCACCAGAAAACTCCATTGATGAAGCTTTGGAGCTCCTAGGAAGCCATTGGAGCAAGAAGGGAGCTTGGGAAGCTTGTTGTCTTCATCATCATCACTTGGAACTCCTAAGAAATCATTCCCAGCCACTCTTGGAGCTGCCAAATCCTTGATTCAACTTCATTCCAGCAATCTAGAGCACCTAAGGTAGTTTTACTTGCTTTTTAATGGTTAGATCGAACATGCAATGGGTAAAAACCCACATGCATGAAGATCCACTCACATGCAACTCCAATCCGCTCACACGCACGAATTTTGTGATGTTTGAATCTGGGTTTGTTGATCTAAATGTGTTTCTTGATGATCTATGATGTTTAGATTGAGTTTTATGATGATCTAAAGTGATGGGTATGAACCTATATGCTTGAAATGATGATTTAAGACATTATAATGCCATGCATGTATGATCCATGATGGTTAGAATGATTTTGAGTATATAGATATGTTTCTTGATAACATTGGATGATGATTTCATGAATAGATGATGTTAAAATGGTTTATTTATGATTATTTCTATTTTTAGTAACTTTTGAGTTACAAGATGATGATGTAGTGAAAGTGGTGAGCATGCATGTGTATGAACATGTTATTTGGATGATATTATGATGATTAGAAACTTAAGAATGTAATTTTGAATGTGATTATAGTCACTTTTAACATGGTTACTATATTTAGTAACTTTTCGGGTAAAAATGTTGCTAGATGATGTTATGGACCATGTTTGCATGTTTAAATGATGTTAGATTGGTTATTATGATGATTTGTGGCAAAAGAATGGTTTATAAATGTTTAGATAGTCATTTTATGCAAAAACCACAAAGTTACTATTTCTAGTAACTTTATTTTTACAAAAACCGATTTGTAAACTTGATGTGTGATTTGAGCATGCTAGAACTCTAAAATCAATATGCTTGTGAACTTGCTACAAATGGAAACTTACTATAAATGGTAAGTTGTCCATAGACGAGACTTGCGCGTTTTGCACACAACGAGCACTAACACGAATGTTTCACAATAAACAACCAACACATGGTTCACCAACGGGTCGTTGACACACACGGTCAAACACGGTCAATGTAGACCAACACAGACAGACATGATCAACCGAGAGTTATTGATCACGTAACACAATCACTTACACGAACTCACGTTTAATATACGATATAGGTAGCCGGTGACTGACCACCCGACGACACAGGAGCTTACGCTTACATTTGTTCACCTCGCTAAGGTGATTTCACGGCCCCTTTTTACATTTTCTACCTTTGGGGGAGAAAACATTGCATACAACTGTTTTGAACAACTTACACACTTTTGGTTATTTTTGTACATGCTAATATCGTATAAGCATATGTGTGGCATTCATCCACAAAACTGATAAGTCCTCATTAAACACATCTCAAACCGTTAATAGCGCGTAGCGCTCAGCGTGGTAATTCTGAATAGTACTATTTGGGCCTGACAAGCCCCACTGTTGCGAGCCGTATGGCCTCCCCGACTGGAGGTCGGAACAGTGCATAATTGACCAAACAACATTTGCCATATCTTGGATGGATATGGCGGGAGGCAGCATGTTAGCTTCGGTTGCGAACCCGCATATGATATAACACATATTGACTATCTATCAATTGATATTGCATTGTATTGAAAAATAGACCTGCAAACTTTACTTTAAACATTTTGATGTTTACTGCTGATTACAAACCTGTGCTCTCACCAACCTTTGTGTTGACCTTTTACTCGCATGTTTTCTCAGGTAACTAAGGCACGCGCACCAGCAATAGGATGCTAGGCCGGAGTCGCATGCATCTGCTTAAGTGTCTTAGTTTATCAAACATTTATTATCATTTGGTTGTTATGTAATGTTAATCAGCTTTAATCGCTTCCGCTACTATTGTCACGTATCGCTTTGAAAACCATTTTGATTTAACGCTTCCGCAAACTATGAATGATTAAGCTGTTTTGTTAACTTGTACTTTATTTCCGCAACTCTGATATTACTAAACTGTTTTATCCAAATTACTGGATGTACGTACGAAATCAGACATATAGGTCTCGCATGTTGTGTGACCGGAGACTGCGATCCTGACAATCTGCCGCCGCTCGCGCCCCGGAAGGGACGGGATTTCTCGGGGTGCGACATAAAACTCTTAATTTTTAAGAGATTTGAGTAAATTACTCTTTTGTCCTTCCAATATGTATAATATAGTAGCATAGATAAAAGATGCTAAACCAAATGTTACAAAATGAAATAGATTCAAAGTATACATGTTTACAAGGCACACAATGTTTATGTCTTCAACAAATGTCCTCAAACAAGTGACATCATAGTATTCAAATCTAGACTAGCTAGGTCATAGACTTAAATATGTAATTCACAAGTTTGCAATGATGCACACTTTCACTATTTACACAAAGACCTAAGTCTATGTGTGTAAGGTATCTAACCATTCCAAGCTACTAGTGTATGTTTATGTTTATGTATGAAACATCTTTTATCCTAAACCAAATGTTTGAAACAAGTATGGCACATATGACATTGAAACCTATTCAAACCAGAACTATGGCTTTTGCATCTAGAAATGATTTTGTAATTTGAATAATAAACTTTGTGTATAAGGCATTTGTAACATTCCAAAACATTACAACATGTAAAAAGGGATATGAGAACTCACCTGTGTTTTTATGGTATCCAAGTATTTCTTGATTTTTTTTAAGAAGCCACGAATCTAACTCAACCTATTTATACATAAAGGAATATAACTTAGGTATTTTTATTTTGATTTATGTTTGTCCCTATGAAACATTAGATTTGTATTCAAAGTTTAACATAATAATATGAAAATATTTTTTGACTTTGAAATAGAATGTATGAATTAAAATCAATAGAATCATACTTTTCTAATAACTTTATCAATATGCATTTAAGCTAAGTAGAATAATGTTTTACAAATGTTACATATGTTAATAGTTTAAAAAAATAAACTTAGAATAAAATAATGATTTATAATTGTTAAACAATGTTTTAAAATATATAAATTTAGAAAAATAAAATAACGATTTGCAACTTTTTATAAACCTATAAATTTTAGAATAAATACAATAATGGTTTATAAATTTTTTTGAGATAAAAATAATGATTTCTAAATATTTATGAATATCTTGTTCATAAACTAATATTTAAAACCTATATTTGTACATTTATAAATAAAATTACTACAAACATTATAATAATATTGCAGAAAGTTTTAAAAATACATTTATAAAATTTTTTAACTTAAAGTTGTAAAAAAAATGATTCCGAAATCAATTTAGATGGCAAAAACCGGATAATAAGGTAACAGAAGGGGTCGAACCCTTGACCTCTTACTCAACGAGCAAATGTGTTAACCGTTGGGATAAGAATGTATTTACTGATAAGTTTTGTTCTGAAATAAACTTAATCAATAGATGAATCGTATCCCCAGATGATATGAACCCTAGTTTTTGTATTTGATCGAATTTGTTCTACATGATGAATGTTAGATCGATTAACCATAGGGCTAAGATTCCTATGATCAAACCCAGTATAATGATATAATTACTTACCAGATTTGATGTCCTGATAGACGAGACCGAATGTAGGTTTGTCCTTGAATAGTGTTGAGCTCGATCGGGAGTTTTAGAGGCCCACTGAATGCAATTTAGTTGTCTGCAGTTTTAGATAGATGTCGTGAAGATTTGTAGATGATATGAATTTAATACTAATGGTTCGGTTATGGTTCGAGTAGTGTAATGGCCATTAAAATGCCAATTAATAGTATGTTTAAGTTCGAAATAAAGTTTATAACGAAAAACGCTTACTGATTTGAATGTAGAAATGCATTTGAATCTGTTTTGAGGTTGAACCAATTATGGGAGAAGGCCCGAACGACAACCATGTGAGGAAGAAGAAGAAATTTAGAGTTTTGACATGTTTAGTCCTTGTGGTTCTAGGATTTCTAAATAACCAGCTTAACTTTCTTTAAAAATAAAACCAGTTTTGTTTGTTAACCAAGTTTTATTTATTAACCATATTGGTCCCCAAACTTCCTTGCTTGTAGAATAAATTATAATTATTAATAGTTTTAAAGTTTTAATAACCTTTATAAAACTTTACTTAATTTAAACTGAGTGTTTATTATAATATTAAAGTTATTATTTATAAGTTTCATAAAAACTTGATCATTCATATGTTGTTATGAAAGTTTATAAAAATCATGAATTATTTTATTATCATCATTTATATTAATAAAGATTTATAATTTTCTTTTTATAAAAGTTTGTGTATTTGTGTTGTTACAATACTTCAAATGTTATTAGGAATTAACTCTATTATAAGATTCAAAATCACTTGAACTTTAAGTAATTTAAATCAAGACATAATTTCATTTTTAAATTTATTTATGAAAATCCCAATTGTTACATATACTATCAGTATCGACAGAATGCCTATAAATAGGTTATCTTCGTTACAATCCATATCGATCGAGACATAATTCTGATTTTTCTTTAGATTGTAATTCTCTCTGATGGTACTTGCTTAATTCCAGTGATTAATACTAGAATATTGAATTTATTTTATTGTATTTTTTCTTAACTATTCTACTCAATTAATTCTACATTTGTTCAAACATGATGTTATGGATTCTGCACGTGATATTATGTTAAACCAGATCATGTAGATCCTAACCGTGGACTGTTAGTACTTGTTAGCATCAGCCTCAGATGTGGAATTGAAGACTAAATATTGCAGCTGTGAGGATTAGAAGATCTTTATATTTATTGTATTTGTATTGTTTTAGTTTAATGTTATTTTATTTTGTCTGATTTTTAAAGTATTGTAATATTGGCTAAGTGTTGGTTCATCAATACTAATAGTATCGATAGTACCAGCATCCATACTATTAGTATCGATAGATGTTACCTTCGATACTATCATTATCAACAGAATGCCTATAAATAGGTTATCATCAATACAATCAGTATCAATCCAGGAGAAATTCTGATTCTTCTTTAGATTGTAATTCTCTCTTATTGTACATGCTTAATTCCATTGACTAATACAAGAAGATTGAATTTATTTTATTGTATTTGATCGATTCTATTCTACTCGATTAATTCTACATTTTTTCAAATGTGATGTTATGGATTATGCACGTGATATCATGTTATACTAGATCATTTAGATCCTAACCGTGGACTGTTTGTACCAGATAACAACAGAATCATATGTTGAATTGAAGACTGAAGATTGCAGCTGAATTGATTAGAAGATCTTTATGTTTATTGTATTTGTATTGTTTTAGTTTAATGTTATTTTATTTTGTATGATTTTGTTTTGTTTTGTTTGATTTTGAAGTATTGTAATATTGGCAAAGTGCTGGTTCATCGATACTAATAGGATCGACAGATGTTACAGTATCTACAGAATGCCTATATACAGGTTATCTTCGATACAATCAGTATCGATCGAGACATAATTCTGATTTTTCTTTATAATGTAATTCTCTCTGATTGTAATTGCTTAATTCTAGTGATTAATACAAGAAGATTGAATTTCTTTTATTGTATTTGTTCGATTCTATTCTACTTGATTAATTCTACATTTGCTCAAATGTGATGTTATGGATTCCGCACGTGATATCATGTTATACCAAATCATTTAGATCCTAACCATAGAGCTAGAGGTGGTATCAGAGCATTTGCTCGGTTATGATCTTGGTAAAACAAAGTTTTGGTGATTGTCATGATTGTTGATGACTTTTTGATGATAATTTGATAGATTTTGATGATATAATGATGATTTGTCACAGAAAAACAGCTGATACTCTTGAAAACTTGTCAAGAATTGAAATTTTTGGGTTCAATACAAACAGTATCGATAAAAACAGTTTTCGAGTTGTTTACCATCGATATTGTTAATATCGATAGTCAGTCTATGGATATTACTAGTTTCGACAACTTTCCATCGAACTTATTAGTATCGATCACATTCTCATCGATACTATTAGTGTAGACGAATTAATATCGTCGATACTATTAATATCGACAAATCAGGTTCTGAATTTTTGTAAGTACTGTTTGTTTCAACAAAACAACTTCAAATGGCCAACCTATCTTCATTATTTGCCCTGTTATCTGATAACGAGGCTGATACTTTGACCAAGCCTCCAAAGCTTGTTTCATTGAGTGAGTACTCATCATGGAGTGCTCAGTTTGAATCCTTTTTGAGTGAGTACCATTGATTGAAGGTTATGAGCAACCTTAGGTCAATGGGGTTTACAAGAATGTCTCACATCTTACTGAAGATGAAAGGAAACTGTATGATTTGGAGAAGAAAGATTATGCTTTGCCACTATGGAACTTCCCAAAGAATTTTTTCAATCTTTTAAGTCACATAAAAGATCAAAAGCATTGTGGGATGCTTTGGCAAATAGATGTGAAGGGAGTGTCTAGCTCAATAGAAGTAAGAGAACACTTCTCAAGAAACAACTGAAGCATTCAAGTGTGTAGACAACGAAACCTTTGAGGAATTGGTGACTAGATACACTTTATTGTTTAGCGAGCTTAGTAATTTGGGATATGAGGTTTCTTTGGAAGAGCAAAATGATAAACTTTTAGATGCACTTCCATCTTCATGAGAGACATCTGTCATGATCATCAGAGAAAACACAGAATTAGAGATTACTGAACTTGATGTATTGATCGCCAAACTTCAATCTTTTGATCGAGACATGCAGAAGAGAAATGCTGAAATCAAGTTTTCAATTAAAAACCTAGGCATTTATATGAAACCCATTGTGACTCCTTCCACCTCTTCAGGTTCAGTTGCATTTTTATCAAGCACTGAAGATGGTGAAATATCTGCTTTTACAGATGAAACAACAGAAGTGTGTTTTACTTCTGCAACCGACAAAGAGGAAACATCACGCAGTAGATCAAAGTTATTGAACGTGAGGGTGCCACAAAAGCATCTAGCATTTTTCATGCAGTTTGTAAATGCATATGATTTTGTAGTGCTAGATGATGCTCAAAGATTGACTGATGAGAATATGGATCAATTGGATCCGGATGACTTGGAGGAAATGAATATTCAGTGGCAGATAGCCATGTTAACCAGGAGGGCAAGAAGATTTCTTCAAAGAACTGGAAGAGCTTAGATTTTAGGGAATTCAAAGAAGAAACTTGGATTCTCTATACAAAAAGTCAAGTGCTACAATTGTGGAAATCTTGGACATTTTGCTAGATAATGTGAGATGCGTGTAAGAAAAAAATCAAGGTTTGAAGCTGGTTCTAAACCAGAAAAGTTTGATCCTCAAAGAGTAGATCCTGTTACTTCTTCATCTGCAGCTCCTACAAGTTCAAAGACAACACCACCAGCAAAAGATAAGGCTATGCTTGTAGAAGATCAGTGTGGTACTGACTGGTCATCATATGCAAAGGAAGTCCAAATTAATAAGGAATCACCTGTTGAGTTTATGGCACAGACAAGTCAGAAAAATGTTGAATTATCATCAGGAAGAAATCTTAATGTTAAACCAAATTTTTTAAAGTGTTGTGCATGTTTAGCCAAACTTGATATGGTTGCTTAGCCACAATCAATTATTGATTGATTATGTCCAATGTTTAGAAGACAATGTTAATCAATATTTAGCCAATGAATTAATTCGATCATGTGATTGATGAGTTGAATGATCGGACAAAGAAATGTAAATTGATTGAGGGTTTGTCTAATGCTCAAACGATTTTCATTAACATTGTGGCTAATCATGTAAACAATCCAGGTACCCAAGGATTTGGTTATATGGCAGTTCCTCCTCATATTAACCATCTTTATGTGTCTTTTCCTGAAGAGCCAAATGTTAATCCATATGATGCTAAATCCTTTAAGAATTTAGACTTGTTTTCAAATAATTTAGTTAACTTTTCTAGTTATGTCAGTATTATACATGCAGGAACAAAGGTAGAGGATCCAAGAATGAAGAAATAAGTTTGTGATGGTGATGAAGAAGATAATAGAGATGTGTCTGGTTTAAAATTTGATGTTAAATAGATAGTTGATGTAATAAATTTGTTTGATAATAACAAAGTTTCTAAGTTTTTCTTGATTGAAGTTGTAGACATTAGTGATGAAACTGTTAAAAGGAATCTGATATTCCAAGAGATAGATGTCTTTTTGTTGAACCAGACGACATAATCTATTATACTCTTAAAGGAAAAGATGAAATCTTTTGTGATGATGTTCATCCTTTAAATTTAATTAAACCAGCACTGATTGACAAAGTTTTTAAGAAACCTAATGCAAATTTTTTTTCAAAAAACCAGATCAAATATGAGAAAAAGATTGGGTAACTAAAGGCAAGCATAATTTTGTTAAAAGACAAACTGATCAAAAGGATCTTGAAAAATAATTATGTCAATCCAATGCTGATTTCTTCAAAAATAAAAATTCATTGTCTTCATCACAAACTTCTTTTTCACAAGTATTACCATATGTGAATCTGGATGTGGTAAATCTGTTGAGTCTAAGCAGTCTGGTAGCCATGGATCTGTATCTTCATTTTCACATGGGTCTAGCTCAAAATCTAAGGTTCAGAAAAAGAAGTCTACCAAAGGAAGCTAGTCAGTCACAAATTGTTCATTCCAAGAGGAGGAGAAAGAAAATGCCTACTAAGCCAATTAATTTGGTTGACTTCATTACGACAACATTCACTGCACATAGATCAGCACTGAATCATCATTCAAAATCAGTGAAGTGTGTTCATTTTTTACACTTGTGAAAAAGAAATTTGTTAAACCATGCGTCAAATCCACTTTTGGAAATTCAAAACTGATGAATTTTGTCAGATGAAAAATTGTTACAAATAAAATGATTAAATCTATTAAACCAATTGTAAAACATCAAAATGACACTATTCCTTACAAGCCTATTCCTAATCGAATATGGACTGTTAAGGCAAAAGTTTCTATTGGTGAAACTCAATATGTTTCTTCCATCCATGTCAAAAGTCATATGACTAAGACATGGATTCCAGTTTCTCATTGATTTATTTTATATGTGCAGGACTCATTATCAGGTGCTTCACATAATATATGGTACATTGATAGTGGTTGTTCTCGACACATGATTGGAAATTTAGATCTTCTGACAAATATCAAGCGCACAAATGGTGTTTTTGTTAAATTTGCTGGAAACATTGGAGGTTATATCTCAAAAGAGGGACTGTTATCGAATGAAAGAATAAGCTTTGAATATGTCAGCTTTGTGGAACAACTCAAATATAATTTGTTGAGTGTTTCACAAGTATGTGATAAATAATATTCTGTCATATTTGATAACAAAGCATGCTACATACCAAATCCTGGTGTGATGATACCTAAATATTGTATTGTGGTGACAGCTCCCAGACACAACAATACATATCAACTGGATATGTCTGCTGCTTCATCATCTTCTCAAATAACATGTTTCTTCTTAAAAGTTACTGCAAAAGATTCAATTTCATGGCACAGACGGATGGGACTCGTTTACGAAAAATGAATTTTTTGATCAGAAATGATCTTATTGAAGTGTTCCATATTAGTCTTTTGTGATGACTGATCACTATATCTCTTGTAAAATGGGGAAACATCACAGACAATCACATAAGCCTAAAGTTGAAAATATAATCAACACTCCTCTAACTGTGTTACATATGGATCGTTTTGGTCTAGTGTCTGTAAAGACTGTAGGTGGAAGATCTTTTTCTTTAGTGGTTACTCATGATTTTAACAGATTTTCTTTGGTTTTCTTTTTAGCTGTTAAATTAGAGTCTCCGAAAATCTTGAAGAATCTGTTTATCAAGATAGAGAATGAATTTTCTTCATGTCACACCCCGAGCCGGCGGGGTTGGATCGGAGTCCCCGTCGGGCGGAAGGTTCCCGGGGCGCGATATCGTGAGTGATAATCGGGATGATCAGATTGTTTACCTTGCACATGATATAATTGAGAAATGCTAAATAGAATAGAATTACAAAGTTAAATTACATTAGTATCGTTTACAATTTAACAATGTAAATCTACCATAACATCATAAAGTTTCTATCCTGTAACTATACAAGATATACAAAATAATTGTATAATGATGTTCCAAAAGTAGGCAGGTCCAAAAATACTAAGTCTTCTATCTGAAGTCCTAATCCAAAAGCATAAGCTTCTTAATTTACCTGTTCGTCACCTGAGAAGTCATGCAAAAAGACCAAGTCAACACATGGTTGGTGAGTTCATATAGTTTAGTAATTGAAAATGATTTGTAAACATCTTCCGGTAAAAGACCCTAACCTCATTAACATCACATGTAATATCCACAACAGTATGCTTATATATAGGGCATACCCCTGAGTCGAGCCTACAACCCGCCCAGGCGCCGTCCCACCACATACTAATGCGTATATGACACTGATGTTAATGATAGTTAAGCATTTTTACCTACCATACACTCAAAACATTTGTTAAACCCCCGGGTAACAACCCTAATCTCATTAACATCACATGTATCATCCAGATCGGTATGCTTATATATAGGGCATACCCATGAGTCGAGCCTACAACCCGCCCAGACGCCGTCCCACTACATACTAGTCCATATGGGACATTGGTGCTAATGAGAATTAAGTGTTTTACCCCTATCATTAACCCCTTTGTTCTTCAGTTCTTTGTTCCTGTATATACAACAAATTGGAAATCCCTATCGATTCCTCCAGTCCATCACACAAATATGATCAACCACAATAATTGTACAACAGTGAAATAAAGGCTTAATTAAATAAATAAATAAACATTTAATAAAATCTAAGTCCTAATGATTGGGCCTTGGTCATACTCGAGTAGACTAGTATAGAAATCAGGTACTTAGTAGTAAAGGAGATCTGTAAACATCATCAAGCATGTGACCTACACTCAATCAGTCTAGCTAGGACATCTTTTGAAATATAGGATTTTATTAACCGTTCTTGACCGTTATTGACCGTTCACATGCTATCTTTGAATATTTCCCAGATTTTCCTCAAAACCGTTAGGGAATGGTGTAAATATCATCAAACGTGTGTCTCATATTCGATCAGTCTAGCTAAGACATCTTTCAAACCTGAGAATGGCACATGCTATCTTTGATATTTCCCAGTTAGACCCTTGAAATAGTTCTTTGTAAATAGGTCGTTAGATCGTTAGTTCTTTGACAACACCCTCTTGAAATAGATCTTTGAAAATAGACAGTTAGTTCTCTGAAATAGATCTTTTATTGTTTTAGATCTTTAGTTCTTTGAAAATACTTTTTTGAAAAGAGTTCTTTGATTTGAAGAGTTATTTACCCTTGACGAATAGATAACTCATTTTAAGTCCAATAAACAGTTAACCCAGACAGAAGTCTAGAATAACAGTAATACATGTAAATCATATATAAATTAAAAGCATTTAAGTAAACAATTTAAATCAAACAGTTTACACATGCTTCTCAGCCCTGCGTTTTAAAACAAAAATGTTTAGAAAAGGGGCAATAAACTCACCTTTGTTGTTGTGTAATGAATCACGAAAGATAATGCGTGCTCTTTGACTGTTGCTTATGTATCTTTACCACCGCGTTTTATAATAGACGTTGTATCTAAGGCTTTGGTCTCGGTGTGCAACTAAGTGTCCTAAATTACTAGTGTGTTTCTCTAACTCCTTCTATCTAATCTACAACATTACCCAAAATTAACCCTGATCCCACTTCACTACTTAGAAGTCTTTAATTAAAATGTTTTTAGTTTATTTCAATGTAATTAAACTTTTAAGTTTTAAAACCTCTTTATCCCACGTTATTAATTACAAATTTTCAGTTAAATATTTTTAAATAATTCGGTAAACTCTAATTAAAATCATTCATTTTAATTAAATAAAGTTTACAATTTAATTTCTTAAATCTTGATCAATTTTAAGAGAAACAGATAATTATACATGATGGGCTTAGGTTAATCTAATTTGATTAACTTTGGCCCACTACTAACTTTTGATTGTCCATGATTTCTTGATCGATGTGTATGCAAAACCCATTTTAGGTAGTTTGTATGAAACCCCTAAGGTGGTTATGTATTCTCATGAATTGCCTAAGTGTTAGGTGTCAATGATTTCATCAACACTCGTAACCTTAGGCCATTGATTTGATCCGTAATGATTTCTCATGTGTTTTGAACTTGATAATATCAAATCCCATGTTTAGTTCCACCTTGTTAACTCTACACTTAATTTATGAATCTCCTAAGGTTGATGGTACATAATGAAACTCTTATACTCCCCCCATGCACATGCACACTCTCATCCGATTCCCATGCATACCCACGCACCCTCCCCATGCATCCCATGCATAAGCAACCCAATCCGACTCAAATCTCACCACGACGAATGAGCTTGAGCCGAGAGGAGTCTTGGGCCGAAAGTAACCAAGAGAAAGAGAGTTGGGCGAAGGGACCCTTGATCCGAAGTAACTTGGCCGAACGAATCACCTTCCTGTCGAATGAGGGTGCAGCGAATGAGAGGATGATCGAATGGAGAAGACCTGGTCGAATGGCCCTAGCCGAAAGGGCTGAGCCGTATGTAAGCCGAAAGAAGGTTGGCCGAAGAAGCATTGGGCGAATAAGGACCCATTCCCAGCTTGTGCCATTCGGCGATTGATGGTCGAAAGGGGAAACCCTAGTCTTTCGGTGAATGAGGTTTAATGCTCATTCGGCAAGCTGTTGATGGGTCATTCGGCCGTTCGAAGGTCTCAGATGCAGCTCCCTTCGTTTCGACAAATCAACTATGGTATGAAATGAGGTGTGTTCCTACATGGTTCTAGGGTGTGAGTAAATGATTTCCCTAAGGTTTTGAGAAGGATTACCCGGCCAAACAGTGGGTTCGAAATAGGGTTAGAAAACCCTAAAAATCGCATGAAAAACCATGATTTTACCTCGATTAGGCTGGAATAAAGTTCAGATTCATTGTACTTTATAGATCTACACAATGTAGTGGTCGTTTAGACACCAAAATCCCTTGAAACGGTTAGGAAACGAGAAAGATTGGGTGTTGGTTTCTAGAGAAAGAAAGTGTAGAGAGAGTGACCGAGTTGGAGGTTGGTGGCTGGTTGTTGAATGAGTTTATGGCATTGAATGCCATAATAAATGGCTTGGGTTTACCCGGTTATAGTGGGGTTCGCCTGGTTTCGCGTGGTTTCTCGTAAAAACGCCGGTTTCTCATCGTTTTCGTAACGAAACGACTCGGTTTTTACAATAGAATTTATAAAATCATTCTAGGTTGTGATTCCTAATAAATTAACTAATATCTTTTATTTATTTAAAATTTTCAAAAATAATTAACTTACTGTTTAAATTGAATCGCGTAGTTGTTGCGCGCGTTCGTTCGGATCGTCACCCGAACAAACACGACAAAAACTATGCTTTTCAATATGGTTTTCTAATTATTGGACATCATTCAGAACGTTAAACCTTCAGATGTATTCGTACAGATCGTCACCTATACGAATAATCCGTCAGTTTAGCATTCACGTAACGACATCCGTTGTTGTTTTATCTGTAAGGCCTCACATACGTTTATACATAATAAAAGCCTAACAAATAACCACATGATGGTTCTGTGTCGTCAAATAGTTTTCTGACTTACGAACCATTGTTCTGAACTTTGTTTTCTAAACTGATTCTGAATTTGTTCGTTAATAATATCAAATGACAATGAAACATGAAATGAACATAACATACAATGAAACACAAATAGTTCGTACCTGATTACTGTTCGTTTTACTGTAGAGATCACTGTTCCGGTGCCGGTTCCCGCACTAATGTTACAGTCTCCCCTTGTTAGAGAAATTTCGTCCCGAAATTTAAAAGTTGTTATCGGGTACAGCTTCTTCTTCAAACAGTTGGGGATACTTTGACTTCATGCGATCTTCACGTTCCCAAGTAAACTCGGGTCCGTGTCTTGAGTTCCAACGAACCTTTACGATCGCAATACGGCTTCGCCTCAGTTGTTTAACCTTGTGATCCATAATCTCTAAAGGTTCCTCAATGAAGTGTAACTGTTCGTCTACTTGAATTTCTTCGATTGGAATGACGAGTGTCTCATCCGCAAGGCATTTCTTTAAGTTTGAGACGTGAAACACGTCGTGCATACCACTGAGTTCATCTGGTAATCTCAATCGATACGCCAGAGGACCAATACGTTCGATGATTTCGAACGGTCCCACGTATCGTGGTGCTAATTTACCTTTCTTTCCAAAGCGTACTACACCTTTCCATGGGGAAACCTTCAACATAACCCGATCTCCCACTTGGAATTCCAACGGCTTGCGCCGTTTATTGGCATAACTTTTCTGTCTACTTCTTGTAGCTTGTAGTCTTCGTTGAATCAGGGCAATCTTGTCAGAGGTTTCTTGAATAAGTTCTGGCCCAGTTATTCGATTATCTCCCACTTCAGTCCAACAGATCGGTGACCGACATTTTCGACCATAAAGAGCTTCAAATGGGGCACATCCAATACTGCTGTGGTAACTATTGTTGTAGGAGAATTCGATCAGTGGAAAATGAGAATCCCAATTTCCACCGAAATCCAAAATGCAGGTTCTTAACATATCATCTAGGGTCTGAATAGTGCGTTCGCTTTGATCGTCCGTTTGTGGATGGTAAGCTGTACTCAGGTTTAACTGTGTCCCTAGAGATTTCTGTAGTGATTTCCAAAACCTTGATGTAAATCTGCTGTCTCTATCAGAAATAATAGACAATGGCACACCATGGCGTACCACTATCTCATTGATGTACAATCTCGCCAGGTTATCCATCGTGAAAGTCTCACGCATCGGCAAGAAATGAGCAGATTTTGTTAAACGATCAATGATCACCCAAATTGTATCATGACCACTGGAAGTGCGGGGTAGCTTGGTAATGAAGTCCATAGCTATTTGTTCCCACTTCCAGAGCGGAATTTCAGGCTGTTCCAGTAAACTTGACGGTTTCTGGGGTTCCGCCTTTACCTTCGCACACGTTAAACATTGACCAACGTACTCAGCTATATCTTTCTTCATTCCCGACCACCAATAAAATCCACGCAAGTCTTGGTACATTTTATCAGCGCCCGGGTGTACAGAGTACTTGGTCTTGTGCGCTTCATCAAAGATAAGTCTCCTCAATTCGTCTACCGCCGGAATCCATATACGATTCTGGTAGTAGATCATTCCATCAGTGTTAGTCTCAAACTGTTTATTCGCTCCGCAATCAAGTTGTTTCTTTAGATTTCCCCGGTCAACTGATTCTTCTTGTGCTTGAATAATCTTGTCTCGTAAGCTTGTCTGCACAGTCATTCCTATTGCTCTGACGCGCAAGGGTTTGACCCGTTCCTTCCGGCTTAAGACATCAGCTACTACGTTAGCCTTTCCCGGATGGTATTTGATCACACAATCGTAATCATTCAGAAGTTCAACCCAACGGCGTTGTCGCATGTTAAGTTCCTTCTAATCAAAGATGTGCTGCAGACTCTTGTGATCAGTGAATATGGTACACTTAGTGCCATATAAGTAATGTCTCCTAATATTCAGTGCGAAGATTACAGCTCCCAGCTCAAGATCATGAGTAGTGTAGTTCTTCTCATGAACCTTTAACTGTCTTGATGCATAAGCGATAACTTTGTCCCGTTGCATTAGTACGCAACGGAGTCCCTGATGGGAGGCATCACAATAAACAACAAAGTCATCACATCCTTCTGGGAGATATAGAATTGGAGCATCACACAACTTCTGTTTCAAAGTCTGAAAAGCATCTTCTTGTTTCTGCTCCCAGACAAACGGTTCACTCTTCTGAGTTAATTTAGTGAGAGGCAAAGCTATCTTAGAAAAGTTTGAGATAAACCTTCTATATTAACCTGCCAATCCCAGAAAAGACCGTATCTCCGTCGGTGTCTTCGGAGTGTCCCAGTTCTTTATTACCTCAATCTTGGCGGGATCTACGTGTATTCCCTCGCTGTTGACTACATGACCCAGAAATTGAACTTCTCTTAGCCAGAATTCACACTTAGAGAATTTGGCATAAAGTTTATGCTCCTTCAACAGCTCCAAGATTTTCCTGAGGTGTTCCTCGTGTTCAGCTTTACTCTTCGAATAAATCAGGATGTCATCGATAAAGACAATGACAAACTGGTCCAGATACGGCTTGCACACTCGGTTCATGAGGTCTATGAAAACCGCTGGTGCATTTGTCAATCCGAAAGGCATCACCATGAACTCGTAATGCCCGTATCTGGTTCGGAATGCCGTCTTCGATATGTCTTCGTCTTGAACTCTAAGTTGATGATACCCAGATCGTAGATCGATTTTCGAAAAGTACTGTGCTCCTTGTAACTAGTCAAACAAGTCATCAATCCTCGGCAATGGATACCGATTCTTGATAGTCAACTTGTTCAGCTCCCGATAATCAATGCACATTCGAAACGATCCGACTTTCTTCTTCACGAATAAGATCGGAGCTTCCTAGGGTGAGTAGCTCGGTCTGATAAATCCCTTGTCAAGTAGCTCCTGTAACTGGTTCGACAATTCCTGCATCTCTGAAGGTGCTAACCTGTACGGAGTTGCTCCAGGAACTAAGCCAATTCGGAACTCTACCGGTCGCGCAGGTGGCAAACGTGGTAGGTCTTCAGGGAATACTTCTGGATACTCTTTCACTACCGGTACGTCTTGTATCTTTTTCTTGTCTTTCTCCTTTTCTACCACATGAGCCAGGAAAGCTATACACTACTTCAGTAAACACTTATGTGCCTTTATGCAAGAAATGATTTTGACATTTCGTTTAGCTTGATCCCCTCTGACTTCCAATACACAGTCATCCGGCAATGGAACTCGAAGCAGCTTCTCAGAACAGATGACTTCCACTCGGTTAGAGGAAAGCCAATCCATTGCAACAATGATATCGAAACTACCCAATTCCATCGGTATCAAATCGATGGCAAATGTATGACCATTAAGTGTCAATGGGCAGTTCCTGTATACTGTACTAACTGTGATCTGTTTCCCGTTAGCTACTTCTATGATATAAGGGGAGTCTAACTGTTCCTCTATATAATCTAGTTGGCATGCAAAATCGGCAGAGATAAAACTCTGATCCGCACCAGTGTCAAATAGAACAGATGCATAAAATTCATGTAAGAGAAATGTACAAGTGACCACGTTCGAGTCTTGGCGTGCAGCTGGAGCTCCTATGACAAAAGCTCTTCCACGGGGCACTTGAACTGCTTGTTGTGTCTTCTTTGGGCAGTTCTTCGCAAAGTGGCCCTGTTCGCCACAGTTATAACATCCACCATTGTTCTGTTTAGCTGGTGGATGGAGAGCTAAAGCAGCATTGTTGACTGCTTGATTTGGTGTCATCCGGCAATGTTGAACCCAATGGCCCATTCTTCCACACCCAGTGCATTGCTTGCAAGGGGTGTTAGCAGCATGATGGTATTGACACTTGGCACACAAAAGATATGTACCAGTGTAGGGTCTTTTGTTGGGGTTCTGTGGTGCAGCTGCTATTTGCTGGAGAGGTGTGGCCATCGTGTAGTTCTTGATGATCTTTTGTTTCTTCTTCTGTTGGTGGTGAGGTTTCTTTCACGGCTCTGCTTTGTTCTTGACGGAGTCAGCCTCTTTCATTAAAACTCCTGAGGCTACCATCATATCCGTGAGTTTCCCAGATAAACTCACCGCAGACTCCAATGTGACAGGATTTGCAGCAACCACTAATCCTTGTATGCAGATTGGTAACCCACATACATACCTGTCAATCCGCTTCTCCAGAGTCGGTACCATATCCGGTACCAAAGCAACCAACTCGTGGTAACTGTAACATCAGTGCCGGAACCGCCACCGGAACAGTGATCTCTACAGTACATGAACAGTAAAACAGGTACGAATCATATACATTTTAGTACATTTCAGATTTACATTATTTATCATCGTCATTTTGTGTGTTCATAGAACAAATTCAGACACATTTAACAGAAACACAGTTCAGAACAATGGTTCTTGAGTCGGATAATTATCTGGCAACACAGAACCATTATGTGATTATTTGCCTAAGAATTATTATGTATAAACGTATGTGAGGCCTTACGGAACAAAACACACGAATATTGTTATGTGAATGCTAAATTGACGGGTTATTCGTATAGGTGACGATCTGTACGAATATATCTGAAAGTTTAACGTTCTGAATGATATTCTATAATTAGAAAACAAGATTGAAAAGTATAGTTATCGTCGTGTTCGTACGGGTGACGATTCGAATGAATACGCGCGACGACTGTACATTTCGATTTGAACAGTTAATTTTGTTTTAAATTTTTAATAGATAAGAAGATATTAGTTAATTTATTAGGAATTACAACCTAGAATAATTAAATGATTTCTAATTTTATAATCTTGTCGTTCCGTCGCGAAAACTACACCATCCGACCTTTTTTCGCGAAACCGATCGAGACCGAACATCAGGTAGCGGTGATACATTAAATGAGAACATTTAATGCATCACCAACCATCACCAACTCACTTTCTTGACTCAAACCCGTCACTCTCTCTCTAGCTCTCTCTCTCTCTAGAAATTTCAACTTCTCTCTAAGATTGGAAGCTTGTTTCAAGTGGGATTCGATCAAACTTGGCGTCATTTTGATCCTTTCACCTTGTAGATCACGGGAGTATAAGTATTGTGAGCTTTCATCCACGAAATCTAAGGTAAACATTCATTTTATTTTCGGTTTTATAGGGTTTTCACGAACTCACGATGTACCTCGATTAGAACCGGTGTTAAACACTTAAAACACATAGATGAAAGTGTTATACACGTTTAGGTATCATTAGGAATGTGTTGTAACAGATTTCATCGAAGAAGAAGATGAAGTGCAGGTGGTTCGCGACTGATGCAAGTCGGCGAACCTTTGGGTGCCGAACCTGTGTCAACTGGAGTCAATCAGCCGAACCCTGTGAACTCTGCACCGAACCTATGTAGCTTCTGCAACGAACCCTGCAACGACATAAGGCTCTTGCACCGAACCCTGTAACCTCACGAACCTACGAGCCTGGTTTCACCGAACCTTGCATGACCGAACTCTTAGCATTCTCACGAACCCAGGCGAACGAATCCTCAACCGAACCCTTGCTAAGTCAGCCGAACCCTATGCTACATTCTATTGGAGCCACGAACCCTAAGAGTTCGTTGGATTCAAGGTGTTAGCCGAACCTACCTGGAACACATAGGTTCGTCTAATTCCATTTGAGCCGAACCCTAGTCAAACATAGCATAGGTTCGCTGCCCTAGATGCTATGTCGAACATATTGTTGCTCAATTAGGTTAATTCGGAATAAAGGATCATCAAGGATAGTGATAAGAACATAAGAGATGGATAGTTGGTCATTAACCTAAGTTCTAACAAGGAAATGGATCCAATAAGTTGCATGCATGGGTTCATGGATTAGAGATTACTATGACAATATAATCCCTAACATACAATAACAACTCAACATGAGTGTTAGGGGGACATAAGATGGTTTAACAATTGGATATCATTGTCTTAAGTTCAAGAGAATTAAAAGTTCAAGTTGGAAATCAAATAGAAATCAAAGAAGTTCAATTGGGCCTAAGAGGGCCCAATGGGGTTTAATTAAGCGCATCATGTATTAAATGTTTTGGAAAACTCAAGTAATGAGGTTTTGGTAAAATCTCATCTATTTATAACTTGTTAGATTGCATTAAATGATTTTGATTTAATAATTGATTTAATTGGAAGTTAAATTGTAATGCTTTGATTTAAATTACTTACTTTGAATTAATTGATTGGGAACTTGTTATAAAATAGACGATTTAATTGTCTGGAATTGTTTTAAAAACAAAGGGAACTCTGCCGAAATTTTCTAAAATATAAAAATAAGCTATTATAACTAATCATGGGAATTGGGATCATAAGAAGGGTAATTAAGATAGAGTAGATCTTAGATACACTTAGTACTAAGACACTTAGTTGCACACACAACAAGACTCAAGGTCTTAGGCACAACGACTACTACGCGTACTTATTATATTCGAATTCTTATAAAATAACTCAGGAACCGAAGAAATTTAGCTTACATACAGGAGCGCGCATTTGTGTTAGATCAAATTACATAGCAGCACAGGTGAGTTCATTGCCCCTTTTCTAACATTTTTGTTTTAAAACGCGGGGCTGAGAAGCATGCGTAAACTGTTTATTTAAATTGTTTATTTGAATGCTTCTAAATTATATGTTTTACATATGTATAAATGTTATCCTAGATCATGCCTAGGAAGATTTTATGCAGGTTATTAACTGATTTACTTATATATTAAGTGAATAATCAAGTTAAACTAAACTTTTCAACAAGTCAAAACATTTCAAACAAATCAAACTAGACATTTTGACAAAACAAGGGTGTGAGTTCAAGGAATCAAATCAAACATTTTGACAAAACAAGTGGGTGAATTCAATGGATCAAAACAAACATTTTGACAAATCAAGTGGGTGAATTCAAGGAATCAAATCAAACATTTTGACAAAACAAGTGTGGGACATCAAGACATCAACAAAACAATCTTTGCAAAGACAACATTCAATGTTCTACAAACCAAGTGTTTGTTGAACAATGAATCAAGTGTACAACCGATCAATGAATCTTGTATTCTATGATCAACACATCAAGTACATCTTGTGACAAAATCAGACAATCATTTTTAAGGGAAAATCTGGGAAATATCAGAGATAGCATACGCCAAAAACATTGACGAAACATAAAATCCTGCATTTCAAGAAGTCCTAGCTAGACCGTTTGACTTGTAGGTCGTATGTTTGAGGATATTTACAGTTTCCCTAACTACTAAGTACCTAGATTGACAGACTAGTCTACTCGAGTATGACCATAGGCCCCAATCATAAGGACTTAGATTTTATTAAATGTTTATTTACTTGTTTAATTAAGCATTTATAACTGTTTATACAATTGTGTGGTTGATCATATTGTGTGATGAACTTATGAAATCAACAGTGGATTTCAAATGATTGTAATTACAGGGACGACAAACAGAAGAGTCATGGGTAAATGGTAGGGTAAAAATGCCTAATTATCATTAACAACAATGTCCTATGCGGATTAGTATGTGGTGGGATGGCGTCTGGGCGGGGTTGTAGCCTCGACTCAGGGGTATGCCCTATACATAAGCATACCGATCTGGATGATACATGTGGAGTTAATGAGGTTAGGGTCTTTACCAAAGGAGGTTTCAAATCATTTTCAAATCATTTTCAAATCATTTTCAAATCATGTTCAAATCATTTTCAAATCATTTTCAAATACTAAACTATATGAACTCACCAACCATGTGTTGACCTTTATTTTTGCATGACTTCTCAGGTGACGAACAGGTCAATTAGGAAGTCATTTCTTTTGGACTAGGACTTCAGATAGAAGACTTAGTATTTTGGACCTGCATACTTTTGAAGACATCATTATACAATTTATTTTGTATATCTTGTGTAAATACAAGATAGTTATTTTATGATGTTTACAATAGATTTACATTGTTAAATTATAAACAATACTGATGTAATTTAACTTTGTAATTCTATTTTATTTAGCATTTCTCATTTATATCATGTGCAATGTAAACAATCTGATCACTTCTGATTATCACTCCCGATATCGCGCCTTGGGAACCTTCCGCCCGACGGGGACTCCGATCCTACCCCGCCGGCTCGGGGTGTGACAGATTGGTATCAGAGCCATGGTTATAGAGAAATATAGGTCACTTATTTAAATGGTTTGGCCTAGACTATAACCTAGGGACCCTGCATGTAGAGAACGTAGGACTTAAGACTTATTTGCATATTGTCTTCTATATTCGATCATTGCACTAACCGATGACTTTATTGGTTATGATCAGAATGCCTCCACGAAGACAACCTCCCTTGATACAGCTACCACCACAAGACTTGGCTCCACATTCCTCCACACCGTCTCCGAATGACTCTCCACCACCACCTCCTCCACCTCCTCCTCCCCCTCCTCCATTGATTGCTCAAGCATCTGGTTCGGGCACAGCACCGACCATGGATCCTGCTACTATCGCTCTGGTGACGTTACTGAGTAGCCAGATGACAAATCAAATGAAAGAAGCAATACCGGAGATGTTTCTTCGTCTTCGTAATGAGATCCTCAACACTGGCAACACATCAGGAGAAGCTAGTGGAAATACTGGAGATTCATCTCATTACTCCTACAAGTCCTTTGTAGGATGTAAACCACCCAGCTTTAGTGGGTCTGAAGGCGCCGTTGGATTAATCCAATGGATTGAGAAGATTGAGGCAACATTGGATCTTTGCAGCAGCCCCGAACACCACAAGGTCCGTTACTCAGCGGGAACATTCAACAAACGGGCTCTGACCTGGTGGAATGGTCAGATCAACGCCTGAGGAAGAGAGGAAGCTATGGCAATGTCATGGGAAGACTTCAAAGCACTGTTGCGAACAGAATTTTGTCCCAAGAATGAGCTGTAGAAGTTGGAGGTTGAACTATCTAACCATGTGATGAAGGGAGCTGATCACATGGGGTACACTACTCGTTACCACGAGGTAGTTGCTTTGGTACCAGATATGGTGCCAACTCTGGAGAAAAGGATAGACCGTTATGTGGGTGGACTTCCCGCCTGCATTCAGGGCATGGTTGTTTCAGCCAACCCTACTACTGTTGAATCTGCAGTGAGACTGTCTGGGAAACTCACTAACCTCATGGTAGCCTCTGGAGTTCTAAAGAAGGAGGCTGAACCCAGTAAGAACAAAGCAGAATCTTCAAAGAAACCCTCCCATCATCAGAAGAAGAAACAAAAGACCATCAAGAGCTATGCAGTGGCCACACCTCTGCAACAAATAGCAGCAGCACCACAAAACCCCAACCGCAAACCTTACACTGGCACGTTTCCTCTGTGTGCCAAGTGTCAGTATCATCACCCTGCTGACACTCCCTGCAAGCATTGCACGGGATGTGGAAGAAAGGGCCATTGGGTCCAGAACTGCCGGATGACACCTAATCAAGCAGTCAACAGTGCTGCTTTGGCTCTCCCTCCACCAGCTAATCAGAACCATGGTGGATTCTATAACTGTGGCGAACAAGGCCACTTTGCGAAGAACTGCCCAAAGAAGGCTCAACCAGCAGTTCAAGCACCCCGTGGACGAGCTTTCGCTATCGGAGCACCAGCTGCACGCCAGGACCCAAATGTGGTCACTGGTACGTTTCTCTTACATGACTTTTATGCATCTGTCTTATTTGATACTGGTGCGGATCAGAGTTTTATCTCTACCGATTTTGCATGCCAACTAGATTCAGTAGAGGAACAGTTAGACTCCCCTTACATTATAGAAGTAGCTAACGGGAAACAGATTACAGTTAGCACAGTTTATAGAAATTGCCCATTGACACTTAGTGGTCATACATTTGCCATCGATTTGATACCGATGGAGTTGGGTAGTTTCGACATCATTGTTGGAATGGATTGGCTTTCCTCTAACCGAGTGGAAGTTATCTGTTCTGAGAAGCTGCTTCGAATTCCATTGCCGAGCGATCGTGTATTGGAAGTAAAAGGGGATCAAGCAAAACGAAGTGTCAAAATCATTTCTTGCATAAAGGCGCGTAAGTGTTTACGGAAGCGGTGTGTAGCTTTCCTGGCTCATGTGGTGGAAAAGGAGAAAGGCAAGAAGAAGATTCAAGATGTACCAGTAGTGAAAGAATATCCTGAAGTATTCCCCGAAGACTTACCAGGTTTGCCACCTGTGCGACCGGTAGAGTTTCGTATTGACTTAATTCCTGGAGCAACCCCGGTTGCTAAATCTCCCTACAGGTTAGAACCTTCAGAGATGCAGGAATTGTCTAATCATTTACAGGAGTTACTTGATAAGGGTTTCATCAGACCGAGCTACTCACCTTGGGGAGCTCCGGTCTTGTTCGTGAAAAAGAAAGACGGATCGTTCAGAATGTGCATAGATTACAGAGAGCTGAACAAACTAACCATCAAGAATCATTATCCATTGCCGAGGATTGATGATCTGTTTGACCAACTGCAAGGAGCTCAATACTTCTCAAAGATTGACTTGCGGTCTGGATATCATCAGCTGAGAGTTCCAGATGAGGATATACCGAAAACGGCCTTCCGAACAAGATACGGGCATTACGAATTCATGGTGATGCCTTTCGGATTGACAAATGCACCCGCAGTTTTCATGGACCTCATGAACCGAGTGTGCAAGCCGTACTTGGATCAGTTTGTCATTGTTTTCATTGATGACATACTGATTTATTCCAAGACCAAAACAGAACATGAGCAACACCTTAGAAAGATCTTGGAGCTGTTGAAAGAAGAGAAACTCTATGCCAAATTCTCCAAATGCGAATTCTGGCTAAGAGAAGTTCAATTCCTGGGTCATGTGGTCAACAGCGAGGGAATTCATGTAGACCCTGCCAAGATTGAAGCGATAAAGAATTGGGACACTCCAAAGACACCGACGGAGATACGGTCTTTTCTGGGATTGGCGGGTTATTATAGAAGGTTTATCTCAAACTTTTCTAAAATAGCTTTGCCTCTCACTAAGCTAACTCAGAAAAGTGAACCGTTTGTCTGGGAGCAGAAACAAGAAGATGCTTTTCAGACCTTGAAACAGAAATTATGTGATGCTCCAATTCTATCTCTCCCAGAAGGCTGTGATGATTTTGTTGTATACTGTGATGCTTCCCATCAGGGACTCGGTTGTGTGTTAATGCAACGGGATAAAGTCATAGCCTATGCATCCAGACAGTTAAAGGTTCATGAGAAGAACTACACTACTCATGATCTTGAACTGGGAGTAGTAATCTTCGCCTTGAAGATTTGGAGACATTACTTATATGGCACCAAGTGTACCATATTCACCGATCACAAAAGTCTGCAGCACATCTTTGATCAGAAGGAGCTCAACATGCGACAGCGCCGTTGGGTTGAACTTCTGAATGATTATGATTGTGTGATCAAATACCATCCGGGAAAGGCGAACGTTGTAGCCGATGCCTTGAGCCGGAAGGAACGGGTCAAACCCCTACGTGTTAGGGCAATGGGGATAACCGTGCAGACCAGTTTAAGTGACAAGATTGTTCAGGCCCAGCAAGAAGCACTTGACCGAGGTAATCTGAAGAGGGAACTTGATTGCGGAGCAGAGAAACAGTTTGACACGAAGCCTGACGGTATGATCTACTACAAGGAACGTATATGGATCCCTGCGGTAGATGAATTGAGAAAACTTATCTTCAATAAAGCACACAAGACTAAATACTCTGTCCATCCAGGCGCTGATAAGATGTACCAAGACTTGCGTGGATTTTATTGGTGGCCGGGAATGAAGAAAGACATAGCCGAGTATGTCGGACAGTGTCTTACGTGTGCGAAAGTAAAGGCGGAACACCAGAGACCGTCTGGTCTATTGGAATAGCCTGAGATTCCACTCTGGAAGTGGGAACAAATATCTATGGATTTCGTTACCAAGCTACCCCGCACTTCCAGCGGTCATGATACAATTTGGGTGATCATTGATCGTCTAACCAAATCTGCTCATTTCTTGCCCATGCGTGAGAACTTCACCATGGATAAACTGGCAAGATTATACATCAACGAGATAGTAGTACGCCACGGTGTGCCATTGTCTATTCTTTCTGATCGAGAAAGCAGATTCACATCAAGGTTCTGGAAATCATTACCGAAATCTCTAGGGACACAGTTGAATCTGAGTACAGCTTACCACCCACAAACGGATGGCCAAAGCGAACGTACTATCCAAACCCTAGAGGACATGTTGAGAACCTGTGTTCTAGACTTCTGTGGGAATTGGGATTCCCATTTGCCACTAATTGAGTTCTCCTATAATAACAGTTACGACAGCAGTATCGGATGTGCACCGTTCGAGGCTCTTTATGGCCGGAAATGTCGTTCACCGATCTGTTGGACTGAAATTGGGGACAACCGAATAACGGGGCCAGAATTAATTCAAGAAACCACTGACAAGATAGCTCAGATTCAAAGAAGACTACAAGCAACAAGAAGCAGACAAAAGAGCTACGCCGACAAACGGCGCAAGTCGTTGGAATTCCAAGTGGGAGATCGTGTAATGTTAAAGGTATCCCCATGGAAAGGCGTGGTACGCTTTGGAAAGAAAGGCAAATTAGCACCACGATACGTGGGACCATTCGAGATCATCGAACGTATAGGTCCTGTAGCTTATCGACTGAGATTACCAGATGAACTCAGTGGTGTGCATGACGTGTTTCACGTCTCAAACCTAAAGAAATGCCTTGCTGACGAGTCTCTCGTTATTCCAATCGAAGAGATTCAAGTCTATGAACAGTTGCATTTCATTGAAGAACCTTTAGAGATTATGGATCGCAAGGTTAAACAACTGAGGCGGAGCCGTATTCCTATTGTAAAGGTTCGATGGAATTCAAGACGCGGGCCCGAGTTCACTTGGGAACGTGAAGATCACATGAAGTTAAAGTATCCTCAACTGTTTGAAGAGGAAGCTGTACCCGATAACAACACTTAAATTTCGGGGCGAAATTTCTCTAACAAGGGGAGACTGTAACATCAGTGCCGGAACCGCCACCGGAACAGTGATCTCTACAGTACATGAACAGTAAAACAGGTACGAATCATATACATTTTAGTACATTTCAGATTTACATTATTTATCATCGTCATTTTGTGTGTTCATAGAACAAATTCAGACACATTTAACAGAAACACAGTTCAGAACAATGGTTCTTGAGTCGGATAATTATCTGGCAACACAGAACCATTATGTGATTATTTGCCTAAGAATTATTATGTATAAACGTATGTGAGGCCTTACGGAACAAAACACACGAATATTGTTATGTGAATGCTAAATTGACGGGTTATTCGTATAGGTGACGATCTGTACGAATATATCTGAAAGTTTAACGTTCTGAATGATATTCTATAATTAGAAAACAAGATTGAAAAGTATAGTTATCGTCGTGTTCGTACGGGTGACGATTCGAATGAATACGCGCGACGACTGTACATTTCGATTTGAACAGTTAATTTTGTTTTAAATTTTTAATAGATAAGAAGATATTAGTTAATTTATTAGGAATTACAACCTAGAATAATTAAATGATTTCTAATTTTATAATCTTGTCGTTCCGTCGCGAAAACTACACCATCCGACATTTTTTCGCGAAACCGATCGAGACCGAACATCAGGTAGCGGTGATACATTAAATGAGAACATTTAATGCATCACCAACCATCACCAACTCACTTTCTTGACTCAAACCCGTCACTCTCTCTAGCTCTCTCTCTCTCTCTAGAAATTTCAACTTCTCTCTAAGATTGGAAGCTTGTTTCAAGTGGGATTCGATCAAACTTGGCGTCATTTTGATCCTTTCACCTTGTAGATCACGGGAGTACAAGTATTGTGAGCTTTCATCCACGAAATCTAAGGTAAACATTCATTTTATTTTCGGTTTTATAGGGTTTTCACGAACTCACGATGTACCTCGATTAGAACCGGTGTTAAACACTTAAAACACATAGATGAAAGTGTTATACACGTTTAGGTATCATTAGGAATGTGTTGTAACAGATTTCGTCGAAGAAGAAGATGAAGTGCAGGTGGTTCGCGACTGATGCAGGTCGTCGAACCTTTGGGTGCCGAACCTGTGTCAACTGGAGTCAATCAGCCGAACCCTGTGAACTCTGCACCGAACCTATGTAGCTTCTGCAACGAACCCTGCAACGACAAAAGGCTCCTGCACCGAACCCTGTAACCTCACGAACCTACGAGCCTGGTTTCACCGAACCTTGCATGACCAAACTCTTAGCATTCTCACGAACCCAGGCGAACGAATCCTCAACCGAACCCTTGCTAAGTCAGCCGAACCCTATGCTACATTCTATTGGAGCCACGAACCCTAAGAGTTCGTTGGATTCAAGGTGTTAGCCGAACCTACCTGGAACACATAGGTTCGTCTAATTCCATTTGAGCCGAACCCTAGTCAAACATAGCATAGGTTCGCTGCCCTAGATGCTATGTCGAACATATTGTTGCTCAATTAGGTTAATTCGGAATAAAGGATCATCAAGGATAGTGATAAGAACATAAGAGATGGATAGTTGGTCATTAACCTAAGTTCTAACAAGGAAATGGATCCAATAAGTTGCATGCATGGGTTCATGGATTAGAGATTACTATGACAATATAATCCCTAACATACAATAACAACTCAACATGAGTGTTAGGGGGACATAAGATGGTTTAACAATTGGATATCATTGTCTTAAGTTCAAGAGAATTAAAAGTTCAAGTTGGAAATCAAATAGAAATCAAAGAAGTTCAATTGGGCCTAAGAGGGCCCAATGGGGTTTAATTAAGCCCATCATGTATTAAATGTTTTGGAAAACTCAAGTAATGAGGTTTTGGTAAAATCTCATCTATTTATAACTTGTTAGATTGCATTAAATGATTTTGATTTAATAATTGATTTAATTGGAAGTTAAATTGTAATGCTTTGATTTAAATTACTTACTTTGAATTAATTGATTGGGAACTTGTTATAAAATAGACGATTTAATTGTCTGGAATTGTTTTAAAAACAAAGGGAACTCTGCCGAAATTTTCTAAAATATAAAAATAAGCTATTATAACTAATCATGGGAATTGGGATCATAAGAAGGGTAATTAAGATAGAGTAGATCTTAGATACACTTAGTACTAAGACACTTAGTTGCACACACAACAAGACTCAAGGTCTTAGGCACAACGACTACTACGCGTACTTATTATATTCGAATTCTTATAAAATAACTCAGGAACCGAAGAAATTTAGCTTACATACAGGAGCGCGCATTTGTGTTAGATCAAATTACATAGCAGCACAGGTGAGTTCACTGCCCCTTTTCTAACATTTTTGTTTTAAAACGCGGGGCTGAGAAGCATGCGTAAACTGTTTATTTAAATTGTTTATTTGAATGCTTCTAAATTATATGTTTTACATATGTATAAATGTTATCCTAGATCATGCCTAGGAAGATTTTATGCAGGTTATTAACTGATTTACTTATATATTAAGTGAATAATCAAGTTAAACTAAACTTTTCAACAAGTCAAAACATTTCAAACAAATCAAACTAGACATTTTGACAAAACAAGGGTGTGAGTTCAAGGAATCAAATCAAACATTTTGACAAAACAAGTGGGTGAATTCAAGGGATCAAAACAAACATTTTGACAAATCAAGTGGGTGAATTCAAGGAATCAAATCAAACATTTTGACAAAACAAGTGTGGGACATCAAGACATCAACAAAACAATCTTTGCAAAGACAACATTCAATGTTCTACAAACCAAGTGTTTGTTGAACAATGAATCAAGTGTACAACCGATCAATGAATCTTGTATTCTATGATCAACACATCAAGTACATCTTGTGACAAAATCAGACAATCATTTTTAAGGGAAAATCTGGGAAATATCAAAGATAGCATACGCCAAAAACATTGACGAAACATAAAATCCTGCATTTCAAGAAGTCCTAGCTAGACCGTTTGACTTGTAGGTCGTATGTTTGAGGATATTTATAGTTTCCCTAACTACTAAGTACCTAGATTGACAGACTAGTCTACTCGAGTATGACCATAGGCCCCAATCATAAGGACTTAGATTTTATTAAATGTTTATTTACTTGTTTAATTAAGCATTTATAACTGTTTATACAATTGTGTGGTTGATCATATTGTGTGATGAACTTATGAAATCAACAGTGGATTTCAAATGATTGTAATTACAGGGACGACAAACAGAAGAGTCATGGGTAAATGGTAGGGTAAAAATGCCTAATTATCATTAACAACAATGTCCTATGCGGATTAGTATGTGGTGGGATGGCGTCTGGGCGGGGTTGTAGCCTCGACTCAGGGGTATGCCCTATACATAAGCATACCGATCTGGATGATACATGTGGAGTTAATGAGGTTAGGGTCTTTACCAAAGGAGGTTTCAAATCATTTTCAAATCATTTTCAAATCATGTTCAAATCATTTTCAAATACTAAACTATATGAACTCACCAACCATGTGTTGACCTTTATTTTTGCATGACTTCTCAGGTGACGAACAAGTCAATTAGGAAGTCATTTCTTTTGGACTAGGACTTCAGATAGAAGACTTAGTATTTTGGACCTGCATACTTTTGAAGACATCATTATACAATTTATTTTGTATATCTTGTGTAAATACAAGATAGTTATTTTATGATGTTTACAATAGATTTACATTGTTAAATTATAAACAATACTGATGTAATTTAACTTTGTAATTCTATTTTATTTAGCATTTCTCATTTATATCATGTGCAATGTAAACAATCTGATCACTTCTGATTATCACTCCCGATATCGCGCCTTGGGAACCTTCCGCCCGACGGGGACTCCGATCCTACCCCGCCGGCTCGGGGTGTGACAGTAACGAGTAGTATATCCCATGTGGTCTGCCCCTTTCATCACATGGTTAGACAATTCCACTTCCAATCTTTGTAGCTCGTTCTTGGGGCAAAACTCTGTCCTTAGTGGAGTCTTGAAGTCCTCCCATGGCATCGCCATAGCTTCATCTCTTCCTCTTGCATTAACTTGGCCATTCCACCAAGTCAAGGCTCGCTTGTTGAATGTCTCAGCGGAGTAGCGAAACTAGATAATTATACATGATGGGCTTAGGTTAATCTAATTTGATTAACTTTGGCCCACTACTAACTTTTGATTGTCCATGATTTCTTGATCGATGTGTATGCATAACCCATTTTAGGTAGTTTGTATGAAACCCCTAAGGTGGTTATGTATTCTCATGAATTGCCTAAGTGTTAGGTGTCAATGATTTCATCAACACTCGTAACCTTAGGCCATTGATTTGATCCGTAATGATTTCTCATGTGTTTTGAACTTGATAATATCAAATCCCATGTTTAGTTCCACCTTGTTAACTCTACACTTAATTTATGAATCTCCTAAGGTTGATGGTACATAATGAAACTCTTATACTCCCCCCATGCACATGCACACTCTCATCCAATTCCCATGCATACCCACGCACCCTCCCCATGCATCCCATGCATAAGCAACCAAATCCGACTCAAATCTGACCAAGACGAATGAGCTTGAGCCGAGAGGAGTCTTGGGCCGAAAGTAGCCAAGAGAAAGAGAGTTGGGCGAAGGGACCCTTGATCCGAAGTAACTTGGCCGAACGAATCACCTTCCTGTCGAATGAGGGTGCAGCGAATGAGAGGATGATCGAATGGAGAAGACCCGGCCAAACAGTGGGTTCGAAATAGGGTTAGAAAACCCTAAAAATCGCATGAAAAACCATGATTTCACCTCGATTTGGCTGGAATAAAGTTCAGATTCCTTGTACTTTCTAGATCTACACAATGTAGTGGTCGTTTAGACACCAAAATCCCTTGAATCGGTTGAGAAACGAGAAAGATTGGGTGTTGGTTTCTAGAGAGAGAAAGTGTAGAGAGAGAGTGAACGAGTTGGAGGTTGGTGGCTGGTTGTTGAATGAGTTTATGGCATTGAATGCCATAATAAATGGCTTGGGTTTACCCGGGTATGGCCGGGTTCGTTCGGTTTCGCGTGGTTTCGCGTAAAAACGCCGGTTTCTCGTCGTTTTCGTAACGAAACGACTCGGTTTTTAAAATAGAATTTATAAAATTATTTTAGGTTGTGATTCCTAATAAATTAACTAATATCTTTTATTTATTTAAAATTTTCAGAAATAATTAACTTACTATTTAAATTGAATCGCGTAGTTGTTGCGCGCGTTCGTTCGGATCCTCACCCGTACAAACACGACAAAAACTATGCTTTTCAATATGGTTTTCTAATTATTGGACATCATTCAGAACGTTAAACCTTCAGATGTATTCGTACAGATCGTCACCTATACGAATAATCTGTCAGTTTAGTATTCACGTAACAACATTCGTTGTTGTTTTATTCTGTAAGGCCTCACATACGTTTATACATAATAAAAGCCTAACAAATAACCACATGATGGTTCTGTGTCGTCAAATAGGTTTCTGACTTACGAACCATTGTTCTGAACTTCGTTTTCTAAACTGATTATGAATTTGTTCGTTAATAATATGAAATGACAATGAAACATGAAATGAACATAACATACAATGAAACACATATAGTTCGTACCTGATTACTATTCGTTTTACTGTAGAGATCACTGTTCCGGTGCCGGTTTCGGCACTAATGTTACACTTTACAAGTTAAGTTTTTAAGGAGTGATAAAGGCACAGAATTCAAAAATCATAATCTGGAGTTTTTCTGCATTCAAAAGGGTATTTCTCATCAGTTTAGTGCTCCTTATACCCCTCAACAAAATGGTATTGCCGAGCGAATGAATCGTACTATAACCGAAACTGCACGAACACTACTTGCAGATTCTCATCTTTCGATCACTTTTTGGGCTGAAGCGATTAATACGACATGTTATACTTTAAACCGTGTGCCAACTGTCAAAAAGCATGGCAAGACATCGTATCAATTGCTTAAAGGCAGAAAGCCACTGTATGCCGATTGATCGAAAATTGGAGCTACATGTACTTATTTGAAGATGACTTCTCCAAAATTTGAGCCTATGGTGGTGGAAGGAATATTTTTGGGATATTCAGCTAACTCCTTGGCAACAAGAGTGATTGAAGAAGCATACAAAGTCACTGTATGCCGATTGATCGAAACGTTACCTGGAAAAGGTCCAGAATGACTTTTTGATTATGAATCAGTCTTTGATTGTTTTCATAACTTGTTTCATTCATCTTCGAATGATCTAGCTGAATATTTAAGTGATACTTTTAACATTCATAGCTCCTTATTTCCAAGATTTATTCTAGAATCTTCTGAAGGAAGTTCTCCTGTACTCCATGACAATTCTTCTTCTTCATTTGTTCCTAAACAAGTTGAAGGTTCTGAATAGTTACATTTTGAAGATGAATTTCATAATTCAATTAATGATCCGTCTGTTATTATTGAATCTGAAATTCAGGGGGTGATTTTACCGGAAGAAGATAATCATATTACAAATCTTGAAGATGAGATAGTTGTGGAAGAGATTGCGACCCATATAGTTAATATAAATCATCCAATTGAAAATATCATTGGTGATTTGAATTCTGGAGTCAAAACAAGGACTCAGCATGTTCAAGATGAATGAGATGAGGTTTTATTGTCAAGTATTTAGGAGACAATGAATTCATGCTTATATTCATGCTTTATAAATCAGCTAGAGCCAAAGAATGTTAAAGAAGTATTAAAGGAGTCTTCTGGGATAACAGCCATGGAAAAAGAGTTGAGTCAATTTGAGAAATTGGGAGTTTGGAAGATAATGGATTGTCTTGAAGATGTCATTCCCATAGGTACCAGATGGGTGTATAAATGTAAAAAGGATGATAAGGGCATAATTGTAAGGAACAAAGCTAGACTTGTTGTCCAAGGTTTTAATCAACAGGAGGGAGTTGATTATGATGAAGTATATGCTCCTGTTGAATGATTTCAAGCAATCAGATTGTTCCTTACCTTTGCCAGATTCAAAAAGCTCAAAGTATTTTAACTGGATGTCAAGAGAGCCTTTTTATATGGCAAAGTGAAAGAAGAAGTATACATTGTTCAACCACATGGGTTTAAAGATCCTAATAATCTTACAAAGTGTTATCGTCTTGATAAGGCTTTGTATGGATTACCTCAAGCACCTAGGGCGTGGTATGGAACATTGTTAACTCAAGTGTTGGACAATGGATTTTAAAGGGGAAAGATTGATAGCACTCTGTTTATCTTGAAGAAGGATGAAGATATTCTCATCGTGCAGATATATGTGGATGACATTATCTTTAGAGCTACAAATGAACAATTATGCAAGGATTTTGAAGCGGTCATGAAGCAGAAGTTTGAAGTGAGTGCTATGGGAGAACTAGATTTCTTTCTGGGAATACAAGTGGATCAGAAAAAGGATGGCTTATTCATACATCAGAGTAAATATGTATATGACATCTTGAACAAGTTCAAGATGAATGATTGTACATGCATTTCAACTCCTATTTTGTACTCATCATAATTTAAGGAATGATGAGAATAGTATAGATGTTGATCAACATATTTATCATTGATTGGTTCTACAATGTATTTAACTACTTCCAGACCTGACATCATGTTTGTTGTTTGTTTGTTTGTTTGCGTTCCAGGTTTCAAGAAAAACCTAAGGATTCACATATCAAAGCAGTGAAACAAATTTTCGCAATCTGAAGGGAAAACCAAGTCTTGGACTTTTGGTACCCTTATGATGATAGTATGCATTTTATTGCTTTTTCAGATTCTTACAATGGCAGCTGTAACCTTGACAGGAAGTCAACAACAGGAGGTTGTCAATTTTTTTGCAATAAACTGATAACCTGGCAATGTAAGAAGCAACTTACTGTAGCCATCTCTACATGTGAGGGAGAGTATGTTTCTGCTTCAAGTTGTTGTTCACAAGTTTTTTGGATTCAACCACAAATGCGAGATTATGGTTTGAAATTTACAACAACCCCTATTTTTGTTGGTTATACAGCCGCAATAACCATTACTGAAAATCCAGTTTCACATAAGAGAACAAAGCACATTGGCATCCAACATCATTTTATTCGAGATTGTTCAGAGCAAAAGTTAATCCAACTTTTGAAAATTAATACAGTTGACAACATTGCTGACATTTTAACAAAAGCTTTTGATTCCTCTAGTTTTTCTTCTCTTGTAGAAGGACTTGAGAGGATTAATTTTGACTGAAAAGTATTGTAAAATTAAACTTGAAAGTTTGTTTTTAAATTTTTAATTTAATTTTTAGTTTTTATCTTTCATGTTTGAGTTTTAGTATTTTTAGAAAAATATAAAATTGTTGAAAATTGCATCCAGATTTTATGAAAAATGAAAGCAATTTGACTTATTTGAATTAAAATTTTCTAAGTGACTAAAATTTTAATTTGTCAAAATTTATACATGTGAATTTGATATTATTTAATTTATGTATCAAAGCATATAAGTGATATTTGATTTAGTTGAACATTTTAGTTTGAAAATATGATAAACTTAGATACTTTAATTTGAATGATACTAAGCAACAAATTAAATGAATTTCATGGTTTAATGAGTTCTCTTTCTTAAAATAAAATGTGACATGCAATAACAAACCCTCAACCCTATATGTCTAATCTGGATAAACAGACAAGGAAAGGGCATGATCTCACAACCACTTGTGGTTTGGATGTCGGAATTCTTGACATGCAATAAGAAACCCCCATGAAACAACAAACCCTCTTGATCGGTGAAGCTCGGAGCTTCCTTGCTTAAGGAAGAGAGAAATGTGCGTGTTTTTTTAAATTCTTTGGCTGGGAATGTCGGTAAGGGGAGGTGGCTCCCCTTTTTATACTAATTTTGGTAACTAGGCGGATCTTTGCAAAGATCCGCGTGTTTGTCCACTTTACCCAAAATATTACCTATTTAATTACCATGTTACCCTAAAATCTTATCTTTATATTGTATTCTTCAGACTTCTTTATTTACCCTTAGTGTACCTATCCTTTTTACTTCTTCTTTTATTTGTTGTTTCACGTGCATTAGAATCTTACTATTGATTCTAGTACTGTACTGATGACCCATCATTAGCGCACTACATTTAAATTTAGTCTCAATATCTTTGCTGGTAAAGTAATATGACAACCTATTATATTAATTTCATATATATACATATTAGTTATAATAATATACCCATTCCTTATTATTAACACCCTTGAAATTTACGAACATTACAATTATACCCCCTAATAGGAAGTTTTGTCCCTGAAACTAAGTATGTACCGAACAGATGTGGATATTGAGTCGGCATTTCATCTTCACTTTCCCACGTTGCTTCCGATCGTTTTCCATGTCCACACTGAAGTTTTACTAGCTTGATAATTTTGTTTCTAAGTTGTCACACATCGAGCCGGCAGGCCGGATTGAATGTCCCGTCGGGCTGAATGTTTCATGGGCGTGATATCGAGATGATATCGGGATGATAAATAGAGTGATTAGATTGTATACATAGCACAACATTTGAGAATAATTAAAGCACAGTGATAATTAACTAAAAGTTTCAAATATAAATTACATGTGTCATTTTTGATAATTTAACTAAGCAAACATATCCAATAGAACCATAAGTCTACTATCTTGTGACCGAACAAGATATCAAACTGATTCACTGTCTTCGAACAAACTATGTGCTTCCAAAATTTACTAGGTTCGTTATCTGGGCCTCCTGGTATACATATTGCAATCTTAACCTAGTCCTGTACGTCACCTGAGAAAACATGTAAGAAAACAAAGTCAACACAAGTCGTTATTGAAAAATGAATTTGTACAAAACATGTCCGAATGCCAACCTTAACCTCACCAACAACCACCTATACTATCCAGTCAAATATGCTTATATATAGGGCATACGTAGGGGACAAGCCCCAGCCGACATCCCACCCCATACCGAATCATATAGTACATTGTTGTTAATGATAATTAAGCGTTTCACCCCACACACTGAACTGAAAACCTTGAACATTCTGCAAATGATAAACTTTGAACAATCCAAAATGACAACCTCAACCAACATCATACTAATAGCAATACCATGGCGAATGTGGAATTAATTAATTAAAATGCTTAAATAAATGAATAATTAAACATTCAATTAAAATCTAAGTCCTAATGATTGGGCCTTGGTCAAACTTGAGTAGACTAGTATAACAACCAAGGTTCTTAGGAGTTGAGGAAATCTGTAAATATCATCAAACACGCGACCTATAATCACTCAGTCTAGCTAGGACGTCTTGAAATGTAGGATTTTAATGGTCGTTCTTGATCGTTTAGTTCTCTGGCACATGCTATCTTTGAATATTCCCCATATATTCCTCTGAAAATGATTAGGGGACTCTGTAAATATCATCAAACATGCGTCCTAAAGTCAATCATTCTAGCTAAGACATCTTTTGAAATATAGGATTGGCACCATGCTATCTTTCACATTTCCCCTGAAAATGATTTAAAATATAAGTTCAAACTTGTTAGAACTTAAGTTAATCTTACTTGATTACCTCCAAGCTCCTCAGCTGATATTTGTGATAGCGTTGTTCTTTGTTCGTACTTGTGTATAACTTACATTAGATTGTTCAATTTGAACCGTCTAAGTTGGCTATACAATTGCATTAAATCACTAAGTGTTGAGTGTTGATTCATATGGCCAACACATTCATACTTAGTTATTTTCTTGATCTCCCATAGAATCCATATTGTTTCTTAGTTCTTTGTAACTCATAATCATTTAGAAAATCTTAGGCTATTATGATTTTGATGGACTATACCTAGCTTATTTGGTTAAAAATCATTAAGCTTAGATTTATGTAACTAGAGTTGTTACTTCACACCTTGTAACTCATCCTTGAACTTAAACCATTATTACCCTCTTAGTTCTTGCGTTATTTAACAAAATCCATGGGTAATAGTCCCATTTCATTGGCAAAACACCTGTTTATATGTTTTAGAGTATTTTATAAAGTTTTGATAGCAAAACTCTTAAGTTCTATGTAGCAAAATCGGTTAACACCACAAAAGTTCACTTTAGACTGTTGTTGATGTTATCAACTTCACTTAGGATTTTCCTTAAATCAAATGCAGATATTATATACCCAATTGTTTACTCAAATCATTTGTTTAAATGTTGAATAAATTTAGAAAAGCCTTGGGTTAGAAAACATCTAGTTTCTATGGTTACAAACCGGTTAACATGTTACAACACCCTAATGGCTATCTACTCGATATACCCAAGTTCAAACAACCCTTATGATCTCGTTTCCAAATGTTTTTAGCTAGTTCCAAGCTTGAAATACCTGGACTACCTTTCACTACTAATATCGACAAGACCCTGACCCATATCGATGAATATACAACCCCTATCCTGCCAATACTATGGGTTTGATGGTTACACTTTGGGCAGCCCTTTAGGCCATCAATACAGCCCTTTACCCAGGATCTAACCACTCCCAGCCCTTCAAATATTTAACCCCTGATGTTTCTTGAGTTTCTAGACAAAACTGGTGCAAATCCCAAGGGATTAAAGGGTCCAAAACTGACTGAAAACGCTGTTGTTCGTCAGAACAGTGACAGCATCTTAATAGCCGATTTTGAACTCCATTTTTTGTCAATATCTAGCTCCAAATCGATTCCCAGCTGACCCAAACAAGAATTTACTGTTATATTAAGTTCTTAACTCGTTTAAGTGCAAGATCCTAGGGTTTTCCAACTCTAAAATCGACTGAAAAGCTGTTATGTTCGAGAAATTCACTAAAACAGTAATAGCAAAGAATAAGCTCGTTTGAGCTCATTTTTGGTCTGGTTTTGATGATTCAAAGCTGGATTTCTTCATTTTAACACCACCTACACGTTTCTACAGTCGTTATAGTGTTGATCCTAACTGATTTGGAGTGACAAAAATGAGTTAGAAGCTTACTTGAATAGTAGAAAACACTGTAAATCAGTAATTTCTCTCTAAAAATGCAACCAAATCAGCTCGTTTTAGCTCCGATCGTTTGTACTACTGTGTTCCTCTCGCTGCTAGGGTTGTTTTGACTACTAGATCATCGAATACGGTGGAGAAACGAAGAAGTTATGATGATTTGAAGTTGGAAATGGGAAGAGGGGTGTGGTGGACGGGATTCTTGAAGAAGAAGGAATTGTGGACTGCCAATGTGAGGAGAAAAAGAAAGATTAAGGGCTTTTATAGCCCGGGTATGTTTGGGCATGTTCGGTCTGGCTCAGTTTCAGTTTCGCGCGTCCTCTTTCGTAGTTTTCGTAATATTACAAAACTTAATAAAGATAGAAATTTTTAAACTTTTTAAAGTAGTAATTCCTAATAAATTAACTAATTATCTTTCATTTATTTTTAAAATTTCGAAAACGTTTATTTTAATTGTTTCATCGGATCGTATCGTTTTCGCGCGTATTCATACGAATCGTCACCCGTTCGAACACGACGACATCGTTATTTTCCATTATGGTTTTCTAATTATTAGATATCGTTCAGAACGTTAAACTTACAAATATATTCTTGTGAATCGTCACTCACACAAATATACTGTGTGTTTAATATTCATTTAACGACGTTTATGTCACACCCCGAGCCGGCGGGATAGGATCGGTTGTCCCGTCGGGCGGAAGGTTCCCGAGGCGCGATATCGTGAGTGATAATCGTGATGATCAGATTGTTTACATTGCACATGATATAACTGAGAAATGCTAAATATAATAGAATTACAAAGTTAAATTACATCAGTATTGTTTATAATTTAACAATGTAAATCTACCATCAACATCATAAATTTTCTATCTTGTATTTACACAAGATATACAAAATATTCATATAATGATGTCTTCAAAAGTATGCAGGTCCAAGATACTAAGTCTTCTATCTGAAGTCCTAGTCCCAAAGGAAATAACTCCTTAGTTGACCTGTTCGTCACCTGAGAAATGCAAAAATAAAGTCAACACATGGTTGGTGAGTTCATATAGTTTTGTAAATGAAAATGATTTGAACACCTCTTTCGGTAAAGACCCTAACCTCATTAACATCACCTGTATCATCCAGATCGGTATGCTTATATATAGGGCATACCCCTGGGTCAAGGCTACAACCTCGCCCAGACGCCATCCCACCACATACTAATCCGCATAGGACATTGATATTAATGATAATTAAGCATTTTTACCTAACACACCTCTGATTTAGATTATGATTTCCAAAACTTGATTTACCTTTGATTCCCTTGATTTTGAACATAGATACATGATTTTCCCAAAAATCAGTGATAGTGAATAAAATGTAATTATTTAATGAAATAAATAAATAAACATTTAAATACAACTAAGACATGATGATTGGGTAAACTTTTACTCAATCAATTAGACTTAGTTGTTGGTGGTTGTCCAAGTTGTAACCTCTCACACGTGACCCATGTCAGGCATAACTCACAAGGAGTACACCTGAACTGAGAGGGATTTTAATGATTTGCCCGTTACAGCCTGACCCAATGGCCTTCTGCATCTGAGTGGGACTTTAATGTTTTGCCCGTTACAGCCTGACCCAATGGTCTTCTGCATCTGAGTGGGACTTTAAGGATATCATGTGATTCTTGATCTCTTGATTCTCATGATTATGACTTTGATATTGATAACATTTGATCGTTCATGTTATTGCCCGTTACAGCCTGACCCGAAGGTCTTCTGCATCTGAGTGGGACTTTATATGTGTGTTACACGTGGTCTTGATTCCATATACAACTGACATCCACCTTGACTTGAGTATTAATGAGTTCATTAGATCATAATGATTTCATTACTAACATGATTCACACACATTTATGATATCTGATTTCTTGAGTCTCTTGATCTTGATCTTTTGACTTTCCCATGATTCACAATGATAATTGATTTGATTTTGATTCTTTCTTCTCAGATCCCACACTGAGATATGATTTCTTTGAATGTGATCTTTTGATTTTGTTCATTTGATTTCACATTGAATTTAGGTTCTTGAATTTGAACTTGATGGACTAAGGGTTGATTTAGAGTTTAAATTTAAGGTATTACTCATGAGAGTACTTAAATTTATTTGATAACTTGATCTGTTTAATAATTTCCTAGACAGGAATCTAGGAGTATCAACAACATATATATGTAAGAACATATAATAATTGAAAGCATTTAAATAAACATTTTAAATAAACAGTTTACGCATGCTTCTCAGCCCCGCGTTTAAAACAAAAATGTTTAGAAAAGGGGCAATGAACTCACCTGTGTTGCTTTGTACTGAATTACCACAAAATGCGTGCTCGTTGTTGTAGCCTAAGTATCTTCAGCACCTGAGTTATTTTAAGAGGATTTCGAATACAATAAGTATGTATAGTAGTCGTCGTGTCTAAGGTTTGGTCTCGGTGTGCAACTAAGTGTCCTAAATTACTAATGTGTTTCTAGGATTCTATCCAACTTAGACTAACTTATTACCCAGTAGTAACCTTAACCCCATATTGATCAATTAAAGACTTTAAGTAGAACCTTTTCAATTCCACTTATTTAAATTACACATTTATTTAGGAAAATCATTTAATTACTTTTATAAATAAATAATTAATTTAAGAAAAAGGTAATCAAACATGATGGGCTCATATTGAGCCTATTGGGCCACCCTTGGGCCCATTTATAAGATTTTTGATTTCCGAGTTGTTCTTGATACATCTTTTGAGTGACATGGCCTAAGTAAGTCGAGTGAATCACTTTGACTAGTCACATGTTCTCATAACCCGTCTAAGTGTTGGGAGTTACTCGTGAGAGTAACCCATAACCTTAGACTTAGTGATTTTTGTTTAGAAAATGAGGGGTTTTAAGAAAACTCTTGTTACTCAAAAACCCAACCCACGATCCCTTAAGTACTCATGCATCTTAAACTAAGCCCATGTCTATGAATACCCCCACATTCAACTAGAATGACCTTAGTTCTTTTTCTTGTTAATTTTATGTGGAACTATAAAGATTACAAAGTTGATTCCATGTAAGGAAACCCTAGCATTCCTTGTTCCCATGTAAATCACACTCACACATGGTCAAGTCCATGCATGCACACACACTTGACCCACATGAAGGTGTTACGTAGCCAACCCATGCACCCACATCAACCGTTCATGCATCTATGGTGTTGCATGCTGATGAGAATGGTTCAACCGAGAAGCTCTTGGCCAAATGAGTAGGTGGGCGAAAGAACTCGGCCGAAGGGGTGTTGCCACGAATAACTTGGGCCGAATGTGGTTTCACCGATCGAATGGCTTGGGTCGAAAGAGGGTTGACCGAAAGACTAAACTGGCGAATAGGCATGGGTCGAATGACTTGGCCGATCGAATGAGTCCTTAACTTGGCCGAAAGTGCATTGCCGAATAGTGAAGTGGTCGAATGAGGTCTAGAGTCGAATGACAGGGCCGATTGAGAGCCGATCGAATGAAGGTTCATTCGGAGAAAGTTTGGTCGAATGAGCAGCATGGTGATCGAATGAAGGCTGGCCGAAAGGCCTTAGCCATTCGCCGAATGACTCGGCTCATTCGTTGGGCTGGTAGAACTCCATTCGGGAGTTCGAACTCGACACCCACAGCAGCTCTAGATTCGATCTATTTGCTTATCTAAGGTGAACAACAAGTTCCTAAATGGTTATGGTGGTGTTCCCCTAAGGTTTTGAAAGAGTATAAGCCGGTTTCTATAGAGGTTCGAACTAGGGTTTTCAAAACCCAAAACCGAGCAAAAATGTGGTCTTTACCTCACATCGGCTGGATGAACGTTTAGATCTGTTGTACTTCTATAATCTACAAGTGATGGTGGTGATTTTGACACCAAGAACACCCAAAATGGTGGTGATTTGAGTTAGAAATCTTAGTGAGAAGATGGAAACTTTTAGAGAGAGAATGGGGGTGGAGATGATGAACGAAAATGGAGGATTTTTCTGGTTGGTGGTGGTTGTTGTGGCATTAAATGCCAAAATAAATGTGGAGGAAATACCGGGTTCGTTCGGGTTCGTTCGGTTTCGCGTGTTTTCGCGTAGAAACGCCGTTTTCGCGTCGTTTTCGTAACGAAACGACTCGGTTTTAAAATAGAAGTCATAAAATTATTTTAGGTTGTGATTCCTAATAAATTAACTAAATATCTTTTAATTATTAAAATTTCAAAATATTTATTTAACGTTTAAATCGAATCGCGCGGTCATCGCGCGTATTTGTTCGAATCAAATACGACGATAACTACACTTTTCAACCTTGTTTTCTAATTATTGAATATCATTCAGAACGTTAAACTTTCAGATTTATTCGTACAGATCGTCACCTATACGAATAATCTGTCGGTTTAGCATTCACTTAACGATATTCGTGTTGTTTTGTCCTGTAAGGCCTCACATACGTTTATACATAATAAAAATCCTAACAAATAAATCACATGATGATTCTGTGTTGCCAGATAATTATCTGACTCAAGAATCATTGTTCTGAACTGATTTCCCTGAAATGACTGAGAATTCACTGTTTTGATAATATGAAATGATACTAAAACTTGATATGAATATGAAATACACTGAATTACATAAGATGTGTACCTGATTACTGTTCACGTACTGTTTACGATCACTGTTCCGGTGACGGTTCCGGCACTGATGTTACAGTCTCCCCTTGTTAAAGAAATTTCGTCCCGAAATTTAAGAATTGTTATCGGGTATAGCTTCCTCTTCAAACAGTTGGGGATACTTTAACTTCATGTGATCTTCACGTTCCCAAGTAAATTCGGGTCCGCGTCTTGAATTCCATCGAACCTTTACTATCGGAATACGGCTTCGCCTCAGTTGCTTGACTTTGCGATCCATAATCTCTAAAGGTTCTTCGATAAAATGTAACTGATCATCAACTTGAATTTCTTCGAGTGAGATGACGAGTGATTCGTCAGTAAGGCATTTCTTTAAGTTCGAGACGTGAAACACGTCATGCACACCACTGAGTTCATCTGGTAATCTCAGTCTATACGCCACAGGACCAATACGTTCGATGATCTCGAACGGTCCCACGTATCGTGGTGCTAACTTGCCTTTCTTTCCGAAGCGGACTACGCCTTTCCAGGGAGAAATTTTCAACATAACACGGTCTCCCACTTGGAATTCCAACGGCTTACGCCGTTTGTCGGCATAGCTTTTCTGTCTGCTTCTGGTAGCTTGTAATCTTCTTTGAATCTGGGCAATCTTGTCAGTGGTTTCCTGAATAAGCTCTGGTCCAGTTATGCGATTATCTCCAACTTCAGTCCAACAGATCGGTGATCGACATTTCCGACCATAAAGAGCCTCGAATGGTGCACATCCGATACTGCTGTGGTAACTGTTGTTATAGGAGAACTCAATCAGTGGCAAATGAGAATCCTAATTCCCACCGAAATCCAAAATACAGGTCCTTAACATATCCTCTAGGGTCTGAATCGTACGTTCGCTTTGGCCGTCCGTTTGTGGATGGTAAGCTGTACTCAGATTTAACTGTGTCCCTAGAGATTTCTGCAGTGATTGCTAGAACCTTGAAGTAAATCTGCTGTCTCTATCAGAAATGATTGACAATGGTACACCGTGACGTACCACTATCTCATTAATGTACAATCTTGCCAGTCTATCCATCGTGAAGGTTTCACGCATCGGCAAGAAGTGAGCAGATTTTGTTAAACGATCAATGATCACCCAAATCGTATCGTGACCACTGGAAGTGCGGGGTAGCTTGGTAATGAAATCCATAGCTATTTGTTCCCACTTCCAGAGTGGAATCTCAGGCTGTTCCAGTAAACCAGACGGTCTCTGGTGTTCCGCCTTTACCTTCGCACACGTCAGACACCGACCGACGTACTCGGCTATGTCTTTCTTCATTCCCGGCCACCAATAAAATCCACGCAAGTCTTGGTACATTTTATCAGCGCCTGGATGAACTGAGTATTTAGTCTTGTGTGCCTCATCGAAGATAAGTCTTCTCAATTCGTCTACCGCCGGAATCCATATACGATCCTGGTAGTAGATCATTCCATCAGACTTGGTCTCCAAATGTTTCTCTGCTCCGCAGTCAAGTTCTTTCTTCAAGTTTCCTCTGTCAACTGATTCCTGTTGTGCTTGAATGATCATGTCTTGTAAACTGGTCTGCACAGTCATCCCCATAGCTCTAACGCGTAAGGGTTTGACTCGTTCCTTCCGGCTCAAGGCATCAGCTACAACATTTGCCTTTCCCGGATGGTACTTGATCACACAATCGTAATCATTCAGAAGTTCAACCCAACGGCGTTGTCGCATGTTGAGCTCTTCAGATCAAAAATGTGCTGCAGACTCTTGTGATCTGTAAATATGGTACACTTAGTGCCATATAAGTAATGTCTCCAAATCTTCAATGCGAAGATTACTGCTCCCAGTTCAAGATCATGAGTAGTGTAATTCTTCTCATGAATCTTTAACTGTCTTGATGCATAGGCTATGACCTTGTCCCGTTGCATTAAAACACAACCGAGTCCCTGATGGGATGCATCACAATACACAACAAAGTCTTCACATCCTTCTGGGAGAGATAAGATTGGAGCATCACACAGTTTCTGTTTCAATGTCTGAAAAGCATCTTCTTGTTTCTGCTCCCAGACAAACGGTTCACTTTTCTGAGTTAACTTAGTGAGAGGCAAAGCTATCTTAGAAAAGTTCGAGATGAACCTCCTGTAATAACCTGCCAATCCCAGAAAAGACCGTATCTCCGTTGGCGTCTTTGGAGTGTCCCAGTTCTTTATTGCTTCTATCTTGGCGGGATCTACGTGTATTCCCTCACTGTTGACTACATGACCAAGAAACTGAACTTCTTTTAACCAAAATTCACATTTAGAGAACTTGGCATAAAGCTTTTGTTCTGTCAACAGTTCCAAGATCTTTCTGAGATGTTGCTCGTGTTCTGCTTTGCTCTTGGAATAAATCAGTATGTCATCGATAAAGACAATAACAAACTGATCTAGATACGGCTTGCACACTCGGTTCATTAGATCCATGAAAACCGCTGGTGCGTTTGTCAATCCGAAAGGCATCACCATGAATTCGTAATGCCCGTATCTGGTTCGGAATGCCGTCTTCGGTATGTCTTCGTCTTGAACTCTAAGTTGATGATACCCGGACCGTAGATCTATCTTCGAGAAATACTGAGCTCCTTGTAAATGATCGAACAAGTCATCAATCCTCGGCAATGGGTACCGATTCTTGATAGTCAACTTGTTCAGCTCTCGATAGTCGATACACATTCTAAACGATCTGTCTTTCTTCTTCACGAACAAGACCGGAGCTCCCCAAGGTGAGTAGCTCGATCTAATAAATCCTTTATCCAGTAACTCCTGTAATTGGTTCGATAATTCCTGCATCTCCGAAGGTGCTAACCGATAAGGAGATTTAGCAACAGGAGTTGCTCCAGGAACTAAATCAATTCGGAACTCTACCGGTCGCACGGGAGGCAAACCTGGTAGGTCTTCAGGAAATACTTCTGGATATTCTTTCACTACTGGTACGTCTTGTATTTTCTTCTTGTCTTTCTCTTTTTCCACTACATGTGCCAGGAAAGCTACACACTGCTTCTGTAAACACTTACGCGCCTTTATGCATGAAATGATTTTGACACTTCGTTTTGCTTGATCCCCTTTGACTTCCAACACACGATCATCTGGTAATGGAACTCGAAGCAGCTTCTCAGAACAGATGACTTCCACTCGGTTAGAGGAAAGCCAATCCATTCCAACAATGATGTCGAAACTACCCAACTCCATCGGTATCAAATCGATAGAGAATGTATAACCGTTAAGTGTCAATGGGCAATTCCTGTGAACTGTACTAACTGTGATCTGTTTTCCGTTAGCTACTTCTATAATGTAAGGGGAGTCTAACTGTTCTTCTATGGAATCTAGTTGGCATGCGAAATCGGCAGAGATAAAACTCTGATCCGCACCAGTGTCAAATAGAACGGATGCATAAAAGTCATGTAAGAGAAACGTACCAGTGACCACATTCGGGTCCTGGCGTGCAGCTGGTGCTCCAATAACAAAAGCTCTTCCACGAGGAGCTTGAACTGCTTGTTGTGCCTTCTTCGGGCAGTTCTTTGCAAAGTGGCCTTGTTCGCCACAGTTGAAGCATCCACCATTGTTCTGGTTGGCTGGTGGAGGGAGTGCTAGAGCAGCATTGTTAACTGCTTGGTTAGGTGTCATCCGGCAGTGCTGGACCCAATGACCCTTTCTTCCACATCCCGTACATTGCTTGCAAGGAGTGTTAGCAATGTGATGATATTGGCACTTAGTACACAAAGGATGTGGGCCAGTATACTGCCTCTTGGGCACATTTTGTTGTGCCACTGCTACTTGATTCAGAGGAGTAGCCACAGTGTAATTCTTTATGAACTTCTGCTTCTTCTTTGGGTGTTGCTGATGTTGTGGCTTCTTTGAAGTCTCTTCCTTTCTCTTACCGGTGTCTGCCTCCTTCTTCAGAACTCCAGAGGCAACCATCAAGTCAGTGAGTTTTCCAGACAGTCTCACTGCTGATTCGACAGTAGTAGGGTTGGCTGAAACAACCATGCCCTGGATGCAGGCGGGAAGTCCACCCACATATCTGTCTATTCTCTTCTCCAAGGTTGGTACCATGTCAGGTACCAAAGCAACCAACTCATGATAACGAGTTGTATACCCCATGTAATCAGCCCCCTTCATCACATGGTTGGATAATTCAACCTCCAGTTTCTGCAGTTCATTTTTGGGGCAGAACTCTGTTCGCAGCAGTGTCTTGAAATCCTCCCATGGCATGGCCATAGCTTCTTCTCTTCCTCGAGCGTTGATCTGACCATTCCACCAGGTCAGAGCCCGCTTGTTGAATGTTCCAGCAGAGTAGCGGACTTTATGGTGCTCTGGGCAGCTGCAGAGGTCCAGAGTAGCCTCAATCTTTTCAATCCATTGGATTAATCCAACGGCTCCTTCAGATCCGCTAAAGCTAGGCGGCTTACATCCTACGAATGACTTGTAGGAGTAGTGTGAGGTACCACCAGTATTCCCACTGGCTTCTCCAGATGAGTTGCCAGTGTTGTTCATCTCATTACGGAGAAGGTTGAACATCTCCGGTATCGCTTCCTTCATCTGATTGGTCATCTGATTGCTCAGTAGAGTCATCAGAGCGATGGTGGTAGGATCCAGTATGGGAGTCGTGCCTGAACCTGATGCCTGTGTGATCAGGGGAGGAGGAGGTGGAGGCGGTGGAGGAGGTGGCGGTGGTGAGTCATTTGGAGATGGCGTGGAGGAGTGTGGAGCTTGGTCTTGTGTTGATGTCAACAGCGGAGGTTGTCTTCGTGGCGGCATTCTGATCATAACCAAATGAATATTGGTTAGTGCAATGATCGAATGCAGAAGACGCAATGCAATAAGCCTTAAATCCTAAGTTCTCTATATGCAGGGTCCCTAGGTTATAGTCTAGGCCAAACCGTTTAAATAAGTGACCTATATTTCTCTATAACCATGGCTCTGATACCAATCTGTCACACCCCGAGCCGGCGGGATAGGATCGGTTGTCCCGTCGGGCGGAAGGTTCCCGAGGCGCGATATCGTGAGTGATAATCGTCATGATCAGATTGTTTACATTGCACATGATATAACTGAGAAATGCTAAATATAATAGAATTACAAAGTTAAATTACATCAGTATTGTTTATAATTTAACAATGTAAATCTACCATCAACATCATAAATTTTCTATCTTGTATTTACACAAGATATACAAAATATTCATATAATGATGTCTTCAAAAGTATGCAGGTCCAAGATACTAAGTCTTCTATCTGAAGTCCTAGTCCCAAAGGAAATAACTCCTTAGTTGACCTGTTCGTCACCTGAGAAGTCATGCAAAAATAAAGTCAACACATGGTTGGTGAGTTCATATAGTTTTGTAAATGAAAATGATTTGAACACCTCTTTCGGTAAAGACCCTAACCTCATTAACATCACCTGTATCATCTAGATCGGTATGCTTATATATAGGGCATACCCCTGGGTCAAGGCTACAACCCCGCCCAGACGCCATCCCACCACATACTAATCCGCATAGGACATTGATATTAATGATAATTAAGCATTTTTACCTAACACACCTCTGATTTAGATTATGATTTCCAAAACTTGATTTACCTTTGATTCCCTTGATTTTGAACATAGATACATGATTTTCCCAAAAATCAGTGATAGTGAATAAAATGTAATTATTTAATGAAATAAATAAATAAACATTTAAATACAACTAAGACATGATGATTGGGTAAACTTTTACTCAATCAATTAGACTTAGTTGTTGGTGGTTGTCCAAGTTGTAACCTCTCACACGTGACCCATGTCAGGCATAACTCACAAGGAGTACACCTGAACTGAGCGGGATTTTAATGATTTGCCCGTTACAGCCTGACCCAATGGTCTTCTGCATCTGAGTGGGACTTTAATGTTTTGCCCGTTACAGCCTGACCCAATGGTCTTCTGCATCTGAGTGGGACTTTAAGGATATCCTGTGATTCTTGATCTCTTGATTCTCATGATTATGACTTTGATATTGATAACATTTGATCGTTCATGTTATTGCCCGTTACAGCCTGACCCGAAGGTCTTCTGCATCTGAGTGGGACTTTATATGTGTGTTACACGTGGTCTTGATTCCATATACAACTGACATCCACCTTGACTTGAGTATTAATGAGTTCATTAGATCATAATGATTTCATTACTAACATGATTCACACACATTTATGATATCTGATTTCTTGAGTCTCTTGATCTTGATCTTTTGACTTTCCCATGATTCACAATGATAATTGATTTGATTTTGATTCTTTGTTCTCAGATCCCACACTGAGATATGATTTCTTTGAATGTGATCTTTTGATTTTGTTCATTTGATTTCACTTTGAATTTAGCTTCTTGAATTTGAACTTGATGGACTAAGGGTTGATTTAGAGTTTAAATTTAAGGTATTACTCATGAGAGTACTTAAATTTATTTGATAACTTGATCTGTTTAATAATTTCCTAGACAGGAATCTAGGAGTATCAACAACATATATATGTAAGAACATATAATAATTGAAAGCATTTAAATAAACATTTTAAATAAACAGTTTACGCATGCTTCTCAGCCCCGCGTTTAAAACAAAAATGTTTAGAAAAGGGGCAATGAACTCACCTGTGTTGCTTTGTACTGAATTACCACAAAATGCGCGCTCGTTGTTGTAGCCTAAGTATCTTTAGCACCTGAGTTATTTTAAGAGGATTTCGAATACGACAAGTATGTATAGTAGTCGTCGTGTCTAAGGTTTGGTCTCGGTGTGCAACTAAGTGTCCTAAATTACTAATGTGTTTCTAGGATTCTATCCAACTTAGACTAACTTATTACCCAGTAGTAACCTTAACCCCATATTGATCAATTAAAGACTTTAAGTAGAACCTTTTCAATTCCATTTATTTAAATTACACATTTATTTAGGAAAATCATTTAATTACTTTTATAAATAAATAATTAATTTAAGAAAAAGGTAATCAAACATGATGGGCTCATATTGAGCCTATTGGGCCACCCTTGGGCCCATTTATAAGATTTTTGATTTCCGAGTTGTTCTTGATACATCTTTTGAGTGACATGGCCTAAGTAAGTCGAGTGAATCACTTTGACTAGTCACATGTTCTCATAACCCGTCTAAGTGTTGGGAGTTACTCGTGAGAGTAACCCATAACCTTAGACTTAGTGATTTTTGTTTAGAAAATGAGGGGTTTTAAGAAAACTCTTGTTACTCAAAAACCCAACCCACGATCCCTTAAGTACTCATGCATCTTAAACTAAGCCCATGTCTATGAATACCCCCACATTCAACTAGAATGACCTTAGTTCTTTTTCTTGTTAATTTTATGTGGAACTATAAAGATTACAAAGTTGATTCCATGTAAGGAAACCCTAGCATTCCTTGTTCCCATGTAAATCACACTCACACATGGTCAAGTCCATGCATGCACACACACTTGACCCACATGAAGGTGTTACGTAGCCAACCCATGCACCCACATCAACCGTTCATGCATCTATGGTGTTGCATGCTGATGAGAATGGTTCAACCGAGAAGCTCTTGGCCAAATGAGTAGGTGGGCGAAAGAACTCGGCCGAAGGGGTGTTGCCACGAATAACTTGGGCCGAATGTGGTTTCACCGATCGAATGGCTTGGGTCGAAAGAGGGTTGACCGAAAGACTAAACTGGCGAATAGGCATGGGTCGAATGACTTGGCCGATCGAATGAGTCCTTAACTTGGCCGAAAGTGCATTGCCGAATAGTGAAGTGGTCGAATGAGGTCTAGAGTCGAATGACAGGGCCGATTGAGAGCCGATCGAATGAAGGTTCATTCGGAGAAAGTTTGGTCGAATGAGCAGCATGGTGATCGAATGAAGGCTGGCCGAAAGGCCTTAGCCATTCGCCGAATGACTCGGCTCATTCGTTGGGCTGGTAGAACTCCATTCGGGAGTTCGAACTAGACACCCACAGCAGCTCTAGATTCGATCTATTTGCTTATCTAAGGTGAACAACAAGTTCCTAAATGGTTATGGTGGTGTTCCCCTAAGGTTTTGAAAGAGTATAAGCCGGTTTCTATAGAGGTTCGAACTAGGGTTTTCAAAACCCAAAACCGAGCAAAAATGTGGTCTTTACCTCACATCGGCTGGATGAACGTTTAGATCTGTTGTACTTCTATAATCTACAAGTGATGGTGGTGATTTTGACACCAAGAACACCCAAAATGGTGGTGATTTGAGTTAGAAATCTTAGTGAGAAGATGGAAACTTTTAGAGAGAGAATGGGGGTGGAGATGATGAACGAAAATGGAGGATTTTTCTGGTTGGTGGTGGTTGTTGTGGCATTAAATGCCAAAATAAATGTGGAGGAAATACCGGGTTCGTTCGGGTTCGTTCGGTTTCGCGTGTTTCGCGTAGAAACGCCGTTTTCGCGTCGTTTTTGTAACGAAACGACTCGGTTTTAAAATAGAAGTCATAAAATTATTTTAGGTTGTGATTCCTAATAAATTAACTAAATATCTTTTAATTATTAAAATTTCAAAATATTTATTTAACGTTTAAATCGAATCGCGCGGTCATCGCGCGTATTTGTTCGAATCAAATACGACGATAACTACACTTTTCAACCTTGTTTTCTAATTATTTAATATCATTCAGAACGTTAAACTTTCAGATTTATTCGTACAGATCGTCACCTATACGAATAATCTGTCGGTTTAGCATTCACTTAACGATATTCGTGTTGTTTTGTCCTGTAAGGCCTCACATACGTTTATACATAATAAAAATCCTAACAAATAAATCACATGATGATTCTGTGTTGCCAGATAATTATCTGACTCAAGAATCATTGTTCTGAACTGATTTCCCTGAAATGACTGAGAATTCACTGTTTTGATAATATGAAATGATACTAAAACTTGATATGAATATGAAATACACTGAATTACATAAGATGTGTACCTGATTACTGTTCACGTACTGTTTACGATCACTGTTCCGGTGACGGTTCCGGCACTGATGTTACAGTTTACTATCGTTTAATTAGGATTTCCTCACGTAAGTTTGTACGTAATAAGATCCTATCTAAAAAAACACATAAGTTATCCAATCACTGTTTATCATATTTAACATATCAGTATTGTGTCTGTGTGTGTTGTTTGTCAGTTCTGAGTTTCTGCACTGTTAACATCAGTCGTTTCATAATATGTTAACACAGAATACTATACGAACACTTTCCGTACCAGTATCTACAGTACTTTTCTACTATTCTGAAATTACTGTTCCGGCAATGATGTTACATAAGTCTCCTTTCCTGTGTATCCAATATATGTGTTTGCTGTTTGGCGTAATTCAAATTTGCATCAATCTATATTTCTTGCATGGGAATCCGTAATTCCTTGTCCGATAAACATTTCCTCAAATAAGACACATGAATCGTGGGATAAATTCCTTTCATTACCTCATATAGTTCTATTCGGTAAGCCACTTCTCCGACTCTCGCAAGTATGGTGAAGGGTCCAATATATCTTGGGCATAATTTACCCTTTCCAAGGTGATACTTTTAGTAACACCTTATCACCCACCTGAAATTCAATTGGCCTTCTGCTTCTATCCAAATAGACTTTTTGTCGATCCTGAGCCGCTTTCATCCTAGATTTGATTTGTTCTAGCTTCTGATTTGTGAAAGTTACCACATTTAAGTCCCATAGTTCTCTCTGATCAACATTACCCCGGCACACTAGGGTCTGACATTTTCTTCCATACAACATCTCATAGGGAGGCGTTCCTATGGTGGAATGATAACTACTATTGTAAGAGATTTCTACCAAGGGTAAATATTTTTCCCAACTCCCACCGAAATCTATTACGCATGCCCTCAGCATGTCCTCTACAATTTGTATCGTCCTTTCACCCTGTCCGTCAGTTTGAGGATGGTATGCCATGCTTAGAAGAAGGTTGGTTCCCATTTGCTCATGAAACTTTTTCCAGAATGTGGAGGTAAATCTTGTATCTTTATCCGACACAATTGACACCGGTACTGCATGACTCATCACAATCTCTTTTATAAAAACTTCCACTCATTTCTCGGAAGTGAAAAATTCTCTAATAGGTATAAAGTGTGCACTCTTTGTTTCTTGGTCAACCACCACCCATATGGTGTCATATCCTTTGTGTGTCCTGGGAAGTTATGAAATAAAATCCATCATTACGTGCTCCCATTTCCACTCCGGTATGGCTAATGGTTGCATATAGGCATATGGTCTCTAATGTTTTCCCTTCACTAGTGCGCGCATGTTGAGCATCTATTTACGTGTTGCATGACATTGAATTTCATTTCGAGCCAACAATAGTTCCTTTTTAAGTTATGATACATTTTGGTTGCTCCCGGATGAATTAAATATCAAACTTTGTCTGCCTCATGCATTATTCTTTGCCTTATATCGCCTAACTTGGGTGTCCACATCCTTCCAAAACGTGTTTTAATTCCCATGTCATTCTTAATAAGACTCTTTCTTTGTCCATAAATTCTATCCTCGTTAATGTTCTACTTTTTTAATGATTCCTTTTGACTTCCTTAATTTTCTCTAAAAATGCTTGCACCATCAAAGCATACGATTTTACTTGAATGGAATTACACCCTTCTTTTCTACTTAAAGCATCTGCCCCACATTAGCTTTCCCGGGATGATAGCATATTTCGCAATCATAATCTTTAATAAGCTCTAACCATCTACGATGTCGCATATTTAGTTCCTTCTGTTCAAAGATATACCTTAGGTTTTTATGATCCGCGTATATAACGCACTTTGAAGCATATAAATAATGTCGCCGTATTTTATGTGCGAATACCACTCCAAATCATGTGTTTTATAATTATTTTCATTGATCTTTAGTTGCCTTGATGCATAAGCGATTACCATACATCTTTCCATTAGAACAGATCCTAAACCTGAATATGAGGCATCAAAATAAATCACGATGTCCTCTGTTCCTTCAAGTAATCCTAAAATCGGAGCTTGGGTTAAGCTCTTTCTAAGTTCCTTAAACGCTTTCTGATGTGCTTTTCCCCAGACAAAGTTTGCATCTTTCTTAGTTAACTTGGTTAAGGTTGACCCTCTTTTCGAAAAATCCTGTATGAACCTTCGATAGTATCCAGCCAATCCCAAAAAGCTTCTTGTATTAGTAAGTGACCTCGGAGTCTTCCTGTTGACTACTGTCTCAATTTTTGCCGGATCTACTTTTATTCCTTCTGCATTCACTACATATTCCCAAAAATTCTACCTCTCGTAGCCAAAATTCGCATATGGAAAACATGGCATAGAACTTCTCTCTTCAAAATTTCCAGAAATTCTTTTAAATGACATGCATGATCTCCCTCGTTCTTTGAGTAGATTAATATTTCATAAATAAACACATTTACTGATCTGTCCATCACAGGTTTGCAAGCCCTATTCTTCAATTCCATGAACGTAGCTGGGCCATTGGTTAATCTGATTGACAATACTTGAAATTCAAAGTGACCATATCTAGTACGAAAAGCTATCTTGGGAATAGCCTCCTCGCTTACCCTTAATTGATGCTACCCATATCTTAAATCGATTTTTGAAAACCGGCTTGCCCCTTGCAATTGGTCAAACAAATCATCAATTCTAGGTAATGGGTATTTATTCTTTATCGTTAGCTTATTTAACTCCCTATAGTTAATGCACATGCGCATGCGCATGCTTCCATCCTTTTTCTTTACGAATAGAACTGGAGCATCCCAAGGGGAAATATTGGGTCTAATAAATCCTTTGTTGGTTTGATCTTGTAACTATTCCATTAGTTCCTTTAGTTCTTTAGGAGCCAATCTATATGGTGCTTTCGCAACCGCCTGTGCTCCGGGCAACAAATCAATTCGGAATTCTACTCCTTGTTCAGAAGGTAATCCCATGAGGTCTTTTTCAAACACTTCTGGATATTGGCACACAACCGGGATGTTGCTCATCTCTTTCTCTTTGATTTCAGCATCGATCACATATGCTAGGTAGGCATAGCATCCGCCAAAAATGTATTTTTGTGATTTGATTATTCTACCATCAGGGGTTTGTATTTGAAATACTTTTTCCTTAAAAAATATATGTGCATTAATTCTAGCTATCCAATCTATCCCCAACACCATATCGAACCTACCACGCACATAGGGTACAACTTGACACTTAACTAGTGTCCTTCTAAATTGATAACACAGTCATCGATTAATCCTAAAATTTTTGAAGAATTTCCTGTAGCCGTTTCAATTTCAAAATGATGGGTCAAAGGTGACTCTGGCTTATTTAAAAATTTACTAAAAGTACAAGAAACCAAGCTTCTAGAACTACTTCATTCTTTCTGGCTTCTTTAGTTGTTCTAGTAAAAGCCCTGGCCTTGGCACCATCAGTCTTCTTCCCATCATTCTTTCTAGGGTTTGGGGAATCTGCAATACGATGACGAGTATCACCACAATTATAACACCCCACAGCTTTGTTTTCAGTACAGTTGGGGGCTATGTGCCAAGTTCTCCCACATCGGAAGCAAGTAAACAGATTTGTGTTGCCTTCTTGACATCTGCCTCTATGGTATCTCTGACACTTACGACATTTATTACCGTTGTTCCCTCGGAATCTCTTCTTCTCATTTCCCTCCATGTTTTTGGTATCGTCGTTGACTTCTGATGCATTTCTCTTCTCTCCTGGAGCTTTTCCTCGTTCCCCGTACTCTTCAATATACTAAGTTTTACTAACATACACCGACGCTAGAAAAATGGATGGAACCATCTCCTTCGAGGTCTTTCTATACTCTACTAAAAAACCTTGTATGTACCTTCTGATTCTCACATTTTTCGGGTTCACAAGTTGGGTTAGTAGTCAAGCCATTTCATTGAACTTTGATGTTATTCACGTTGCGTCATTCTTGAAGGTTTCATGTTTAGGAAGGTGGTTTCCATTCGATCCAATTCGCTCTGGGGGTAAAATTTTTCTAGTACTAGTCTCTTCAATTCACTCCACCCCATATTATCAATTTCGTTTCGACCAACCGGCTGCTTCACTGTGTCCCACCAGAAAGGAGCCTTTGATACAAATGAGCGCGCTGCAAACTTCACAGCATATCTAATACCGTATTTACTGATATTGATGATTGCCTCCATCTTGTTCACACATTGAAAGGTGCCAATTGCATCCTTCTTTCTGTCGAAAACAAGGGGACTACACCCCTTAAATGCTTTGTAATCACATCGACTTCGTCTTCGATTGAGTGATATTTCCTCTACTTTGGGTTCCTCTTTTTCCTCATCATTCTCTACCTCATCGTCACCACCATTGCATTCCTCTTATTCATTCTATCTCTTAACCTCATTTTCTTCCTCTTCTTCCTCATGTTCTGGGTTTTCTTCCTCGTTGACATTTCCTCCTCCACTCCCACCTTCGCCTTTTTGATTAAGATTTATCCTTAATTGTTGTTTCACATGTGTCGTTGTGGTACTTAGTATTCTGGGCATGGCTGTTTTGAAGGCTAAGTTGAGCAGTGAAGAGATCATGCCTTCAAGTTGAGCCGCTGTCAGTCCTCCTATCTCTGTATTCTGACCAATCGGGTTGGTAGCGTCACACAATTTTTGCTTACGTTTACCCCGACCTCCTCCATCCATCTAACTGTTATGTAACATCCCAAAATTTTCTAATACAAGTTATTTGAATTCACGAATGCGTAACGTATAATAAACTTGTAGGAAAATAGACGAAAAATAAACTAAGATAAGTTCACGAAATGGGGTACTCGAATTGAATTTCAAGAACCCCAAGTTCACGAAGTCCAATACTCAAAAACGAATTCGAGAACTCCCCATTTCGAGAACCAGGTTCGTGAACCCCGCCTATATGTATGAGTGCCTTGGGAAACGTGCACACCTTTGGCTGGAAACACATTCTCTCACAAGTACATGAAGTGGGGTTCGAGAACTTCAAAGATCGGCTGTAAATCGCTCAGGAAGAAGAAGGATTGCACGAGAAGCTACCAGCAGGATCATCTAACTACAAGTAAGTGTTTTATGCGAAAAATTTAGGATTTTTATACTAAAGTGAACTTAGGCGTAAAGCTCACACCTTAATGCATAAAGTTTGAGACTTTGCATTTCCAACGTATTGATAATGACATAAGGAACCTAGAACTAGCTATCCAAAAGTCTTAGATAGATTTCTAAGACGTTTTATGATGAAAACATGAGTACCCGAAGATGCACACGGCATGAGTATCCGAACCCCTTCGTGAATTTGGTTTCGGGAACCAGTCTTCGTGAACTAGGTTTTGTGAACTAGGTTTCGTGAAATGTGGTTCGCAAACTATGTTTCGAGAACCTATCTTCGTGAACTGAGGATTCGTGTACTATGATTAATGCAATCTGGCACTTCAAGAACTCATGGATTTCGCATCGGTGATACCATGCACTTTATTGAAAGACCAGTGGATATAATGGATCGTGAGGTCAAGAAACTCAAACACAGTAGAATTCCAATTGTCAAAGTACGTTGGGAATTGAAGCGGGGTCCAGAATTCACCTGGGAGCGGGAAGATCAGATGAAGCTTAAGTAATGAATAATTAAACATTTAATTAAAATCTAAGTCCTAATGATTGGGCCTTGGTTTACTCGAGTAGACTAGTGTAGCAATCAAGGTTCTTAGTAGTTGAGGAATTTTGTAAATATCATCAAACATGCGACCTATAATCAATCAGTCTAGGTAGGACATCTTTTGATGTATATGATTTTATAGTTCGTTCTAGATCTTCCTTTTTCATTCTTATTTGTATAGATCCTTAGTTCTTTGGCACATGCTATCTATGAATGTTTCCCAGATAATCCTCTAAAAATAGATCGTTAGTTCTTTGAAAATAGATCATTGCATACAGTTCTTTGAATTAGATCTTTAGTTCTTTGAAACTAGACCTTTGAAAATAGTTCTTTGATTTGAAATAGTTATCTACTCATGAGGAATAAATAACCCATTTTGAAAACCTACAAATAGTTTACATAGACAAAATATAGGATAACAATTATACCTGTAAAACATATATGATGTAAAAGCATTTAAGTAAATATAATCCAAGGAAAATAATTTACGCAGGCTTCTCAGCCCCGTGTTTATAAAACAAAAATGTTTAGAAAAGGGGTAATGAACTCACCTGTGTTGTACCTCTTATGATTCAACCAAGAAAATATGTGCGCTCGTTTATTGTAAATTAAGTATCTTCAGCACCTGTGTTTATTTATTATGATTTGAATATTATAAGTATTTATTATTTGACGTATATAGGGTTTCGATCTCGGTGTGTGACTAAGTGTCCTATATACTTAGTAGTGTTACTAAGATTTCTCTAATTATTGTATATTACATACCTTCTATGAATCCCTATCTCTTAGTTAATAATAATTAAACCTTACGTATATAAGGTTTGTATTAATAACATACATGACATTTTAAATAACCCATCATTTATAAAATCCTCTTTAAATTGTAAATTATTAAATATAGAAATCCTCTAAATTACTGTTGAAAACATTTTAATAAGGCAATTTATAAATCATTTTATTTTAATAAAAACATAAGTTATTTTTATGAAAAGTATAAGTTAAACTTGTTAGAACTTAAGTTAATCTTACTTGATTAACTCCAAGTCCCTCATTAGATATTTGTTACAATGTTGATCCGTGTGTATACTTACACTAGATCATTCAAATTTGAACAATTTAAGTTGGTCATACAATGGCATGAAACTATTAAGTGTTAAGTGTTGACTCATATAGTTAACTCATTCATACTTAGTTTCTTTGAACCCCAATGTTTTCCCTTAGAGCTTTAGTTCGTTTGACACTCATTGTTACTCATCATGTTATCCCTAGATTGTAACTTACTAGTTAACTTAGTCTATTAGCCTAAGGAGTTGCTAAGTTGGTAACCATGAGCTATAGGTCTTCGGTTAACATATGTGTAACCACCCAAGTCTATCATCGATAATAACCTTGTGTTCTATGGTTTTCTTTGATAAGTCTTTAGCATTTCAAACTCAAGCAATGGTTAAAACATAGGTTTGCGTATTGATATACTTATTAAAGTTTTAGTATTAGAAAACTTAATATTTTTGAACACAAAATAGGTGAACACCACACATAGTCACATTCAACCATTGTTCAATGCATTCAATTTTACTTAGACTTTTCCTTATCCAATTCAGGTATTATGTACCCAAATGGTTATACAAAACACTGGTTTAAGTGTTAAGATAGTTGAGGAAAGATTTTAGTTTGAAAATCTTAGTTTCGAGGAACAACACAACTGGTTTAGACGCTTAGAAACCCTAATAGCTTAACACTTGACTAAACGATGTTCAACTCAACTTCCTGATCTTATTTCTCAGTGTTTTAAACTATTTCTAAGTTCAATTTTCTTGGGTCGAGCCAAGGTAGTAATGTCTACAAAAAACTGATCAGTATTGATGGTTTTAGAGTGTTTAGTATCGTTTGGAAGTCAAGGGGAGGCCTGCCGATACTAGAAGTATCGACCAGCTACTAGTTTTCGACCATAGCTCATCAATTTTGTTAGATTCGACCCTCCCTATGGACCCTGCACTTGGAGGCCATCAACACTGATATGATCGACTAGTTACCATCAATTCCAGCCTAACGATTTTACTAATATTAGCAGATGAACTTGATGTAAAAACTCAGCTTGTCGATCCTAAGAACTGTTGGACCAAAAGAACCAATGAGCCTGATCAGAAAATCCTCTAAGTCCCACAGGCTCACAACAACTGAAAAAGAACACAAAGGCTGAAGACAAACAACTGTTGAAGAGAAGATCTGAAGAGTTACAAGCTCTGAAGAACAAGTCTTCAGACGTTGTTCACAACAGCTGAAGTGTTAGCTTTCAGCTGTTGTGGTGTTTAGTTTAGTCTTCAGTAGTTTCCTTTCAATACTTGTAAAAAGTCTGATGAGTAGTTTACTCATCAGATGTTGTAGTCTTCTTTCAGTAGTTTAGTTATTTTCAGTAGTTATATTTTGTCTGTTAGATGTCAACATCTTGTGACATCATCAGACGTCACTGCTTCTATATTAGGGCAGTTGACACATTGAATTTATTAACGAAGTTATTGCGATTGAAAGAATTATTTCCTTTTGCAGAAATTCTCTCTCTATAACAAACTTGTGTTTTACTGTTTGATTGAATTAACTTTGTTCTTGCTAATATTGAGCTAATTCATCATTGAATTCCGCTGCTATTGATCAAATGAGAACATCTGATCCTACAAATGGTATCAGAGCACGTTAATCATTGATCGATTATACAATTGATCTCTGAAACTGCTCAATTCAGTTCTCTGGTTGATCGAATTAGCCGATTAGTAAGAATTCGTTATAGATTGACGTTTTCTGTTAACTTATGTTGATTTGTTTTTGAATATCAATCTGTGTTGAATCAATTGGTTGGAATTTACATTAATTCATTTGACTTTGATTGATATTGAGTGAATCTGAGATCATGACTACTCCAAACAATGATCCGCACAATACAGGCTCCGCAACCAAGCCTCCTATGCTGGTTCGGAGTGAGTACAACATTTGGCAACGTCGAATGCTACATCACCTGTCAATTAATAGTGCAGGATGTTGGAAATCTGTAGTGCATGGTCCGTATAAACCCATGATCACTGACCCTGAAACTAAAATCATGATTCCGAAACCATCGGATATGTATTCAGATGAGGATATCAAATTGTTTGAAATTGATGCGAAAGCTCATGGTATTCTGGCCATGGCTTTGCCAAATGATATTTATTCAGGCTTAATGCATCATGATACTGCTCATGATCTCTGGGTTGCACTGAAAGAACAATTCGGTGGAACGGATGAGGTTTTAGCAAACACTAGAGAAATCCTTGCTCAGCAGTATGAGACCTTTTCTCATAGAAAGGGTGAATCATTGACTCAACAATTTGAGCGGTTTTCATGTTTGATTTCTGAATTGAAAATGGTTAAGCAGGAATATACTAATAGTCAGATGAATAACAGATTTCTCAGATCATTGCCTGAGAGATGGGACACATATACAATTGTCCTACGCTCTAGTGCAAATCTAGAACATCTATCTCTCACCCAACTTCATGGGAAACTCTTAACATTTGAGAGAGAGGTAGAACAGAAGAGAAAACTGTCTTCATCTGGAAAACTTGCTGATGATTTTATTTCTGGTAACACTGCATTAATTGGTCAAGAGTCAGAGTTTAATGGGTCTGAATGTTCTTATGATGAACATATTGATTTCTCTACTAACAATGTTGAACATGCTTTTGTGGGAGTTGATGGTAATGCAGGAAATTATGTTGATAATTTGTGTTTTGTGATGGATGACTTGAAAGGAATCCCAGATGATGATCTGGAGGAAATGGATATTTTAAGTCAGATGGCATTAATCAACATCAGATCTCAAAAGTTCTACAAAAGAACTGGAAGAAAATTTCCCGGCATATCTGGCAAAACCAAAGTTGGTTTTGACAAAGGGAAGTTGAGATGCCACAAGTGTCACAGGCTTGGTCATTTTGCTAGAGAGTGCAAATCCACTGGACCTAGTTCCTCTGCACCCTTTGTGACCTTTCCTAGCAATAACCCACAAAACAAAGGACAACAATCTTCTGGGTCTGGTCAACAACAATTTTATCCAGCTCATTTTGTACCACAAAGTCCCATGCCTTATCCATATCCATGCTTTTACATGCCTCAATCTACTCACACTCCAGCATTAATTCCTTCACAATCCCCTGCTCTTCCTGATCCCAGCAAATCACAAACCAATCAACAGCCTCAACAACAACAACATCAGAGCTTCTTCACCCCTGGAGTAGCTGATTGGAGTAGTTTACCTGATGACTTATCTGATTTCAATATGCAGATGTACTCTGAAGCTGGTCCACATGGTGGAGACAATCCATTTGGGAATCTTGCTTTGATGGCTATTGATTCAACTGACACCTCAAGTTCAACTTCTTCAACATCCCAGGTATCCTCTGAATCCAAAGCTAAGTTGTGTTCAGAGTCTTGTGTTTCAGCATTTGCTTCCATTAGAGAAATCAATGTTGAGTTAATCAATGAGAAGTTGGATTTAGAAAGGGTCATGACAAAGAATAAAACTGAATTTGAGAAAATTTTGAATGAAAAAGAGTCTGAAATTTATAAACTCAAGTGTCAATTGTCTGATGAAAAGGCTAGGGTGGAAGTCATGCTTGTAAAACACAATGATCTGAAACAAACACTTGCAGCAACCCAAGTAGAATGTGCAAAATGGGTTGAATCTTGCAAGGGGTTTGAGTTGCTGTTAAACAAGCAAACAGCATCCAATGTGAAGTTTGGTATTGGATACAATCACACTGCCCCCCCAGCTGATTATACACCAAAAAATCTTGATTGTGAGTCTGAAGGGGACAGTGTATACCAATCCACCAAATCTTCAGAAAAGTCTGATGCTGAAGAATCATTTGAAAGTGAGTTAAGTGCATGCAAATCTGAGTCTGACACTGTGGATATTGAGACATATTCTTATTCAATTGGGTGTACAAATGTCATTCAGAATGACTCATGTCAGGATAGTGTCTTAGTTGAGATTAATCCTGATGAAAAAGTTTTCAATGAATTAAATTTAAAACTGATTGAGTCAGATGGGCATGGCACTGGAGAGAAAGATGCACGGTTTTTGATAAGCCAAAGTGTCTCATCAGCAGTTATAGAAAAAGCTGGTAATGTTACAACTGCTGATGACAATGGTGTTGATAGACAAGTACTGAAGAATAACTCTTCAGAGGTTGTCAACACATCAGTTGTTGTCAAAAAGTCTACAAAGTCTGATGTTACACAAGTACTGAAGAAGAAAAATCCTGTCTCTAAGTCTTCAGTACTTGTCGATACTCATAAGGAGAAACAAAAGAGGGTGCCTTGTGAAATTTGTAGGTTGTTTAATCATTCCTCTGATGCATGCTGGTACAGGAAAGGTTCTAAATTCAATAAAATTAAGAACAAAAACAAGAACATACTCAAAATGAAAAATGAATTTAGTTCCAAGTTTGTACCAGAATCATCAGTAAGTTCAAAATCTGGAAAAACCTCACATGGAAATGAATCAAATATTTCCAAGAAAGGTAAAGGGGTTGTTCCAGATTCAAAGAAACAACACTTGAAAAATTCTTCATCAGTTAAAGAAACTAAGGTGTTAAAACCCAAAAATCCAAAGTCAGGTCAGAATGTGTCTAATGAAATCAAAATCTTGACACAAAATCATAATCAACTGATGATAATGATGCAACAACTGCTAGGAAGAGTTAATTTAGCAGAGGCATCTGTTGTCTCATTTCAGAAGAAGAAACCAAAATCCAAAGTCAAGGTTAAATCTTCTGATAAGAATGATTCAAGTGTTGATTCAACTGAAACTGCCAATTTTGTTTCTTCATGTGTTGAAAGACCCAAAACCAAAATGGTTTGGGTCCCAAAGTCTAACTGAGTGTGTTGGTGTATGCAGGGTCCTTCAGCATGCCAAAATAGCATCTGGTATGTTGACAGTGGAGGATCCATGCATATGACTGGGAGCAGATCTCTTCTTAATAACTATTTTACAGGAAGGAAGGGATTTGTATCCTTTGGAAATGATGCTAAGGGTTACATTATAGGGAAAGGTATGGTAACCAATGGTGAGATTAGGTTTGATGATGTAAATCATGTTGAGAATCTTAAGTATAATCTTCTGAGTGTTAGTCAAATGTGTGATAAAGGTCATATTTCTCTTTTCACCAAGCAAGATTGTAGGATTTTATCTTCTGATGTGTTGCCTCTGATTGGCAAAGTTTTAGATGAGTATACACTCCTTAAGGCTAACAGAGTAGGAAAGGTATATGCCTTTGATCTATCAAAGAAAATCTCTGTTAAAGGTCATCCTTGTTTATTCTCTAAGGCTTCTTTCAAGGAGTCCAATCTGTGGCATAGAAGATTAGGTCATGTGAACATCAAAAACATGAATCAATTGGTGAAACATGGATTGGTTAGAGGTCTTCCCTTAAAGGATTTTAGTTGTGATGAGAATTGCACTGCATGCTTGAAAGGAAAGCAACACAAAGTCTCTTTTCCTCCAATTGGAGATTCCAAATCCACTGGTTGTTTGTACATGTTGCACATGGATTTGTTTGGGCCAGTTCAGATAATGTCTATGGCAAAGAAGAAGTATTGTCTAGTTATTGTAGATGACTACTCAAGGTTTGTCTGGACTTTCTTCTTGCACTCAAAAGGTGAGGTTGCCAAGACTATTATGAACTTTGTGTTGTATGTTGAAAAGCAATATTCTATTCCTGTCAAGTGTGTAAGGAGTGATAATGGCACTGAATTTAGAAATCACATTTTGGATGAATTTTATTTGTCAAAGGGAATTCAGAGGCAGTACAGTATTCCCATAACTCTTGAACAAAATGGAGTTGTAGAAAGGAAAAATAGAACCTTGATTGAAGCTGCCAGAACAATGCTGGCTGATTCTGGCCTGCCTCTAACCTTCTGGGCAGAAGCCATCAACACAGCTTGCTATGTGCAAAACCGGGTTCTAGTAAATCAAATATGGTTGAAAACTCCATATGAAATACTTCACTCTCTAACCCCTTTGATTTCTTTCTTCAGAGCTTTTGGGTGTCCATGTTATATCCTTAACACCAAAGATCAACTCACAAAGTTTGATTCAAAAGTTGATGCAGGATATTTTGTTGGCTACTCTTCAACTTGCAAGGCTTATAGAGTGTTCAATTGTCGAACAAAGATTGTTGAAGAAACTCTTCATGTTAAATTCAATGAGTGTCCCAAAGACTCCATTCCTCAAAATCCTGCTGAGATGTTTGATCTTAACATCTTGCAACATGAATTTCCAGTTGAGCCTATTGGTGAAGCACATGAGGTACTTAAAGCAGATCCACCAAAAGCTTCTACAGAAACCACACACGGAAGTCCTGATGATGAAGATGAAAGTACTCATCTGTTCAGATTTAGTGATAATCTGCCATTGTCTGCTAAATCTGATGCTCCTCCTGCTCCAGTTGCTCCTCCAAATACAAATGCTGATGAAATTCTGGATTCTTCCACATCATTTGAAATTCCAGCTGAATTGTTCCCTGGTTCTTCATCAACATCTGCAGCAGCTGAACCCCCAGCAAACACTTGCACTGATCTTATTCCATATCAAGAACTGAAGGATCATCCATTATCTCAAATTCTTGGTGATATTTCTGCAGGTGTTTCAACAAGAAGTCAATTATCCAACTTTTGTCTCTATGCCTTATTTGTCAGTCAACAAGAGCCAAAGAACTATCACACTGCACTCAAAGACAATGGCTGGGTGGAAGCTATGCAGTTGGAGTTGTTGCAGTTCAAGAAACAACAAGTCTGGGAGCTGGTTCCTTTACCCCAAGGTAAGTGTGCAATAGGCACTAAATGGGTGTTTAGGAATAAAACTGATGAAAATGGTCAAATAGTTAAGAACAAGGCCAGACTGGTTGTACAGGGGTTCTCTCAGGAAGAAGGTATTGATTATGATGAGACCTTTGCCCCTGTAGCTAGACTGGAAGCAATTAGATTGTTTTTAGCATATGCTGCCTTACACAAATTAAAAGTTTTTCAAATGGATGTCAAAAGTGCTTTCTTATATGGTAAAATAAAAGAGGAAGTGTATGTGTGTCAACCACCAGGTTTTGAGGACAATAAACATCCTGATTGGGTGTACAAGCTTGATAAAGCTCTTTATGGGCTGAAACAAGCACCTAGAGCCTGGTATGACACTCTATCCACTTTTCTTCTTAAAAATAATTTCACTAGAGGCTCCATTGATAAAACTTTGTTCATAAAGAATGTAGGACAACATAAGCTACTTGTTCAAATTTATGTTGATGACATTATATTTGCTTCATCTGATCCAAAGTTGTGTGCTGATTTCACTGAGTTAATGACCAAACATTTTGAAATCAGTGCCATGGGGGAATTACAGTTTTTCTTGGGTCTTCAAATCAAAAAAGTACTGATGGCATTTTCATTCATCAAGCCAAATACACAAAAGATTTGTTAAAGAAATTTGATTTGCAAAACTGTAAACCATGTTCTAACCCCATGAGCAGCACCACACAACTTGATGCAGATTTGAAAGGTAAATCAGTTGATGAAACTCTTTATAGATGTATGATTGGGTCCTTGATGTATCTCACAGCATCTAGGCCAGACATCATGTTTGCTACATGTGTTTGTGCTAGATTTCAGGCTACACCTAAAGAATCTCATTTAATTGCTGTGAAAAGAATTTTCAGATACTTGCAGGGCACTCAATCTCTGGGAATTTGGTACTCCAATGGGCATTCCTGCAAGCTGGTTGCTTTCTCTGATAGTGACTATGCAGGTTGCAAACTTACCAGAAAATCAACCTCTGGTGGTTGTCAGTTTCTAGGAAACTGTTTGGTTTCTTGGCAAAGTAAGAAACAAACATCTGTGGCCACTTCCACTGCTGAAGCCGAGTACATTGCTGCTGCAAGTTGTACTTCACAAATTCTCTGGCTTCAGACTCAACTCTTGGATTATGGCATCAAAGAGTCTAAGACACCATTGTTAATGGATAGTGCCTCAGCTCTTTGTATTGTCAAGAATCCAGTTCAGCATTCTAGGACCAAACATATTGAGATCAGACATCATTTTATAAGAGATTGTTTTGAAAAGGGTCTGATTGATCCAAAGTTTGTTCCTAGTGCTGATGAGCTTGCAGACATCTTTACTAAGCCTTTAGACACCTCCACTTTTCAAAATTTAGTTCTAAGGCTTGGTATGCTGCAACTTGAATAGATTGGTTTTTCCACAAATAAACTTTAAATTTTCAAAAATCCAAAAATATTACATTTTCTGTTAACAATAAAATTTTCTTTATTCACCTTGAACTTTTTGATATTTTCAGTAAATACTGATAAATATCAAAAGTACTGATTCAAGGACAGATTTGACCTTTATCAATACTCTAAGTTACAAGTACTGATGGGTGTTGATTTACTAAGTACTGAAGGTCAAATATTTCTCACAAGTGCTGATGAACAACTTCTGTTCACAAGTTCTGATGACCAAATCTATCACAAACGCCTGATGAACAACTTCTGTTCACAAGTTCTAATGACCAAATCTATCACAAACGCCTGATGAACAAATTCTGTTCACAAGTTCTGATGAACACATTTTTCACAAAGTCTGATGAGCAACTGCTGAAAACAACTGATGAACAAAATATGTCGACAACATCTGATGAGTATCTTTACTCTTCAGATGTTTCAACCTCTGCTGTTTTCTCTATTTAACTCAAACCTTCTTCAGTTGTTTCATTATCACTTTCTCAGAACTTTAAACCTTTTTTTCAAAAACCTATCTTCCCTCTCAAGTCTCTGCTTCAATGGCGACCATGAACCTTAAACCTCGTCATAACTCTGTCGCCTGCCTCACCAAATCTTCTTTCTGGTCCAAGTTTGATGAAGCCGTTGACTTAATGAAAGCATCCCAATTCCAAACCGCCTTTCTCATAAATCCCACACTTCATGTTGAATCCATTCATCAATTTTGGATGAATGTCGAGCTCATCAACATCGGCACTGGTGTGATATCTCTTCGTTCAACAGTAAATGGTCATAATGTGCACATCAGTCCAGCTGAACTAAGGGAGGTTTTCCAACTTGATGATGCGAACTTACTCACCCAATTTCCAAAGAACCAACTTGACCTCTGTTTCACAAGTCATGAATACCAAGGTGACCTAAGTGATTCAACTCTGTACAAGAAGAATTTCAATGTTCCAGAGCGTCTGATATTTCATATGATCAACATTTGCTTGGCTCCGAAATCTTCCTCATGGGACCAAATGTCCTCCAGGTGGCAACAGGTATTGTATTCAATTCTGGAATCTCAAAAACTAAACTTTTCACAAATATTGTTTTCAGAATTAACTGAACATGCTGGTAAGCCTGTTTCTTCTAGATGGCTACTTTATCCACGATTTATCATGGCCATCATAGAAAAACAGTTACAGCACAATGGCCTTGTTGGTCAGGGGATCTCTGCTCCAGCTGTTCTACTGGAGGTATATTCCCGACACAACACCAACCCCACTCTCAAAGAGGCTGCCCAAAAGCTAAAACCCAAGCAGAGGGAACCCACAGTCTCCACTTCTACATCCAAATCCAAAGTCCCCACCAAACCAAAATCCAAAACGCCCAAAAAGGCTGCTCAGGGAAATGAGTCCCCCGAGTCTGCCCATGCCTCACCAAGGCATGATATGGCCACTGGGAGTAGTCAACCAGTGGTCCATCAGACTCCACCGACTCAAACCGCCCAGGATTCCTCTCAACAGGAACCTGGTGCAACCATTGAAGGGGCAGACACATTTCTAGAACCTCTTTCAGTTGAAAAGGTTTCTATTGAACAGCACCACTCTCCCCGGGTGCATTCTGCTTCACAGCCAAATCCTATGGAAACCACCCAACAAAGCCCAACTTTTGTCATTGAACAAATCCTGGTTCAGTTGAACACTCCTATCCCCACCCAGACACCTATCATTACTGGGATTAGCTCCCACATTGAGGGGGAGGATCAAAGTGTCTCTGATAACCCACAGGACTTTGACTACCAAATCAGATCTCCTTGTGTGGAAAGAGAGATTCTGATATCTGACAGGGCTGCTACTTCGTCACTTCCATCATTTGGAGTGATTGATAGTAGTAACATAGCTAAGACCCTGTCAGAGGCAACAACTGATGAAGGGATTATCCCTGAGGTTGGAAGTCCCCAGTTCCAAGAAAAAGGGGCACCTGAGCATGTTGAGCCACACTCAACTCAGGTAGATCCTGATACTATCAGGAGGTCAGATGATTTAGCCAAGGCTACTGATGACCAAAGGACACTTGCTGATGTTCTGCAACAGAACAAACTCCTTGAGGCTGAGGTCTGTAGGCTCAATGAGCTACTCACCAAGATGTCCAAGGACAAAAGACCATCTTCCCCTATTACCCCACAGATGGCACCTTCTAATCCTGAAGGTCACACAAACACTTCCACCTCTATTCCACAATTTAACAAGCCACCAGCCTCTGCTTCAGGCACTAATCCTTTGGGTTCTAGCCCCCCAGAGGCATTAGCTTCTATCCTTCTCACAATTATCCCTCTCATCACTCCCTTACTAAAGAACATCATAACTCAAGCCCTTGATAAGAGGCTACCCTCACACTCTCAAATACAGCAAATGGTAGATGCTGCTGTGACTGCCAAGCTTACTTCTATTCACACTCCTTCTTCCCCTGCAGCCAAAAAGGGGGAGTTAGGAACAGACTCAGTCACAGCTTCAGCTTCAGCTTCAACTTCAGCTTCTAAAAGGCAAAGAAAAGAAGATGAAGACAATGCATCTGAAAGGTCTCCAGTTGAAACAGTTGAAAGGTCTCCAGCTATTCAAGTTACATACAAGAGACAAAAGAAGAATAAACATGCTGAGGTTGCTACTATTGCTGAGGAGGAGGTTGAGCAAGTTAATGTAGAGAAAAGTGCTGAGAAAGAAATTGAACAAGTAACCTCTGCTCAAGTTGTTGATGTTGGTGCTCCTCCTAAGAAGAGGAGATTATTAAGGATTCAAGAAGAGGAGGAATCTGATGAGGAAGACAGGCTTCCCATCTCCTCTGTACTTAAAGCAAAAGTTCATAAACCTGAATCATCAACAACTGGTTCAAAATTGGTTGTTCAAAATAAGTAGTAACATTGCCTGCTAACTATATTCCTGAAAAGCCTTTGGTGTTTGGACAACATCCAAAGATGACACCTGAATCTCGGATGGAAGGTGTGAAGATAAAGATAGAAGAAGAAGAAAGTCAGAGAGTATATGATGACAAGATTCTAAGATTGGTAGACAAAGACTACCCTCAGACTTCTTCACTAACAGTCATGAGAAAGGAAGCACAAAGACTGTTTGCACTAAGGCATACCTTTCAGTACAGGAAAGATGTAATCCGGGTATGGCCTGACCCAAGGGTGCAAAACAGGATACACACAAGAAACATTCCACAAGAATACAGAGGAAGAATAAAAAGGGTGATAAGTGCTGACATTATGGCTGGGTTTGTGATGGACCCTTGGGAAATCATTGATGATTTTAAAAAGTTCTACAATGCTAAGATGCCAGCTTCTAAGTTATTGGAAAACAAAATGATCAAGAAGGGGCTGGTATACAAAAGGATGGAAGGGGTAAAGAAGAATGAGCTACAACTGTTCCTTGAAGGAAAACATCCAGATGAATTCGTATACAGAGAAATCACAAGGATTGAATTGCACAATGGGTCCACATGCAGGTATCTCTCTGAATACTATGGACCTGAGTTCTTTTTTGAAGGTGAGCCAGAGCAACTAACCATTGAAGATCAAGTAGTTCTTCTGGAAGCCTATGTCAGAGAATCTTTCAAACTTGTGCATGGGCAGTAGCTTCAATGAGAGAGGCAACAACTCTTAGTCCATTCCCCAATTGGAGTTCTCTCTCATTCTTCAACTGTTATATTTTCTGAAGCTGCTGTCATCCAGGCCTACACTTAATTGGTCATCTTAGAAGCTGATCTCTAAGGAAAAAGACACATCTTTCTGCCTGGAAAATCAACAATAAGTGGGACAACTAATAATTAGAGGTTTTGGCTGCATTGGTTCAGGGGGAGTTTGTTGGACCAAAAGAACCAATGAGCCTGATCAGAAAATCCTCTAAGTCCCACAGGCTCACAACAACTGAAAAAGAACACAAAGGCTGAAGACAAACAACTGTTGAAGAGAAGATCTGAAGAGTTACAAGCTCTGAAGAACAAGTCTTCAGACGTTGTTCACAACAGCTGAAGTGTTAGCTTTCAGCTGTTGTGGTGTTTAGTTTAGTCTTCAGTAGTTTCCTTTCAATACTTGTAAAAAGTCTGATGAGTAGTTTACTCATCAGATGTTGTAGTATTCTTTCAGTAGTTTAGTTATTTTCAGTAGTTATATTTTGTCTGTTAGATGTCAACATCTTGTGACATCATCAGACGTCACTGCTTCTATATTAGGGCAGTTGACACATTGAATTTATTAACGAAGTTATTGCGATTGAAAGAATTATTTCCTTTTGCAGAAATTCTCTCTCTATAACAAACTTGTGTTTTACTGTTTGATTGAATTAACTTTGTTCTTGCTAATATTGAGCTAATTCATCATTGAATTCCGCTGCTATTGATCAAATGAGAACATCTGATCCTACAAGAACCTTTAAAGTTCTTGGGTCGGCACTAATAGTTCCAGCTCCAATTCGAAATCCAACTAACCAAACTTCAATCTATTGTTATCCTTAGCTTCCTAACATATTTTTTGTGCAAGATCCTGGGGTTTAAAGGCTGCAAAATGGACAGAAAAGCTGTTGTGTTCGGAAAAGTGTTCAAGCACAAACATAGTTACATTTTGTTCGTTTTTACCTCAAATCCGGAGATCCAACTCAATTTCCAGCCACCCAATATTCAATCTAAGTTGTTCCTTAGTTCCCAGGTTGATTTAGTGCAGGTCCCAGTTCGAGAAAAAGAGTGAATAGTGTAACTCATTAAAAATCAGTGATTTCTCACTCGATTTTACCTCTTTTTCAGGGATTCAAATCTTGGTTTCTTCGTCTCTTCACGATCTACACGTTCTCATATTTGACACCAAAAAGACCTAATTTGGTGCAGATTTGAGCAAGATATGGATGTTTTAGTGAGAGAAAAGGTAGAGAGAGATGGACGGTTTTGGAGAGAGAGGATGATATTTGTGAAGATTCAATTGGCATTTAATGTCTTTTTATTGTTTTTAAACATTTGGGTTTGTTCGAGTTCGTTCGGCTTCGCTCGGTCTTGCTCGGTTTCGCGCGAACATGTCGGCTTCGGTTTTTCTCGTAACGAAACATTACGATCTTTTAAGATAAGGTTTTCTAAATTATTTTAGGTTGTAATTCCTAATAAATTAACTAGATATCTTTTATTTATTTTTAGCATTTCAAAAACGTTTAATTTTACTGTTTAATCGAATTATACGGTTTTCGTGAGTATTCGTTCGGATAGTCACCCGTACGAATACGCCGACAACTATACTTTTCAATTTGATTTTGTAATTATTGGACAACATTCAGAACGTTAAACTTACAGATATATTCGTGCGAATCGTCACTCATACGAATACTCCGTCAGTTTAATATTCAGCTAACAATGTCCATTATTGTTTTGTGCTCAAGAGCCTCACATACGTTTATACATAATAAATCCTAACTAAAATTCACATAATAGTTCTGTGTTGTCAGATATGATTCTGACTGTTAAACCATGAATTCATGATAAGATTTCGAAATAGATATGTAATAGTTTCGTATTAAACATCAAATGATACTAATACACAACCAATATACATAGTTCATACCTGATCAGCTGTACAAGTCACTGTTCCGGTTACGGTTTCGGGACTGATGTTATAGTCTCCCCTTGTTAGAGAAATTTCGTCCCGAAATTTAATAATCGTTATCAGGTACATGTTTCTCTGCAAATAGATGGGGATACTTGGACTTCATGTGATCCTCGCGTTCCCAAGTAAACTCTGATCCGCGCTTGGAATTCCATCGAACCTTAATGATTGGAATACGGCTTCGCTTTAGTTGTTTAACTTCACGGTCGATAATTTCCAAAGGTTCTTCGATAAAGTGTAATTGTTTTTCCACTTGTATTTCCTCAACCGGTATGACAAGTGAATCGTCTGCAAGGCATTTCTTAAGGTTTGAGACGTGAAATATGCCGTGCACGCCGCTGAGCTCATCTGGTAATCTCAGCCTATACGCAACAGGACCAGTTTGTTGAATGATCTCGAACGGTAGGACGTATCGCGGTGCTAACTTGCCTTCATTCCAAAACGAACTACGTCTTTCCATGGGGATACCTTCAACATGACACGGTCACCCACTTGAAATTCCAACGGCTTACGTTGTTTGTTAGCATAGCTCTTTTGTTTGCTTCTTGCTGCTTGTAATCTTTGTTGTATATAGGCTTTCTTATCAGCGGTTTCCATAATAAGCTCTGGCCCAGTTACTCGGTTATCTCCTACCTCGATCCAACAGATCGGTGACCGGCATTTTCTACCATAAAGTGACTCAAATGGAGTGCATCCGATGCTACTATGGTAACTGTTATTATAGGACAATTCTATAAGTCACAAATGGGAATCCCAATTCCCACCGAAATCCAAATACATGTTCGCAACATGTCCTCGAGGGTCTGTATAGTACGTTCGCTTTGACCGTCCATTTGTGGATGGTAAGTTGTACTCAAGTTCATGTTCGTCCCTAGTGACCTCTGCAACGACTGCCGAAATCTTGATGTGAATCTTCTGTCTCGATCTGATAAGATAGAAAATGGTACACCGTGACGCACCACTATCTCATTGATGTATAATCTTGCCAGTTTATCCATTATGAAGGTTTCACGCATTGGCAAGAAGTGAGCAGATTTTGGTTAACCGATCAATGATAACCCAAATTGTCTCATGACCACTAGAAGTGCGGGTTGTTCCAGTAAACCTGACGGTTTCTGATGTTCCGCCTTAACCTTCACACATGTCAAACATCGACTGACGTAGTCGGCTATATCTTTCTTCATTCCCGGCCACCAATAAAATTCCCAAAAATCTTGGTACATCTTATCGGCGCACGGGTGTACTCAGTACCTGGTCTTGGCACTTCATCAAAAACAAGTTTTCTCAGTTCATTTATCGCAAGAATCCACACGCGATTTTGGTAGTAGATAACTCCATCTGGTTTCATCTCAAACTGTCGTTCCGCTCCACAATCAAGTTATTTCTTCAGATTAACCCGCTTCATTGATTCCTGTTGAGCTCGTACAATCTGGTCTCATAAGCTTGTTTGCACATTCATTCCAATTGCTCTGACACTTAGCGTTTGACTTTTTCCTTCAGACTCAAAGCGTCTGCCACGACATTTGCTTTGTCCGGATGATACTTAATCACACAGTCATAATCATTCAGAAGTTTGACCCAACGACGTTGTCTCATGTTGAGTTCCTTCTGATCAAAGATATGCTCTAGACTTTTGTGATCTGTGATGATGGTACACTTAGTGCCATTCAAGTAATGTCTCCAAATCTTCAACGCGAAGACTACTACTTCCAATTCTAGATCATGTGTTGTGTAATTCTTCTCATGAATCTTCCACTGTCTTGATGCGTACGTGATAACATTGTCTTGCTGCATTAATACACAACCAAGTCCCTGATGGGAAGCATCACAATACACTACAAAGTCGTATGTACCCTCTTGGAGAGATAAGATTGGAGCATCACATAACTTCTGTTTCAATGTCTGGAAAGCATCTTCTTGTTTCTTCTCCCAAACAAACGGTTCACTCTTCTGAGTTAACTTGGTGAGAGGCAAGGCTATCTTAGAAAAGTTTGAAATAAACCTCCTATAATAACCCGCTAGTCCTAAAAAATATCGTATCTCCGTCGGTGTCGTCGGAGTATCCCAGTTCTTAATAGCTTCGATCATGGTAGGATCCACATATATTCCTTCACTGTTGACTACATGGCCCAAGAATTGAACTTCCCTTAGGCAAAATTCACACTTAGAGAATTTGGCATAGAGTTGTTATTTCTTCAACAGATCCAAAATCTTCTTGAGGTGTTGCTCATGTTCAGCTTTGCTCTTGGAATAAATCAGTATGTCATCAATAAAGACAATGACAAGCTGATCCAGATATGGCTTGCACAGTCGGTTCATGAGATCCACGAAAACCGCAGGTGCATTTGTCAATCCGAAGGGCATTACCATGAACTCATAATGCCCATACCGGGTTCGGAAAGCCGTCTTGGGTATGTCTTCTTCTTGAACTCTAAGCTAATGATATCCTTAACGCAAATCAATCTTGGAAAAATAATGTGCCCCTTGTAGTTGATCAAAAGGATCATCAATTCTCGGCAATGGATACCGATTTTTGATGGTTAATTTGTTCAGCTCCCGGTAATCCATGCACATTCGAAAGGATTCATCCTTCTTTTTCACGAACAAAACCGGAGATCCCCACGGTGCGTAGCTCGGTCGGATGAAACATTATCCAATAATTATTGCAACTGATTTGACAACTCCTACATCTCTGAAGGGGCTAACCTGTAAGGAGAATTTGCAACAGGAGTTGCTCCAGGAACTAAGTCAATACGAAACTCTACCGGTCGTGCTGGTGGCAGACCTGGTAGATCGTCTGGAAAAAAATCAGGGTATTCCTTTACTACTGGCACATCTTGCATCTTAATCTTGTCTTTCTCTCTTTCTACCACGTGAGCCAGGAAGGCTACACACTTCTTCTGTAAACACTTATGTGCCTTTATGCAAGATGTAATTCTAACACTCAATTTTGCTTGATCCCCTCGAACTTCCAACACTCAATCGTTCGTCATTGAAATTCAAAGCATATTTTCGGAACACATGACTTCCACACTATTGAGAGATAGCCAATCCATCCCGGCAATGATGTCGAAACTACCTAATCGGTATCAAATCGATGGTTAATGTTTGGCCATTAAGTGTTAATGGACAGTTTCTAAACATTTTTCTAACTATGATTTGTTTCCCATTCGCTACTTCAATGATAAAAGGGGAGTCTAAAGATTCCTCAACATGATTAAGTTTGCATGCAAAGTCGGTAGAGATGAAACTCTGATCCGCACCAGTGTCAAATATAACAGATGCTCAAAAGTCATGTAAAAGAAATGTACCAGTGACAACATTCGGGTCCTGACGAGCAACTGGAGCTCCCAAAGCGAAAGCTCTTCCACGAGGTGCTTGAGGTGCCGGTTGCATCCTCTTTGGGTAGTTACTTGAAAACTGGCCAGTTTCGTCACATTATAGCAGCCGCCATTGATTTGATTTTGATTGTTGGGTAGAGGGAGAGCTGAAGCAGCATTGTTCACTGCTTGAGCAGGTGCCATTCTGCATTGTTGGACCCAAGGGCCTTTTCTTCCACATCCTGTGCAGTGCTTGCAGGGAGTATTAGCAGCATGATGGTACTGGCATTTGGCACACAAAGGGTGCGTGCCAGTGTATGGTCTCTTCTTGGGGTTCTGTGGTGCAGCTGCTACTTGATTGAGTGGGGCGGCCATCGTATAGTTCTTGATGACCTTTTGTTTCTTCTTGGGATGATGATGGGGTTTCTTTGATGATTCTTCCTTGCCCTTTCCTATGTCAAGTTCCTTTTTCAGAGTCCCAAATGTTACCATCTCATTAGTAAGTTATCCTGACAAACTAATAGATGACTCCAAAGTGACAAGGTTTGCTGCAATCACCAAACTTTGTATGCAGGCTGGTAATCCACCTACGTACGTGCCAATCCATTTTTCCAAAGTCGGTACCAATTTTGGCACCAATGCTACCAACTCATGATAGCGAGTAGTATAACCCATTTGATCAGCCCCTTTCATCATATGGTTGGATAGTTCAGTTTCCATCCTTCGTAGCTCGTTCTTGGGTTAGAACTCATTTCTCAACAGAGTCTTGATGTCTTCCTATGGCATTGTCATTGCCTCTTCTCTTCCCCTAGCCTTGATCTGTGAATTCCACCAAGTTAAGGCTCGCTTGTTGAATGACCCTGCAGAGTAGCGAACCTTGTGGTGCTCTGGACAACTGCTAATATCCAGAGTAGTCTCTATCTTCTCAATCCATTGGATTAGACCAAAAGCTCCCTCAGTGCGGCTGAAGCTAGGCAGTTTACATCCCATGAATGACTTGTAAGAGTAATTAGGTGTAGTTCCAGTATTTCCACTAGCTTCTCCTGATGAGTGGCCAGTATTATTGATGTTGTTCTGAATCCGGTTGATCATGTCCGAAATCACCTCTTTTAGCTGGTTAGTCAGCTGGCTACTCAGTAGGGTGGCTAATGCCATGGTGGCAGGATCCAGTTCTGGATTCTAGTTCTGATGAGGTGGAGTGTGTGGGGGAGGAGGTGGAGGAGGAGGTGGCGATGGTGGTGGAGGCAATAGAGGAGGTGGTCTTCTCGGCGACATTCTGATAACAACCAAAAGAACATCAGTTAGTTTAATGATCGAATGCAGAAAAGACAATGCAAGTATAAATCCTATGTTCTCTACATGAAAGGTCCCTAGGTTATAGTCTATGGCAAACTGTTTAAATAAATGACCAATGTTTCTCTATAACCATGGCTCTGATACCATTCTGTCACGCCCCGAGCCGACGGGCCGGATCGAATCTCCCGTTGGGCGAAATTGTCTCGGGGCGTGATATCGGAATAGGTCCGCCATCTGGGCATCCTAGTCAAAAGCACGAACTTCCTAATTAACCAGTTCGTCACCTAAGAAGTCACTCAAAAACATCAAGTCAACACATGGTTGGCGAGTTCATATAGTTTTATTCGAAAATGACTTTGAACAAATCTGACTGAATGACAACCTTAACCTCATTAACAACCACCTATAATATCCAGCCCAGTATGCTTATATATAGGGCATACGTAGGGTCAAGCCGAGCCGCCACCCCACCACATACCGAACCACAAAAAATATTATTATTAATGATAATTAAGCGTTTCATCCCACACGCTGAACTGAAAACCTTGAACAATCTAAAAATGTTAAACTCTGAACAATTTGAAATGACCACCCGTGAACATTCGAAATGACAACCTCAACCAACATCATACACATATGACAACCATGGCAAATATAGATTATAGCTAATTAAAATGCTTAAATGAATGAATAATTAAACATTTAATGAAAATCTAAGTCCTACTGACTGGGCCTTAGTCAACTCGAGTAGACTAGTGTAGCAATCAAGGTTCTTAGTAGTTGAGGAATTCTGTAAATATCATCAAACATGCGACCTATAATCAATCAGCCTAGCTAGGACATCTTTTGATGTATAGGATTTTATAGTTCGTTCTAGATCGTCCTTGTTCGTTCTTGTTCGTATAGGTCGTTAGTTCTTTGGCACATGCTATCTTTGAATGTTTACCAGATAATCCTCTGAAAATAGATTGTTAGTTCTTTGAAAATAGATCGTTGCATACAGCTTCTTTGAATTAGATCTTTAGTTCTTTGAAAATAGACCTTTGAAAATAGTTCTTTGATTTGAAATAGTTATCTACTCATGATGAATAAATAACCCATTTTGAAAACCTGCAAATAGTTTACCTAGACAAAATCTAGGATAACAATTATACATGTAAAACATATATGAAGTAAAAGCATTTAAGTATAATCCAAGGAAAATAATTTACGCATGCTTCTCAGCCCCGTGTTTATAAAATAATAATGTTTAGAAAAGGACAATGAACTTACCTATGTTGTAGCTCTTATGATTCAACCAAGAAAATACGTGCGCTCGTTCGTTGTAAATTAAGTATCTTCAGCACCTGTGTTTATTTATTATGATTTGAATATTATAAGTATTTATTATTTGACGTATATAAGGTTTCGATCTCGGTGTGCGACTAAGTGTCCTATATACTTACTAGTGTTACTAAGATTTCTCTAATTATTCTATATTACATACCTTCTATGAACCCCTATCCCTTAGTTAATAATAATTAAACCTTACGTATATAAGGTTTGTATTAATAACATACATGACATTTTAAATAACCCATCATTTATAAAATTCTCTTTAAATTGTAAAATATTAAATTTAGAAATCCTCTAAATTACTTTTGAAAACATTTTAATAAGACAATTTATAAATCATTTTATTTTAATAAAAACATAAGTTATTTTTATGAAAAGTATAAGTTAAACTTGTTAGAACTTAAGTTAATCTTACATGATTAACTCCGTGTCCCTCATTAGATCTTTTTTATATCGTTGATCCGTGTGTATTCCTTACATTACATCATTCAAATTTGAACAATTTAAGTTGGTCATACAATGGCAGGAAACTACTAAGTGTTAAGTGTTGGCTCATATAATCAACTCATTCATACTTAGTTTCTTTGAACCCCAATGTTCTCCCTTAGTGCTTTAGTTCGTTTGACAGTCATTGTTACTCATCATGTTATCCCTGGATTGTAACTTACTAGTTAAGTTAGTCTGTTAGCCTAAGGAGTTGCTAAGTTGGTAACCATGAGCTATAGGTCTTCAGTTAACATATGTGTAACCACCTAAGTCTATCATCGATAATAACCTTGTGTTCTATGGTTTTCTTTGATAAATCTTTAGCATTTCACGATCTACATGTTCCCATGGTCGTTTTGAAACCAAAAACACCCAATTTGGTGCAGATTTGAGCAAGATATGGATGTTTTAGTGAGAGAAAAGGTAGAGAGAGATGGATGGTTTTGGAGAGGGGTTTATTTTTGTGAAGATTCAATTGGCATTTAATGTCTTTTTATGGTTTTTAAACATTCGGGTATGTTCGGGTTCGTTCAGTTTCGCTCGTTCTTGCTCGGCTTCGTGCGAACGCGTCGGTTTCGGTTTTTTCTAGTAATGAAACATTATGATCTTTTAAGATAAGGTTTTCTAAATTATATTAGGTTGTTATTCCTAACAAATTAACTATATATCTTTTACTTATATTTAGCATTTCAAAAACGTTTAATTTTACTGTTTAATCGAATAATACGGTTTTCGCGTGTATTCGTTCAGATCGTCACCCGTACGAATACGACGAGAACTATACTTTCGATTTGATTTTCTAATTATTGGACATGGTTTAGAATATTAAACTTACAGATATATTCGTGTGAATCATCACTCACACGAATACTCCGTCAGTTTAATATTTACCTAACGTCGTCCGTTATTGTTTTGTTCTGTACAACCTCACATACGTTTATACATAATAAATCTAACTATAATTCACATAATAGTTCTGTGTTGTCAGATATAATTCTGACTGTTAAACCATGAATTCATGATATGATTTCGAAATAGATCTGCAAAAGTTTCGTATTAAACATCAAATGATATAATACACATGTAATATACATAGTTCGTACCTGATCTTCTATAAAAGTCACTATTCCGGTTACGGTTCCGGCACTGATGTTACACCATTATCATGCATTCATCATCATAGCACATTCATATAATATCATAAACCCAGTAACAACATGTATGTCAGCCCAAAACATTGTTGCACATAACATGAGAATGTAGGGCATCTAAAACTCACTTGATCGTAAATGTAGTTCCTTATCTTCTGAGCCTAACTCCCTTAGCTAAGACTCAAGAACCTATATCATTACATCGTTTCATTACATTTCATCCATATACTTAGAATTTATTCTATGTCCTCATAGCTCACAGAACGAGTTCCTAGTATTCGAAAACCATCATGTTCTCCAAGTGGCTAGTATTTGAAACCTCAAATACACGAAATCATAGGGTTCACTAAATACTCAAAGTACTTGAACCTAATAGCTCACGATTCCCCGTTATCGAACCCATTATCACCAATCCAAGTTCACGAATCTGGATTTCACGAACTAAGGTTTTCGAACTGATGTTCTCGAACTTAGTTCGGAGATGTAACATCAGTGCCGGAACCGTCACCGGAACAGTGATCTCTACAGTACATGAACAGTAAATCAGGTACGTATTTCAGTTATCAAATCACAGTTCAGATTCAATCCAGAAAACAAAGTTCAGAACAATGGTTCTTGAGTCAGATAATTCTTTGACAATACAGAACCATCATGTGATTACGTGTTTAGGAATTAGTATGTATAAACGTATGTGAGACTTTAAAGAACAAAACACACGAATATTGTTACGTGAATGCTAAACTGACGAGATATTCGTATAGGTGACGATCTGTACGAATAAATCTGAAAGTTTAACGTTCTGAATGATATTCTATATTAGAAAACAAGATTGAAAAGTATAGTTATCGCCGTGTTCGTACGGGTGACGATTCGAACGAATACGCGCGACAACCGTACATTTAGATTTAAACAGTAAATTAATATTTTGTAAAATTAAAATAAATAGAAGATATTAGTTAATTTATTAGGAATAACAACCTAGAATAATTAAATGATTTCTATTTTAAAAATTTTTGTCGTTTAGTCGCGAAAACTACGCGAACCGACGTTTTGCGCGAAACCGATCGAGACCGAACAAGTGGGTATTATAACGCACATTGATGTGTAGTTATTTACACATCTTTTTAGTATTTATTTTATATTATTTTATCTTATTTTATTAGGATTTTAGTTAGTTTTTATTAGATTTTAATTATTTTTACTTATTGTTATTTTTAATGTCATTTTTTATAGGTTTCATGAAAATAAACGGTCGCATTTACGAAGAATACGAAGCTCGGAATAATTCTTATGAAGTTGGGAAGCTAAAATATAATTTTCAGATGTTTCGGGGTTAAAAAGTTGCATTTCGGGACGTGTTAGAGCTTAAAATTGAATTTCTGGAAGTTCAGGGGGTAGTTTGTACAATCTGGTAAAGTGCTACAGCCTGGGACACGTGGCAGAAGCAGAACGCGCCACATCAGCCCTAATCTGCAGCAGTGACCCGCGTGGAAGGAGCGGGTGGAGCTTGACCCGCGTGAAAGATCCAGGTATACACACACCATAACCCGCGCTTTACACGCCCAGCTCCGATCCAAGATCCGCGCCCACCTGCTTTCGTTGACCGCGCCTACCTTGCGTTGACTGGCGTTGACCCGCCCCTTGTGGGCTGTTGACCAGCTAGTTGGGCTCCCTTTCAAGCCCAGAAATTGTTTTTTCGGCCCAGAACGCGAATTATGAGTAAATTCAGCAATTTAAACGACTTTTGAACCCTAATTCGCGAACTAATCACCCAAGAACGGCTGGAAACGTTAGAGAAACATACTTTTGAAGATTTTGAAGCTTAGGGATCAATTCGGACGCTCGGGGGAGGATCAGATCGCGTACACAAGTGCTCGGATTGCGTTTTCGGGTTTGTTTATGCTTCGTAGTTTTCCGTTTCAGTTTGTTCTTGAATTTTCTCTCATGTTTGGATCTGATTTCATGTTTACGAATATTTGGATGATGATTCTAGGCTAAATCTTTAATTCTACCTAGATTACGGATGATTATTGGATGATTTTTCAGTTTTTCGGGTTTATTTGATTGAATGAATTATTGCTTTTGATTTAGATCTGGTTGTGGATGATTGTGAATGTTATTAAACTATTGTGAATGATTTGATTATATGTTTAAACTATTTTGTGAAAAAAAGGTTTGATTCGGTTTCGATAAAAACTCGATTTTTACATGATTTTAGGCTAAAAACTCGTTTTTAATCCTAATTGTGATTTGACTAATCCTAGTAAATCATAAGAATTTCATATGATCAGATTGTAATCAGTGGGATAACCATCTTTAAAGACTAATCAAGTAATAAAGGTGTTGGGATATCGTGGTTTAACCGGGTTTTCGGGTAATTTGCATGATCATTGGATTATTCGTTGATTGTTTATGCCATGTATTTCAAATTCATACTTAATCTAGATTAGATTGATTGTGGTTGTTGAGATTGACCTAATTAGTCAACCATAGAAGTCTTAAGCGTTGCCCGTTTGGAGAGACCGATTCGGTAATTCATCGTTATATTCCGGTAAGCTTTACACGACTAGTAGGATTCTTTTAAGTGTTGGATTGTCTGAACAGGAGATCTAGCATTCCTTAAGTTCCTGAATTGGTTGTATCTTTAGATCCGGTGTCATTCAAATAAGCATTCCCGATAACTGTTAGATTCCTATAAGATTCCTAGTCTAGGTAGAATCTCTTTCGTATTCGGTTTTCTAGTTCTTGAGGTGTTGAGTTAATTTAGTTCGTTTTATTTAATTCTTTATTGTTAAAATCATTTTTCTTAAAACAAATTTCGTTTTCTAAATTTAGTAAGTTTCTTATTCGTTAGGTTTACAGTTAGGGTTTATTATTAGATTCCGTGTCCTTAGGTTCGATATCCGGACTTTCCTTAGCTATACTTCATACGTCAGGTACACTTGCCTGTAGTTTGTAGTTCGGTTTAGGTTAATTCGATTTATTACTCGATAGTGTTGAACTATTATTTTCTATATATATAAACCGACACATCAAGTTTTTGGCGCCGTTGCCGGGGACACGGTAATCCTTAGATTTACCTTAGCTTTAGACTTAGCTTTCTTTTTTTTTCTTTTTAGTTTCGTAGTTTCGTAGTAAGTTTCTAGTCGTAGGTACTTACCAGATTTAGTAATTTTCTATTTTTAGAAACTTTCCATTCTTAGTAAGTGTCTGTTTTCAGTTGTTTGACGTCTTTTCAGGACTTGCCATTTTTAGCAGCTGCTATTTTTGGCAGGTTTCTATTTTTAGTAAGTTTCTGTTTATAGGATTCCTTTTAGATCTCCTTTTAGTTCGTAGGTTCGTCTTTTGAGTCTTACTTCTGCTTGGTGATTGTTTCTTCTTTAGGTTAGTAATTTATTAGTTAATTAGCATTAATTAGGTTAACTTTAGTAAGTAATCGTTTTTCTTTTCTTTTCTTTTTCTTATTCTGTTACAGTGCATGCACCGCAGTAGACGGCCGGAGTCACCTGAGTACACTGCTTTTGTTGAGCCAGAGAGAGAGTTTCACTCGAGGTTACGATCTCACCTTCTTTTACACTGCACACACAACACTGCTATAGGAGAGATGGCTGCACCTGCTAGGAGGACCGTTGCTGATTTTGCCAAGCCGACTGCTGCTGGCAATCGTTCTTCCATCACTCGACCAGTTGTCGCCGAGGACAACTGGTACATCCCGACTCAAATCATCAATCTGATCATTCACTCATCTAAATTTCATGGACTACCCGAGGAGGACCCCAATGCTCATCTGGGTCAGTTCCTTCGTATGTGTGACACCTTCAAGATCAAAGGTGTTTCTGATGATGCAGTCTTTCTGCGTCTCTTTCCATTTTCTCTTGAGGACAAAGCCATCACTTGGCTTGAGTCCCTTCCATCTGGATCGATCACTACTTGGGATGAGATGCAGGAACTGTTTCTGACCAAGTACTTCCCACCTGCCAAAACTGCACGACTTAGGAGTTTGATTCATTCATTTCAGCAGGAGGAGGGAGAGAGTTTCTTTGCTACTTGGGAGAGGTTTAAGGAGATGTTGAATAGGTGTCCACATCATGGGCTTGAGGATTGGGCACTGGTTGAGAAGTTTTATAATGGAGTTACTTTTGCTACAAGGCATACACTTGATTCCACTGCTGGGGGTAACTTGCTTACCAATATGACCCCCGATGAATGCCTGAAGTTGTTTGAGAACATGGCTATGAGTAGCTATCAATATCCCACCAGGGGAAAATCCACTGCCACTCAGAAAACAGGAGTCTTGCATGTTGATTCGAACACTGCTTTAACAGCCCAAGTTGAAGCATTGACCAAACTAGTCAAGGACATGCAAGTGAAGAACAATGCAAGGTGTGAAGTGTGTAGGGGAGGACATGAGACCATTCAGTGTCCCCAGATGACTGATGGATCTCAGGAACAGGTTGACTACGTGGGAAATCCTAACCGAGGACCTGGAAATGCCTTTGGCAATTCCTATAACTCGGGAGGGAGGAACCAACCAGGTTTCACCTGGAAGAGTGGCAACCCACCTGGGTTTAACTCTAGACCTCCGATGCAGAATCTGTTTAGAGAACCAGGTCAGAGTAGTGGTGGTTATGGGGAGAAGAAGTCCACTTTGGAGGAGATGATGCAACAACAGGCCCAGCTGTTGACTCAATTCATTACTGAGAGTAAGGCTCAACACAAGGAGCATGATACTATGATTAAAAGTCAAGGGGCAGCGTTGCAGAATCTTGAGAGACAAGTTAGTCAGATTGCTAGTCAGCTGGGTGAGAGACAGTCAGGTTCTCTACCTAGCAAGACAGAAGAGAACCCAAGGGGGTATGCTAAGGCAATCACCACGAGGAGTGGAATGAGTACTGGGACTGAGAAACCGGTTGTTGAACCGGCTGAGGATGAGGAAGTGATGGACGAGGAGATAGAGATGGAGGCTCCAGGAGAGGTGCAACCCACTAGGCTAGTCCCAGCAAGTACAGCACAACCTGAGAAGACTCCCGAGAAGAAGAAGGATCCGGAGATTGACCTTTCCAAGATACCATACCCTGCGAGAGTCCTTCAACAGAAATATGAGAAGGAGTATGGGAGATTTCTTGAGTTGTTCAAGCAGCTTAAGGTGAATATCTCATTTGTTGAGGCACTTCAGCATATGCCTAAGTATGCGAAGTTTCTGAAGGATTTGTTGACAAACAAGAGGAAGATGGAGGAGTTGTCAACTGTTACACTGAGTGAGAAGTGTTCTGCAGTTGTTCAGAACAAGCTGCCACAGAAGAAGACTGATCCGGGTAGTTTCACTATCCCGTGCACATTAGGTAGCTCATCTGTTAGCTATGCTTTAGCGGACCTTGGGGCGAGCATAAATCTGATGCCTTATTCGATTTTTGCTAAATTAGACTTAAGTGAGCCTGAGCCCACCCGCATGAGCATCCAGCTGGCTGACAGATCAGTCAAGTATCCCAGGGGCATTGTGGAGAATTTGCTAGTTAAGATAGATAAGTTTGTGTTCCCTGTGGATTTTGTGATTCTAGACATGGAGGAGGATGAGAAAGTTCCATTGATCTTAGGCCGTCCATTCTTAGCTACCGCTAAGGCATTGATTGATGTCTGTGATGGTAAGCTTACTCTTCGAGTTGCAGACGAGACAGTGACTTTTGAGATCCGTAGATCCTTGCAGCATACAGAGAGCCAGGACGATACCTTGTACTTCATTGACACTGTCATGTCACACATGGATCGTTGCTTGAGTGAGATTAGGATAGGTGATCCTGAGAGTGTTGAGGATAGTGAGGGAGGGATGTCTGTTCATTCCAGTGAGCAACATCCAGATGTTTTGATTGATGAGATCCCAGTCTCTCAAGAGGTGTGTGAGGTTTTAGATAGAGCAGGGCCAGTGGATAAGCCATCTGTCGAGGCACCCCCGTCCTTGGAGCTTAAAGAACTGCCAACTCACCTTGAGTATGCATTTCTGGACGAGGATTCCCGATTACCCGTCATTATTGCTGCTGAATTGACGGAGGAGGAGAAGAAGAGGTTGATTGAGGTGTTGAAGGCACATAAACAGGCAATTGCGTGGAAGCTGATGGACATTAAGGGTATTAACCCTTCTTTCTGCACGCATAGGATTCTTATGGAGGATGAATTTAAGCCTGTTGTGCAGAGCCAGAGGAGACTGAACCCAAACATGCAGGAGGTAGTTAAGAAAGAGGTGCTTAAGTTGTTAGATGCTGGTCTGATTTACCCGATCTCAGACTCTGCATGGGTCAGTCCGGTTCAGGTTGTCCCGAAGAAAGGAGGGATGACAGTGGTGACTAATGAGAAGAATGAGTTGATTCCGACACGGACAGTCACAGGTTGGAGAGTCTGTATTGACTACAGGAAGCTGAATGATGCCACAAGGAAAGATCACTTCCCCCTGCCCTTTATCGATCAGATGTTGGAGCGTCTGTCAGGACAACAGTTCTACTGTTTCCTTGATGGATTTTCTGGTTATTTTCAGATCCCCATTTCTGCAGAGGATCAAGAAAAGACCACGTTTACATGCCCTTATGGCACTTTTGCGTATCGCCGCATGCCATTTGGTTTGTGTAACGCTCCAGCCACTTTTCAGCGATGTATGGTGGCGATATTCCATGATATGATCGAGGACTCCATGGAGGTGTTCATGGACGACTTTTCTGTGTTTGGGAGTTCCTTTGATCATTGCCTGAGGAACTTGGATAGGATGCTGGCACGTTGTGTTGAGACGAATTTGATGCTGAACTGGGAGAAATGCCATTTTATGGTAAAAGAGGGGATAGTGCTAGGGCATAAGATTTCACGTGCGGGGATAGAGGTTGATAAGGCTAAGATAGAGACCATAAGCAAACTTCCACCACCCACCAACGTGAAATCCATTAGAAGCTTTTTAGGCCACGCTGGCTTCTACCGGCGGTTCATTAAAGATTTTTCCAAAATTTCTAGGCCTATGACTCAGCTTCTGGAGAAGGATGCCCCATTTGTGTTTTCTGAGGAGTGTTTGAGGGCATTTGAGCTACTGAAGGAGAAGCTAGTGGATGCCCCGATTTTGATTGCCCCCGATTGGAGCTCGCCCTTCGAGCTTATGTGTGACGCGAGCGACTTCGCGGTCGGGGCGGTTTTAGGGCAGCGACGAGACAAGCACTTCCATCCCATCTACTATGCGAGTAAGACCTTGAACGACGCACAGGAGCATTACACGACCACTGAGAAAGAGCTCCTTGCAGTAGTCTTCGCATTCGACAAATTCAGATCCTACCTCGTGCTTTCCAAGACAATTGTGTACACCGATCACGCGGCATTGAGGTACTTGTTCAATAAGAAAGATGCGAAACCGCGCTTGATTCGATGGATTTTGTTGCTTCAGGAGTTTGATATTGAGATACGGGACAAGAAGGGTGCAGAAAATGTGGCCGCTGATCATTTGTCGAGACTTGAGAATCCCGAGCGAGAGGAGTTGCGAGATACGGCCATTGGGGATACCTTTCCTCATGAGTTTTTGATGGTAGTAAAGGCCGAGCAACAGGGGTTGCCATGGTTCGCTGACTTTGCGAACTATCTGGCTGATGGTGTGTTACTGAAGGGAATGACTCACCAGCAAAAGAAGAAGTTCTTTGCTGACGTGAAGCACTACTTGTGGGATGACCCATACTTGTTTAGAGTTGGAGCGGATCAGGTGATTCGACGTTGTGTGCATGGAGCTGAGGCAGCCGACATACTGAGGCATTGCCACGAGGGACCGACCGGAGGACATCATGGAGCGACACTGACGGCGAAGAAGGTTTTTGACTCTGGTTTCTTCTGGCCGACGATATATAAGGATGCACATGTGTTTGTGAAGAGTTGTGACAGTTGCCAAAGAGTTGGCAACATCTCATCCCGTAATGAGATGCCCCAGACTTCCATTCAGGTTTGCGAGATTTTCGACTTATGGGGTATTGATTTCATGGGACCGTTCCCGATGTCTCGAGGGAACCGTTACATCCTGGTTGCTGTTGACTATGTATCTAAGTGGGTAGAGGCCCAACCTTGCCCCACGAATGATGCCCGGGTTGTAGTGAGATTTCTGAAGAAGTTATTTGCACGCTTTGGTACTCCCAAAGCCTTGATTAGTGATAGGGGCACCCACTTCTGCAATAAGGAGATGGAGAAAGCCTTGCAGCGATACGGTGTGACCCATCGTTTAGCTACGGCTTATCATCCACAGACGAGTGGGCAGGTTGAAGTTAGTAATCGGGGTATCAAGCGTATTTTGGAGAAGACTGTGAGTTGGAATAGGCTAGACTGGGCAGATAAGTTAGATGACGCACTGTGGGCTTTTCGCACTGCTTATAAGACACCGACCGGTTCTACACCGTTTCGGATGATATATGGCAAAGCCTGTCATCTACCAGTTGAGATGGAGCATCGAGCATACTGGGCACTGAAGACGATGAACCTAGACATGACTACTGCGAAGGATTTGAGGTTTCATCAGTTGCACGAGTTGGAAGAGTTGCGCGATCATGCATACAAGCATTCTCACGACTACAAGGCACGCACGAAGGCGTTGCACGATAGGAAGTTGAGGGGTGACAAAGACTTTAAGTGTGGGGATGCGGTGTTGTTATACAACTCGCGACTGAGATTGTTTCCGGGTAAGTTGAAATCCCGATGGTCTGGACCGTATAAGGTGAAGGAAATGTTTCCGTATGGCACAGTCGAGATTGAAGATAAGGATGGGGCATCGTTTAAGGTAAACGGGCATCGGTTGAAGCATTACATGAGTGGCCCGTTTGAGAAGAAAGTGGTCGAGGACGTCTACCTCGACCCACCGACTGAGTGATTGTGGGTCCGAGTCTGGCTGAAGACTCGTTAATAAACCAAGCGCTCTTGGGAGGCAACCCACATTTTGTATAGTTTCGTTCTTGTTTTGGTTTATTATTCTGCATTTTTAGTTTATTTTAGGTTTTGTTTGTGTGCTAACCTGATTGTCGAGCCATGCAGTCACGCATGAGCAGTTGTTACAGGATCCTAGGTACTTTCATGGTTGTTTCTTTTACTTGGATCTCAGCAGGTCACTTTGGAGCTTACGCGTTTGCATGGATTGCTTGTCAGGGAAGTATCTCATTTTTCTTTCTTTTTACTATCGTTTATGATTTTGTTTTTATTTTATTTTAGTTTTTCCCTGTTTTTAGACACATTAGGGACAATGTGTGTTTCAAGTGTGGGGATGGGGAAATTCCTTTCTTTTTCTTTCTTTATTTTGAGTCGAGTTAGCTTGAGCTTTTGTAAGTCCTGGTTACCCTTTTGCTAATGCTTAACAAGTCTAGTTCATTGTAAATCGTTAACAAAAGGCAGGTCGGCATGGGTTATTGAGTTTGTTATACAATTAGTCTTTAAGTTGCGTGATAAAGTTTTCCCAATTGGACTTGTTTTCAAAACTTATGGGTTGGGATTCTTAAGATAGTGAAACTTGTTTGATAGTTGAAAACTGTTTATGTTCATATCGTTAACCCTATTACACACGTTTCCTGTGAGATTTTGAGCCTTAACAGTCTATGTTTATTCACTGATTCGTTTGTGTGTGATTTGACCTACCTGTTGCATTGCTTTAGAACTTGTGCTTGTATACAAATTGAGACTTTGATTGAGATATGACACAGAGATGATTAAGGCATTAGGTTCACCCATTTCTTAGCCTTTCCTATTTCTTTTGTTTGAAACCCTTAAATATACCAATTAGACACCCTGTTGAGCCTAAACCCTTTTCTTTGATCACCCAGTTTAATTTCAAGACATCCGGTTAGTTAGACAGTTACGTGTTTATGTTGATTAATTCTAAAAAAAAAAAAAAAAAACAAAAGAAAATGAAAAAAAAAGAAGAAAAATGTGTGAATAAAAGGTCAAAAATGGGACCATGTGTTGGTAGTTTGTTTCGTTTAAATGCTTGTTTGTGAATAAAGTCAACTACCGGATTTTTCGTTTGTGTTTTAGCCACCTCAAAACCCTACATGACCTACCCTTAGCCTAAGCCCACCCTTTTAAAGTCCTTTTGATCTGTTTTAAATCTTGATATTATGTGGAGATTAGATTATAGCACAAGCTTATGTTAGCATTGTTGCAGTGTTAGGCTATGAGAGTTCACTTAATAAACATGCATATATTTAACCGAGTGTTGAGTGAAAATTGTGAGGGTGTGAACGTAATTGGTTGAATTCTTGAAAAACAAGTGAATCTTGATTGGGAAATCCCATTTTTGCGAAAAATTGCTTCATTCATGTCCGGTTGGGTTGTAAATCTATTGACCGTTGTAAGTCTTGTGATTAAGTGTGTAACTAATTCGTAAACCCATGTTCGGTTTTGCTTGATGTGAAACGTTTGTGAATTAGATTTCGTTTTGTGTTGTTTAAGGTTTGCTTAGGGACAAACAAAGTTCAAGTGTGGGGATTTTTGATGTGTAGTTATTTACACATCTTTTTAGTATTTATTTTATATTATTTTATCTTATTTTATTAGGATTTTAGTTAGTTTTTATTAGATTTTAATTATTTTTACTTATTGTTATTTTTAATGTCATTTTTTATAGGTTTCGTGAAAATAAACGGTCGCATTTACGAAGAATACGAAGCCCGGAATAATTCTTATGAAGTTGGGAAGCTAAAATATAATTTTCAGATGTTTCGGGGTTAAAAAGTTGCATTTCGGGACGTGTTAGAGCTTAAAATCGAATTTCTGGAAGTTCAGGGGGTAGTTTGTACAATCTGGTAAAGTGCTACAGCCTGGGACACGTGGCAGAAGCAGAACGCGCCACATCAGCCCTAATCTGCAGCAGTGACCCGCGTGGAAGGAGCGGGTGGAGCTTGACCCGCGTGAAAGATCCAGGTATACACACACCATAACCCGCGCTTTACCCGCCCAGCTCCGATCCAAGATCCGCGCCCACCTGCTTTCGTTGACCGCGCCTACCTTGCATTGACTGGCGTTGACCCGCCCCTTGTGGGCTGTTGACCAGCTAGTTGGGCTCCCTTTCAAGCCCAGAAATTGTTTTTCGGCCCAGAACGCGAATTATGAGTAAATTCAGCAATTTAAACGACTTTTGAACCCTAATTCGCGAACTAATCACCCAAGAACGCTGGAAACGTTAGAGAAACATACTTTTGAAGATTTTGAAGCTTAGGGATCAATTCGGACGCTCGGGGGAGGCTCAGATCGCGTACACAAGTGCTCGGATTGCGTTTTCGGGTTTGTTTATGCTTCGTAGTTTTCCGTTTCAGTTTGTTCTTGAATTTTCTCTCATGTTTGGATCTGATTTCATGTTTACGAATATTTGGATGATGATTCTAGGCTAAATCTTTAATTCTACCTAGATTACGGATGATTATTGGATGATTTTTCAGTTTTTCGGGTTTATTTGATTGAATGAATTATTGCTTTTGATTTAGATCTGGTTGTGGATGATTGTGAATGTTATTAAACTATTGTGAATGATTTGATTATATGTTTAAACTATTTTGTGAAAAAAAGGTTTGATTCGGTTTCGATAAAAACTCGATTTTTACATGATTTTAGGCTAAAAACTCGTTTTTAATCCTAATTGTGATTTGACTAATCCTAGTAAATCATAAGAATTTCATATGATCAGATTGTAATCAGTGGGATAACCATCTTTAAAGACTAATCAAGTAATAAAGGTGTTGGGATATCGTGGTTTAACCAGGTTTTCGGGTAATTTGCATGATCATTGGATTATTCGTTGATTGTTTATGCCATGTATTTCAAATTCATACTTAATCTAGATTAGATTGATTGTGGTTGTTGAGATTGACCTAATTAGTCTACCATAGAAGTCTTAAGCGTTGCCCGTTTGGAGAGACCGATTCGGTAATTCATCGTTATATTCCGGTAAGCTTTACACGACTAGTAGGATTCTTTTAAGTGTTGGATTGTCTGAACAGGAGATCTAGCATTCCTTAAGTTCCTGAATTGGTTGTATCTTTAGATCCGGTGTCATTCAAATAAGCATTCCCGATAACTGTTAAATTCCTATAAGATTCCTAGTCTAGGTAGAATCTCTTTCGTATTCGGTTTTCTAGTTCTTGAGGTGTTGAGTTAATTTAGTTCGTTTTATTTAATTCTTTATTGTTAAAATCATTTTTCTTAAAACAAATTTCGTTTTCTAAATTTAGTAAGTTTCTTATTCGTTAGGTTTACAGTTAGGGTTTATTATTAGATTCTGTGTCCTTAGGTTCGATATCCGGACTTTCCTTAGCTATACTTCATACGTCAGGTACACTTGCCTGTAGTTTGTAGTTCGGTTTAGGTTAATTCGATTTATTACTCGATAGTGTTGAACTATTATTTTCTATATATATAAACCGACACATCACACATTAAATGAAACATTTATGTCACCACCTACCACCACCACCTCCATTCTTGCTCTCATTCACGTTTTACCCTCTCTCTCTCTAAGAAATTGTTCTCCACCTTCTCTCTAGAAGAACTCACTCGTTTCAAGTCGGATTCGATCAAATTTGGTGTCATAACGATCCTCTTGTTGCGTAGATCACGGAAGTACAGTTTATTCAAGCTCCCATCCACGAAAGTTGAGGTAATTTCCAGTTGTATATTCGGCTTAGTGTGTGTGTTTCACGATTCATATAGGTTTTGCATTATTAATCGATTTTAAGCACTTAAAACAGTGGGTTAAGGTGTTATACATGTTTAGATATTGTTAGGAATGGGTTTGTGTAACAGGTCAGGCCTTCTAGAGTGAAGATGCTGATGCCTAAACCTTTACAGGTTCGTGGAACCCTCGGCCGAAACCAACAGCCCTTAGCCGAACCTTTTGTGGTTGGGCAAACCCTCTGCAGCCGAACCCTGCCCCTCTGTAACCGAACCTGCTATGAACCTGTAAGCACCCTGCAGCGAACCTGTGGTTTCAACTACCCATGGCCGAACCTTTAAGGTCACCGAACCCTAGGATTTGCAGACGAACCATTTGAAAGGGAATGGACGAACCTTAGGCAACTGGCACTAGACGAACCATCCCTTGGAGCGAACCTTAGGATCACCGAACTATCTCCTGGATGCCGAACCCTAGGACCCCGAACCTTGCATGGCCGAACCATGGTGTAACAACAAGTACCAGATCGTCCGGCAAGTCCGTACGGTACGTGTACTTTCTACAGTAACTGTGTGTACTTATACGATTGTAAACAGTACTTGAATTAACAGGATCTTAAATACAAGAAATCGTTGTACGTATTTTCGTATAAACTTAAATACATTAAGTACAGCGTACATTTGGAACATTAGTTACGTTTATTAAGTGAAAACTTAATTACAGTTAACACAACAAATCACGAGAAACAACGGTACTCAAACAATATTCAGAAAACATATCGGTTGCGATCTGATGTCCACAAATGACAGGAATCAGATGACCGACAAGTCAGTACAAGATCAATGTGAAAACAGGAAGTTTAGTTGAGTCCGACAGTGAGGAAACACAATCCAAACACAATTACAGTGTTATTTCAGAATAACGAACTGACAGTGTGTTTGCGTGGGTGACGATTCACACAAACATATCTGTGAGTTTAGAGTTCTGAAATAATGACTGAAAAGTAGAAAACAAAAGTCAGAAAGCAAAACCATCGTCGTATTCGTTCGGGTGACGATTCGGACGAATTACGCGCGAAGGTGACGCGATCTGACGAAACGAAAACGAAAACACGACACGAACGAAAATAATTTAATAAAATAAAATAAATAACATTTTACAATTTTGAAACTCATCAAAATAATTAAATTAAACTCTTTTATTTAAAACATTTAAATTACACGTAATTTTCCGTAAACGTAACGAATTAACGAACCGAGCAACGAAAACGAACCCGAACACCCTCGGGGTATAAATACATATAAATGAGCTTAATTTCCTCATTTCCCACTTCATCTCTTCCACCAAAAACCCCATTCCCGGTTTTGAAAACCCTAGCCACCTCCAACCTTCTCCTCTTCATATCTCTCTCATTTCTTAACGAAAATCGGTGATTCTTGCGCCCACGCGAAGCCCTCGACGAGCTCTACAAGAAAGTACAACAGATCGGAGCTGTTACTCACTAGAACTCGAGGTATTATCATGAGAAAGTCACGAAAAATTAGGGTTTTCACCCATTTCGTTGAACAAGCTTGAACTACCCGACTTTCTGGTCATCTCCTTCGACATCTACACCTTGAGTCACCCTAGATCTGGTTGTGAACCTCCATAGGAGCACCAAGGCCGACCCAAGCCACCAGACCGCCGAATGGTGAGTGGCCGAATGGGATACCAGTGGCTAGGTCGAATGAGCCATACTCCAGAGTCATTCGCCAGCCATTCGAACCAGCAGCTCATTCGAGCCATACCCCTTCCATTCGACCAACACACATTCGGCCAAAGCTTCCCTTCATCACCCCACTTCATTCGGTCAACAACCTAGTCGACAACCACATTCGCTGCCTCCCCTCTTTCGGCCAAGACATGGTCATTCGAACCCTACATTCGGCCAAACTCTTTCATTCGCCACCCTACCACCAACCTTCGACTGAACCCTAATCGGCCTCATATCTCCATCCTTCGGCCACTTGGTCAAGGCAACACCCACAAAGCTTTTAGGTCAGAATACATACAAAGGCCTAGAGAATCCTCTAGGTCCATTAAGGGAGCCCACAGTTACTAGATTCGGCCCATAAGGATGTCCAGGCCCAACACCAACCATTAACACCTTACTTGACCAAAGTTGTTATTGGAAACCCTCATTCATTCCACTGAACCCATGGTCAGTACCCAGGCCCAATAATCTGGTTTGGCCCAACTTCAGCATCAAAGCCCAAAATAACTTGGTTGGTGTTAAAAGACCATGAGTTGGCCCAGACTTCTCTAAGGGCGTGGACACTTAGGCCCAACTTGGTCAAACCAAGGCTCATGCGGCTGCATGGCCTAGTTAATCAGCCCACCAATAATTGGCCCAACGCCACTGCTTAGACCCAACAGGCCCAACAGTAGGCCCAATTGCATTCTGGTTGGCCCAGGATAGGCCCAACAGCCTACTGTCTAGGCCCAAGTGTATATTGGCCCAAACATTCAGTTCCAGCACAGCAGCCTTAGTAGGCCCCAAATATTTAACCAAAAACCTTGTTTGGCCCACATCCATTAGGTGACCCAAGGACAAATTGGCCCACGATCGAATTCAGCCCAAAAGAACCAGGCCCAGGTTGGCCCAAGACTTATTTTACTTCGGGCCTTGATGGAATCCAAGGGGCCCAGCAAAATCATCTCAAGGCCCACTGTTTTTGGCCCAAGGCCACGATTATGGCCAACAGCCCAATTTTTAGGCCCACAGTTGTTTCAGCTCATGTAAGCAAGGCCCAGCTCGGCCTATGGACTATTTTGGTGAAGGCCTGAGACAAAACTCATTGGGCCCAGCTAAATCAGCCCGAGGCCCACAGAAACTGATCCAAGGCCTATTTGTGAGGCCCTTGTCCTCATTTTGGAGTCACTTTGCTATTAACTTGGCCAACAGCCTACTTCTCGCCCACTTTTGAATCCTACAGCCTATTCTAACTATAGGCCCAACAAATCTTGACTGGGCCCACCTTTGGCCCTACAATTTCCCTTGTGGCCCAATAGAGGCCCATAAGAACACTTTAATTCTAGACCTTGTAACGTTTGGCCGGACCTTTGTATTCCAACAGCCCATATCATTGGCCCACACATTCCAACAAGCCTCACAACCCTCAATTGTTCAAGAACTATTCCAAGGCCCATAGATTTGGGCCCAAGGCCCAACGTGTTACACAAAGGCCCAACAAGTAACTTGGTCACATTGTTCGGTCCATATTCCATAATTAGGCCCACATGGGTTTAATACATTTCATAAGATCAAAACAAGATATGTCAAAAGAATGTTTGCTTAATTAATTAATAATTATGCAATAAATGTTCAAAACGTACAAGATCAACAAAGACGAGTTGGAAACTAAGCACTAAGTCTTTCATCAAAGCAAATGGCTTATAACTAATGACAAGATGATAACTTATAAGGTCATTGACTTGAATCAAACATATGGGACCGAACAGGGATCATGACCAAGTCTTACGCGTATTAGTCAACTTTAGGGCTAACACCTACATCCACACACACAAAACCCTACAAAACTTATAATTACAAGTCTTAACAACGTGAAATCAATACAGGAACGTGAAAACAAACTCAATTACAATACAGAGCGCGTGCATTCTTTCGTTAAGCTAAGTCAACTCCACAACTACAAGGTGAGTTCATTGCCCCTTTTCTAACATTTTGTTTTAAAACGCGGGGCTGAGAAGCATGCGTAAACTATTTTATGTAAATTGTTTACTTGAATGTTTTTATATGTTTACATGTATAACTGTTATCTTAGACTCCCGTTTAGGTAACTGTTATGTATCAAAGAACTATTTCAAAGAACTAAAAACCTTAAACAAAGAACTATTTTCAAAGATCTATTTTCAAAGAACTAACGATCTATTTTCAAAGAACTATTTCAAGAAGGTGTTGTCAAAGAACTATTTCAAGAAGGTGTTGTCAAAGAACTAACGATCTATTTTCAAAGAACTATTTCAAGAAGGTGTTGTCAAAGAACTAACGATCTATTTTCAAAGAACTATTTCAAGAAGGTGTTGTCAAAGAACTAACGATCTATTTTCAAAGAACTATTTCAAGAAGGTGTTGTCAAAGAACTAACGATCTATTTTCAAAGAACTATTTCAAGAAGGTGTTGTCAAAGAACTAACGATCTATTTCAAAAAACTAAGTACAAAGAACTATTTTGAGGAACATCTGGGAAATGCTCAAAGATAACATGTGCCAAAGAACTAAAGAACTATGGACGGTCTAAAGAACTATGAAAGCCTATATATCAAAAGATGTCCTAGCTAGACTGATTGATTATAGGTCACATGTTTGATAAGGTTTACAGATCTTCTTTACTACTAAGTACCTTGATTGACAGACTAGTCTACTCGAGTTGACCAAAGGCCCCAATCGATAGGACTTAGATTTTATTGAATGTTTATTTATTTATTTAAATTAAGCATTTATAACAAATTCCACAATTGCTGCTTTAATCATATTTGTATGATGAACATATGAAATCAAGAGAGATTTCAAATGATTGCAATTACAGGAACAGAGAACAGAGGAATCATGGGTGTTTAAAGGTGTATGGTAGGTAAAAACGCTTAATTATCATTAACAACAATGTCCTATGCGGATTAGTATGTGGTGGGACGTCGTCTGGGCGGGGTTGTAGCCTTGACCCAGGGGTATGCCCTATATATAAGCATACCGATCTGGATGATACATGTGGTGTTAATGAGGTTAGGGTCTTTACCGAAAGAAGGGTTCAAAACATTTTCAAATTTACGAAACTATATGAACTCACCAACCATGTGTTGACTTGATCTTTTTGCATGACTTCTCAGGTGACGAACAGGTCAATTAGGAAGTCATTACTTCTGGACTAGGACTTCAATTAGAAGACTTAGTATTTTGGACCTGCATATATTTTGAAGACATCATTACACATACCATTTTGTATATCTTGTGTAAATACAAGATAGAAACTCATGGTGTTAACAGTAGAGTTACATTGTTAAATTATAAACAATACTGATGTAATTTAACTTTGTAATTCTATCATATTTAGCATTTCTCATGTATATATCATGTGCCATATAACAATCTGATCAATCCGATTATCATTCACGATATCGCGCTCCGGGAACCTTCCGCCCGACGGGACAACCAATCCTATCCCGCCGGCACGGGGTGTGACAGATTGGTATCAGAGCCATGGTTATAGAGAAATATAGGTCATTTATTTAAATGGTTTGGCCTAGACTATAACCTAGGGACCCTGCATGTAGAGAACATAGGAATTAGGAATTTATGTGCATGGTGTCTTCTGCATTCGATCATTGCACTAACCAATGTTCTATTGGTTATGATTAGAATGTCACCAAGAAGACAACCATCACCGCCCCTACCTTCGCAGGAGACGGACCCAGCAGTCGAGGCACTTGCAACTTTGATCACTGAACAGTTGGTGGCGGTTCTCCCTAGAATCATCGCCCGGATCAGGAATAGTGAGGAGTTCGCGAAAATCTTCCCACTACTTTCTACAGAGCAGAAGAAATCGGAAACAGGAGAGTCAAGCAAGAAGCGAAAAAGGTGTCATCCTGGAAAATCAAGAGACCTTGTAATCTACACCGAGGCCGTTCCTCTTCGTCAGATGGCCGTTGCTCCGGAGTCAGAGAGTCATAAGCGTTATGCTGGCAAATTTCCTTTATGTGCCATGTGCGGTCTCCACCATGCTAAGGGTAAACTGTGCAAACATTGTCTGAACTGTGGGGAAAAGGGACACTGGAGTCGTGATTGTAATAATCCCCCGACTCATAACCAGAATCCTGGAAATACTACATATCCTCTTTCTCGATACAGAAAGGATTGCTATGTGTGCGGATTATCCGAACACATTTCACGAGACTGCCCCGTGAAGATATCTTCCACAAGTCCTGCACATTCCAAGGGAAAAGCTCCCCTCTGTTCAGTTTGTCACCACCATCATCGAGCTGAACTTTCATGTGTATCATGTACGCTTTGTGGAAGATACGGACACTGGATTCAAAAGTGTCGGTTAAATTCGACCAGGAAACAGAAACAAAAAGCGAGCACCTCTACTTCCTCTCAACACAACAACAACTGCTACACGTGCGGAATGCATGGACATTTTGCAAGGGACTGCCCTAGGAAAATGCATCCAGCAGACCCAGCAGTCACTGAGGAACTACTCGCTTTACCAGCTCCTGGGGAACACTCGGAGTCCGATGACTCCATAGGTATGCAAATTGCATCTTAGTGCATTAAGTTATTTATTAGTTTATTTATTTGGAACTGCATGGTCTGGTGTAATTTTAGAAACAATAAATTTATGATAGCCGTAAACAAAGTTAGTGTCAAAAGATAGTCGTAATAATAACTTAAGGAACCTTTAGGTTAAGTAGCATTAAAAGATTAAATAAAGATAGAGAAATCCATAATTACATTTTAAATACAGTATTTAAGAAGAGAACCTCGGTTAAATAGAACACAAAAAAAAACTCATAGGAGTTCAAAATGTCAAAGTTAATGTATGAGCTTCCACCTTCCACCTCCCACCTAGACCTCTTAAAATTTTGAGTTACTTTAAATAGAGAACTCTGGTTCAATGATGTTAGGAAAGGATGAATGTTAGAACAATGTTGAGTTTTTTATTTAAACAAAATAAGTGGATCAGGAGAAATCAGTTATGAGTGCAAGATGAAGATATGACAAGAGACAACATTCCGAATGAAATATGGGCATTTCAAGTTACAATAATGCCTTTCGGATAGAAGAATGCACATATGATTTTCATGGGCTTCATGAACCGAGTATGCAAACCGTATCTGGATTAGGTTATCATTATCGTTAGGGATGACATACTGAATTATTTTAATAGAAAGACAGAACGCGAAAGACATCTCAGGTATATTCTGGAGCTGTTAAGGGAATAACAACTCTATCCTGATTTCTTTCATTTGGAAATTAGGATGAGAATAAGTAACAGTTGGAACAACAGTTACAATGAGTTCCGAAAGGCACATGACTTCCGGGTAAAAGTAAGATAAATATACATCACCTCACAGTGAGTATAGTATTACTTAGAAGGGATAGACCATTACCTTTATTCCAATGGTAATACCATATCTTAAGTAGACCTTCCCGATATATAAGTCCACTTCCAAAGTTGAGAACAGATTAAACAGATGGTGAAGTATGTATACGGTTATATCAAATAACCTAAGAATTTACCATGTGACGTGAGAATCTTAACCAAACGATCAAGATTCAGAGTTGTCAGAGTCACTTATGAAAGCTTTAAGGAGTGTGTCAGGTGATAGAACAGAAAGACAATTTGAGATAAACTGGATGAAATGCCTACCACCAAAATGGTGGATTTTGGTGATAGGTCAAACCAGAAGACTTACTCTTGAGAAAGCACACGAACCAGATAATCAGTACATTCGGGCGCCGATAAAATAAACTGAGACTTACAGAGATTTTATTGGTGTCCGGGAATGAAGAAAGACATAACCTAATACGTCGGCAGATGTCTTGCGTGTGCAAGAGTAAAGGCGGAACACCAGAGACCGTCTGGTTTACTGGAACAGCCTGAGATTCCGCTCTGGAAGTGGGAACAAATAGCTATGGATTTCATTACCAAGCTACCCCGCACTTCCAGTGGTCACGATACAATTTGGGTGATCATCGATCGTTTAACCAAATCTGCTAACTTCTTGCCGATGCGTGAAACTTTCACGATGGATAAACTGGCAAGATTGTACATCAATGAGATAGTGGTACGCCATGGTGTGCCATTGTCAATTATTTCTGATAGAGACAGCAGATTTACTTCAAGGTTCTGGCAATCATTGCAGAAATCTCTAGGGACAGTTAAATTTGAGTATAGCTTACCATCCACAAACGGACGGTCAAAGCGAACGTACAATTCAAACCCTAGAGGACATGTTAAGAACTTGTGTTCTAGATTTCGGTGGTAATTGGGATTCTCATTTGCCACTGATCGAGTTCTCCTACAACAACAGTTATCACAGCAGCATCGGTTGTGCCCCATTCGAGGCTCTTTATGGTCGCAAATGTCGGTCGCCGATCTGTTGGTCGGAAGTAGGAGAAAATCGTATCACTGGGCCAGAACTTATACAAGAAACCACAGATAAGATAGCTCAAATACAACAAAGACTACAAGCAACACGAAGCAGACAAAAGAGCTATGCTGATAAACGGCGCAAGCCGTTGGAATTCCAAGTGGGTGATCGTGTCATGTTAAAGGTTTCCCCTTGGAAAGGTGTAGTTCGATTCGCGAAGAAAGGCAAACTAACACCACGATACGTGGGACCGTTCGAGATCATCGAACGTATTGGTCTTGTGGCTTATCGACTAAGATTACCGGCTGAACTCAGTGGTGTGCATGACGTGTTTCACGTCTCGAACTTAAAGAAATGTCTTGCTGACGAATCACTCGTCATTCCACTCGAAGAAATTCAAGTCGATGATCAGTTACATTTCATAGAAGAACCTTTAGAGATTATGGATCGCAAAGTCAAACAATTGAGGCGAAGCCGTATCCCCATTGTAAAGGTTCGTTGGAACTCAAGACGCGGACCCGAGTTTACTTGGGAACGTGAAGATCACATGAAGTTAAAGTATCCCCAACTGTTTGAAGAGGAAGCTGTACCCGATAACAACTCTTAAATTTCGGGACGAAATTTCTCTAACAAGGGGAGACTGTAACAACAAGTACCAGATCGTCCGGCAAGTCCGTACGGTACGTGTACTTTCTACAGTAACTGTGTGTACTTATACGATTGTAAACAGTACTTGAATTAACAGGATCTTAAATACAAGAAATCGTTGTACGTATTTTCGTATAAACTTAAATACATTAAGTACAGCGTACATTTGGAACATTAGTTACGTTTATTAAGTGAAAACTTAATTACAGTTAACACAACAAATCACGAGAAACAACGGTACTCAAACAATATTCAGAAAACATATCGGTTGCGATCTGATGTCCACAAACGACAGGAATCAGATGACCGACAAGTCAGTACAAGATCAATGTGAAAACAGGAAGTTTAGTTGAGTTCGACAGTGAGGAAACACAATCCAAACACAATTACAGTGTTATTTCAGAATAACGAACTGACAGTGTGTTTGCGTGGGTGACGATTCACACAAACATATCTGTGAGTTTAGAGTTCTGAAATAATGACTGAAAAGTAGAAAACAAAAGTCAGAAAGCAAAACCATCGTCGTATTCGTTCGGGTGACGATTCGAACGAATTACGCGCGTAGGTGACGCGATCTGACGAAACGAAAACGAAAACACGACACGAACGAAAATAATTTAATAAAATAAAATAAATAACATTTTACAATTTTGAAACTCATCAAAATAATTAAATTAAACTCTTTTATTTAAAACATTTAAATTACGCGTAATTTTCCGGAAACGTAACGAATTAACGAACCGAGCAACGAAAACGAACCCGAACACCCTCGGGGTATAAATACATATAAATGAGCTTAATTTCCTCATTTCCCACTTCATCTCTTCCACCAAAAACCCCATTCCCGGTTTTGAAAACCCTAGCCACCTCCAACATTCTCCTCTTCATATCTCTCTCATTTCTTAACGAAAATCGGTGATTCTTGCGCCCACGCGAAGCCCTTGACGAGCTCTACAAGAAAGTACAACAGATCGGAGCTGTTACTCACTAGAACTCGAGGTATTATCATGAGAAAGTCACGAAAAATTAGGGTTTTCACCCATTTCGTTGAACAAGCTTGAACCACCCGACTTTCTGGTCATCTCCTTCGACATCTACACCTTGAGTCACCCTAGATCTGGTTGTGAACCTCCATAGGAGCACCAAGGCCGACCCAAGCCACCAGACCGCCGAATGGTGAGTGGCCGAATGGGATACCAGTGGCTAGGTCGAATGAGCCATACTCCAGAGTCATTCGCCAGCCATTCGAACCAGCAGCTCATTCGAGCCATACCCCTTCCATTCGACGAACACACATTCGGCCAAAGCTTCCCTTCATCACCCCACTACATTCGGTAAACAACCTAGTCGACCACCACATTCGCCGCCTCCCCTCTTTCGGCCAAGACATGGTCATTCGAACCCTACATTCGGCCAAACTCTTTCATTCGCCACCCTACCACCAACCTTCGACTGAACCCTAATCGGCCTCATATCTCCATCCTTCGGCCACTTGGTCAAGGCAACACCCACAAAGCTTTTAGGTCAGAATACATACAAAGGCCTAGAGAATCCTCTAGGTCCATTAAGGGAGCCCACAGTTACTAGATTCGGCCCATAAGGATGTCCAGGCCCAACACCAACCATTAACACCTTACTTGACCAAAGCTGTTATTGGAAACCCTCATTCATTCCACTGAACCCATGGTCAGTACCCAGGCCCAATAATCTGGTTTGGCCCAACTTCAGCATCAAAGCCCAAAATAACTTGGTTAGTGTTAAAAGACCATGAGTTGGCCCAGACTTCTCTAAGGGCGTGGACACTTAGGCCCAACTTGGTCAAACCAAGGCTCATGCGGCTACATGGCCTAGTTAATCAGCCCACCAATAATTGGCCCAAGGTCACTGCTTAGACCCAACAGGCCCAACAGTAGGCCCAATTGCATTCTGGTTGGCCCAGGATAGGCCCAACAGCCTACTGTCTAGGCCCAAGTGTATATTGGCCCAAACATTCAGTTCCAGCACAGCAGCCTTAGTAGGCCCCAAATATTTAACCAAAAACCTTGTTTGGCCCATATCCATTAGGTGACCCAAGGACAAATTGGCCCACGATCGAATTCAGCCCAAAAGAACCAGGCCCAGGTTGGCCCAAGACTTATTTTACTTCGGGCATTGATGGAATCCAAGGGGCCCAGCAAAATCATCTCAATGCCCACTGTTTTTGGCCCAAGGCCACGATTCAGGCCAACAGCCCAATTTTTAGGCCCACAGTTGTTTCAGCTCATGTAAGCAAGGCCCAGCTCGGCCTATGGACTATTTTGGTGAAGGCCTGAGACAAAACTCATTGGGCCCAGCTAAATCAGCCCGAGGCCCACAGAAACTGATCCAAGGCCTATTTGTGAGGCCCTTGTCCTCATTTTGGAGTCACTTTGCTATTAACTTGGCCAACAGCCTACTTCTGGCCCACTTTTGAATCCTACAGCCTATTCTAACTATAGGCCCAACAAATCTTGACTGGGCCCACCTTTGGCCCTACAATTTCCCCTGTGGCCCAATAGAGGCCCAAAAGAACACTTTAATTCTAGACCTTGTAACTTTTGGCCGGACCTTTGTATTCCAACAGCCCATATCATTGGCCCACACATTCCAACAAGCCTCACAACCCTCAATTGTTCAAGAACTATTCCAAGGCCCATAGATTTGGGCCCAAGGCCCAACGTGTTACACAAAGGCCCAACAAGTAACTTGGTCACATTGTTCGGTCCATATTCCATAATTAGGCCCACATGGGTTTAATACATTTCATAAGATCAAAACAAGATATGTCAAAAGAATGTTTGCTTAATTAATTAATAATTATGCAATAAATGTTCAAAACGTACAAGATCAACAAAGACGAGTTGGAAACTAAGCACTAAGTCTTTCATCAAAGCAAATGGCTTATAACTAATGACAAGATGATAACTTATAAGGTCATTGACTTGAATCAAACATATGGGACCGAACAGGGATCATGACCAAGTCTTACGCGTATTAGTCAACTTTAGGGCTAACACCTACATCTACACACACAAAACCCTACAAAACTTATAATTACAAGTCTTAACAACGTGAAATCAATACAGGAACGTGAAAACAAACTCAATTACAATACAGAGCGCGTGCATTCTTTCGTTAAGCTAAGTCAACTCCACAACTACAAGGTGAGTTCATTGCCCCTTTTCTAACATTTTGTTTTAAAACGCGGGGCTGAGAAGCATGCGTAAACTATTTTATGTAAATTGTTTACTTGAATGTTTTTATATGTTTACATGTATAACTGTTATCTTAGACTCCCGTTTAGGTAACTGTTATGTATCAAAGAACTATTTCAAAGAACTAAAAACCTTAAACAAAGAACTATTTTCAAAGATCTATTTTCAAAGAACTAACGATCTATTTTCAAAGAACTATTTCAAGAAGGTGTTGTCAAAGAACTATTTCAAGAAGGTGTTGTCAAAGAACTAACGATCTATTTTCAAAGAACTATTTCAAGAAGGTGTTGTCAAAGAACTAACGATCTATTTTCAAAGAACTATTTCAAGAAGGTGTTGTCAAAGAACTAACGATCTATTTTCAAAGAACTATTTCAAGAAGGTGTTGTCAAAGAACTAACGATCTATTTTCAAAGAACTATTTCAAGAAGGTGTTGTCAAAGAACTAACGATCTATTTCAAAGAACTAAGTACAAAGAACTATTTTGAGGAACATCTGGGAAATGCTCAAAGATAACATGTGCCAAAGAACTAAAGAACTAAAGAACTATGGACGGTCTAAAGAACTATGAAAGCCTATATATCAAAAGATGTCCTAGCTAGACTGATTGATTATAGGTCACATGTTTGATGAGGTTTACAGATCTCCTTTACTACTAAGTACCTTGATTGACAGACTAGTCTACTCGAGTTGACCAAAGGCCCCAATCGATAGGACTTAGATTTTATTGAATGTTTATTTATTTATTTAAATTAAGCATTTATAACAAATTCCACAATTGCTGCTTTAATCATATTTGTATGATGAACATATGAAATCAAGAGAGATTTCAAATGATTGCAATTACAGGAACAGAGAACAGAGGAATCATGGGTGTTTAAAGGTGTATGGTAGGTAAAAACGCTTAATTATCATTAACAACAATGTCCTATGCGGATTAGTATGTGGTGGGACGTCGTCTGGGCGGGGTTGTAGCCTTGACCCAGGGGTATGCCCTATATATAAGCATACCGATCTGGATGATACATGTGGTGTTAGTGAGGTTAGGGTCCTTACAAAAAGAAGGGTTCAAAACATTTTCAAATTTACAAAACTATATGAACTCACCAACCATGTGTTGACTTGATCTTTTTGCATGACTTCTCAGGTGACGAACAGGTCAATTAGGAAGTCATTACTTCTGGACTAGGACTTCAATTAGAAGACTTAGTATTTTGGACCTGCATATATTTTGAAGACATCATTACACATACCATTTTGTATATCTTGTGTAAATACAAGATAGAAACTCATGGTGTTAACAGTAGAGTTACATTGTTAAATTATAAACAATACTGATGTAATTTAACTTTGTAATTCTATCATATTTAGCATTTCTCATGTATGTATCATGTGCCATATAACAATCTGATCAATCCGATTATCATTCACGATATCGCGCTCCGGGAACCTTCCGCCCGACGGGATAACCGATCCTATCCCGCCGGTTCGGGGTGTTACATATGGCCATGCAACTCACGAACCAAAGGTGGCGAACCGTGTACGGACCGAACCTTTCCAGATTAGCCGAATCAATTGCCAAACCTTTGCACCCCGCAACTGGCAGCGAACCTGAGTGTTATATCGTGAACCAGCCAAGCCTTAGTATGAACGAACCTAGATCCCTTGGGTAGTTAGCCGAACCTTATCTTTTCTAAGTTTAGTCGAACCTAATGGTTAGGGCAAAAGGTTCGCTACCCTAACAGTGTCCGAACCCTATGTTGCTTAGTTTGGCTAATGTGGGGGTTTATCATCCTCATAACTAGTGTGAATAACATAGGAAACGACTTGTTATTTATTAACCTAAACTTTTATGATGATTAAATCGTATAAGTTGCATGAATGGGTAACCAATAAATCCTAAGTGTGAGTGCATGGGTTAGGGATACCTATAACAAGATAATACTTAACATGCAATAACAAATCAACATGGGTTGTTAATGGACATAAGATGGATTCATAACCGAATAATACTTTCATGAGATCAGGAGAATTCAAAAGCACAAGTCTTGTAGCCAATTAAAAATCAAGAATGCTCAAATTGGGCCACAGTAGGTCCAATGGGGCTTAAGTAAGCCCATCATACATTAAGTGATTTCTTAAACTCAAATAAGGATGTTACATAAAATAAAGGTGTTATAAATTTATAAAAGTTAATTTAATAATTTCAAAAAAAAAATCTTGTTTAATTTGAAATGTCATTTATAAATGTTATTGTGGTCCTTTTTAGTTTAATAAGTTAATTGTAATGTTTTGATTTAAATACTTATTTTGATTTAATTGTTTGGGAAATTGTTGAAAAATAGACAATATTATTGTCTGGATTTGAACTAAATACAAAGGAAACTCTGCCGAAATTTCTAAAAAATGTAAAGGTAAGTTATTACAACTCACTATGGGATTTGGGATCTATAAGGGGTAACCAAGTTAGGTTGGAATCTAGATACACATAGTACTAAGACACATAGTTGCACACACAACAAGACTCGAATTTAGGCACAACGACTATTACGCGTACTTATTATATTCGAAATTCTTATAAAATAACTCAGGAACTGAAGATAATTAGCCTACAAACAAGAGCGCGTATTCTGTGATAGTACATTAGACATCAACACAGGTGAGTTCATTGCCCCTTTTCTAACATTTTTGTTTTAAAACGCGGGGCTGAGAAGCATGCGTAAACTGTTTATTAAATTGTTTACTTAAATGCTTTTAAATCTTATATGTTTATATAAGTAAATGTTATCCTAGACCATGTCTAGGAAGATTTTATGCATGTTTACTAACTGATTTACTTATAAATTAAGTGAATAATCAGATTAAACTAAAAGATTTCAACAGATCAAAATATTTCAAAAGAATCACATCAAACATTTTGACAAAACAAGTGTGGGAGTTCAAGGAATCAAACTAAACATTTTGACGAATCAAATGGGTGAATTCAATGAATCAAACGAAACATTTTGGCGAAACAAGTGTGGGACTTCAACAAATCAAACGAAACAATCTTTGCAAAGACAATATTCAATGTTCTACAAATCAAGTGTTTGTTGAACAATGAATCAAGTGTACACTTTGATCAATGAATCTGGTATTCTACGATCAACGAATCTAGTACATCTTGTAACAGAATCAGACGAATCAATAAATCATTTTCAAGGGAAAACCTGGGAAATATCAGAGATAACATATGCCAAAACAGACGAAATGAAAACCCTACATTTCAAGAAGTCCTAGCTAGACCGTTTGATTTGTAGGTCATATGTTTGAGGATATTTACAGATTCCCTAACTACTAAGTACCTAGACTGACAAACTAGTCTACTCGAGTATGACCAAAGGCCCCAATCATTAGGACTTAGATTTTATTAAATGTTTATTTATTTATTTAATTAAGCATTTATAACTGTGTATACAATTACGGTGGTTGATCATATTCAGTGATGAACTTATGAAATCAACATGGATTTCAAATGATTGTAAACACAGGGATAACAAACAGAGGAACTTATGGAATTGTGTTAAGGGTAAAAATGCTTAATTATCATTAACAACAGTGTCATATACAGATTAGTATGTGGTGGGACGGTGGCTGGGCGGGCGGTAAGTTCGACCCTACATATGCCCTATATATAAGCATACCGATTCGGATATTACATGTGGTGTTAATGAGGTTAGGGTCTTTACCAAAGGAGGTTTTCAAATCATTTTCAATTACTAAAACTATATGAACTCACCAACCATGTGTTGACTTGATCTTTTTGCATGATTTCTCAGGTGACGAACATGTTAATTAAGAAGTCATTTCTTTTGGACTAGGGCTTCAGGTAGAAGACTTAGTATTTTGGACTTGCATACTTTTGAAGACATCATTATACAATTTATTTTGTATATCTTGTGTAAATACAAGATTGTCATTTTATGATGTTTACAATAGATTTACATTGTTAAATTATAACGGTACTGATGTAATTTGACTTTGTAATTCTATTATCTTAGCATTTCTCATTTATATCATGTGCCATGTAAACAATCTGATCTCTTCCGATTATCACTCACAATGTCACGCCCCGGGAACCTTCCGCCCGACGGGGACTCCGATCCAACCCCGCCGGTTCGGGGTGAGACAGATTGGTATCAGAGCCATGGTTATAGAGAAATATAGGTCACTTATTTAAACGGTTTGGCCTAGACTATAACCTAGGGACCCTGCATATAGAGAAAACAGGACTTAGGAGTTTCTTGCATACTGTCTTCTATATTTGATCATTGCACTAACCAATAACTTTATTGGTTATGATCAGAATGCCGCCGAGAAGACAGCCTCCCTTGTTACCTCTATCACCACAAGACTTGGCTCCACACTCCTCCACACCGTCACCAAATGATTCACCACCTCCTCCACCTCCTCCTCCCCCTCCTCCATTGATTACTCAAGCATCTGGTTCAGGCACAACACCGACTCTGGATCCTGCTACTATCGCTCTGGTGACGTTACTGAGTAGCCAGATGACAAATCAGATGAAAGAAGCAATACCGGAGATGTTCTTACGTCTTCGTAATGAAATCCTTAACACTGGCAATACATCAGGAGAAGCCAGTGGAAATACTGGAGATTCATCTCATTACTCTTACAAGTCCTTTGTAGGATGTAAACCACTCAGTTTTAGTGGGTATGAAGGTGCCGTTGGATTAATCCAATGGATTGAGAAGATTGAGGTAACCTTGGATCTTTGCAGCTGCCCCGAACACCACAAGGTTCGTTACTCAGCTAGAACATTCAACAAACGGGCTCTGACCTGGTGGAACGGTCAGATCAACGCCCGAGGAAGAGAGGAAGCTATGGCAATGTCATGGGAAGACTTCAAGGCACTGCTGCGAACAGAATTCTGCCCCAAGAATGAGCTGCAGAAGTTGGAGGTTGAACTATCCAACCATGTGATGAAGGGGGTTGATCACATGGGCTGTACTACTCGCTACCACGAGCTAGTTGCTTTGGTGCCAGATATCGTACCAACTCTGGAGAAAAGAATAGACAGATATGTGGGTGGACTCCCCGCCTGCATTCAGGGTAATGTTTGTTTCAGCCAACCCTACTACTGTCGAATCTGCAGTGAGATTGTCTGGCAAACTCACTGACCTCATGGTAGCCTCTGGAGTTCTAAAGAAGGAGGCTGAACCCAGTAAGAACAAAGCTGAGTCTTCCAAGAAACCCCACCACATCAGAAGAAGAAGCAGAAGACCATCAAGAACTACACGGTGGCCACACCTCTTCAACAAGTGGCAGCAGCACCACAGAACCCAAACCGCAAACCTTACACTGGCACGTTTCCTCTGTGTGCCAAGTGTCAGTATCATCACCCTGCTGACACTCCATGCAAGCAATGCACGGGATGTGGAAGAAAGGGCCATTAGGTCAGTACTGCCGGATGACACCTAACCAAGCAGTCAACAATGCTGTTTTGGCTCTCCCTCCACCAGCTAATCAGAACCATGGTGGATGCTATAACTCTGGCGAACAAGGCCACTTTGCGAAGAACTGCCCGAAGAAGGCACAACCAGCAGTTCAAGCACCCCGTGGACGAGCCTTTGCCATCGGAGCACCAGCTGCACGCCAGGACCCAAATGTGATCACTGGTACGTTTCTCTTACATGACTTTTACGCATCTGTTCTATTTGATACTGGTGCGGATCAGAGTTTTATCTCTACCGACTTTCCATGCCAATTAGATTCTATAGAAGAACAGTTAGACTCCCCTTATATTGTAGAAGTAGCTAACGGGAAACAGATCACAGTTAGTACAGTTTATACGAACTGCCTATTGACACTTAATGGTCATACATTCACCATCGATTTGATACCGATGAAGTTAGGCAGTTTTGATATCATTGTTGGAATGGATTGGCTTTCCTCAAATCGAGTGGAAGTCATTTGTTCTGAAAAGCTACTTCGAATTCCCTTGCCGAGTGATCGCGTGTTGGAAGTTAAAGGGGATCAAGCGAAACGAAGTGTCAAAATCATTTCGTGTATAAAAGCGCGTAAGTGTTTACAGAAGCGGTGCGTTGCATTCTTGGCTCATGTGGTAGAAAAGGAGAAGGACAAGAAAAGGATTCAAGATGTACCTGTGGTGAAAGAATACCCTGAAGTGTTCCCTGAAGACCTACCAGGCTTGCCATCTGTGCGACCGGTAGAGTTGTGTATTGATTTAATTCCTGGAGCAACCCCAGTTGCTAAATCTCCTTACAGGTTAGCACCTTCAGAGATGCAGGAATTGTCTATTCAGTTACAGGAGCTACTTGACAAGGGTTTTATCAGACCGAGCTACTCACCTTGGGGAGCTCCGGTTTTGTTCGTAAAGAAGAAAGACGGATCGTTCAGAATGTGCATAGACTACAGGGAGCTGAACAAACTAACCATCAAGAATCGGTATCCGTTGCCAAGGATTGATGATTTGTTTGACCAACTGAAAGGAGCTCAATATTTCTCAAAGATTGACTTGCGGTCTGGATACCATCAGCTAAGAGTTCAAGACGAAGACATACCGAAAACGGCCTTCCGAACCAGATACGGGCATTACGAATTCATGGTGATGCCTTTCGGATTGACAAATGCACCAGCGGTTTTCATGGACCTCATGAACCGAGTGTGCAAGCCGTACTTGGATCAGTTTGTCATTGTCTTTATTGATGACATACTGATTTATTCCAACACCAAAGCAGAACATGAGCAGCACCTTAAAAAGATCTTGGAGCTGTTGAAGAAAGAACAACTCTATGCTAAATTCTCTAAATGTGAATTCTGGCTAAGAGAAGTTCAATTTCTGGGTCATGTAGTTAACATCGAGGGAATTCATGTAGATCCTGCCAAGATCGAGGCGATAAAGAATTGGGACACTCCGAAGACACCGACGGAGATACGGTCTTTTCTGGGATTGGCAGGTTATTACAGAAGGTTTATTTCAAACTTTTCTAAGATAGCCATGCCACTCACTAAGTTAACCCAGAAAAGTGAACCGTTTGTCTGGGAGCAGAAACAAGATGATGCTTTCCAGACTCTGAAGCAGAAACTATGTGATGCTCCAATCCTATCTATCCCGGAGGGCTGTGATGATTTTGTTGTATACTGTGATGCCTCTCATCAGGGACTTGATTGTGTGTTAATGCAACGGGACAAAGTCATAGCCTATGCATCAAGACATTTAAGGATTCATGAGAAGGACTACACTACTCATGATCTTGAACTGGGATCTGTAATCTTCGCCTTGAAGATTTGGAGACATTACTTATATGGCACCAAGTGTACCATATTCACTGATCACAAGAGTCTGCAACACATCTTTGATCAGAAGGAACTCAACATGCGACAACGCCGTTGGGTTGAACTTCTGAACGACTATAATTGTGTAATTAAGTACCATCCGGGAAAGGCGAACGTTGTAGCTGATGCCCTGAGCCGGAAGGAACGGGTCGAACCCCTACGTGTTAGAGCAATGGGGATAACCGTGCAGACCAGTTTAAGTGACAAGATTATTCAAGCACAACAAGAAGCACTTGGCCGAGGTAATCTGAAGAAGGAACTTGATTGTGGAGCAGAGAAACAGTTCGACACGAAGGCTGATGGAATGATCTATTACCGGGAACGTATATGGATCCCTGCGGTAGACGAATTAAGAAGACAGATCTTCAATGAAGCACACAAGACTAAATACTCCGTTCACCCAGGCGCTGATAAAATGTACCAAGACTTGCGTGGATTTTATTGGTGGCCGGGGATGAAGAAAGACAGAGCCGAGTATGTCGGTCAGTGTCTGACGTGTGCAAAGGTAAAGGCGGAACACCAGAGACCGTCTGGTCTACTGGAACAGCCTGAGATTCCGCTCTGGAAGTGGGAACAGATAGCTATGGATTTCATTACCAAGCTACCCCGCACTTCCAGTGGTCATGATAAAATTTGGGTGATCATTGATCGTTTAACCAAATCTGCTCACTTCTTGCCTGTGCATGAGACTTTCACGATGGATAAATTGGCGAGACTGTACATAAATGAGATAGTGGTGCGCCACGGTGTGCCATTGTCTATTATCTCTGATAGAGACAGCAGATTCACATCCAGGTTCTGGCAATCACTGCAGAAGTCACTAGGGACACAGTTAAATCTGAGTACAGCTTATCATCCACAAACGGATGGTCAAAGCGAACGTACTATTCAAACCGTAGAAGACATGTTAAGAACCTGCGTGTTAGATTTCGGTGGAAATTGGGATTTCCATTTGCCACTGATCGAGTTCTCCTACAATAACAGTTATCACAGCAGTATCGGATGTGCACCATTCGAGGCTCTTTATGGTCGGAAATGTCGATCACCGATCTGTTGGACTGAAGTTGGAGACCATCGAATAACTGGGCCAGAACTTATTCAAGAAACCACTGACAAGATAGCTCAGATTCAAAGAAGACTGCAAGCAACAAGGAGTAGACAAAAGAGCTACGCCGACAAACGGCGCAAGCCGTTGGAATTCCAAGTGGGATACCGAGTCATGTTGAAGGTATCCCCATGGAAAGGCGTTGTACGCTTTGGAACGAAAGGCAAACTAGCACCACGATACGTGGGACCATTCGAGATCATCGAGCGTATTGGTCCTGTAGCTTATCGACTGAGATTACCGGATGAACTCAGTGGTGTTCATGACGTGTTTCACGTCTCAAACTTAAAGAAATGCCTTGCTGACGAGTCTCTCGTCATTCCAATCGAAGAAATTCAAGTCGATGAACAGTTACATTTCAATGAAGAACCTATGGAGATTATGGATCGCAAGGTTAAACAACTGAGGCGAAGCCGTATTCCTATTGTAAAGGTTCGATGGAATTCGAGACGGGGACCCGAGTTTACTTGGGAACGTGAAGATCACATGAAGTCAAAGTATCCCCAACTGTTTGAAGAGGAAGCTGTACCCGATAACAACTCTTAAATTTCGGGACGAAATTTCTCTAACAAGGGGAGACTGTAACATCAATGCCTGAACCGTCACCGGAACAGTGATCTCTACAGTACATGAACAGTAAATCAGGTACGTATTTCAGTTAACAATTGTACATCATTTTCATTTCATGTTATCAAATCACAGTTCAGATTCAATCCAGAAAACAAAGTTCAGAACAATGGTTCTTGAGTCAGATAATTCTTTGACAATACAGAACCATCATGTGATTACTTGTTTAGGAATTATTATGTATAAACGTATGTGAGACTTTAAAGAACAAAACACACGAATATTGTTACGTGAATGCTAAACTGACGAGATATTCGTATAGGTGACGATCTGTACGAATAAATCTGAAAGTTTAACGTTCTGAATGATATTCTATATTTATCAAACAAGATTGAAAAGTATAGTTATCGCCGTGTTCGTATGGGTGACGATTCGAACGAATACGCGCGACAACCGTACATTTCGATTTAAACAGTAAATTAATATTTTGTTAAATTAAAATAAATAGAAGATATTAGTTAATTTATTAGGAATCACAACCTAGAATAATTAAATGATTTCTATTTTAAAATTTTTTGTCGTTTAGTCGCGAAAACTATGCGAACCGACGTTTTACGCGAAACCGATCGAGACCGAACGAGTGGGTATTAAAACCCACATTAAATGAAACATTTATGTCACCACCTACCACCACCACCTCCATTCTTGCTCTCATTCACGTTTTACCCTCTCTCTCTCTAAGAAATTGTTCTCCACCTTCTCTCTAGAAGAACTCACTCGTTTCAAGTCGGATTCGATCAAATTTTGTGTCATAACGATCCTCTTGTTGCGTAGATCACGGAAGTACAGTTTATTCAAGCTCCCATCCACGAAAGTTGAGGTAATTTCCAGTAGTATATTCGGCTTAGTGTGTGTGTTTCACGATTCATCTAGGTTTTGCATTATTAATCGATTTTAAGCACTTAAAACAGTGGGTTAAGGTGTTATACATGTTTAGATATTGTTATGAATGGGTTTATGTAACAGGTCAGGCCTTCTAGAGTGAAGATGCTGATGCCTAAACCTTTACAGGTTCGTGGAACCCTCAGCCGAAACCAACAGCCCTTAGCCGAACCTTTTGTGGTTGGGCGAACCCTCTGCAGCCGAACCCTGCCCCTCTGTAACCGAACCTGCTACGAACCTGTAAGCACCCTGCAGCGAACCTGTGGCTTCAACTACCCATGGCCGAACCTTTAAGGTCACCGAACCCTAGGATTTGCAGACGAACCATTTGAAAGGGAATGGACGAACCTTAGGCAACTGGCACTAGACGAACCATCCCTTGGAGCGAACCTTAGGATCACCGAACTATCTGCTGGATGCCGAACCCTAGGACCCCGAACCTTGCATGGCCAAACCATGGCCATGCAACTCACGAACCAAAGGTGGCGAACCCTGTACGGACCGAACCTTTCCAGATTAGCCGAATCAATTACCAAACCTTTGCACCCCGCAACTGGCAGCGAACCTGAGTGTTATATCGTGAACCAGCCAAGCCTTAGTAGGAACGAACCTAGATCCCTTGGGGAGTTAGCCGAACCTTATCTTTCCTAAGTTTAGTCGAACCTAATGGTTAGGGCAATAGGTTCGCTGCCCTAACCAGTGTCCGAACCCTATGTTGCTTAGTTTGGCTAATGTGGGGGTTTATCATCCTCATAACTAGTGTGAATAACATAGGAAACGACTTGTTAGTTATTAACCTAAACTTTTATGATAATTAAATCGTATAAGTTGCATGAATGGGTAACCAATAAATCCTAAGTGTGAGTGCATGGGTTAGGGATACCTATAACAAGATAATACTTAACATGCAATAACAAATCAACATGGGTTGTTAATGGACATAAGATGGATTCATAACCGAATAATACTTTCATGAGATCAGGAGAATTCAAAAGCTCAAGTCTTGTAGCCAATTAAAAATCAAGAATGCTCAAATTGGGCCACAGTGGGCCCAATGGGGCTTAAGTAAGCCCATCATACATTAAGTGATTTCTTAAACTCAAATAATGATGTTACATAAAATAAAGGTGTTATAAATTTATAAAAGTTAATTTAATAATTTCAAAAAAAAAATCTTGTTTAATTTGAAATGTCATTTATAAATGTTATTGAGCTCCTTTTTAGTTTAATAAGTTAATTGTAATGTTTTGATTTAAATACTTATTTTGATTTAATTGTTTGGGAAATTGTTGAAAAATAGACAATATTATTGTCTGGATTTGAACTAAATACAAAGGAAACTCTGCCGAAATTTCTAAAAAATGTAAAGGTAAGTTATTACAACTCACTATGTGATTTGGGATCTATAAGGGGTAACCAAGTTAGGTTGGATTCTAGATACACATAGTACTAAGACACATAGTTGCACACACAACAAGACTCGAATTTAGGCACAACGACTATTACGCGTACTTATTATATTCGGAATTCTTATAAAATAACTCAGGAACTGAAGATAATTAGCCTACAAACAAGAGCGCGTATTCTGTGATAGTACATTAGACATCAACACAGGTGAGTTCATTGCCCCTTTCTAACATTTTTGTTTTAAAACGCGGGGCTGAGAAGCATGCGTAAACTGTTTACTTAAATGCTTTTAAATCTTATATGTTTATATAAATAAATGTTATCCTAGACCATGTCTAGGAAGATTTTATGCAGGTTTACTAACTGATTTACTTATAAATTAAGTGAATAATCAGATTAAACTAAAAGATTTCAACAGATCAAAATATTTCAAAAGAATCACATCAAACATTTTGACAAAACAAGTGTGGGAGTTCAAGGAATCAAACTAAACATTTTGACGAATCAAATGGGTAAATTCAATGAATCAAACGAAACATTTTGGCGAAACAAGTGTGGGACTTCAACAAATCAAACGAAACAATCTCTGCAAAGACAATATTCAATGTTCTACAAATCAAGTGTCTGTTGAACAATGAATCAAGTGTACATTTTGATCAATGAATCTGGTATTCTACGATCAACGAATCAAGTACATCTTGTAACAGAATCAGACGAATCAATAAATCATTTTCAAGGGAAAACCTGGGAAATATCAGAGATAACATATGCCAAAACAGACGAAACAAAAACCCTACATTTCAAGAAGTCCTAGCTAGACTGTTTGATTTGTAGGTCATATGTTTATGGATATTTACAGATTCCCTAACTACTAAGTACCTAGATTGACAGACTAGTCTACTCGAGTATGACCAAAGGCCCCAATCATTAGGACTTAGATTTTATTAAATGTTTATTTATTTATTTAATTAAGCATTTATAACTGTGTATACAATTACGGTGGTTGATCATATTGAGTGATGAACTTATGAAATCAACATGGATTTCAAATGATTGTAAACACAGGGATAACAAACAGAGGAACTTATGGAATTGTGTTAAGGGTAAAAATGCTTAATTATCATTAACAACAGTGTCATATACAGATTAGTATGTGGTGGGACGGTGGCTGGGCGGGCGGTAAGTTCGACCCTACATATGCCCTATATATAAGCATACCGATTCGGATATTACATGTGGTGTTAATGAGGTTAGGGTCTTTACCAAAGGAGGTTTTCAAATCATTTTCAATTACTAAAACTATATGAACTCACCAACCATGTGTTGACTTGATCTTTTTGCATGACTTCTCAGGTGACGAACAGGTTAATTAAGAAGTCATTTCTTTTGGACTAGGGCTTCAGGTAAAAGACTTAGTATTTTGGACCTGCATACTTTTGAAGACATCATTATACAATTTATTTTGTATATCTTGTGTAAATACAAGATAGTCATTTTATGATGTTTACAATAGATTTACATTGTTAAATTATAACGGTACTGATGTAATTTAACTTTGTAATTCTATTATCCTAGCATTTCTCATTTATATCATGTGCCATGTAAACAATCTGATCACTTCCGATTATCACTCACGATATCGCGCCCCGGGAACCTTCCGCCCGACGGGGACTCCGATCCAACCCCTCCGGCTCGGGGTGTGACAGGAGACCCCCATTTTGTGTGAAATTTCAAGTACTTATCTTTTCTTCATAAAAATTTACAAAAAACTATCCAAGACTTGGGGGCTAGTTATAGGTTCACTATGGCCTTTCCAACGCATTGGGACTAAAAATTAAGGAACTTTATGCATAAAGATGTGAGCTTTATGCATAGGTTCTCATTTCCATAAAAATCCTAACTTTCTCACAGAGAACACTTGCTTGATGTTAGGTGATCCTTTTGATACCTTCTCGTGTGTTTCCTCCTTCCTTTGGTTGCCCAAAAGTTATTTCTTGTAGTTCACGAACAACTCCTTCGTGTACATGAGAGAGAGTGTGCTTCCAGCCAATGGTTTGAACGTTTCCCAAGGCACTCACATGTATAGGCCAAGCGCTGGCACTCGAAATGGAGTTCACGAGAACAATTTCGTGTACTATGGTTCGAATACTTCTCTCCGTGATCTTTAGTTGGTTGTTGAACTTAAACCTTAGGTGATCGGCATGTAATGGCAAATTGTCCATATCGATTGCAATTCATGCACAATCGACATGGGTTAGTAGAAGCACGATGATATTTGCAAGTTCCACACATTGGTTGATTACCTGTATAGACCTTTTTGTTGGCCTGGGTAGCAATGTTGCAAGGAGCCAGTTGCATAATAGGCTGAGCATGGGTCACAACATAGTTAACATGACCCGTCTTTCTTTTGTTGTTTTCTTGCCATTGGATGATCCCACCTTTCTTTCTTCCTTTTGAACCCTTACTCTTTTCCTCGTCCTTTTTGAACCTTTTCCTCGTTAAGGTCCTCGCCTTAACATGGTTGTCGGTGATAGTAGCAGCCATAAGAATGGCATCGGCTAACGTAGTAGGTTTGCTTCCCAAAACTGAGTCTTGGATTTCCATAGGTAACCCACCAACATACTTTTCAATTGCTCTCATCATAGGGGTCACCATATCGGTGCACAATAAACTCAGCCCGTGAAAACAATTATATTAAGCCATATTCTCCCCACTATCTTGCTTCAATTCCCAAAACTCATACTCAAGTTTCTTGACCTTATTACGAGGACAAAATCCCCTAGTCATCCTCTCTTTCAGTTGATCCCAAGTTAGTGCAATGGTAGCTTCTTCACCCAATGCTCTTTTTCCATTATTCCACCATGTGAGAGGTCTCTTTTGAAGAGTCCTAGCAGCATAACGGACCTTCAGATTATCCATGCACTCACTATTCAGGAAAGTGCTTTCCATGCCCTCATACTATTGAAGCCAACCAATTGCTCCATCAGACCTATTATATTTTGCTGGATTACATGGTTTGAAGTGTTTGAAAGAACATCTTGGTTGATTAGCTCCTTCATTGTTCTCATTATTAGCATTGTTGGGATTGGCATTGAGTTGTTGGTGATGTTGGATTACCATTGCCATCATTTAATTGTCCGGTTGACTTTCATACCCTGTTATAATCAGGTTGACTTTCATACTTTCCTTGTACAAATGATGAAGCATCATTCATACACATCCCATGGCAAGTATGGGAACATCGTCCATTCATCATAACATGATATACTAGCATCATATCATCATATCATCATTCATCATTAAATCATGGCACCATAAACAAGTCATACTTGCATCTTGTCATCGTTACATCATAGTCTTATCCTAGTGGCATAGGATTCATCATAACATATTATGCTTGTATCATTTCATCATATCATCATAGCATTGTAGCATAATATACATGTCATTCTAGCATCATACCATCATGGCATCCTAAACATGTCATGCTAGCATCTTATCGTCATATCATCATATCTTTATCCTAGCATTCTAGGATTTCATCATAACCTAACATCTTAAAACTATATTCATAGTTATTATCATAGCATGGCATCATACATTTATCATCATATCATATCATATCATCATGCTTTTCCTTAACTTAACCCATTGTCATGCATTCATCATACTTAGCATATTCCCATGCATAATTCATCATACATATCATCATGCATTCATCATCATAGCATATTCATATAACATCATAAACACAGTAACATTATGTATGACAACCCAAAACATGGTTAAACATAACATGTGAAAGTACGGCATCTAGAACTCACCTGACAATAATGTAACTTCTTATATTCTTAGCCGAACTCCCTTAGCTAAGACTAAAGAACCTATATCATTACATCATTTTGTTACATTTCCTCCATAGACTTCGAATTTATTCTAAGTCCCCTTAGCTCACATAACCAGTTCCTAGTATTCGAAAACCATCATGTTCTCGAAGTGGCTAAGTATTCGAAACCTCAAGTACACGAAATCATAGGGTTCACGAAATACTCAAAGTACTCAAATCTACGAGTTTACGATTCCCTGTTCCCGAACCCATTTTCATGAAACAAAGTTCACGAATCTGGGGTTCATGAACTGAGGTTCTCGAACTGATGTTTTCGAACTGAGGTTCTCGAACTGATTTCGGGTACCCCAATTTCGTGTAAAATTTCGGCATAAAACTGTACAGAAAACTATCCAAGACTTGGGGAGCTTGTTATAGGTTCAGTTTAACCTTTCAAATGCATTGGGACTAAAAAGTGACGAACTTTATGCATAAAGGTGTGAGCTTTATGTATAAGTTCTCTTTTCCACCAAAACCCTAACTTTCTCGCATAGAACAATTACTTGATGTTAGGTGATCCTTTTGATAGCTTTTCGCGTGTTTCCTCTTTCGTTTGGTTATTCAAAAGCCGTTTCTTGTAATTCATGAACAACCCCTTTGTGTACTTGAGAGAGTGTGCTTCCAGCCAAAGGTGTGCTAGTTTCCCAAGGCCCTCATATATATAGGCCAAGTTCACAAAACTGGCACTCGAAATGGAGTTCATGAAAACAATTTCATGTACTATGGTTCGAATACTTCTCTTTGTGATCTTTATTTAGTTTATTTTTCATCCCTTTTTCCTATATGTTTATTATTCGTTCCACATTCCTAAATTCAAATAACTTGTATTAGAAAATTTGGGGTGTTACAGATTACCACAATTGAAACAAACCCTTGGTCTTGTTGCAGTGACGAGTGGCATAGTTGGTTGTTGAAATTGAACCTTAGGCGATCGGAAGGTAATGGCAAAGTGTCCGTATCGATTGCAATTGGTGCACAATCTACATGGATTAGTAGGGGCATGATGATATTTGCAAGTAGCACACATGGGTTGGTTAACAGTATAGACCTTTTTGTTGGCCTGGGTAGCAATCTTGCCAGGAGCCACTTGTTGAATAGGCTGAGCAAGGGTTACCGCATAGTTAACATGACCCGCCTTTCTTTTGTTGTCTTTCTTGCCAATGGATGATCCCACCTCTTTTTCTTCCTTTTGAACCCTTGCTCTTTTCCTTGCCCTTTATGAACTTTTTCCTCGTTAAGGTCTCCGCCTTAACATGGTTATCGGTGAGAGTAGCAGCCATACGAATGGCATCGGCTAAGGTAGTAGGTTTTCTTCCCAAAACTGAGTCTTGGATTTGAATAGGTAACCCACCAACATACTTTTCAATTGCTCTTGTCATAGGGGTCACCATATCGGGGCACAATAAACATAGTTCATGAAAATGATTATTTTAAGCCATATTCTCCCCACTATCTTGCTTCAATTCCCAAAACTCATACTCAAGTTTCATGACCTCATTGCGAGGATGAAATTCCTGAGTCATCCTCTCTTTCAGTTGATCCCAATTTAGTGTAGTGGTAGCTTCTTCAACCAATGCTCTTTTTTCATTATTCCACCATGTGAGAGCTCTCTTTTGAAGAGTCTCAGTAGCATAATGGACCTTCAGATTATCCGGGCAATCACTATTCAGAGAAGTGCTTTCCATGCCCTCTTACCATTGAAGCAAACCAGTTGCTCCATCAGACCCAATATATTTTGCTAGATTACATGAATTGAAGTGTTTGAAAGAACATCTTGGTTGATTAGCTCTTTCATTGTTCTCATTATTAGCAATGTTGGGATTGGCATTGAGTTGCTGGTGATGTTGGACTATCATGTTGGGGTTGACGGCAGCCCTTTGACTAGCAATTTTGTTTGCCATCATGTTATAGTCAGGTTAACTTTCATACCCTGTTAAAGTGAGGTTAACTTTCATACCCTGTGATAGTCAGGTTGACATTTATACCCTGTTATAGTCAGGTTAATTGATTTTCATGCCCTATTTTATTCAAGTTGACTTTCATACCTACCTTGTACAAGTACTAGAGCATCATTTATACACATCCCATGACAAGTATGGGAACATCGTTTGTTCATCATAACATGATACACTAGCATCGTATCATCATATCATCATTCATCATTGTCACACCCCAACCAACAGCAGAATGCGTTGAGGCGCAAGTTAAATTGTTCATTACTCATGGTGCTATGTTATAAGTTTCAATAATTAAACAATTGAATTTAAATAATTCAAACCAAACAATCTTTCAATTACATAGTTCAAGAACCAAAATACATAAATGAAATAGCCTAACATTGTTTTAAATTTAAATCTAGATCTTCTACTAACATAACCCTATCTTATGCCTTCCTTGAAAAGCATCCATCTAACATGTTACATATGCAAAATAAAGATTTTTGTCAACTATTTTCATAGTTGGTGAGTAACCCGTACAGTTCATAAAGTGTACGTAAGAAAATGATGCAATTGAATTAGACTACAAAGTTTAAACTCTAACATGCATGTCCTACTTGTTTGCAATTAGAATATCTCGTATCCAAACTCGTATCAGTACTTATCTAAAAAGTTTAGTATATCCACAAGTCTGCCATAGTTTATATCGTCTCCAAACTCGTTCCAATACAAAGCACAAGGCAAAGTATTTTCACAGCTCTGCCCATAGTTGTGCTTTTCATCATTTTAACAAATTTGACCTAAGTCAATGCGAAGGTGGTATATAACACACCTTAGGCTACTTGGTATCGAATAAATAGCATCGCAAAGCAAATAGAATCACATAGCACGAATTCAAACTAAATACACTAAAAGCATTGCATCTATAGAATTTGATTATATAATAACTTGGTTTTTGAATACTAGCATGTGTAACATCCCAAAAGTAGAAAAATGTAAAGAGGGAGTCTAGAATTACGCACATGATCGCCTAGCTTTGTCACTTGAATCGTTGCCTAGGATTTTACAAAGTTGTGCTTGCACACCTTAACCTAAAGGCAATAGAATTTCTTAGTCTATGTACTTAGAGTTCAAGTTTTTGGCATCCTAGATTATATGGCATATTATGGAAGTCCTAATTGATATGTCTAAGTTTGAATGGTTTTCTTTTAGGATCATTTATTTATTTATTTATCAAATAAATAAATAAATAAATATTCTAACTGATTTTGAATAATTATTTATTTATTTGATTTTGAATAATCAAATAAATAAATGTCCTAATTGATTTTGAATAATCATTTGAATATCACATGATGTTGTAGCAACCTATTTTCCATCCTTTTGTTCTTGTATTGTTTAATTTTTAATTAGTTTTGTTTTCTAAAATAGTGCATCTTAAGTTAAATATTTGTATTAAAGAAATTGTATGTTCATTATAAAAGATTTTTGTTTACTTTAAAAACAAAACCATTTTATTTTTGAAATAATTTTATGCCTTTGTTTATAAAAATTTTCGTTTTAGAATAATAATGTTTTACTTTGTTTAATAGTTTTAAAAATAAATTCTCAGTTTTATAAAACAAACATTTAAAGTTATAAAATTTGTTTGAACAAAAATTGATTTATAATTAAAAGGGTACATTAATAAACATTTTATTATTGAAAATAATAAAAAGGATAAAAAGTATACATATATGTATCTTATAAATTATTTTATTTAAAATAAATAATAATAAAAGATTAATTATTAATAAACTAAATAAATATATACATATATGGATTTTATAAAAATTATTTTAGTATTATTTTTAAACGAATAATAAAAGAGTAATTAGAGTTTTTTGTTTAATTGTTTAAGTTTAACTAGTTAAATTAATAAAAATAATTTTAAAAATGTTTTGAAATTAATTAATTTATCACAGAATATTAAGAGAATAATTTTAGGATTGTTTTATAAAAAAATAGGATGGAAAAAGGTTCTACAAAGCAAAAACCTGGATCTGGCGTCACCCATAGGGTTCAAACCTGGGTTTGGGTCACCCGAGTAAACGTGGTTTACCATTAGGCTGGACCGGATAGTTATTGATTAATTTGGAATCGATTTGTATCTATACAGCGTCTAAAATCGCCCCCATTCTCGGATGAACCCTAGATTGGGTTTATCTCCAATTCAACCAACAGACCAAATACGAGTCAATGAGATGTTGGGTCTTTTAATCCTAATCAAAAACCGATTGTAATGGTACCAAAAATCACCTTGAATGATGTGGATGAATATATTTCGATTAGGAGGTAGCTTCCGGACGTTCTTGGGCTTTGATTCCGACTTCCGACTGCTTGTGAATCGATTTGAGGTGTCCAGAAATTTTCGTGGAGACCAGAGCAAGGTTTAGGGTGTAACTGATTCGGCTTTTATAGTGATTTCATTCGAGTTCTATTTCGGTTATTTGTTTCGTCATTACGAAGACCAAATCTGCTTGATTCGAATTGATTTCGTGTAATTATTCGTGTGATTCGATTCGTGTACTCGTTTTCCCTTCAAATATATTCCTAATTTGTTCTTAAACCGCGAGGAAGAGCTGTAATAGTGAACGGGTCGCTAAAAATGGCATCTGGGTCGGGTTTACGGTACCTGGGCAAGGGAGATGAGAAAAGGATTTGGATTTTTCAGTTTCAGTCCCTCAAATATCCATCCTTCATCATTCAGCTTAAAATTTCCCTTTTCTTTTAAATTAGCTTTGTACAATGAATGATTTGGTCCCATTAACTCTTAGGAGTTTAACAAAAGTTTATAAAACTACTTTTTAAAGGTTATAAAACCTTTTATTTATATTTTTAGCTTTTTAAAACTTATATAGCGTTTTATTTATTTATTTATTTATTTATTTGATAATAGTATAATTTCATTATTAATATTATTATTATTTATTTATTTATTTATTTATTATTTATTTAAATCAAAAATAATGTATGTCTATACACATAGATTTATATAAAAATAATTTCTTTTTAGATGATTTGTTTAATGTTTTATGTATTATTACGTGTAGTGTTTAATAAATCTAATTGGATTTTAAACCTTTTGTATCATATATATATTGATATGTGTGTGTGTGTTCATATAATAATAATTTTAACAAACTTGTTTATTGAATACATACACCAATGTTTCAATGAATACTTTATTTTTATTATAATTCGAACATGATAACAATTCAAAAATCGACATAGGAACCCTAGGGATTACAGTCTCCCATACTTTAGGTGATTTCGTCCCTAAATCAACTAAGAAGCTGAATCGAATAACTGAGGGTACTTGGTCTTCATTTGCTCTTCGCGCTCCCAAGTAAGTTTTGGGCCATGCTTAGACTCCCATTTAACCAAGACGATATGAATACACTTGTTCTTGAGCTTTTTGACTTCCCGATCAACAATCTTCACCGCTTTCTCGATAAAGTGCATAGATTCATCGATGCGAACTACATCAAGAGGAATGTGCATATTTTCATCGACTAGACATTTCTTTAAGTTCGAGATATGGAATGTTGGATGCACGTTGGATAGTTCCTATGGTAACTCGAGTCGGTAAGCCACTTTACCAATCCTTTCCAAACCCTTGAAAGGACCTACGTAACGAGGAGCTAGCTTGCCTTTCTTGCCAAACCGAACAATTCCTTTATAAGGAGACACCTTTAGAATGACTAAATCGTTGACTTCAAATTCCAACGGCTTTCTCCGTTTGTCGGCATAGCTCTTTTGCCGACTACGAGCAGTTGTTAGATTCTCACGAATACGAATGATCTTGTTGGTTGTTTCTTGAACCAGTTTAGGTCCAGTGATTTGAGCTTCACCTAGCTCATTCATACGAACCGGTGATCGACATTTGCGCCCATAGAGCGCCTCGAAAGGTGCCATGTCAATGCTCGAATGGTAGCTATTGTTATATGAGACCTCTATCATTGAAAAGTAGTTATCCCAATTACCACCAAAGTGAGTCACACAACATTGCAACATGTCTTCAAGTGTTTGAATTGTCCTCTCGGATTGTACATCGGTTTGAGGATGGTAGGCGGTGCTAAGATTCAATTGAGTACTGAGAGCTGATTGTAATGATTTCCAGAAATTGGCTATGAAACAACCTTCAAGGTCAGGGATGATGTTTAGTGAAACGACATGCTTACAAACAATCTCGTTGATGTAGATACGAGCCAATTCCTCCACACAACCCATTATCATGCATTCATCATACATAGCATATTCTCATGCATAATCCATCATACATATAATCAAGCATTCGTCATCATAGCACATCCATATAACATCATAAACATAGTAACAGCATCTATGTCAACCCAAAACATAGTTACACATAACATGTGAAAGTAGGGCATCTAGAGCTCACCTGACAGTAATGTAGCTCCTTATCTTCTTAGTCGAACTCCCTTAGCTAAGACTGAACAACATATATCATTACATCATTTTGTTGGGTTTCATCCATAGACTTAGAATTATTCTAAGTACTCATAGCTCACATAACCAATTCCTAGTATTCGAAAAAAATCATGTTCTTGAAGTGGAAGAGTATTCGAAACCTCAAGTACACGAAATCATGGGGTTCACGAAATACTCAAAGTACTCGAACCTAAGAGTTCACGATTCCCAGTTCCTGAACCCATGTTCACGAAACCAAGTTCTCAAACCTGGGGTTCACGAACTGTCACAACTAGTACCTGACCGGACGGCAAGATCGTACGGTATGTGTACTTTCAATAGTTACTATGTGTAAATACATGTTTGTGAATAGTACTTGTATTAACAGAATTCAAAATACAAGAAACAGTTGTACGTATTTATGTGTAAACTTAAATGCCATAAGTACAACACTCATTATAAACAATAAGTTGCTAGTATTTAGGTGAAAACCTAAGTACAAATAATACAACGAAACACGAGAAACAACAGTGTCCAAGTGAATAACAAGAGCAAATCGGTTGCGATCTGATATCGATAGATGACAGGAATCAGATGGCCGACAAATCAATGTGAGGACAACATGATAACAGGATGTTTAGTTGAGTCCGACAGTGAGGAAATACAATTTAAAACAATAATGCAGTGTTGTTTCAGAATAACGAACTGACAGTGTGTTTGCGTGGGTGACGATTCACACAAACATATTTGTGAGTTAAACGTTCTGAAATGATGACTGGAAAGTAGAAAACAAAAGTCAGAAAGCCAAACCATCGACGTGTTCGTTCGAATGACGATTCGAACAAATACGCGCGATGGTGACGCGATCTGACGAAACGAAAACGAAACACGACATGAACGACAAGTAAATTAACAAAATAAAATGAATAATGTTTTACAATTGTGAAACTCATCAAAATAATTAAAATAACTAATCTTTTATTTAAAACAAATAAATTATGCGTAAAGTTCCGGAAACACGACGAAAACGCGAACCAAGCAACCGAAACGAACCCGAATACCCCGAGGGTATATAAACACCAAATAAGGCTTGAAACCTCATTTCTCTTATTTCCCTCTCTCTCTCTAACATCACATTCCCGTCCACCTCTCTCCCACCACCAATTTCAACCTTCAAACCACCATATCTCGATCATTTTTCAGCGAAAACGGGTGTTCTTGGTGTCCACGCGTAGCTCTCAACCTTCTCTACATAGAAGTACAACAGATCTGAAGAGTTACCCACGGAATATCGAGGTTTGATCAACAGACACCCACGAAAAGTAGGGTTTTCCTAGTTTGTTCGATCCACACACGTGTAACGAGTCCTAGAACCATCTCCATGACCTCATCACCTTCGGGAATCAGTTGCTGCATAACCTTAGGATGCAGAACAGGTGGTACCGAAGAGAATGATGGTGATTGGAGGTGCAGGTCGTGGGAAAAATGGGGGAGCCGAACCTGTCATCCTCGTGGATTCTAGGGTTCGCCCAGCTCACACCGAACCTACATCAACAGCCTCACGATGAACCTCACCTAACAACTCCCGAACCTGTTAGACTAGCCGCGAACCCATATGACCGGGCGAACCTCTCCCATGTTCACGAACCTTGCACGAACTCAGCCACCAGCCGAACCTCCCGAAGTGCCGAACCTATTTGGTCTTTTGGCCGAACCCTTCACCCTAGTAGACAAACCAGTAAGGACGAACCCCCGGCAAACCATGCAGGCCGAACTCTCCCCCTAGCTGAACTAACCATGCACGAACCCTTCTTCGGCGAACCCTTGAGACTCGGACGAACCTTGCTACCCAAATCCTTGATGTCAGCCGAGCCTTATGGCCACCCACCATGGCCGAACCTATGTTCTTCCAATTGAACGAAGCTAGGAACATCATAACCAGGAGGTTCGCTGAAACCCTGCATTTTCCCTTTCGGCAGCCACCATTCCATTTGGCTAAGTGAAACCGGTTGGCCACACTCGCCTTAGGCCCAACAGAACCCATGTGAATACTCTGGCCCAACCGTGTGGCCCACACCCATGACATTTCCTTTGGCCCATGGGATTTATTGGCCCAAAACTCAGTAAATTAGCTCAATCAACTTAGTCGAACACAATAGTTATTCGGCCTAGAAACTATAATGTCCCAAAGCCACATAGAGTCGACCCCTATACATGCACCATGGACTCAAATCTTTAACATTTGGCCCATGCAATGCAACTGGCCTATGTACATCTAAATCGGCCCAAGTGATTTTTGGCTCAAAGTTTACATTCGGCCCAATGAGTTTCAATGTAACAAGATTCACGAATTAAATAGGTAAGGATGACATTTAGGGGAAATGGGATTGGTAGTCTTGTTTTATTAAAAAAGGTGACGGTTATTGCGTTGAAACAATTAATGATATCTAAGTCATTGAATCCTTACAAAAAGCAAGTCAAAGACAAGAAGAAGTAATGGAAATCAAGTTTTAGTCATAAACAACAATTATACCTTAAACTGAAACTAAATTTATTAAGTGTTAATAAATCCTACTTTAAAATTTAGTTGGGTCGAATGATGATTGAGACCAAGAGGATAGCCAAGCTAGGGATAACACACATACGCGCGCACAAATCACAACAACTTATACTTATAAGTTAAACTACAACGTGAAATAAATACAGGATCGTGAAAACAAATTAAAGGCAATCAAGAGCGCGTGCTTTTCTTCATTTAAGCTATGTCAACCACTGCAAACACAAGGTGAGTTCATATGCCCCTTTTCTTTAATCTTAACCGATTTTAAACTCACATGGCTGAGAAACATGCTTACTTTTATTTAATTAAAAGTTTTGCTTAAAATATTGCTATTACTTTGATTTAGATAATATTAAATTGCTTATTATCGCTTATCATTGTATGCATGCTTGTGTGATCATGATATGACAGGGAAAAACTAAGATGAATATGCTAAGATAATTTCATAATTCATCAACAAATTAGAATAACATAGTTGTAAGATTATATCTCACAACACTTAGTTATTCTTAAACGAACAAACATTGGAATAATCACAGGCAAAGATAAGAATGTTACAAAGATAATATATATCTTTAAATAACGTTCAATACAACAGTTAAGTAAGTGTAATAGGAAAAGTTCATATAACATTTAGTTTATAACTCGCACATATTACAAGAGAACATGGAACAAGAATCATCCACCATCTGAGCCGACTAAGTGTAATAAGACTAGTTCTTATCACAACTTAGTGACAACATGGTGATTACATGGAATAAAAAGGAATGATAATCATGATAACATCACTTCAAGAAAACAACATCATTCACACAATAATTAACATAAGGTAATAAGACAAGTTCTTATTCAAGTTGTTAATAACAATGAGAACATATAACATTGAGAAACATTACATTGATGAACACATTACAATTAATTACTATTGAACTGTTGTATTATATCATTTCAATCATGTGCCAATTTGAAATTGATCATGTAAGCCCTTTATAATCGCAGACCAGTTAGTTTGATGTGACTAAACCGACGATAGCATAGTGGTACCATAGGTTTGACAAACCTCCGGCGGGTAGGTCGGTATGTTATTCGTAATTTCAATTGACCGGTAACAGGGCGACTTCAAGTCAGGTTCTGGGATAGCGTCACATGGTGATATTAATCTGCAGGAATATTGTAATTAATCCAGCGGAATCCTATTGACTAGTAGGTTGAGAAATTGATCTTCTCTCATGTTCCACTACTGGTAATAGCTTTCGTTGAGGTCTATGAGAATACAAGGTGGTAAAGGTAAATTGGGGTGCATTGTGATCTGATTATGTGAGGATAACAATGGACTCCCATTTATGCTCTATGCACTTCAAGTTGAGAACAAATGACAAACGGTTAACTAACACTCTTAATATTTAAAAGTGATTGACAGTTAGCCTCACAAGTAACAGAATAATACAAGGAACAGATTTGATAAATCTAATATCCTTAATACATAAAAGGGTTATCAATACTTCGGTTTGATAATTAAACCCTATTACTATATTATTCTATACATGATATAACAGTTGATCACCCAATGAGATGAACATGTGATATGGAGATGGATATCGATAGTTGTATTGCAAGTAGTGTGGAGTTCTAGTAGTTATGTGGTGGGATGTTGGCTAGGGCTTGGTTCCCTTACATATGCCCTATATATAAGCATAACTACTAAGATAATATATTACTTGTGAATATAACTATTGAGAAGCCATTGGGAGAACAGGTGAATCAAACAACATACAAGTAACAGGAATAACATTGTGATTGTGCATGTGAATGAATCAAGGTTTTCAATTAACCTACTTATGAACTCACCAACCTAGTGTTGACTTTGTTTAAATGAATGTTTTCTCTGGTGACGAACAGATGTAGTTACTGATATGCAAGAACTAAGCTAGTGGACTTTTAAAAGACCTAGCTTCATTTTGTTATGCATACTTTTGATGACCAAACAGTGAATCATCTTTTGTATATCTTGTACAAATACAAGATATAAATACATTTATTCTTTTTGGATAGATTTACTTGGTTAAATTATGAATGATACATTGTAATTTAAGCTTGTAATTATATATCATTGTTGTGTTTGCAATTCTCATTTATTATCATGTGCTATGTAAACAATCAGATTATTTCGATTATCTCATGATATCATGCTCCGGGAACCTTCCGCCCGACGGGAAAGTCGATCCGTTCCAGCTGGCTCGGGGTGTGACAGATTGGTATCAGAGCCATGGTTATAAAGAAATATAGGTCATATTACTTAAAAGAGATCATATGACATAGGACTCTATTTGCGTGTGTCTTCTGCATCTGATCACTGCACTAACCGATCTTCTTTCGGTTTTGATCAGAATGCCGCCGAGAAGACCACCACCTGCTATACTGCCATCACCACCACAAGACTTGGCACCGCACTTATCTACACCTTCACCTACTGACTCCCCTACACAACCACCTCCTCCTCCGCCACCGCCTGCACATCAGTTTGATCCTGCTACCATAGCACTGGCCACTCTGCTGACCAGTCAACTGAGGGATGTGATTCCCGAGATGATGAACAGGATTATCACCAACAACAGCAACAACATTGCCAACTCTTCGGGAGAAGGCAGCGGAAACACCCGCCATCATCAGGACTATTCCTACAAAAACTTTATAGGTTCCAAGCTACCGAGCTTTAGTGGCATTGAGGGTGCTGTCGGATTGATCCAATGGATCGAAAAGATGGAGACAACCATGGAGATCAGCAACTGTCCGGAACAGTATAGGGTGAAGTATGCTGTGGGTTCATTTCACAAGCGAGCGTTAACTTGGTGGAATGCTCAACTTCATACTAGAGGCAGGGATGAGGCTCTGTCAATGCCTTGGGACGACTTCAAGGCCATACTGCGGGCAGAGTTTTGCCCAAGGAACGAAATCAAGAAGGTTGAGACTGAGTTACTCAATCTTGTTATGATTGGTGCTGGGCATCTGGCCTACACCACAAGATTTCATGAGCTAGCATCATTGGCACCGGATATAGTGCCCTCACTGGAAAAGAGAATTGAGCGGTATATCGGGGGATTACCGGCTTGTATGCAAGGTTTAATTCTTGCTGCTCATCCAACAACCATGGAAATGGTTGTTACTCTGTCATCAACAATGACAGATGTGATGGTTGCCTCTAGGGCGCTCAAGAAAGAGGCTGACTCAGCCAAAGCTGGAACTTCAAGGAAGTCGGATAAAAGGTCGGCTAAGAAACATAAGGTGGGTAGAATTTTTGCTGCTACCACTCAAGCCCTAATGCTCAACCAACCACCACCATTGCGGATCAGAAGGCCCTACACTGGCACTGCACCTTTGTGCAACTCATGCCAGTATCATCATCTACCAAACATTCCGTGCAGACACAGCACCAACTGTGGGAAGTTTGGTCATCTAGTAGCCCAATGCAGGAGCCCGAGGGCTTAGAACAGAAATAACAACGCAGCCACTACTGCTGCTACCAATACCAGGTCATGCTTCACTTGTGGTGAGCCTGGGCACTTCTCTAGGGACTGTCCCAAGAAAGCTCAACCAAGGGCTCAAGCACCAAGAGGACGAGCCTTTCAGATCGGAGCCACTGCAGCACGACAGGACCCGAATGTGATCACGGGTACATTTCTCTTATCTGACTTCTATGCATCCATATTATTTGAAACTGGTGTGGATCAGAGTTTTATCTCATCCGATTTTGCATGCCATCTTAATTATGTTGAGGGATTGTTAGACTCACCTTACACTATTGAGATAGCAAACGGCAAACAGATCACAGTAGACACTATATTTAGGAACTGCCCACTAACACTTGGCGATCACACATTTTCCATCGACTTGATACCGATGGAGCTGGGCAGTTTCGACATCATCATCGGAATGGATTGGCTATCTCATAATCGATTTGAGTTCATCTGTTCCGAGAAATTACTACGCATTCCAGTGGAGAAAAATGAGATTTTGGAAATTCGTGGAGACAAAGCGAAACGTAGTGTCAAGATAATACCGTGCATGAAGGCTCGCAGGTACCTCAGAAAACAATGTGTTGCATTCCTAGCTCACGTGATCGAGAAAGACAAGAAAGCAATCAAGATTCAAGATGTACCAATTGTGAAAGACTATGCGGACGTGTTTCCGGATGATCTACCGGGACTGCCACCTGAGAGATCGGTTCAATTCCGAATCGATTTGATTCCGGGAGCGACCCCTATAGCTAAGTCTCCTTACAGACTTGCACCATCATAAATGCAGGAGTTGTCCAACCAATTACTAGAGCTACTCGACAAGGGATTCATCAGACCGAGTTTTTCCCCGTGGGGAGCTCCGGTTCTTTTTGTTCAGAAGAAGGATGGATCTTTCAGGATGTGCATTGATTAGATAGAGGTCAACAAACTCACCATCAAGAATCGGTACCCGTTACCGAGGATTGATGATTTGTTTCACCAATTACAGGGAGCATAATACTTTTCAAAGATAGACCTGAGATCAGGTTATCATCAGCTCCGGATTCAAGAGGAAGACATACCAAAGACAACATTTCGTACCCGATACGGTCATTACGAGTTCATGGTGATGCCATTCGGACTGACGAACGCACCGGTAGTGTTCATGGATTTGATGAACCGGGTGTGCAAGCCGTACTTAGATCAATTTGTTATCATCTTTATTGATGATATACTGATTTATTCAAAGAACGAGAAGGAACACGAACAAACCTCAAAACAGTCTTGGTACTTCTGAAAGAACAACGACTCTATGACAAATTCTACAAGTGTGAATTTTGGTTAAGAGAAGTTCAGTTCTTGGGTCATGTGATTAACAGTGATGGTATTCATGTGGATCCTACCAAGATTGAAGCAATTTAGAACTGGGATGTGCCTACAACACCGACCGATATCAGATCATTTCTGGGATTGGCAGGTTATTACAGGAGATTCATCTCGAACTTCTCTAAGATAGCCTTGCCTCTCACCAAACTCACACAGAAGAGTGAACCTTTTGTGTGGACACAGAAACAAGAAGAGGCATTCCAGACATTGAAACAAAGATTGTACAATGCTCCAATCTTAACACTCCTAGAAGGCAATGATGACTTTGTAGTGCATTGTGATGATTCCCATCAGGGACTCGGATGTGTTTTGATGCAACGAGACAAAGTCATTGCTTACGCCTCAAGACAGTTGAAGATACATGACAAGAACTACATAACACACGATCTGGAACTAGGAGCTGTTGTATTTGCCTTAAGGATTTGGAGACACTACCTGTATGGTACCAAGTGCACTATCTTCACAGATCAGAAGAGTTTACAGCAAATATTTGATCAGAAGGAGCTTAACATGAGACAGAGACGTTGGGTGGAGCTCCTGAACGATTACGATTGTGTGATCAAATACCATCCAGTCAAAGCAAATGTTGTTTCAGATGCTTTGAGTCGGAAGGAAAGAGTCAAACCATTGCGCGTTCGAGAAATGGGAATGACTGTGCAAACAAGTTTGAAAGATCAAATTCTACAAGCACAACATGAAGCAGTGGCAAGAGACAATTTGAAACAAGAGCTCGACTGTGGAGCCGAGAAACATTTTGTGACAAAACAAGATGGAGTTATCTATTATCTGGATTGTGTTTGGATCCCGAAATAGATGAACTTCGAACACTCATACTTGACGAGGCACACAAGACACGATATTCTGTTCATCCTGGTGCCGATAAGATGTATCAAGATCATAGGTCATTTTATTGGTGGCCGGGGATGAAGAAAGATGTTGCCATTTACGTTGGCAAATGCATCACATGTGCCAAAGTCAAAGCTGAACACCAGAAACCTTTGGGTTTGCTGGAGCAACCAGAGATACCACAATGGAAGTGGGAACAAATAGCTATGAATTTCATTACCAAGCTACCCCGCACTTCCAGCAGACACGATTCAATTTGGGTCATCATTGATAGGTTGACCAAATCTGCCCACTTCTTGCCGATCAGAGAAACTTACAAGATGGAAAAACTAGCAAGACTTTACGTCGACGAAATAGTAGTGAGGCACAGAGTGCCATTATCTATTATTTCAGACCGGGACAGTCGATTTACTTCGCGGTTCTGGCAATCATTGCAACAATCCTTATGGACAAGTGTCAACTTGAGCACCGCTTATCATCCACAAACGGATGGACAAAGCGAGCGAACCATTCAAACCCTAGAGGATATGTTGAGGACATGCATCCTAGATTTCGGTGGAAGTTGGGATACACATTTACCACTCATTGAGTTCTCCTACAACAATAGCTACCAAAGCAGCATTGGATGTGCTCCTTTTGAAGCACTATATGGTAGAAAATGTCGGTCTCCAATTTGTTGGACCGAACTGGGAGATAACAGAATCACTGGGCCTGAACTTATTTAGGAAACTACTGATAAGATAGCCTAGATACAACAGAGACTACAAGCAACACGTAGCCGCCAAAAGAGTTACGCAGACAAACGGCGCAAGCCTTTGGAATTCAATGTGGGTGACCGAGTCATGTCGATAGTGTCCCCATGGAAATGCGTAGTTCGTTTTGGGCTAAGGGCAAGTTAGCACCTAGGTATGTTGGACCGTTTGAGATTACTCAAAGCATAGGTCCTGTGGCATACAGACTCAAACTCCCTGAGGAGCTCAGTGGGGTACGTGATGTGTTTCACGTATCAAATCTCAAGAGATGCCTCGCTGATGAGTCATTGATCATACCATTGGAAGAGATACAAGTTGATGAGCAACTACATTTCATTGAAGAACCTATAGAGATTATGGAACGTGAAGTCAAGAGACTGAAACGAAGCGGTATCCCTATTGTAAAGGTTCGAAGGAACTCCAAGCGTGGACCAGAATTTACTTGGGAGCGCGAGGACAACATGAGGACAAAGTATCCCCACCTGTTCGAGAAGTACAGACCGACCTTTATGCTTAAATTTCGGGACAAAATTTCTTTAACAAGGGGAGACTGTGACAACTAGTAACTGACCGGACGGCAAGACCGTACGGTATGTGTACTTTCAATAGTTACTATGTGTAAATACGTGTTTGTGAACAGTACTTCTATTAACAGAATTCAAAATACAAGAAACAGTTGTACGTATTTATGTGTAAACTTAAATGCCGTAAGTACAACACTCATTGTAAACAATAAGTTGTTAGTATTTAGGTGAAAACCTAAGTACAAATAATACAACGAAACACGAGAAACAACGTGTCCAAGTCAATGACAAGAACAAATCGGTTGCGATCTGATATCCATAGATTACAGGAATCAGATGGCTGACAAATCAATGTGAGGACAAGGTGATAACAGGATGTTTAGTTGAGTCCAACAGTGAGGAAATACAATTTAAAACAATAATACAGTGTTGTTTCAGAATAACTAACTGACAGTGTGTTTGCGTGGGTGACGATTCACACAAACATATATGTGACTTTAACGTTCTGAAATGATGACTGGAAAGTAGAAAACAAAAGTCAGAAAGCCAAACCATCTTCGAATGACGATTCGAACGAATACGCGCGATGGTGACGCGATCTGACGAAACGAAAACGAAACACGACACGAACGACAAGTAAATTAATGAAATAAAATGAATAATGTTTTACAATTGTGAAACTCATCAAAATAATTAAAATAACTAATCTTTTATTTAAAACAAATAAATTACGCTTAAAGTTCCGGAAACGCGACGAAAACGCGAACCAAGCAACCGAAACGAACCCGAACACCCCGAGGGTATATAAACACCAAATGAGGCTTGAAACCTCATTTCTCTTATTTCCCTCTCTCTCTAACATCACATTCCCATCCACCTATCTCCCACCACCAATTTCAACCTTCAAACCACCATATCTCGATCATTTCTCAACGAAAACGGGTGTTCTTGGTGTCCACGCGTAGCTCTCAACCTTCTCTAAATAAAAGTACAACAGATCTGAAGAGATACCCACGGAATATCGAGGTATGATCAAGAGAAACCCACGAGAAGTAGGGTTTTCCTAGTTTGTTCGATCCACACACGTGTAACGAGTCCTAGAACCATCTCCATGACCTTGTCACCTTCGGGAATCAGTTGCTGCATAACCTTAGGATGTAGAACAGGTGGTACCGATGAGAATGATGGTGATTGGAGGTGCAGATCATGGGAAAAATGGGGGAGCCAAACCTGTCATTCTCGTGGATTCTAGGGTTCGCCCAGCTCACACCGAACCTACATCAACAGCCTCACGACGAACCTCACCTAACCACTCACGAACCTGTTAGACTAGCCGTGAACCCATATGACCGGGCGAACCTCTCCCATGTTCACGAAACTTGCACGAACTCAGCCACCAGCCGAACCTCCCGAAGTGCCGAACCTATGTAGGTCTTTTGGCCGAACCCTTCACCCGAGTAGACAAACCTGTAAGGACGAACCCCCGGCGAACCATGCAGGCCGAACCATCCTCCTAGCCGAACTAACCATGCACGAACCCTTATTTCGTGAACCTTGGAGACTCGGACGAACCTTGCTACCCAAATCCTTGATGTCAGCCGAGTCTTATGGCCACCCACCATGGCCGAACCTATCTTGTTCCAATTGAACGAACCTAGGAACATCATAACCAGGAGGTTCGCTGAAACCCTGCATTTTCCCTTTCGGTAGCCACCATTCCATTTGGCTAATTGAAACCGGTTGCCCACACTCGCCTTAGGCCCAACAGAACCCATGTGAATACTCTGGCCCAACCGTGTGGCCCACACCCATGACATTTCCTTTGGCCCATGGGATTTATTGGCCCACAACTCAGTAAATTAGCTCAATCAACTTAGTCGAACACAATAGTTATTCGGCCCTGAAACTACAATGGCCCAAAGCCACATAGAGTCGACCCCTATACATGCACAATGGACTCAAATCTTTAACATTTGGCCCATGCAATGCAACTGGCCCATGTACATCTAAATCAGCCAAAGTGATTTTCGGCTCAAAGTTTACATTCGGCCCAATGAGTTTCAATGTAACAAGATTCATGAATTAAATAGGTAAGGATGACATTTAGGGGAAATGGGATTGGTAATCTTGTTTTATTAAAAAGGTGACGGTTATTGTGTTGAAACAATTAATGATATCTAAGTCATTGAATCCTTACAAAAAGCAAGTCAAAGACAAGAAGAAGTAATGGAAATCAAGTTTTAGTCATAAACAACAATTATACATTAAACTCAAACTAAATTTATTAAGTGTTAATAAATCCTACTTTAAAATTTAGTTGGGCCGAATGATGATTGATATCTAGAGGATAACCAAGCTAGGGATAACACATATACGCGCACACAAATCACCACAACTTGTACTTATACGTTAAACTACAACGTGAAATAAATACATGATCGTGAAAACAAACTCAAGTCAATCAAGAGCACGTGCTTTTGTTCATTTAAGCTAAGTCAACCACTGCAAACACAAGGTGAGTTCATATGCCCCTTTTCTTTAATCTTAACTGATTTTAAACTCACGGGGCTGAGAAACATGCTTACTTTTATTTATTTAAAATTTTTTCTTAAAATATTGCTATTACTTTGATTTAGATAATATTAAATTGCTTATTATCGCTTATCATTGTATGCATGCTTGTGTGATCATGATATGACAGGGAAAAACTAAGATGAATATGATAAGATAATTTCATAATTCATCAACAAATTAGAATAACATAGTTGTAAGATTATATCTCACAACACTTAGTTATTCTTACACGAACAAAAATTGGAATAATCACAGGCAAACATAAGAATGTTACAAAGATAATATATATCTTTAAATAACGTTCAATACAACAGTTAAGTAAGTGTAATAGGACAAATTCTAATAACATTTAGTTTACAACTCGCAATATTACAAGAGAACATGGAACAAGAATCATCCACCATCTGAGCCGACTAAGTGTAATAAGACTAGTTCTTATCACAACTTAGTGACAACATGGTGATTACATGGAATAACAAGGAATGATAATCATGATAACATCACTTCATGATAACAGCATCATTCACACAATAATTAACATAAGGTAATAAGACAAGTTCTTATTCAAGTTGTTAATAACAATGAGAACATATAACATTGAGAAACATTACATTGATGAACACATTACAATTAATTACTATTGAACTGTTGTATTATATCATTTCAATCATGTGCCAATGTGAAATTGATCATGTAAGCCCCTTATAATCGCTGACCAATTAGTTTGACGTTACTAAACCGACGATAGCATAGTGGTACCATAGGTTTGACAAACCTCCGGCGGGTAGGTCGGTATGTTATTCGTAATTTCAATTGGCCGGTAACGTATGACCGGTAACAGGGCGACTTCAAGTCAGGTTCTGGGAAAGCGTCACATGGTGATATTAATCTGCAGGAATATTGTAATTAATCTAGTGGAATCCTATTGACTAGTAGGTTGAGAAATTTATCTTCTCTCATGTTCCACTACTGGGAATAGCTTTCGTTGAGGTTTGTGAGAATACAAGGTGGTAGAGGTAAATTGGGGTGCATTGTGATCTGATTATGTGAGGATAACAATGGACTCCCATTTATGCTCTATGCGCTTCAAGTTGAGAACAAATGACAAATGGTTAACTAACACTCTTAATATTTAAAAGTGATTGACAGTTAACCTCACGAGTAACAGAATAATACAAGGAACAGATTTGATAAATCTAATATCCTTAATACATAAAAGGGTTATCAATACTTCGGTTTGATAATTAAACCCTATTACTATATTATTCTATACATGATATAACAGTTGATCACCCAATGAGATGAACATGTGATATGGAGATGGATATCGATAGTTGTATTGCAAGTAGTGTGGAGTTCTAGTAGTTATGTGGTGGGATGTTGGCTAGGGCTTGGTTCCCTTACATATGCCTTATATATAAGCATAACTACTAGGATAATATATTACTTGTGAATATAACTATTGAGAAGCCATTGGGAGAACGGGTGAATCAAACAACATACAAGTAACAGGAATAACATTGTGATTGTGCATGTGAATGAATCAAGGTTTTCAATTAACCTACTTATGAACTCACCAACCTAGTGTTGACTTTGTTTAAATGCATGTTTTCTCAGGTGACGAACATGTGTAGTTACTGATATGCAAGAACTAAACTAGTGGACTTTTAGAAGACCTAGCTTCATTTTGTGTTGCATACTTTTGATGACAAAATAGTGAATCATCTTTTGTATATCTTGTACAAATACAAGATATAAATACATTGATTCTTTTTGGATAGATTTACTTGGTTAAATTATGAATGACACATTGTAATTTAGTCTTGTAATTCTATATCATTTTTGTGTTAGCAATTCTCATTTATTATCATGTGCTATGTAAACAATCTGATAATTTCGATTATCTCATGATATCACGCTCCGGGAACCTTCCGCCCGACGGGAAAGTCGATTGGTTCCCGCCGGCTCGGGGTGTGACACGAACTAAGGTTCTAGAACGGAGGTTCACGAACTGATATTCTTAAACTGATGTTCTCGAACTGAGTTCGGATACCCCTATTTCGTGTAAAATTTCTAGTACTAATCTTTTCTGCATAAAACTGCCCTATTAACCATCCAAGACTTGGGGAGCTTGTTATAGGTTCACTATGGCCTTTCCAACGCATTGGGACTCAAAAGTAACGAACTTTATGCATAAAGGTGTGAGCTTTATGCATAACTTCTCTTTTCCATAAAAATTGTAGCTTTCTCGCATAGAACACTAACTTGATGTTAGGTGATCCTTTTGATAGCTCCTCGCGTGTTTCCTCCTTCGTTTGGTCGCTCAAAAGCCATTTCTTGTACTTCACGAACAGCCCCTTCGTGTACTTGAGAGAGAGTGTGTAACATATTATACGCGTAAACCATGGGAAGTTTAGTTATAACTCAACTAAACAGAACCAGAGAGTTTATCGCAGTCATATTGTTGATGATTATGGATTTGGTTTGGAAATGGAAAGGGGATTTAAGTTGGTTGTTGTTTGGTTACCAAACATAGTCAAGGAAACATGGTCATGGTTTATCGAAATAGCGGTGGGACGGTGGCTAGGGCAGTGGCGACAGACCCTTACATATGCCCTATACATATGCATATTTCGGTCTATCATGGATGTGTCAGTGATTAGGGTTTAGTGGGTTTCGGTTGGGAAGATAATATTAAAGTTAATAAAAGAATGGAAGTGTAACTGGAATTAATTACGCGATGGTGAGGTTACGAACGTAAGTTAAACGCGGATATTAATTCAGAAATATTAACTTAATAATGTATTCGCGTGGGTGACGATTCACATGGATATAATTATTAAGAATAATATTTCGAAACGATATTTCATAAATCGTAAATCAAATCGAAATACGATACGAGCGTTGGATTCGTAAAGGTGACGATCTTTACGAATACGTACGTAAGTAACGTGTTTCGACGAGATAATTAAATAATATCAAACGATATTAAATTATTAAATGAAAACTTAAAATATTTATTAAGAATTACAACCTAAAACAAATCTGAACAAGTATTTTATTTAAATAATTGATTTAACAAAAATGAACGAATACATTTTATTTAAACGATTTTATCTAAAAACCATTTTATTAAAATTAAACTTATTTATTTGAATGTTTTATGCTTAAACATAATTTCCGAGCAAAAACCGAACATTTTATAATTGTTAACGCGATATAAACGAGACTGGAGAAGCAGGAGGTATACGCGATATATGAAAGAAGGTTTCACCTTCTTTTTCATTTTCTCATCTCTACCTCTCTCTCTAAAACACCCATTCACGCCCAAGCTCTCTCTCTAACTTCTCTCTAGCCTATCTCCCTCGTTACCCAACGGATTCGCGAGATTTTGGTGCCCAAACGACCGCGTGAACGAGAGAAACAAGAAGACACGAAGAAAGCCTACATTGGATCACTATTTCGAGGTAAATCCCGGGTTTTCTTTCTGTTTTACACTTGAATATACTCGTCTAATATCATCACCACTTTTAAGTGATCTTGTTACATTCAAAAACCCTAAACCGTGAGAGTATGAGGATGGTGTGGCCATGGATGAACCTACTAGGGCTTAGGACGCAAGGTTGGTGAAGATACATACAGGGTTCGCGGCCATGGAATCGAACGGACCTTGATGGAGCTGGATCTAGGGTTAGCCGAACCATAGAGGTGGCAAAACCCTGCTTCTCACATGAGCCGAACCCTAGGAGCGAACCTCCTTGGCCAACGAACCCTCGACAAACCACCTTGGCCAACGAACCCTCGGCAAACCTCCTTGGCCAACGAACCCTCGCAAACCTTCTTGGCCGGCCAACCTTTGGCTAACTTGCATGGACACCGAACCTTCTTAATTAGTTGGCCGAACCCTTGCTAAACCAGTCGAAACCTTCTTAGTCAAATGCTCTAGCCGAGCCTTGCTGTTACACGAACCTGCATGGCAACAATCAGCGGAGATGGAACGAACCCTTTTCTTAGCCATGGCCAAACCTTATAATGGGCCGAACCCATCATTTGTACAAAACCCTAAACCTTGGCCGAACCTTATGCATCTTGGAGTGCCACGAACCTTTACCCTATGATCTAGCTTTATCAGCCGAACCTTGCTTCTTCTTTGGCCGAACCTATGGTCTGGACCCAAAAGGTTCCCAAGGGGGACGAAAACTACAACTCATTCAATTAGGAGATTAAAGAATGATGGAAGGCAAGATTATGTATATACATATATAAAATACCATGCATGCATGCAATTCATTGACCACCTTTCTATAATAAAGTGAAACTAATAAGGTTTTATATCGTGGATTATGTACCTTGAAATATTTTACAATTGTAATCTAAGTACGAACTTTTAAAACCTAAGGTTTAATTTAGGTAGGTTAAAATATTTTACATGCATGTAGTGACTTATATACAATGAGAGTTATCACTTTAGAATGGAAATAGATATGGGAACACACATATATTTCATCACCCCTAGTTAACGTCATAGAATGATTTAAAACTATCAAGATTTAAATTACATTCTAAAGATGATTACATTGTCATATGGAATAATTACTTTAACTTCGAAGAAATAAATTAAATTAATGACGCGATTAAGATTAAAAGGGAACATTTAGGGATAATTAATTGAAATGAAAAGCCTATGCTTATAAACCCGAAACATATAATACTTACAGATCATTGAGTTGTTTTGGATTTCACGTACGCGAGCGCGCATACTACAAGAACACTGATTCTACGGACTCAGGTGAGTTCTCATAACCTCCCTTTCTTTTAAACTGTTTTGTTTTAAAACTCGGAGGTGAAACATGTATACCAATTTTATAAATATTATTTTGATAACACATGGATGATACCTTTTTATCTATATGATATTCATATTATGGATTAACATTATTATGGATTATCATTATTATGGATTATCACTGATTATTATACATCCGTGTAAACATTGTTATTGACTTCGGTCAATAACAATGATTACTTGAATTGCCACTTGGATTATCACAACTCCGTGAATCATTGCCTTTGACTTTGGTTAATTGCATTGGCTTCACGTATTGTCACGTGGATAGCTTCCACTCCATGGATCATGTTTTTTTAACTTATGTTAATTTCATAAAGTCCATGTATAGTCACAGATATTATTTGAGAATATTGATGTTGAGATTGGTTGAATGGTTATGTGATTGATTATCTATTATTGTCTGATTATCTATGATTATCTATGAATATGTGAGATAGGTGAATGTGTGTTTGTTTATGTGTTTGATTAATGGTGTTGGGATATTTATTGGATTGTCACACATGTACCCTTGTGGATTTCCTCAAAAAGACCATAAGTTCTTATACTCATTTTATCTAAACTTTTTCTAAAAATCTTTTCAAAATGCAAACTTTTATACTCATTTTATAAAATATTTTTAAAGTATAAAAACTTATGATTACTCACCAACTACTTAGTAGTTGACACTTGATTTTACTACATGTTTCAGGTAATGAGCATAGTAGGTTGAGGATGAAGAACTCAAACTTTTGGACGTCATCATATAGGATCTTGGACTTAGCTAATTAACTGAAATTCTGGCGAATTGAATTTAGTTAGATAGCTAATTCTCTTTTGTAATTGATGTAACTAATTCATGATAGACATGATTTTTGTGTACTTAATTTGGTTGATTGAAATGTTATGTGATGATTTAATTAGATGCCCACGAGCTTTTGAACAATCTACATATCCCTTGTGGCATCCCGACGTTTCCGCCATTGGTCGGGGTGTTACAGATTGGTTGTAGAGCCCGCTAAACGATAAAGACTGACAAAGTCAACCCGGAAGAGTCAAAGCTCGGATTTTGGTTAAAATTTCGTGTACAGTATTTCGAGTACATGAAGTGATCGTGTACTCGAACTTTTGTGACAGATTTCGTGTACTCCTAGGCCTAGTATAAATAGACGTATTTTGTACAGGTTTAGGTGGGAATCCCGAGGCACTTGTTCTCTAGACGTATTGAGACATTTGTACTCGAAATCTTTAAGATTTATAAAAGTTTGCATTTTTCTTATTGCTTTCTTGATTCTAACTTGGATTCCGCACTTGTTAGAGATCACTGATGATGATTATGAAGATAAAGTCTGGATCTTGATCAGTTTAAGGACCTACAAGTGGTATCAGAGCTTGAGTGCTCTTTTCATCATCAAGGTAACAACTTTCTTAAGCAAGTTTTATACTTTATCATTCTTCTCTACTCCATCTAGCTACTGTGTAAATTTGGTACTCCAAATCTTAAGAAATATTTTTATAAAATTTTTCTTAAGTATTTTCGAATTCAAAATTTTCGAGTTCAGCTATTTCCAGTATAGTTAGAGTGTTCGAAGTATAAATACTTTTTCGAGTACAAGAGGAGTTCGACTACAGGATTTCGAATACAGAGTCAGCTTCGAGTACACACAGGATTTTGAGTACAAGGGAATTTTCGAGTACAAGGGAATTTTCGAGTACAAGAAGAGTTTCTAGTACAGATTTGTGCGTTTAACTTTGAGCAGTATCTACAGGGAGCTACATGGAATTCGTGTACTGGACTTAGAAAATTTTCTGATTCATCATGGGTTCAAAGAATCTGACAAATTTGTCCAACTTACTCAATCTGGACAATGAGATCGGCACCGGAACAAAGCCACCAAGGCTCGTGTCAGGAGATAACTTCCAAGATTGGAAGTTCAGATTTCAGTCATTCATCAAGTATACCGATCCAAAGCTTTGGAGATCGATTGAGGAGGGTCCCTATGTACCCTCATACCAGAGTGAGATTAATGGTCCTCTTGTTCCTAAGGATCCTGAATTGTATACTGACAATGACATATTGTTGATGGAAAAGGATGAAAAGGCCTATGCGTCAATCACTATGGCACTATCGACTGATGTTGCTCATGGATTTAAGGAACACAAAACAGCGAAGGAACTCTGGAATGCCTTGGTTGAAAGATTTGAAGGAAATGAGGACATGCGAGAAAGTCGAAAGGATATGCTCAGGCAGAGGTTTAATATGTTTAATCACATCAAGGGAGAGTCTCTTGAAGCACAACTTAACAGATTTACACATCTGATGACTGAGATGACTAGTTCTGGAATTGAGATGACCAAAGGAGAAGTGAACAAGAAGCTGCTAAACTCATTACCTTACACTTGGAATTCAAATTGTACAACGATTAAAAGAACCAAGGATATGTACAAGACTTCCTTGAGTGAGCTGATCTCAATCATCAACTCTTATGATATGGACGATAAGCAGAGAGCACTGAATCATGCCAGCTCAATGGGCATTGCTCCTGTATCTGAAAACTCTGCACTTCTGTCAGCAATCAATCTTCAGTCATCAGGAATGCAGCACTATCAGCCTTCTTCATCTCATGCAATTCCTTTTGAGACTGCATTCCTATCATCTGGACAAGCCGGATCAGTGCCTAAAGTCAATCCAGAAAGTGAAGAGAATCTTCTGCTATTTAAAGGATTCATGAATAGCTACAATGCTTTCATAGCAGGAGAATTGACACCTTCCAATCTCACTCAAGACAATCTAGAGCAGATCAATCCAGCTGATGTTGAAGAAATGGACATCTCATGGCAGATGGCGATGGCAGTGTTTAGAGCAAAGAAGTTCATCAAGCGATATGGAAGAAATAGCTTTGGAAATAATCCTGGAAAGAAGCTTGGTTTTGACAAGTCAAAGCTGCGATGTTATAATTGCGACCAATTGGGTCACTTTGCTAGAGAATGTAAGCAGCCAAAGGTGGCTAAAAAAGGAGAAAAGAAGACTGAAGAGAAATCTGTGACTGCAGCTGCGGGAGGAAGTGCTAGCACATCTAAAGCACTGGTGACTCAAGAGACTGACTCCTATGATTGGAGTGATCAGGTGCAGGAACTGGAGCTGACTCCGAGTCATGCATTCATGGCCGAGGTGGACGACAAGCAGAAGGAGGTAACTGAAAATCTTTGCTCTACCTCATGCATAAATAAAGTATTTAAGTACAGGTCACACAATGAATCATTAATCAAAGAATTAAACAAACTTAAATACTTTAACTCAGAATTTCTTAAAAATGAAGGAATTTTTAAAAGGAAACTTGAAGCCGAGGGTCGGGATGTGGCAAGGCTAAAAGAACTTTTAAGTGATAAAGAGTCTAACTATCGTGATGCTAGATGCAAAATCGATGAACTCACGTTGGAGCTAGACCAAGCTAAAACTCAACTTTCTAAAATTTCAGTAAAATGTGAACAATTTGATTATTCAAGCAAAGTTTTAGAAAACATGGTAAGCATACAATTCAAGAGGGATAATAAGGGTCTTGGTTTTAAGGAGTGTGCACCACCCTTTAACCATAATTACTCATGCATGCCAAGGATCAACACATCTGTTGATGACTTGGAATTGGATTCTAGTCGTGCTTGTGATTTCCCCACCAAACCAGTTATGCTTACAGCTGACCCTGTTATGACTAATGACTCTAAGGTTTGTGCAGAAAAACTAAGTGTTGCAGGTTTAGAGGAGAAGAAGGTAGAAAGAAGTGCTGGGAGGAGCACAGATTGTTCAACATCTACAAGACAATCATCTTTTGTTCCAAAAACTGATTTTGTTGGAAAATTCGATGAAATTGACATTAATCTTAATGATATGTTGAAACATTTTCAAAAAATGTTTGCTATAAAATCAACCTTCTTTCCTTTGACAACACAGACTGCACCGGCTCATTCCACAGTTACTAAAGAGGAAAGTTCACAGTTGAACCCTAACTGTGAACCTTATATTCCAACTGGGTCGTTGGAACAAATTTCTTCAAACTCATCCTCTAGTAAAAGTAACTGTGATGTAAAGCCCTTTGACCTAATTGAATTTCACCAAAAGGTCTGCTGTTATGCATGTGGGAAACCAGGCCACATTGCTAGACATTGTCTGCACCGACCTACTGAATTCTTCTATGGGAAGAATCAGAAGGTCATCCCTAAGGCAAAACCGGTTAACAAACATGTGAGGAACGTACCATCCTCCAAGCCTAAGTCAACCTCTCAAAAGGGGACTCAGACTCAGACTCCTTCCACTGCAAAAAGACATAAGAAATCAAACAAAGCTCAATCTGATTTTCATAAGCAAACACCAAGGATTTTCAAAACTAAGACAAAATCAGTTAACCAGGGCAGTGGAAGCGTGACAAAACATATTGAACATAATTCAGAGAGACCCAAGAACAGATCCAAACCCAAACCCAAGGACAGAGTCTATTCTATTTACAAAGTGCCTAAATCTGTTATGGTTTGGGTACCGGTTTCTCATTAGTTGTATGTGTACTATGCAGGGACAGCCAAGCAAGCTTAAACATTTTTGGTACGTAGACAGTGGCTGTTCCCGACATATGACTGGGGATTTCTCTCAGTTACATGAAGTTACACCATTCAATGGAGGCTATGTGTCATTTGCTGGAGACAAGGGAGGAAGGATAAGCATGAAGGGCACGGTCACAAATGGAACTCTTAGTTTTGAAGATGTGTACTATGTTGAAGAGCTCAATCACAGTCTTCTGAGTGTTTCTCAAATATGTGACAAGAGTTTTTCCACACACTTCACAAACAAAGAATGTCTTATTCTGAAGCCTGGCTTTGTAGTGCCTGAGAAGTGGATTCTGATGAGAACTCCAAGGATAAACAATGCCTATATTTTTAATATGAACTCAGATTCATTTACAGAGAACACTTGTTTGTTCTCAAAGGCATCGGAGCATGATTGTCTGCTATGGCATCGGCGACTGGGTCATGTAAATCTTAAGAATCTGAATAAACTCGCCAAAGGGAAACAACACAAGAGACCCCACAAACCTAAATTGTTCAATTCTATCTCTTCAGTTCTTCGACTTCTTCATATGGATCTCTTCGGACCGGTTAACGTAATGAGTATTGGGATAAAGTCATATTGTCTTGTTGTGATAGATGATTATTCCAGATTCACTTGGGTGTTCTTTCTGGCCAAGATAGATGAAACTCCAGAAATTCTGAAGAAGTTCATTACCTTGATTGTAAATCAGAAGAATATAAAGGTCAAGATGATTAGAACTGATAATGGAACTGAATTTAGAAATCAGACTCTTATAGATTTCTGTGATGAAAAGGGGATAGCTAGGCAGTACAGTGCAGCAAGAACATCTCAGCAAAATGGAGTTGCTGAAAGGAGGAACAGAACACTTATAGAAGCTGCACGAACAATGCTGTCAGAATCTAAGCTGCCAATCTTTTTCTGGGCCGAAGCTGTTAACACTGCATGTTATGTACAGAATCGGGCACTTTTGAACAAGCGACATCAGAAGACTCCTTATGAAATTCTCTTCAATCAGAAACCCAAAGTTGGCCACTTCAAGTCATTTGGATGTCCATGCACTCTTCTTCATACAGAGCCCAATCACAAGTTTGATGATAAGGCAGATGAGTGTTACTTTGTGGGTTACTCATCCGAGAAAGCAGCTTACAGAGTTTACAACAAGAAGACTCGGATGATCGTGGAATCATACTACATAGATTGGCAAGAAATGAACTCTACAGATGCTGGTTCTGGTCCAAACTGGTTATTTGAGTATGATTCTACTTTCAGGCCTTTTAACAATACATCCGAGAATCCTGAAACAACCAAGCAGACCGATGATTTCTACAGAGATGATGATGTGGACTATAGAGTTGACTATGTTCCATGTGATCCTAATCTTTTGACAGTTGATCCTCCTGGCATGTACAATCGTGACCCTCCAGCTCAGCCGACCCCAGTACAAGAAGTTCTCCCATCAGAACCAGACACTTCTCAGTCTGTTCAACCACTTCCAGAAGCTGATCAAATCTCATCTTCCTCCCACCAGACCTTTGATAATCCATTGTTCTCAGATAGCATTCCTGAGGAACATTGCGTGGATCAAGGAATCGAGTCAAGTGAAAATGCTCATATCGACAACATGTCTTCTTCAAGTATAGATCAAGTGAATAATCTTAGCAACTTGCTAGACAATCTAGTTGTGGAAGAAGTGCCAACACAAAGTGTAAACAAGAATCATCCAGTTGAAAATATTATTGGACCTCTCTCGGAAGGTGTTCTCACTCGAAGCAGAACCATTACAGCTCAGAACCTCTTGCCTGAAGAGACGACTACCAGAAGTCAATCAGGTCCAATTAATTCATGTTTATATTCTTGTTTTATCTCGCAGGTTGAGCCCAAGAATGTTAAAATGGCTCTCAAAGAATCCAACTGGGTTGAAGCAATGCAGGAAGAGCTGATGCAGTTTCAGAAACTTAAAGTATGGAATCTGGTTCCCCTGCCCAAAGGAAAACTGCCTATAGGAACCAGATGGGTTTTCAGAAATAAAAGAGATGACTCTGGAGTCATTATCAGAAACAAAGCAAGGTAGGTGGTTCAAGGATTTTATCAACAGGAGGGAATAGATTATGAGGAAGTCTTTGCGCCAGTTGCACGACTTGAAGCCATTCGAATTTTCTTGGCTTACGCCTCCTATATGAACTTCACGGTATATCAGATGGATGTGGAGACAGCTTTCTTATACGTAAAGGTAAAGGAAGAAATCTATGTGTGCCAACCCCCTGGTTTTGAAGATTCTCAGTATCCAGAGCATGTCTACAAGTTAGACAAAGCTCTTTACGGCCTTCATCAAGCACCGCGAGCATGGTATGCTACGCTTACTGACCACCTGCTTGCAAATGGATATACCCGTTGAGCTATCGATCAAACTTTATTTGTTCGCAAAGATAAGGATGATTTAATTGTCGTCCAAATCTATGTGGATGACATTATCTTTGGCTCCACAAGCTCAACATTGTGCAAGGAATTTGAAGGGGTGATGAAGAAGAAGTTTGAAATGAGCGCAATGGGAGAAATGACTTTCTTTCTAGGTTTGCTAGTGAACCAAGATTCAAAGGGTGTGCTGATTCACCAAGAAAAATATGTCACGGATATTTTGACCAAGTTCAAAATGATGGAATCAAAACCAGCATCCACTCCCATGGCTGCTCGTCCTGTATTAACTTCGGATATAGATGGTGAAGACGTTGATCAACACCTCTATCGCTCAATGATTGGTTCCCTGATGTATCTGACTGCAAGTCGTCCAGACATCATGTTTTCAGTCTGTCAGTGTGCTAGATATCAGGCAAATCCGAAGGCATCTCACCTCATAGCTGTCAAGAGAATCTTTCGGTACCTAGTCGGGAAGCCTAAACTCGGTCATTGGTACCCAAAGAACTCTATGTTTCGATTATTTGCATACTCAGACAGTGACTTTGGTGGATGTAATCTGGATAGGAAGTCAACCACTGGTGGGTGTCAGTACCTGGGAGATCGCCTTGTCTCATGGCAATGCAAGAAGCAAACGACCGTATCCTCATCCACTGCAGAAGTCGAATATGTTGCTGCTTCCAGTTGCTGTTCTCAGGTTATCTGGATGCAACAACAACTCCTCGACTACGGTTTGAATTTCTTGACTCTCCTATTTATTGTGACAATGAAGCCGCCTTACAAATCGTCAAAAATCCGGTACAACACTCCAAAACTAAACATATTGACATCCGGATTCACTTCATCCGTGACTGTTTCGAACGGAAACAAATTCATCTTGAAAAGGTCCACACAGATGACAATCTAGCGGACCTTTTCACAAAACCGTTCGACACAGCACGCTTTCATCACTTTCTTGCCTCTCTCAAACTAATAAGCTTTAATTAAAAGCATTTTTGTAAATACATTAAAATTTGTGTCTAAATCTGTTCACAAATTTAGGGGGAGAAAATTTACAAAACAACAAAAAGATTTTTCATTCTTTGAGTCAAAAATTTGCAAAACAACAAAAAGATTTTTCGTTCTTTAAGTCAAAATTTACAAAAACAACAAAAAAATTTTCAGTCTTTGAGTCAAGTCTAAAATGATCTATAAGATAAGGGGGAGTTGAGTTTTGAAACCTTTAGAAAAGGAGATTCTGCTTCTTGTTATTATTACAAATTTATTTTTAACTTTTCAAAACTTATAAAAATACAAAAAGAGTTTATTTGAACAAGCAAAGTGAATCGATCAAATTGGGAAGTGAAATAATCTCTAAGGATCAAAATTTCACTATCTTAATAAAATTTCAAAAGAAATAACAACTTTGAATATCTATTCCATACTAAGAAGTTGAAATAAGTTTTTTTCAAAACTTAAATAATCAGACTTGATCAAAATTAAAATACATATAAATAGATAAATAAGTGTGAAATTGTGATCATTAGATAACTAGAAATGTGTGACAACTATTTGACTTCTTGATTAAATCCTTGAATCAAAACGAGATTGTGTTTCTATAAACTTGAAATTGTGTTTGAAAATCTCGGGTATTACCTATGTTTTGTGCAAACAAAGAGCGGGAAATACCTACTGAAGCATTCTATGTTTTGCGTAAGCAAAGACCTGAATGTGTGACGTTAAGGCCAATGTGTCTGCAGATCAGTAAATAAAAGATGCCAATGAGCACAAGATGATAGAACCCCTTCTTGTTCTTGATTCTAATCTAATGGATCTGTTCTTTTCTTTTCTCATCTTAAAACTCTGTCAAAATAATTATAAGTTCATTGAAACACAATCAAAGTTTGAAATAAAGAATTTAACAAGACTGATAGGTTGCATATTAATCTAGTATTACAGTCTAATCGTTTACAAATTTCCCATAAGATATTTTTGGAAAAACTTGATCATATGAATGATTTTTAAGAAATGAAATAACGAATGGAAATTGTTGGTGGGAATAGCTATTTAAAGGTTGTGCTTCGTTAAGAAATTAACTAAGATGGTTAAATTTTGATAACAGATTTGATCCCACAAATTTGACCCGACTAAACTTAAACTTGTCAATATTTTATTTTATTTCATTTTATTTTATTTTATCAAAATAAAACATGTGTGCGTACACGAAAGTGTGTACACGAAAAGCGTATTCGAAATAGCCCTATAAATAGTCCAATTGCATTAAATTTCGAATACCACTTTTCGTGTACACGGTTTTACACTTCGAGTACAGATTTTGATTCTCTGAAGCGATCTCTGTTTCTAGAGCCATTTTCGAAATTCTACTCCAACCATCTTCTAGATCATCATTAGGCGACCTTAGGTATAGAGTTTTATCAAATTTTGACCTCGGATTCGAAAGTTATAGTCAAAATTGATTTTCGAATACGCAAAATTCGTGTACAGAATGTTTTTGGTCAAATTGACCATGAAATACTTAAAATTGAAAAGCAATTTGTAGATATGTTGGTCGCCTCTCAATTCCGAGTATACTGAACCCGATTAGAAAATCTAAGGAGCCAAAATGATGGATTTTTCAAGCAATTTTTGAGTACACGAAATAAAAACTATCGAGTACACGATTTCGTGTACAGCCTGGATTTCGTGTACACCCTGAATTTCGTGTACAAGTTATACTTCGTGTACACATCGCATTTCGTGTACATCAAGTATTTCGTGTAGATCTTGATCTTCGTGTACGCAAGACTTAGAAATTTTTTCTTAACAAATCTGATTTTCATGAATATTCTGGTCTTCGTGTACACTCAGACTTAGAAAATTTTCAGCAAATCTAGTCTTTCTTGAACCTGAACTAACTTAGTCAGTTTCCTTTTCAGATGGCTGATCTACGATTTGTGCACGACCACAACATGTCGGCATATCTCGGGGATCCATCGGAAAAGCATTCCGAGTTCAGGAGTATGGTTGAGGGTTTGATCTTATCACCAGTCAACTACGCCATCATGGAGCATCCTTTGATTGTGACCTCTTTTATTCGAGATTTCTGGAGCACGGTGGAAGAAAGTACTGATGCAAATGGGAATGTCAGTATCGTCGGAAGAATTCAGGGTCATCCTATCGCCATCACCGAACAGATCATATGGGAATGTCTGCAATTTGGAGACAAGGAAACTGATCCAGTCGAACTTGATCAAGATCTGGTGAACAGAACTGTATATCAGATGGGTTATGAAGGTGCCTATCCTCCGACTGAGAAGAAACTGCTGCATCCGTACTGGAGATATTTGGCACATGTAGTCACTCAGTGTCTCTCACGAAGAAAAGGGGGATACGACGTTCTGAACCAGACCCTCAGTTCTTGTCTAGTGGCACTAGCTCTCGGAGTTGATTTCAATTTCTCCAGGATGATTTTTCTTGACATGCACGCCAATATCAAAGGAAAGAGGAAAGAAAGATTTTTAGCCTTTCCCCGCTTTATACAGATTATTATCGACAAAAGGCATCCGAACTTGGATCGTACATTCAGATCGCTGGAGATCAAGAGAATGCGTGATGACATTTTCGGATACATGAAGATGAATAAGCGCGGGAAAAAACAGTATATCGGTCAGAGGCCCCTGATAAAGTTTGGGCGTTTTGTGGGAGAGGAAAATGTTGTGGAAGATCAAGGCACTCCTGTTGCCTTTGTGGCTGAAGATCATGACGTTCAAGCTACAGGTTCAAGAGTTGATAAAGCTTCAGATGATACTGCTCATGAGACTTCTTCTTCATCAAGTGAAGACTTTGTTCCTGAGAAGCCACCTCCCACCAGGCAAGAAAGAGAAGAGGCACAGGACGCGGATTACACTCCAACTCCTTATTCATCACCGAAAAAGAAGAGGCAAAAGACAATGGCAAAGAGAACAAGAGATCCACGACTTCAAAAGATGTTCTCAAGCCTATCCTTCTCATCTGCAGCTTCCATTATATCACAGGCACCCACACAACCACCTCCACCTACTCAACCACCTCCACCTTCTCAACCCATACAACCTAAACCTCCCACAAAACCCAAGCCATCTAAACCTGCAGCCAAACCGTTACAGACACCCACACAACCTCCTCCACATACAAAACCACAACCACCTCCACCAACTCAAACGCAATCCACTCAGCAAGCCAAACCAAACTTAGTCATCAAACTACCAGCCAGATCCACAACTCCATCCTTTACTACATCCATCCCTCACACCAAAACTCCACCATCTCCTACTCGCTCGAGCGGTGACAAAGGAAAATCTCCTTTGCACGCTGATTCACCATATGAACCGGGATATGTGCCTGTCGATCTCGTTGGCTTAAAGGAACAAGTTTTCAGACTTGAAAGGGATTCTGAAAATTGACCAAGTATCATGGACAAATCAGAACACACCGAAAGTATATCAGATTTCTTTCATTAGAGAACCATGAGATGAAAAAGGAGATCAAAAGACTTAAAGGAGAAGAAGTTGCTGAATCAGACAATGATGTCAATGATGATGATATTGAAAGTGATGACAGTGATGATAGTTACAATAATGATGGTGATAACAAGAGTGAAAAAGATCAGAAGGATAAAAAGGATGAGAAGGATGAGAAAGATAAAGATAAGGATGGAGGAGAAAAGGGAAAGGATCAAGATCAGGGACCCCCAGACGACAAAGATCAGGGAGGCGACACTGGAAATCCATCCTCGTCAGGGAAGTCTCCTGGCCTTTATGATGATCTTTTTGGAGATATTCCTGACGATATCTTGTTTGGCGACTGTGTTCAGCTTGATGAAACATCAGGAGCTGGTCTTGATAGATGGTTTGATGACTTACCAGAAAATTTCGACTTTGAGGAGCCTTGTGAAGAAGCAAAGAAAGGAGCCGAATCTTCTGCAGGGGCATCTGTAGAAGAACCAGAGAATATTGTGCTCGGCAATGTGTCATCTGATCCTTATATTGATTATTTGTATGCCCACAAATACATTGATGCTTTGGGACATGAGGTTACTTCTCTTCATGAAGTGATCAACAGCTGGTTCGACAAAAAGAAGGATTGGACGCCTTCTCCTCCTGTGGATAAATCTGCATGGTTTAAGGAAATGGGTGACGAACATCCAGAGCATACATTCATTTTAGACGACAGAAACCTGTTCGCGGTTCGCAACGACAGGTCCAACGTATGCTGCTGGATGTATGACAAAGTAAGGGACATTTATCTGGTAAAGAGGATGAATGGAAAGGTCGAATTCTATAAAAGGCCGAGAGATTTTTGCACCTTGCCAAAGGTTGACATTCGAAGCATCAACAACGCAATGTTCTTCAATCCCTCTAAAGACTCTCAGGCTGATCTTTTTGCCAAGTTTATTAAAGACCAATTTGAAAAAGACTTTCCAGTCATGCGTACAGCCAAGGGAAGACGGTTTGTTTCTTCTTGTATTATTGATCCAAAGACGAAAAAGCCATGGGTATACTATAAGTAACCCCACCTCATGTCGAGCAAGCAGTGACCGTTTCCCCTAGAGTTCCTGATAATTCATGGGCAAACTTCCTGTCTTGGTATTATGACGATCTCAACCTTGCAGCAGTCATTATCAAGAATCAAGACGATATTAATGATCTCGACATCATTCTCGACCCTATGGATCTGCTGAAGTATGGGAAGGAAGATATGATGAGGCTGCATGAGTCTCCTATTCGAGTCTATTCTGGAAAGGATGAGGAGGCAAAGCCTTTCACACGAGCAGTGGCCTTTGCTATCAAGTTAAAACTATATGCAGGAGCAGGACTGCACAATGTCACTCTTCCGATAGGATGACTTCGCCAGTCTAGGGGGAGTTTGTAGAGCCCGCTAAACGATAAAGACTGACAAAGTCAACCCGGAAGAGTCAAAGCTCAGATTTTGGTTAAAATTTCGTGTACAGTATTTCGAGTACATGAAGTGATCGTGTACTCGAACTTTTGTGACAGATTTCGTGTACCCCTAGGCCTAGTATAAATAGACGTATTTTGTACAGGTTTAGGGGGGAATCCCGAGGCACTTGTTCTCTAGACGTATTGAGACATTTGTACTCGAAATCTTTCAGATTTATAAAAGTTTGCATTTTTCTTATTTCTTTCTTGATTCTAACTTGGATTCCGCACTTGTTAGAGATCACTGATGATGATTATGAAGATAAAGTCTGGATCTTGATCAGTTTAAGGACCTACATTGGTATCAGAACCTGGGTTATAGGGAATTAGGTTACTAGAAATGGTTGACCTAGTCTATAACCGTAGGATACCCTAGTATGAAATTATTTCATACACTAGTTAGTATATTCAGGATTTCATGCTTATGTGTTTATTACATGTTAACTGAACTCCTGTTATACATCTGAATTATACATACTGTTTACTTGTTTACTTGTGCCCTAATGATTCGATAAGGACATGCACGTGATGTATCGTAAAGGTGGTGGGATGTTGGCTAGGGCAGTTGCTACTGACCCTTACATATGCCCTATATATATACCATTTACGGTACATTAGGTGGATGTCAGTATTGAAGAATGTGGGAACTACCCGTTTGGGAAATTATCTGTTTAGGAAATTAACTGCTTAGGAATTATCTACTTTAGGGAACTATTTGTCTGATCTATAAACTCCAGGCAAGGACACACTCGTGGTATACTACAAAGGTGGTGGGACGCTGGCTAGGGCAGTTGCGACTGACCCTTACATATGTCCTATACATATACCATTTGTAGTATATTGGGGGTCTGTCAGTGTCAGGAACTTAGGATATTATTAGGAATTGCTTTAAGGTTATGTTGATGGTATGTTTGTTGGAGTGGTTTGGATTGACTTATGGATGATCCCACATGATGAACACTTATAAATTCACTTATGAAACACACTGATTGGACACGTAGGTGCATAGGATCAACGAATGATATGAACGAGTAGTCATGGAATAGGGACTGGGGTGATCATATAGACACTTGGAGATAATGTAAGCGCATAGTGATGATACTAACACTTATTGATGATTATGGACATTGGGATTTGGTATGAACTTTTAGTGAACTTAGACCTTAGGGGAACTTTAATGTCAGGTGAACTTAGACATTAGGTGAACTTAGAAATAGGCAAACCTACATGTCAGGTGAACTTAGACATTAGGTGAACCTAATTGTCCATGAGAACTAGAGACCACTTCACTCAAAATTATCCTACCTAGGATAAGGTTTGTGAAGTGAGAATATGGTAAGATACATGATACACCCTAAATGTTAACAAGGGCATAATCGTGGTGCAATGGAACGGTGGTGGGACGGTGTAGGGGATATTGCGATCTACCTCTGCATATGCCCTATATATAAGCTTGTTGCATTGCATCGGGAGGTTGTCAGTGTTGGTATAGGGTGGAAAATGTATGAAACTTAGGAATAGTTAGTTAATACTAGTTATGACCAACTAGGACACTTAGTATAATTCTAGGAAGTTTAAAAATTTTTATGAGTTTAATGACAGATAGGAGAAAAATATAATTCCTATATGTAATCTTAACTGTCTAAATGAACTCATTTGACCTTTGTTTGTATGAATTGCGTTGTAAACGGTAGTAACATGTTTCTAATTCCTCAGAAACATGCCGCCGCGCCGTCACAACGAAGATGACTCGAACAATGGGGATGCTAACAACAATAATGCCAACTCCGGCATACAAGAGTTAGCAACAATTATCTCTGGATTGGTGAATCAACTGAAACAAGCCAATCAGTCTCTCACTCAGAACAGAGGTGGTGCAAACCCGCCAACTTGCACGTTCAAACACTTCAACTCCTGTAACCCACTGAAGTTTACAGGTTCTGAGTCAGCCACTGGTCTACTGCAGTGGTTCGAGAGTATGGAAAACACTTTCATCAACAGCGATTGCCCCGAGAACCTGAAAGTTCGTTATGCCACAAGTGTTTTCCAAAAGAGAGCACTAACATGGTGGAATGGGGAAAAACGAACTAGGGGAGTTGATGCTACCTTAGCGCTAACATGGAAAGAGGTCAAGGACATGATGACCACTGAATTTTGTCCTCGCAGTGAGATGAGGAAGCTTGAGACTGAGTTCTGGGAACTCAAGCAGGACAGCGGAGAGAATGTAATCTACAATACTCAGTTCCATGAGTATAGCCTGCTGGTGCCTCATCTTATGACACCTTTGGAGAGAGCCATAGAGAAGTATATCGGCGGATTGCCGATGCAGATTCAAGATACTGTCTACGAAAGCAACCCCAAAACACTTGAGGCTGCGATCCGTTTATCTGCTACACTTACTGACAATCATGTGAAGGCTGGAACACTCACCAGGAAGGGGACAAAGAAAACTAATGTGAAGGCTGCTACAAAAGAAACCAAGACTGAAGTTAAGTCTGAAGCTGCTAGTTCTTCTAAAAGCAACAACAAAAAGAGAAAGACCAGGAATTTCATGGTCACTGCTCCTGCTCCTGTTACGAGTGTGGTGAAGTGGGTCATTTCAGAAATCAGTGCCCAAAGTTGACTGGAAACAATCAGAGGGTTGCAAGAGGCAGAGCATTTCAACTGAATGCTCCAGCGGCTCAAGCCAACCAAGATGTGGTCAACGGTACATTTCTGATCAACAACTCTTATGCATCTGTCTTATTTGATTCTGGTGCTGATAGGAGTTTCGTTTCATATTATTTTGAATGCTTGCTTGGTAGATGTAACATCAGTGCCGGAACCGTCGCCGGAACAGTGATCTTAAACAGTATCAAGAACAGTAAACAGGTACGAATCATACACATTTCTGTAATTTTCATATTCATATCATTTATCATTATCATGGTGAGTTGTCATAGAACAGTTTCAGAAACATTTAACAGAAAACACCGTTCAGAGCAATGGTTCTTGAGTTGGATAATTATCTGACAATATAAATCATCATGTGATTATTTGCTTAGGAATTATTATGTATAAACGTATGTGAGGCTTTACAGAACAAAACACACGAATATTGTTACGTGAATGCTAAATTGACGGGTTATTCGTATAGGTGACGATCTGTATGGATATATCTGAAAGTTTAACGTTCTGAATGATATTCTATAATTAGAAAACAAGATTGAGAGTTATAGTTATCGCCGTGTTTGTACGGGTGACGATCCGGATGAATACGCGCGACAACCGTACAATTCAATTTAAACAGTTAATTATGTTTTAAATATTAAAATTTAATAAGAAGATATTAGTTAATTTATTAGGAATCACAACCTTGAACAAGTGAAAGATTTCTAATTTTATAACCGTGTCGTTTTGTCGCGAAAACTACGCGATCCGGAAATTTTACGCGAAACCGAACGGGACCAAGTAACCGGAATTGGTGGAATCACTTATTATGGCATTAAATGACCATAACCATTTTCACCAACCCACTTCTCTCTCTAAATTCGTCCTACCCTCTCTCTCTCTAGTTCTTCACAAGAAAACCATCCTCTTCTAAGATTTGGAGGCTTAAATCTCGTTGGATTCAAGTGTTCTAGGCGTCAAGACGTTCCTCTCAACACGTAGATCACGGGAGTACAACTCATTCAAGGTTCCCTCCATGAAATCTAAGGTAAAAGTTTGTTTTATTTTCGGTTTTATTAGGGTTTTCACGACTTAGGAGATTTTGATATCAAGATCGATACTCAACACTTAAAAACTACTTAGATGAAAGTGTATATAAGTTAGGTATTGTTAGGAATGGGTTATAACAGATTGTAGCCGCAAACAAGGAAGAAATGTTGCAGGTTCGCGGAGCAAGGGGCTGATCGGAGAAGACAGGTTCGCTGGCCGAACCCTACACGAACCACAAGATGCAGCCGAACCCTGCATGGTTCCTGCAACGAAACCTGCTTCATTCTGGACATACCTGCAACGAACCCTGCTCCCAACTGACCACCGAACCTATGTTTCCACGAACTCTCAAGGGACGAACCCAATTTAGGCGAACCTTTAGTTCACGAACCCAAGGAGGGTTCCAGCCGGATCTTACAATTCAGACGAGTCTAAACATCACGAACCTAGGACACACGAACCCTTGCATGGCCGAACCATGGCCATGCAACCCGTGAACCATGACGGACCGAACCTTATGGGTTCGTTTAACATCATTGGAGCCGAACCCTAGGCCAATATAGCATAGGTTCGCTGCCCTGGACGTCTGTCGAACTTAGGGGTTGTTTAATGTGGTTACTATGGACAAGAATCAAAGAGACTAATGCTATAACTTAGGAGAACGAGTAGTGAGCCATTAAATTTAGCCATCTTATGGGAAATTGATCATATAATTTGCATGCAATGAGTGCATGGGGATCAATCATATATACATGTGTGTTGGAATAACAAGGATGAAACCCTAATCATGCATGCGCATGTAGAAATAAATGTTGAACCTAAGATTGATTATCAATAGGTTAAAAAAAAAAGGGGTACTAAGCTCAAGGGAATCAAAAACACAAGTTGGAAATCAAATAGAAATCAAAGAAGTTCAATTGGGCCTAAGTGGGCCCAATGGGGCTTAATTAAGCCCATCATGTATTAAATGATTTAGTAAACTCAAGTAATGAGGTTTTGGTAAAATCTCATCTATTTATAACTTGTTAGATTGCATTAAATGATTTTGGACTTAATAATTGATTTAATTGGAAGTTAAATTGTAATGCTTTGATTTAAATTACTTACTTTGAATTAATTGATTGGAAACTTGTTATAAAATAGACGATTTAATTGTCTGGAATTGTTTTAAAAACAAAGGAAACTCTGCCGAAATTTTCTAAAATTTAAAGGTAAGTTAGTAACTCAACATGGGATTGGGATCAAAAAGGGGTAACTAAGATTGGTTAGATCTTAGATGCACATAGTATTAAGGCACTTAGTTGCACACACAACAAGACCAAACCGTAGCCACAACGACTATTACGCGTACTTATTATGTTCGAATTCATATAAAATAACTCAGGAACCGAAGATACTTAGCTTACAAACAAGAGTGCGCATTCTGTGATAGTGCATTAGACATCAACACAGGTGAGTTCATTGCCCCTTTTCTAACATTTTTGTTTTAAAACGCGGGGCTGAGAAGCATGCGTAAACTGTTATTTAAATTGTTTACTTAAATGCTTTTAAATTTATATGTTTTACATATATATAAATGTTATCCTAGACCATGTCTAGGAAGATTTTATGCAGGTTTACCAATGATTTTACTTAAATATTAAGTGAATAATCGAGTTAAACTAAACTTTTCAATAAATCAAAACATTTCAAAGGAATCAAATCAAACATTTTGACAAATCAAGTGGGTGAATTCAAGGGATCAAATCAAACATTTTGACAAATCAAGTGGGTGAATTCAAGGAATCAAATCAAACATTTTGACAAAACAAGTGTGGGACATCAAGACATCAACAAAACAATCTTTGCAAAGACAACATTCAATGTTCTACAAACCAAGTGTTTGTTGAACAATGAATCAAGTGTACAACCGATCAATGAATCTTGTATTCTATGATCAACACATCAAGTACATCTTGTGACAGAATCAGACGATCATTAAATCATTTTTAAGGGAAAGTCTGGGATATATCAGAGATAGCATACGCCAAAAACATTGACGAAACATAAAATCCTGCATTTTAAGAAGTCCTAGCTAGACCGTTTGACTTGTAGGTCGTATGTTTGAGGATATTTACAGTTTCCCTAACTACTAAGTACCTAGATTGACAGACTAGTCTACTCGAGTATGACCAAAGGCCCCAATCAATAGGACTTAGATTTTATTAAATGTTTACTTACTTGTTTAATTAAGCATTTATAACTGTTTATACAATTGTGTGGTTGATCATATTTTGTGATGAACTTGTGAAATCAACATGGATTTCAATTGATTGTAATGACAGGGACAACAAACAGAGGAACTTATGGGATTGTGTTAAGGGTAAAAATGCTTAATTGTCATTAACAGTAGTGTCATATGCATATTAGTATGTGGTGAGATGTTGGCTAGGGCTTGTCCCTTACATATGCCCTATATATAAGCATACCGATGTGGATATTACATGTGGTGTTAATGAGGTTAGGGTCTTTACCAAAGGAGGTTTTCAAATCATTTTCAACTACTAAAACTATATGAACTCACCAACCATGTGTTGATTTTATTTTTGCATGACTTCTCAGGTGACGAACAGGTCAACTAGGAAGCTTATGCTTTTGGGCTAGGACTTCATATAGAAGACTAGTATTTTGGACCTGCATACTTTTGAAGACATCATTATACAATTTATTTTGTATATCTTGTGTAAATACAAGATATTCATTTTATGATGTTTACAATAGATTTACATTGTTAAATTATAAACGTTACTGATGTAATTTTACTTTGTAATTCTATTTTACTTAGCATTTCTCATTTATATCATGTGCAATGTAAACAATCTGATCACTTTCGATTATCATTCTCGGTATCGCGCCCCGGGAACCTTCCGCCCGTCGGGGGAACCCGATCCTACCCCGCCGGCTCGGGGTGTGACAGATTGGTATCAGAGCCATGGTTATAGAGAAATATAGGTCACTTATTTAAATGGTTTGGCCTAGACTATAACCTAGGGACCCTGCATGTAGAGAACGTAGGACTTAAGACTTATTTGCATATTGTCTTCTGTATTCGATCATTGCACTAACCGATGACTTTATTGGTTATGATCAGAATGCCTCCACGAAGACAACCTCCCTTGATACAACTACCACCACAAGACTTGGCTCCACACTCCTCCACACCGTCTCCGAATGACTCTCCACCACCACCTCCTCCACCTCCTCCTCCCCCTCCTCCATTGATTACTCAAGCATCTGGTTCGGGCACAGCACCGACCATGGATCCTGCTACTATCGCTCTGGTGACGTTACTGAGTAGCCAGATGACAAATCAGATGAAAGAAGCAATACTGGAGATGTTCCTTCGTCTTCGTAATGAGATCCTCAACACTGGCAACACATCAGGAGAAGCCAGTGGAAATACTGGAGATTCATCTCATTACTCCTACAAGTCCTTCGTAGGATGTAAACCACCCAGTTTTAGTGGGTCTGAAGGCGCCGTTGGATTAATCCAATGGATTGAGAAGATTGAGGCAACATTGGATCTTTGCAGCTGCCCCGAACACCACAAGGTCCGTTACTCAGCAGGAACATTCAACAAACGGGCTCTGACCTGGTGGAATGGTCAGATCAACGCCCGGGGAAGAGAGGAAGCTATGGCAATGTCATGGGAAGGCTTCAAGGCACTGCTGCGAACAGAATTTTGTCCCAAGAATGAGCTGCAGAAGTTGGAGGTTGAACTATCCAATCATGTGATGAAGGGGGCTGATCACATGGGGTACACTACTCGTTACCACGAGTTGGTTGCTTTGGTACCAGATATGGTACCAACTCTGGAGAAAAGGATAGACCGTTATGTAGGTGGACTTCCCGCCTGCATTCAAGGCATGGTTGTTTCAGCCAACCCTACTACTGTTGAATCTGCAGTGAGACTGTCTGGGAAACTCACTGACCTCATGGTAGCCTCTGGAGTTCTAAAGAAGGAGGCTGAACCCAGTAAGAACAAAGCTGAATCTTCAAAGAAACCCTCCCATCATCAGAAGAAGAAACAGAAGACCATCAAGAACTACACGGTGGCCACACCTCTGCAACAAGTGGCAGCAACACCACAGAACCCCAACCGCAAACCTTACACTTGCACGTTTCCTCTATGTGCCAAGTGTCAGTATCATCAACCTACTGACACTCCCTGCAAGCATTGCACGGGATGTGGAAGAAAGGGCCATTGGGTCCAGTACTGCCGGATGACACCTAATCAAGCAGTCAACAATGCTGCTTTGGCTCTCCCTCCACCAGCTAATCAGAACCATGGTGGATGCTATAACTGTGGCGAACAAGGCCACTTTGCGAAGAACTGCCCAAAGAAGGCTCAACCAGCAGTTCAAGCACCCCGTGGACGAGCCTTTGCTATCGGAGCACCAGCTGCACGCCAGGACCCAAATGTGGTCACTGGTACGTTTCTCTTACATGACTTTTATGCATCTGTCTTATTTGATACTGGTGCGGATCAGAGTTTTATCTCTACCGATTTTGCATGCCAACTAGATTCAGTAGAGGAACAGTTAGACTCCCCTTACATTATAGAAGTAGCTAACGGGAAACAGATTACAGTTAGTACAGTTTATAGAAATTGCCCATTGACACTTAATGGTCATACGTTCACCATCGATTTGATACCAATGGTGTTGGGTAGTTTCGACATCATTATTGGAATGGATTGGCTTTCATTTAACTGAGTGGAAGTCATCTGTTCTGAAAAGCTACTTCGAATTCAATTGCCGAGTGATCGTGTATTGGAAGTAAAAGGGGATCAAGCAAAACGAAGTGTCAAAATTATCTCTTGCATAAAGGCGCGTAAGTGTCTACAGAAGCAGTGCGTGGCGTTTTTGGCTCACGTGGTGGAAAAGGGAAAAGAGAAGAAAGAGATTCAAGATGTACCGGTAGTGAAAGAATATCCTGAAGTGTTTCCTGAAGACTTACCAGGTTTGCCACCTGTGCGACTGGTAGAGTTTCGTATTGACTTAATTCCTGGAGCAACCCCGGTTGCTAAATCTCCCTACAGGTTAGCACCTTCAGAGATGCAGGAATTGTCTAATCAGTTACAGGAGTTACTTGATAAGGGTTTCATCAGACCGAGCTACTCACCTTGGGGAGCTCCGGTCTTGTTCGTGAAAAAGAAAGACGGATCGTTCAGAATGTGCATAGATTACAGAGAGCTGAACAAACTGACCATCAAGAATCGTTATCCATTGCCGAGGATTGATGATCTGTTTGACCAATTGCAAGGAGCTCGATACTTCTCGAAGATTGACTTGCGGTCTGGATACCATCAGCTGAGAGTTCAAGATGAAGACATACCGAAAACGGCCTTCCGAACAAGATACGGGCATTACGAATTCATGGTGATGCCTTTCGGATTGACAAATGCACCAGCGGTTTTCATGGACCTCATGAACCGAGTGTGCAAGCCGTACTTGGATCAGTTTGTCATTGTCTTTATTGATGACATACTGATTTATTCCAAGACCAAAACAGAACATGAGTAACACCTCAGAAAAATCTTAGAGCTGTTGAAGGAAAAGAAACTTTATGCCAAATTTTCCAAATGCGAATTTTGGCTAAGAGAAGTTCAATTTCTGGGTCATGTAGTCAACAGCGAGGGAATTCATGTGGATCCTGCCAAGATCGAGGCGATAAAGAATTGGGACACTCCGAGGACACCGACGGAGATACGGTCTTTTCTGGGATTGGCGGGTTACTACAGAAGGTTTATCTCAAACTTTTCTAAAATAGCTTTGCCTCTCACTAAGCTAACTCAGAAAAGTGAACCGTTTGTCTGGGAGCAGAAACAAGAAGATGCTTTTCAGACCTTGAAACAGAAATTATGTGATGCTCCAATCCTATCTCTCCCAGAAGGCTGTGATGATTTTGTGGTATACTGTGATGCTTCCCATCAGGGACTCGGTTGTGTATTAATGCAACGGGACAAAGTCATAGCCTATGCATCAAGATAGTTAAAGGTTCATGAGAAGAACTACACTACTCATGATCTTGAGCTGGGAGCAGTAATCTTCGCCTTGAAGATTTGGAGACATTACTTATATGGCACCAAGTGTACCATATTCACTGATCACAAAAGTCTACAGCACATCTTTGATCAGAAGGAGCTCAACATGCGACAGCGCCGTTGGGTTGAACTTCTAAATGACTACGATTGTGTGATCAAGTACCATCCGGGAAAGGCGAACGTTGTAGCTGACGCCTTGAGCCGGAAGGAACGGGTCAAACCCCTGCGTGTTAGAGCAATGGGGATAACCGTGCAGACCAGTTTAAGTGACAAGATTATTCAAGCACAACAAGAAGCACTTGACCGAGATAATCTGAAGAAAGAACTTGATTGCGGAGCAGAGAAACAGTTTGACACGAAGTCTGACGGAATGATCTACTACCGGGAACGTGTATGGATACCGGCGGTATATGAATTGAGGAAACTTATCTTCGATGAAGCACACAAGACTAAATACTCTGTTCATCCAGGTGCTGATAAGATGTACCAAGACTTGCGTGGATTTTATTGGTGGCCTGGAATGAAGAAGGACATAGCCGAATACGTCGGTCAATGTCTAACGTGTGCGAAGGTAAAGGCGGAACACCAAAGATCGTCCGGTCTATTGGAGCAGCCTGAGATTCCACTCTGGAAGTGGGAACAAATAGCTATGGATTTCATCACCAAGCTACCCCGCACTTCCAGTGGTCATGATACAATTTGGGTGATCATTGATCGTTTAACCAAATCTGCTCATTTCTTGCCCATGCGTGAGAACTTCACCATGGATAAACTGGCAAGGTTGTACATCAATGAGATAGTGGTACGCCACGGTGTGCCATTGTCTATTATTTCTGATAGAGACAGCAGATTTACATCAAGGTTCTGGCAATCATTGCAGAAATCTCTAGAGACACAGTTAAATCTGAGTACAGCTTACCACCCACAAACGGATGGTCAAAGCGAACGTACTATTCAAACCCTAGAGGACATGTTAAGAACCTGTGTATTGGACTTTGGTGGGAACTGGGACTTCCATTTGCCACTGATTGAATTCTCCTACAATAACAGTTACCACAGCAGTATCGGATGTGCACCATTCGAGGCTCTTTATGGCCGGAAATGCCGATCACCGATCTGTTGGACTGAAATTGGAGATAACCGAATAACTGGGCCAGAACTAATTCAAGAAACCACTGACAAGATAGCTCAGATTCAAAGAAGACTACAAGCAACAAGGAGCAGACAAAAGAGCTACGCCGACAAACGGCGCAAGCCGTTGGAATTCCAAGTGGGAGATCGTGTAATGTTGAAGGTATCCCCATGGAAAGGCGTTGTACGTTTTGGAAGGAAAGGCAAATTAGCACCAAGATACGTGGGACCGTTCGAGATAATCGAGCGTATTGGTCCTGTGGCGTATAGACTGAGATTACCTGATGAACTCAGTGGCGTGCATGACGTGTTTCACGTCTCAAACCTGAAGAAATGCCTTGCTGACGAGTCTCTCGTCATTCCAATCGAAGAGATTCAAGTCGATGAACAGTTACATTTCATTGAAGAACCTCTAGAGATTATGGATCGCAAGGTTAAACAACTAAGGCGAAGCCGTATTCCTATTGTAAAGGTTCGTTGGAATTCAAGACGCGGGCCCGAATTCACTTGGGAACGTGAAGATCACATGAAGTTAAAGTATCCCCAACTGTTTGAAGAGGAAGCTGTACCGGATAACAACTCTTAAATTTCGGGACGAAATTTCTCTAACAAGGGGAGACTGTAACATCAGTGCCGGAACCGTCGCCGGAACAGTGATCTTAAACAGTATCAAGAATAGTAAACAGGTACGAATCATACACATTTCCGTAATTTTCATATTCATATCATTTATCATTATCATGGTGAGTTGTCATAGAACAGTTTCAGAAACATTTAACAGAAAACACCGTTCAGAGCAATGGTTCTTGAGTTGGATAATTATCTGACAATATAAAATCATGTGATTATTTGCTTACGAATTATTATGTATAAACGTATGTGAGGCTTTACAGAACAAAACACACGAATATTGTTACGTGAATGCTAAATTGACGGGTTATTCGTATAGGTGATGATCTGTATGGATATATCTGAAAGTTTAACGTTCTGAATGATATTCTATAATTAGAAAACAAGATTGAAAGTTATAGTTATCGCCGTGTTTGTACGGGTGACGATCCGGATGAATACGCGTGACAACCGTACAATTCGATTTAAACAGTTAATTATGTTTTAAATATTAAAATTTAATAAGAAGATATTAGTTAATTTATTAGGAATCATAACCTTGAACAAGTGAAAGATTTCTAATTTTATAACCGTGTCGTTTTGTCGCGAAAACTACGCGATCCGGAAATTTTACGCGAAACCGAACGGGACCAAGTAACCGGAATTGGTGGAATCACTTATTATGGCATTAAATGACCATAACCATTTTCACCAACCCACTTCTCTCTCTAAATTCGTCCTACCCTCTCTCTCTCTAGTTCTTCACAAGAAAACCATCCTCTTTCTAAGATTTGGAGGCTTAAATCTCGTTGGATTCAAGTGTTCTAGGCGTCAAGACGTTCCTCTCAACACGTAGATCACGGGAGTACAACTCATTCAAGGTTCCCTCCACGAAATCTAAGGTAAAAGTTTGTTTTATTTTCGGTTTTATTAGGGTTTTCACGACTTAGGAGATTTTGATATCAAGATCGATACTCAACACTTAAAAACTACTTAGATGAAAGTGTATATAAGTTAGGTATTGTTAGGAATGGGTTATAACAGATTGTAGCCGCAAACAAGGAAGAAATGTTGCAGGTTCGCGGAGCAAGGGGCTGATCGGAGAAGACAGGTTCGCTGGCCGAACCCTACACGAACCACAAGATGCAGCCGAACCCTGCATGGTTCCTGCAACGAACCCTGCTTCATTCTGGACATACCTGCAACGAACCCTGCTCCCAAGTGACCACCGAACCTATGTTTCCACGAACTCTCAAGGGACGAACCCAATTTAGGCGAACCTTAGTTCACGAACCCAAGGAGGGTTCCAGCCAGATCTTACAGTTCAGACGAGTCTAAACATCACGAACCTAGGACACACGAACCCTTGCATGGCCGAACCATGGCCATGCAACCCACGAACCATGACGGACCGAACCTTATGGGTTCGTTTAACATCATTGGAGCCGAACCCTAGGCCAATATAGCATAGGTTCGCTGCCCTGGACGTCTGTCGAACTTAGGGGTTGTTTAATGTGGTTACTATGGACTAGAATCAAAGAGACTAATGCTATAACTTAGGAGAATGAGTAGTGAGCCATTAAATTTAGCCATCTTATGGGAAATTGATCATATAATTTGCATGCAATGAGTGCATGGGGATCAATCATATATACATGTGTGTTGGAATAACAAGGGTGAAACCCTAATCATGCATGCGCATGTAGAAATAAATCTTGAACCTAAGATTGATTATCAATAGGTTAACAAAAAAAGGGTACTAAGCTCAAGGGAATCAAAAACACAAGTTGGAAATCAAATAGAAATCAAAGAAGTTCAATTGGGCCTAAGTGGGCCCAATGGGACTTAATTAAGCCCATCATGTATTAAATGATTTAGTAAACTCAAGTAATGAGGTTTTGGTAAAATCTCATCTATTTATAACTTGTTAGATTGCATTAAATGATTTTGGACTTAATAATTGATTTAATTGGAAGTTAAATTGTAATGCTTTGATTTAAATTACTTACTTTGAATTAATTGATTGGAAACTTGTTATAAAATAGACGATTTAATTGTCTGGAATTGTTTTAAAAACAAAGGAAACTCTGCCGAAATTTTCTAAAATTTAAAGGTAAGTTAGTAACTCAACATGGGATTGGGATCAAAACGGGGTAACTAAGATAGGTTAGATCTTAGATGCACATAGTATTAAGGCACTTAGTTGCACACACAACAAGACCAAACCGTAGCCACAACGACTATTACGCGTACTTATTATGTTTGAATTCTTATAAAATAACTCAGGAACCGAAGATACTTAGCTTACAAACAAGAGTGCGCATTCTGTGATAGTACATTAGACATCAACACAGGTGAGTTCATTGCCCCTTTTCTAACATTTTTGTTTTAAAACGCGGGGCTGAGAAGCATGCGTAAACTGTTATTTAAATTGTTTACTTAAATGCTTTTAAATTTATATGTTTTACATATATATAAATGTTATCCTAGACCATGTCTAGGAAGATTTTATGCAGGTTTACCAATGATTTTACTTAAATATTAAGTGAATAATCGAGTTAAACTAGACTTTTCAATAAATCAAAACATTTCAAAGGAATCAAATCAAACATTTTGACAAATCAAGTGGGTGAATTCAAGGGATCAAATCAAACATTTTGACAAATCAAGTGGGTGAATTCAAGGAATCAAATCAAACATTTTGACAAAACAAGTGTGGGACATCAAGACATCAACAAAACAATCTTTGCAAAGACAACATTCAATGTTCTACAAACCAAGTGTTTGTTGAACAATGAATCAAGTGTACAACCGATCAATGAATCTTGTATTCTATGATCAACACATCAAGTACATCTTGTGACAGAATCAGACGATCATTAAATCATTTTTAAGGGAAAGTCTGGGAAATATCAGAGATAGCATACGCCAAAAACATTGACGAAACATAAAATCCTGCATTTCAAGAAGTCCTAGCTAGACTGTTTGACTTGTAGGTCATATGTTTGAGGATATTTACAGTTTCCCTAACTACTAAGTACCTAGATTGACAGACTAGTCTACTCGAGTATGACCAAAGGCCCCAATCAATAGGACTTAGATTTTATTAAATGTTTACTTGTTTAATTAAGCATTTATAACTGTTTATACAATTGTGTGGTTGATCATATTTTGTGATGAACTTGTGAAATCAACATGGATTTCAATTGATTGTAATGACAGGGACAACAAACAGAGGAACTTATGGGATTGTGTTAAGGGTAAAAATGCTTAATTGTCATTAACAGCAGTGTCATATGCATATTAGTATGTGGTGGGATGTTGGCTAGGGCTTGTCCCTTACATATGCCCTATATATAAGCATACCGATGTGGATATTACATGTGGTGTTAATGAGGTTAGGGTCTTTACCAAAGGAGGTTTTCAAATCATTTTCAACTACTAAAACTATATGAACTCACCAACCATGTGTTGATTTTATTTTTGCATGACTTCTCAGGTGACGAACAGGTCAACTAGGAAGCTTATGCTTTTGGGCTAGGACTTCATATAGAATTCTAGTATTTTGGACCTGCATACTTTTGAAGACACCATTATACAATTTATTTTTTATATCTTGTGTAAATACAAGATATTCATTTTATGATGTTTACAATAGATTTACATTGTTAAATTATAAACGTTACTGATGTAATTTAACTTTGTAATTCTATTTTACTTAGCATTTCTCATTTATATCATGTGCAATGTAAACAATCTGATCACTTTCGATTATCATTCTCGGTATCGCGCCCCGGGAACCTTCCGCCCGTCGGGGGAACCCGATCCTACCCCGCCGGCTCGGGGTGTGACAGTAGAACACGTACATATTTAGATAAACCGTTTAACGTGGAGGTGGCTGACGGAAACACTATTGATATCGACACTGTTATTATCAGATGTACTGTGAACTTAAATGATCACGTTTTCCCGATTGATCTTATACCTATGCATCTTGGTAGCTTCGATGTTATCATAGGCATGTATCGGTTAGCCACCCACAAAGCGGAGATAATTTGCCACGAAAAATACATTCGCATTCCTTTACCTTCGGGTGAAACTCTAAGAGTCTTCGGAGAAACTTCTAGTAAAGGTCTTAAGATGATGTCATGCACTAAAGCACACAAGTACCTTAGGAAGAAGTGTATAGCATTTTTAGCTCATATTGTGGAGAAAAAGGATAAAGGAAAAAGAGTTGAAGATGTTTATGCGATCAGAGATTTTCCAGAAGTATTTCCAGATGATTTGCCGGGTCTTCCACCAGAACGTCAAGTAGAATTTCGAATTGACTTAGTACCTAGTGCGAACCCTGTCGCCAAAGCTCCTTACAGACTTGTACCTTCGGAGTTGCAAGAATTGGCGAGCCAGCTGCAAGAACTGACTGATAAGGGATTTATTCGCCCGAGCCATTCGCCATGGGGTGCACCGGTTCTGTTTGTCAAAAACAAAGACGGGTCATTCCGAATGTGCATCGATTATCTCGAATTGAACAAACTCACAATTAAGAATCGATATCCACTGCCGCGCATCGATGATCTCTTCGATCAGCTTCAAGGCTCGGCATGGTTTTCAAAGATCGATATGAGGTCTGGGTATCATCAGCTTCGCGTACATGATGATGATATTCCCAAGACGGCTTTTAGAACAAGATATGGCCATTATGAATTCTTGGTAATGCCTTTCGGCCTTACCAATGCACCTGCGGTTTTCATGGACCTCATGAACCGTGTTTGCAGGCCATAGTTGGATAAATTTGTGATTGTATTCATTGATGATATTTTGATATATTCAAAGACCAAGGAAGAGCACGAGAAACACCTTAAGTTGGTTTTGGAGATCCTAAGAGAGGAGAGACTGTATGTCAAATTCTCCAAATGTGAATTTTGGCTCAAGGAAGTTCAATTCTTGGGACACATAGTCAATGAAAAACGTGTTCACGTGGATCCTGCAAAGATTGATGCGGTGAAGAATTGGAGTACACCGAAGACACCGACGGAGATTCGATCATTTCTCAAACTTGCCGGTTACTATCGGCGGTTCATCTCGAATTTCTCCAGGATTGCGGTCCCTCTTACTTCTTTGACTCAGAAGAATAAGCCTTACGATTGGGGACCGAAGCAAGAAGAGGCGTTTCAGACTTTGAAGTAGAAACTTTGTGATGCTCCTGTCTTGACACTGCCTGACGGAAATGATGATTTTGTAGTCTATTGTGACGCATCCAACCTAGGTCTCGGTTGTGTTCTCATGCAACGGGGAAAGGTTGTGGCTTATGCATCAAGGCAATTAAAGATTCACCAGAAGAACTACACCACACACGACTTGGAACTTGGTGCAGTCGTGTTTGCTTTGAAGATATGGAGACATTATCTCTATGGCACTAAGTGTGTAGTGTTCACTGACCATAAGAGTTTACAACATATTCTCAATCAGAAAGAACTTAATATGAGACAACGGAGATGGGTTGAACTGTTAAACGATTATGACTGTGAAATTCGCTACCATCCTGGTAAAGCGAATGTAGTAGCAGATGCGCTTAGTCGCAAAAGTCAAGTTCAGATTCATAGTGTCCGAGTGCACACTAGTCTCCGAAATGATGTTCTCACAGCCCAACAACACTCATTAGCTCAAGATAACTTGAAAAATGAGATGTCTTGCGGGGCTGAAATTTTATTGGAAACTAAGGATGATGGTTTAATGTATTATTTGAATCGGTTGTGGATACCGAACATAGGTGATCTTAGGATGGTGATTATGGGTGAAGCTCATTATCTCGTTATTCAATCCATCCGGGTTCTGATAAGATGTATCAAGACCTTAGGGGCTTGTACTGGTGGCCCGGTATGAAGAAAGATATTGCTGAGTATGTGTCCAAATGCCTTAACTGTGCTAAAGTCAAGGCAGAACACCAACGACCTTCGGGATTGTTGTTACCACCAGAAATACCCATGTGGAAGTGGGAGAATATCTCCATGGATTTTATTATCAAACTCCCACGAACCACTAACGGTAAAGATAGCATTTGGGTAATTATTGATAGATTGACCAAGTCGGCTCATTTCTTACCAATACGCGAAACTTACCCTGTGCGGAAGTTAGCTCGTATCTACATTGATGAGATCATTAGCCGGCATGGTATTCCCTTAAGCATAATATCGGATCGAGATGCTCGTTTCACGGCACGATTTTGGGAATCACTTCATGAAGCATTTGGAACAAGATTGGATCTTAGCACCGCTTATCATCCTCAAACGGATGGTCAAACGGAGCAGACGATTCAGACACTTGAAGAAATGTTGAGAGCTTGTGTCATCGACTTCGGTGGCAATTGGGATAGCCATTTACCATTGGTTGAGTTCTCGTATAACAACAGCTATCACGCGAGCATTGGTATGGTGCCGTTTGAAGCTCTTTATGGCAGAAAATGTCGGTCACCTATTAGTTGGACCGAGGTCGGCGAACCGCAGATCACTGGTCCCGAGATTATTCAGGAGACGACTGACAAGATCCGCCATATTCGTGACAATCTGTTAGCTGCACGCAGTCGACAGAAGAGTTACGCGGATAAAAGACGAAAACCTTTAGAGTTTGAAGTTGGAGATATGGTATTGCTTAAAGTGTCGCCTTGGAAAGGCGTTGTGCGATTCGGGAAGAAGGGTAAACTTGCTCCACGATATGTTGGCCCTTTTAAGATCCTTGAACGGATCGGGAAGGTTGCTTACAAGTTGGAACTTCCTACTGAACTTAGTAACGTGCATTTCGCAAACTTTATGTATTTCATGTACATGGGTAGTTAGTGAACTTCAAGTGTTTTGAATACTTTGCTAAGTTTCAAGAACTTGAACTTATAAGGGGGAACTAGTAGCTATGATGACATAGAATAAATGCTAAGTATAAGAATGGAATGTAATGAGACGATGTAATGATGTAGGTTCTTGAGTCTTAGCTAAGGAGTTCAGCTAAGAAGATAAGGAGCTACTGTCAGGTGAGTTCTAGATGCCCTAGTTTCACTTTATGTGTACTTATGTTTTGGGCTGACATGCATGCTGTTAATATGGTTTTGATGTTATGTGACTATGCCATGATGATGAATGCATGTTAATGAGTTATGATGATTTTTGTATGAATGTATGCTATGTATGATGAATGCATGTTAGTGAGTTATGATGATGGACTTTATGATAACATGCTAAGAAGATAGTTATAGAAGCTATTCTATGATGAAATCCTAGGCTGCTAAGATGAAAGTATGATATGGTGAATGCTAGCATGACATGTTTATGATGCCATGATGTATGATATGATGAATAGATACTAGCATGACATATATGTGATGCTATGTTGCTATGATGTTACGATGATATGATGTAATGATTCTAGCATAAACTATTATGAGGAATCCTATGATTAGAATAAGGTTATGATATTATGATGAAAGATGATATAGTGCTAGTATATCATGTTATGATGAACGAATGTTTCTCCCATACTCGCTATGCGGAAAGTATGATGTTGCTCCTGTACTTGTTACAGGTAAGTATGACGTTGCTCCCATACTCGTTATGGGGTAAGTATGATGTTGCTCCCGTACTTGTTACGGGGTAAGTATGACGTTGCTCCCATACTCGTTATAGGGTAAGTATGATGTTGCTCCCATATTCGTAATGGGTAAGTACGATGTTGCTCTAGTACTCGTTACTGGGTAAGTATGGATCTGCTGAACGCTTCGACGAGTCAGATAGAAAGGTTATGGAGCCTTCTGCCGGCATAAGCCCACTGTTACGCTCAGTTGTAGTGGTTGTATGATGATGATGATCATGATATTTATGTTTTATGGTTTTTTATGAATGAGATGATGTTTTATGATGTTAATTCATTAAACGATTATGATTTTTTACTAAAACTATAACTCGCCAGCGTAAGCTGACATTTTAGCATGTATGTCAGGTTAAAGCTAATGTAAGAGGAAGCATGGAGCTCGGGCATCAAGATAGAGAATCCGATGGTGTTGGCAATCGTTTATGTTTTAATTTAGACATTAATTCATGTTTGACAAGCTATGTTTTAATTTCCGCTGCTATTTATGAATGTTTTTAGTTTAAGAGCTATGTGTTATGATGAAAACCAACCTCTAGGAGGTACCCTCACAACTTGGTATCAAAGCCATAGTTTGAGAGATCTTAGCATCCTAAATGCTAAGACATAAACTGAGAATGGGATTAATTGGCGCAGATTGCCAACCACGGATGAAAGGATGCCACCAGCTAAGTGTTTATATGTGAGTTATGAAATAGATTTAAGGGTAGAAAGGTAGATAGTGTCATGCACATTGAGGATATGGGATGGGAAATGTTTAGAGCCTATCAGTTGGGTAAATGGTTAATAACACTTGATCAACGTCATTAACGATTCACAACACTTATTTCATGCTAAACTAATTCCTATATTGACTCATCAATTGTTGCATCCTATAGATAGTTAAGATGGCTGGACAAAAAGGTAGGCCACGGAAACCAGTACAGGCTATAGAGGAGCTGCATGTCGAGAATGAAGAACTCGTCAATGAAGAGGAAGAGACCAGTGTTCACACTGTAGGCTATCGTGATAAAGGCTATTTCTGATGAGCTTTACAAGATTATGGACGAGAAGTTACCGGCAATGATTGCTAAAGCGTTGAAGGATGCACTGAAGGATAGTACCAAAGGTTCCAAAGAAAATTCAAAGAATGAAGATGAACTTAAGATAATCAAGAAAAAAGGCGGTGATTCTGTGGCAGGGAAAATAAGGAGTTGTGATTACAAGTCCTTCAAAGGATGCAACCCAACGACTATTGATGGTAAGAAAGATGTTGTGGCCACCTGCCACTGGATATCTACGATGGAGGCTGTGATCTCCATTAGTGAGTGCCGAATTGATCAAGCAACCAAGTTTGCAGCTCACTCATTTATCAAGGAGGTACTTCACTTGGGAAGATCTGAAAGAGCTGGTCAATAAGCCGTTCTTCCCCAAGAATGAGTTTGAAAAGGTGGAAAGGGAATTTTTGGTTCTGAAAGCTACGAGTTTGAACCACCACCAGTACACGTCAAAATTTAATGAACCGGCCAGACTTGTTCCTAATCTGGTTTCTACCGAGGAACGCAGGGTGAAATTTTACATGGAGGGTTTACCTCCAAAGGTTCGCATTCATGTGAAGGCCAACGCTCTGTAGACTTTTGATTCCACTGTGGAACTCAGCGGCATAGTATATGAAGATGCTATAGCTGATGAACCAGTTAAGGAGTAGTCAAAGATGAAGGGGTCCTTAGGGACCAAGAGAGGCCGAACAGATCAATGAAAGTTATCAAGCAAGAAGGTGAAGCAAGAGGAGATGAGCCGATGCAACAAGTGTGGAAAAAGCCACATGGGACAGTGCCTGGTGGGCACAAATTTATGTTTCAGATGCGGGAAGACGAGGAATTTTTCTAGAAATTGCCCGAATGCCAGTCAATGCTTCAACTGCAATGGGTTAGGACATATGTCCAAGGATTGCAAACAACCAAGGGCCGATGCTTCGGGTTCTGGTAAGAAAGAGGAGAAAGGAAAGAAGAAGCAGAAGGCTAAAGCATGAGCCTTCACGATGACAAAGGATGATGCTATTGTGGACCCGGACATGGTCACATGTAGCTTTTCTATCATTAACATTCTTGCTTCTGTATTGTTTGATTCTGGTTCCAGTATGAGTTTTGTATCCTTTACTTTATGTGACGGCTTATCTAGGAAGTTTAAGAAGATAAATTAGGTATTTGATGTAGATACGGCTATTGGTAAAACGACCAGGATGACTGAGGCTATAAATGATTGTTATGTAGAGATAGAAGGTCATAAGTTCTGAGTACGATTCTTTTTTATAACCTTGGGAGGGTTCGATGTAGTCTTGGGAATGGATTGGTTAGCCGAATATGAGGCTAACATAGTATGTCGACGCAAGATGATATGTTTACGAGCATTGGATGGGAGTCCGGTAATGGTCTATGGTAATAAAGGGATGTACGCGCCGAAGATCATTTCGATGATCAAGTCTGATGTTATGATGAGGCGAGGGTGCAGAGCTTACTTGGCATATGTGTTTGAGGAACGTACAGATACGAGGACGATTGATGATGTACCCGTGGTTTGTAACTTCCCTGATGTATTCCATGAGGATTTGCCTGGATTACCGCCTGAACGGGAAATTGAGTTCCAAATCGGCTTAGTGTCGGGGGCCCTACCCGTTGCCAAAACGCCTTACCGTTTGGCTCGCACCGAAATGAAAGAAATGTTGTGTGCTTCGGATCGGTATAATCTGGATTCTATTAACAGTTTTATCTATGCGGAATCTAGATAACACTTGTATTGTAACATCAGTGCCGGACGCGTGCCGGAACAATGATCTCAACAGTAATTCATACAGTAACTCAGGTACACATTACGTGAAACTATGGTTTTACTATTGATACATCATACTTGATACGAAACTATTATACGATTGTCTGAAAATCTGATTAAAACCTTAGGGTTTAACAGTCAGAAACATGTCAGACAACACAGTGTTGAAACATAGATACTTGATTTGATACTATTGTGTATAAACATATGTGAGGTTAAACAGAACGAAACCATAACGGTTGTTGTTACGGAATGCTAAACCGACGAATTATTCGTATAGGTGACGATCTGTACGAATGATTCTGAAAGTTTAATGTTCTGGAATAATGACTGAACAGTAAAGAACAAGAATCAGAAAGCCAAACCATCATCGTGTTCGTTCGAATGACGATTCGAACGAATACGCGCAATGGCGACGCGTTCTGACAAAACGAAAACGAACACGAAAACGATACGAATGATCATAAATTAAGGAAATATAATATTTCCTGTTTTACAATTTTGAAGCTCATCATAACTAAAATTAAACAAAACTATTTTTAATAAAACGCGAATAAATCTACGAAACGTGTAAAAATAATGTAAATTGATAAATATTTTAATGCAACGATATTTAAAATAATTTCTAATGATAATCTTATCCTAAACATCCTAAAATAATCCTTTTACTTTCATTACGAAATATACGCGTAACGATCCGGAAACACGACGAAAACGAGAACCGAGCAACCGAAATGAACCCGGATACCCTCGGGGTATTTAAACACCAAATGCTAGCATTTAATTCATTTCTATGCAAACCCTCTCTCTCTCTCTAGACTCAAAACCGTTCATCGCTCTCTCTCTAAGATTTTCACCTTCAAACATCAAGATCTCTCTCATTTGTCGATGAAATCGCGTGTTCTTGGAGCCTAAACGAAGATCTTGACTCTCTCTATCTAGAAGTACAGCCATTTTGAAATCCAACCGACCATTTGCGAGGTATGAGCAAGGAAAGTTATGAGAATTAGGGTTTTAATTGTTGTTTGGATTTCACGAACCCTTAAAAATGGTTTAAACTAAACCCAACTCTACTCAAGGAACATGTCGACCTTCGCACGGTTTAAGGTGGATCAGGGCAGGAGAAGGGAGGTCATGGTGCCGGGTTGCAGCTTAGATCGATGAGGACGCTAACAGGGTTCGTGAGAACCTAACCGGCCGAACCCATGAGAGGGTGGCGAACCCTCATCCCTTTGGCTGAACCCTGCTACCAGCCACTTACCCCCGAACCTGCATGCCTAAGGCGAACCTTCACCGGCGAACTCAACCCAAGCCGAACCAAATACAGCATAGCCGAACCTTGGATACGAACAAACCCTTTCCACCGCGAACCATTGCCCAAGCCATGAACCTATGATGACTGCTACACAACCCACGAACCCCATGCAGAGCCGAACCTAGGACCAGGTGGTAGCCGAACCCTCACCCATGCAGCTGAACCATGATGTTGCCACGAACCCTAACCACGAACCATATGGTGCTGAACCTTCTATACTTCTGGCCGAACCCTTGATGCGGTCAGCACCACCGAACCCTTGGCCACATGAGACGAACCTTGGCTAGCCCAACCCAAGAAGGTTCGCTAGTTTGGTAACCCAATAGCAACCGTAGGCCCAATTCGATCCATGCAGCTCACACGGTTTAGCATAGCTCTTTGAATCGGCCCAAAACCTCTCGGCCCAATTAAGTTTCTTCTGGCCCGAATGACTTTTGGCCCAACAACACCTTTCGGCCCAGCCTAGACACACCGGCCCACCTCAATTAAGTGTGGCCTAGTTTGTTTGCTTTGGCCCAATACATGTTCTTTCTCGTCCCAAGGGATTATCGAATTGGCCATTACGATAGATAGGCCCAAACCCTTTGGTTTACGACCCACACACACATTCTAGGCCCAATCTTACAATAAATGGTCCAATGGGTTATCCGGCCCAATTGATTATGAATAAATGAAAAACATACGAATGAACGTTGGAAACGATGAAAACAAAGGACAAACACTTTTATAAACGTGATAATAAGTTTTAAACGAACTACATAAAGGTTTAAAAGCCTGATGTACAAATGATAATTTGTGATTAACAAACAAGTATGAAAACTTGAACAATGACGGAAATCCAACACTTCATTACACAAAGATATGAATTTGGGCCGGATAACGAACAAGACTCGCAAGTGTTAGTCAACCTTAGGACTAACACTTACACGCACAACAATCCCATACAAACTTATACTTATAAACTACAACACTATGAAATCAATACAGGATCGTGAACATCACCACAAGTGCAAACAAAGAGAGTGCGTATTCTTATTCTACTTAGTCAAACACTACGGACACATGGTGAGCTCATTTGTCCCTTCTCAAACTTATTTGTTTTACTTCGGGACTAAGAAGCATGTTAAACATTTTAAATAAACTATTGAAATGTTATTTAATGCTTTTAAACTTAAACATGATGTTTACATTGATGCTTATACTTGGAAACTAGTACACTTTGAGAAGCTATAAACTTGATGCTTGAACTTTAAACTTGAAGCTTGAAACTATATGTTGGATGCTTATGAAACTATATGCTTAAACGTGAGACTTCATTCTTATGAAACTATATGCCTAAACGTGAGACTTTATGCTTATGAAACTATATGCTTAAACATGAGACTTGACGCTATGCTATGGAATTCATGATGAAACTATACGTGGACGCTTGAAACTATATGCTTGAAACTATTATTTGCGCATGAAACATTATGCATGTATCTAATCATAGGCTACGTAATTGCTAAACTCCTGCTATTGCAGAACTTGTACCTATGTATTGAGTTACATGTAAACTAAACCATAACGAGGCTAAGTGTCACACCCCGAGCACAATCAAATGATAACTAGGATTACAAAGTTAAATTACATTGTCAATGTTCTGCAATTTAACTAAGTAAACTTATCAAAAGAATAACATGTTTATATCTTGTATATTTACAAGATATCAAAAGTAATGTTTATCATCAACAAAAGATATGCTTCCCAAAAGTCTACTAGGTCCTCTATCTGGGCAGCCTGGTATGCAAATCCAAACGTCTTAAGTCTATCCCTGTGCGTCACCTGAGAAAACATGTAAGAAAACAAGGTCAACACAATGGTTGGTGAGTTCATGTAGTTTTAGTATTTATAAAATAGCTTTTGCAAACCTTTTAGGTAAAACCTTAACCTCATTAATAGCACATGTATCATCCAACTCGGTATGCTTATATATAGGGCATACCCCTGAGTCGAGCCTACGACCCGCCCAGACGCCGTCCCACCACATACTAAGCCACATAGGACATTGCTATTAATGATAATTAAGCATTTTACCTACCCTTCGATTCATTTCTCATCATAGCTTTAGTTTACTGTTTCAAAGTTTACAAGTCTATAGCATTCGTACGTAATAGCTTCAATATTAGTTTAAAAGCATCATGTTTAAAAGTTTATGATATTACCCCAAAAGCATTCAAGCATCCCCTCGGTAACAACCTTAATCTCATTAACACCACCAGTATCATCCAACTCGGTATGCTTATATATAGGGCATACCCCTGAGTCGAGCCTACGACCCGCCTAGACGTCGTCCCACCACATACTGAGTCGCATAGGAAATTGCTGTTAATGATAATTAAGCGTCTTACCTACCATCCATTTCGTTTATAGCTTTAGCATTGTGTTTAAGTTTATAGCATGAGTGAACATTGAGGATTCACTGTATGGCAAGCACTGAATGGCCATAAGTCTACTCGTCAAGTCATGACTATGAAGGTCACCCTATGGCAAGCACTGTGAGGCCAACGGTCTGTTCCTTCAAGTCCCAACTATGTAGAACACCCCATGGCAAGCACTGGGAGGCCAATTTAGTATGTTCTATCATAGTTAATAGCTTTAGTATTCATGTTTAACAACCGGTGAGGCAAGCACTAAGAGTCCAAACCGTTGCTTTTGCATTAGAAGTTTATAGCATTACAAGTTTAACAACCGGAGAGGCAAGCACTGATAGGCCAAACCGTTGCTTTTGCATGACAAGTTTATAGCATTCAAAGTTTAACAACCGGAGAGGCAAGCACTGAGAAGCCAAACCGTTGCTTTTGCATGACAAGTTTATAGCATTCAAAGTTTAACAACCGGAGAGGAAAGCACTGTGAGGCCAAACCGTTGCTTTTGCATGACAAGTTTATAGCATTCAAAGTTTAACAACCGGAGAGGCAAGCACTGAGAGGCCAAACCGTTGCTTTTGCATGACAAGTTTATAGCATTCAAAGTTTAACAACCGGAGAGGCAGGCACTGAGAGGCCAAACCGTTGCTTTTGCATGACAAGTTTATAGCATTCAAAGGTTAAAGCATTATGAACACTTCAAGCATTTCGAACATTTGAGCATGTTAAGCATGTAGTATTTGCATTGTAGCAGTAGCACATGGCATTAGCATATAGCATTAGTATTAAGCGTTCGCATGTAGCATTAGCAATTAGTATTTGGATTTAGTTTGGGCAGTTAATTCACAGCATATACATCAAGTCTATATAGTTAAGAATATAGTTTGTAGCATAAGCATTAAGAGTATAGTTTAAGAATATAGTTTATAGCATAAGCTTTAAGAATATAGTTTAAGAATATAGTTTATAGCATAAGCTTTAAGAATATAGTTTAAGAATATAGTTTATAGCATAAGCTTTAAGAGTATAGTTTAAGAATATTGTTTATAGCATAAGCATTAAGCACTTAGTTTAAACATCAAGTATATAATTTAAGCTTCTAGTTTGCAACATAAGCATCAATCACCAAGTTTAAGCATATTGTTGTTGCATAAGCATCAAGTCTCATAAGCATCCAACATATGTTTTGAAGCCTCAAGTTCAGAGTATAAGTTTCAAGTCTATTGCTTTTCAAAGTATTCTAGGTTCCAGCATAAGTTTCATGATAAGTATCATGTTTATGTTTAAAGCATTTAATAACATTTCAAGAGTTTTATAAAAATGTTTAACATGCTTCTCAGTCCCGAAGTAAAACAAATAAGTTTGAAAAGGGACAAATGAACTCACCTTAAGTCCTTAGTGATTGACTATGTAGAATAAGAATGCACGCGCTCTTTGTTTGCACTTGTTTTGATATTCACGATCCTGTATTGATTTCATAATGTTGTTTTTTGAATTATAAGTATAAGTTATATCCAAAGTATATGTGCGTAAGTGTTAGCCCTAAAGTTGGCTAACACTGGTGGGTCTCGGTCTTCATTCGGCCCCATGTATGTGTTATAGTTTAAACATGTTCTTTGATTCGTTTGACTTAACACATGGAATCACTTGCTAATGTATTCCAATTACCTTGTTTTAAGGTTTATGGACCTAATTCCAAACCCTAATATGTTTGTAGTAAATTAAGTTGCTAATCTCATATAAATGATCTTTAGTAATTATTTCGTGGGTTTACCACCTTCTTTTGTTGTTGGGCCGAATTGTTGGGTTTGGGCCCACTAATTTAATGAGCCATATAACATGGGCTAATTGCTTTCTAGCTGGGCCTAATCAAACCCATCAGTCATTAGTTTGGCTGAGAGTCACTTATTCATTTGGCCTGCTAAGTGATTTATGGTTTCCTGTTGGGCCTAGCATTGGGCTGAATATGGGTGTTGATTTGTTAAGTATGTTGGGCCAATAAAGGAGTTGGGCCGGTTATCAATGATGTGGTCCGATTAAAGATAAATCTCTTAAAAATTCCATTGGGCCGAATTACACAAGGGTTTCGGGCTTGTGGTGTAGGTAAGCTAATCGTTGGGCCAATGCAAAATGGGTTAGGCCGGCTGCACTGTTTGGTCGATCCTTCACCTGAATTCGTCCCCAAGGCAGCGAACCTTTAAGGTCAAGGTTCACGGGTTCAACTTCCATAGTTCGTGTCACCTTAGGTTCGACAGTTAGTCGAGGGTTCGTCTGCAACATCGAGTTCGACCCAAGGATCGCAGTTCTGTGGTCCCATGATGGTTCGGCTTTAAGGTAGATTCATCCGAAGAAGCTTCGCAGCATGGTAGGTTCGTCTGCCATGGGTTAAGGGTTGACTAAGGGTTCGTGAGGTGAAGGCAGGTTCGTGGTTAAGGCTTTGGTTGCAAGGTTCGGCTCTAACCCACGTTCAGCAGGGTTCGGCCCTTAGGGTAAGGGTTCGGCCATGATGCAGCTCATGGGTTCGTCTACCTTAAAGGTTCGCGAGTGGCTTGATAGGTTCGTGAGTAGCTCCCCACGTTCAGCGCATGTGAGGGTTCGGCTGATGCTCCCTTTTCACGAACCTGTTAACATTCATCTTCATCAGCTAGCTTAGGGACTGTTAGTGATATACCACGACTAAATCTCATGCAAGATCAACCCTCAACATGCGGAGTTAGTGCGTGTGTGTGAGAGCATGGGATCGGTATAGAGTTTCAAGTGTCAACATATAGAAAACCCTAATTTCAGAAACTTCGTGGCTTCATACCTCAAAATGGGCTGGTTGAACCTCCGAAATGGCTGTACTTTTAGGTAGATCTCGTTGTTAGCTACGCGTGGACACCAAAAATGCACGATTTCGTTGAGAAATGGCCAAGATCTTGATGCTTGAAGATGAAAACTTAGTGAGGGAGAGAGGTGACGGTTTTTTTGGGTCTAGAGAGAGAAGGTAATTGAAATAAATGAGATGAAACACCTCATTTGGTGTTTAAATACCCCGCGGGTATTCGGGTTCGTTTCGGTTGCTCGGTTTGCGTTTTCAACGCGTATCCGGGTCGTTACGCGCGTCTTTCGTAAATAAAATAGAAAGAAGTGTTTTAGAATATTTAGACACAAATATTATTAGAATTTATTTTAAATATCGTTGCGTTTATTTATTTTTAGAATTAAATTATTTGTACGCGTTTCGCTAATTCGTTCGTGATTTAATAAAATAGTTTGATTTATTTTATTTTATGATGAGTTTCAAAATTGTAAAATAGGAAATATTTTATTTCCTTAAATTTATGATCTATCGTATCCTTTTTTTTTCGTTTTCGTTCTCGTTTCGTCAGATCGCGTCGCCATCGCGCGTATTCGTTCGAATCGTCATTTGAACGAACACGACGATGATTTGGCTTTCTGATTCTTGTTTTCTACTGTTAAGTCATTATTTCAAAACGTTAAACTTTCAGAATTATTCGTACAGATCGTCACCTATACGAATAATTCATCGGTTTGGCATTCCGTAATAATAACTGTTAAGGTTTTGTTTTGTTTAACCTCACATACGTTTACACCAAATAATATCACATCAAGTATTTATGTTTCAACACTGTGTTGTCTGACCTGTTTTCTGACTGTTAATCCCTAAGGTTTCAGTCAGATTCAGACAATCGTTTAATAGTTTCATGTTACTCAGAATGTTTCAATAGCATAGACATAGTTTCACGTAATGTGTACCTGAGTTACTATGCAATCTACAGTGTAACTTACTGTTCCGGTAACGATTCCGGCACGGATGTTACAGTCTCCCCTTGTTAGAGAAATTTCGTCCCGAAATTTGAAATTACTATCGGGTACTACTCTTTCCATAACAATGGGAAAACTTTGGTTGGTGTGATATCCTTACGCTCCCAGAATAAACTCTAGGTCGCGTTTGGGATTTACTACATATAGCCTCAAAGTTTTGCTAGTCTTATTACTCATAGTTGTCTTATGGTTATGGCTTGCTTAATCCTTGTGTGACTCTAACACCTCATTGTTTAAACTGATCGATGCTTTGAGCATCAGCTGTTACACAACTTTAGTGTTAGCTATGGTTTCCTACGCATGTTATGTATATTAACCAAGGATTCTTTCATTGCTTCTATCGAAATAAAAGAATTCCTAAGTTCCATGGAATACTCATGTGATTATACTAATAGGAATAAGATAAATTTCTTATTCATACTAGTTATCAAAATAAAATGAAGTATTACGAGTGAGGAGATACTACATACCAGTACCCGTCTCCGGGTCATGGCGTGCTGCAGCTGCTCCGATCATAAATGCCCTCCCACGAGGTGCTGGTGCTCCTTGTTGTACCCTCTTCGGGCAGTCCCTGGAGAAATGACCTGGTTCTCCACAGTTATAGCATTCCCGATGGTTATTGTTAAGATTGCCAGGATTTCGTGGCGGATGCATTGCTACCGCAGCATTGTTTACAGCTTGTGTGGCTGGAGCACGGCATTGTTGAGTCCAGTGACCTAGTCGGCCACAGTTGTTGCATTTCCTGCATTGCACAGTAGCAGGATGATGAAATTTGCATTGTGTACACTGAGGATGCATTCCCACATAGTTTTTGGGTGCAGTGTTGATAGGTACCGCAGGGGCTTGTCTTAGAGGTGTGGCCATCGCATAGTTTCTGATGACCTTTTGCTTCTTTGTTTGGCGTTGTTCGGGCTTCTTTGTTGCTGCTTCCTTGGATTTCCCTGTGTCATCTTTCAGAACTCCAGACTTCACCATTACCCCAGTAAGTTTAGCTGAAAGAGCAATGGCTGACTCCAAAGTAGCAGGATTTGCAGCCAGCACTATACTCTGTATGCAGGAGGGTAAACCCACTACATATCGGTCTATCAGCTTCTCCAAAGTTGGCACCATCTCTGGCACCAAGGCTACTAACTCATGGTAGCGGGTGGTGAAAGTCATGTGATCGGCTCCCTTCATCACATGGTTCAAGAGCTCAACCTCTAGCTGTTGCAGTTCATGTTTCGGACAGAATTCGTTCCTCAAAAGAAGTTTGAATTCTGCCCAGGGCATCGTCATTGCTTCATCCCTACCTCGGGCTCTGATCTGTGCGTTCCACCATGTCAAAGCTCGCTTGCTGAAAGATCCAGCTGCATAGCGCACCTTGTGATGTTCCGGACAACTACTTATGTCCAAGGTGTTCTCCATTTTCTCAATCCATTGGATTAATCCAACAGCGCCTTCAACTCCAGTAAAGCTTGGGGGTTTGCATCCTACAAAGGATTTGTAGGAGCAGTCTGAAGTGTGGCTAGTGTTTCCACTAGCTTCTCCCGTAGTGTGGCCAGAGTTGTTGCCATGACTTTGAATCCTGTTGATCATCTCCGGGATGATATCCTTCATCTGATTAGTCAGCTGACTGCTCAGTAACGTTGCCAAAGCAATAGTAGTAGGATCCAAAACTATAGTTGCAGTCGGGTTTGGAGGAGGACTATGTGGAGGAGGAGGTGGTGGTGGCGGTGAATCTGGTGGTGATGGTGTAGAAGAGTGCGGTGCAGATGTCTGTGTAGTAGGCACCGGGGTCCGTTGTTTTGTAGGCGGCATTCTGATCATAACCAAAGGATATTGGTTAGTGCAGTGATCGAATGCAGAAAACACAATGCAACTTAAGTCTTAAGTTCTCTACATGTGGGTCCCTAAGTTATAGTCTAGGTCAAACCGTTTTAAGTAAATGACCTATTATTCTCTATAACTTTGAGCTCTGATACCAATCTGTCACACCCCGAGCCGGCGGGGTTGGATCGAAGTCCCCGTCGGGCGGAAGGTTCTCGAGGCGCGATATCGTGAGTGATAATCGTGATGATCAGATTGTTTACATAGCATCAACGTTAAGAATAACTAAAGCACAATCAAATGATAACTAGGATTACAAAGTTAAATTACATTGTCAATGTCCTGCAATTTAACTAAGTAAACTTATCAAAAGAATAACATGTTTATATCTTGTATATGTACAAGATATCAAAAGTAATGTTTATCATCAACAAAAGATGTGCTTCCCAAAAGTCTACTAGGTCCTCTATCTGGGCAGCCTAGTATGCAAATCCAAACGTCTTAAGACTATCCTTGTGCGTCACCTGAGAAAACATGTAAGAAAACAAGGTCAACACAATGGTTGGTGAGTTCATGTAGTTTTAGTATTTATAAAATAGCTTTTGCAAACCTTTTAGGTAAAACCTTAACCTCATTAATAACACATGTATCATCCAACTCGGTATGCTTATAAATAGGGCATACCCCTGAGTCGAGCCTACGACCCGCCCAGACGCCGTCCCACCACATACTAAGCCACATAGGACATTGCTATTAATGATAATTAAGCATTTTACCTACCCTTCGATTCATTTCTCATCATAGCTTTAGTTTACTGTTTCAAAGTTTACAAGTCTATAGCATTCGTATGTAATAGCTTCAATATTAGTTTAAAAGCATCATGTTTAAAAGTTTATGATATTACCCCAAAAGCATTCAAGCATCCCCTCGGTAACAACCTTAATCTCATTAACACCACCTGTATCATCCAACTCGGTATGCTTATATATAGGGCATACCCCTGAGTCGAGCCTACGACCCGCCTAGACGCCGTCCCACCACATACTGAGTCGCATAGGACATTGTTGTTAATGATAATTAAGCGTCTTACCTACCATCCATTTCGTTTATAGCTTTAGCATTGTGTTTAAGTTTATAGCATGAGTGAACATTGAGGATTCACTGTATGGCAAGCACTGAATGGCCATAAGTCTACTCCTCAAGTCATGACTATGAAGGTCACCCTATGGCAAGCACTGAGAGGCCAACGGTCTGTTCCTTCAAGTCCCAACTATGTAGAACACCCCATGGCAAGCACTGGGAGGCCAATTTAGTATGTTCTATCATAGTTAATAGCTTTAGTATTCAAGTTTAACAACCGGTGAGGCAAGCACTGAGAGTCCAAACCGTTGCTTTTGCATTAGAAGTTTATAGCATTACAAGTTTAACAACCGGAGAGGCAAGCACTGAGAGGCCAAACCGTTTCTTTTGCATGACAAGTTTATAGCATTCAAAGTTTAACAACCGGAGAGGCAAGCACTGAGAGGCCAAACCGTTGCTTTTGCATGACAAGTTTATAGCATTCAAAGTTTAACAACCGGAGAGGCAAGCACTGTGAGGCCAAACCGTTGCTTTTGCATGACAAGTTTATAGCATTCAAAGTTTAACAACCGGAGAGGCAAGCACTGAGAGGCCAAACCGTTGCTTTTGCATGACAAGTTTATAGCATTCAAAGTTTTACAACCGGAGAGGCAAGCACTGAGAGGCCAAACCGTTGCTTTTGCATGACAAGTTTATAGCATTCAAAGTTTAAAGCATTATGAGCACTTCAAGCATTTCGAGCATTTGTGCATGTTAAGCATGTAGTATTTGCATTGTAGCAGTAGCACATGGCATTAGCATATAGCATTAGTATTAAGCGTTCGCATGTAGAATTAGCAATTAGTATTTGGATTTAGTTTGGGCAGTTAATTCACAGCATATACATCAAGTCTATATAGTTAAGAATATAGTTTGTAGCATAAGCATTAAGAGTATAGTTTAAGAATATAGTTTATAGCATAAGCTTTAAGAATATAGTTAAAGAATATAGTTAAAGAATATAGTTTATAGCATAAGCTTTAAGAATATAGTTTATAGCATAAGCTTTAAGAGTATAGTTTAAGAATATAGTTTATAGCATAAGCATTAAGCACTTAGTTTGAACATCAAGTATATAATTTAAGCTTCTAGTTTGCAACATAAGCATCAATCACCAAGTTTAAGCATATTGTTGTTGCATAAGCATCAAGTCTCATAAGCATCCAACATATGTTTTCAAGCCTCAAGTTCAGAGTATAAGTTTCAAGTCTATTGCTTTTCAAAGTATTCTAGGTTCCAGCATAAGTTTCATGATAAGTATCATGTTTATGTTTATGTTTAAAGCATTTAATAACATTTCAAGAGTTTTATAAAAATGTTTAACATACTTCTCAGTCCCGAAGTAAAACAAATAAGTTTGAAAAGGGACAAATGAACTCACCTTAAGTCCTTAGTGATTGACTATGTAGAATAAGAATGCACGCGCTCTTTGTTTGCACTTGTTTTGATATTCACGATCATGTATTGATTTCATAATGTTGTTTTCGAATTATAAGTATAAGTTATATCCAAAGTGTATGTGCGTAAGTGTTAGCCCTAAAGTTGGCTAACACTGGTGGGTCTCGGTCTTCATTCGGCCCCATGTATGTGTTATAGGTTAAACATGTTCTTTGATTCGTTTGACTTAACACATGGAATCACTTTCTAATGTATTCCAATTACCTTGTTTTAAGGTTTATGCACCTAATTCCAAACCCTAATATGTTTGTAGTAAATTAAGTTGCTAATCTCATATAAATGATCTTTAGTAATTATTTCGTGGGTTTACCACCTTCTTTTGTTGTTGGGCCGAATTGTTGGGTTTGGGCCCACTAATTTAATGAGCCATATAACATGGGCTAATTGCTTTCTAGCTGGGCCTAATCAAACCCATCAGTCATTAGTTGGGCCGAGAGTCACTTATTCATTTGGGCCTGCTAAGTGATTTATGGTTTCCTGTTGGGCCTAGCATTGGGCCGAATATGGGTGTTCATTTGTTAAGTATGTTGGGCCAATAAAGGAGTTGGGCCGGTTATCAATGATGTGGTCCGATTAAAGATAAATCTCTTAAAAATTCCATTGGGCCGAATTACACAAGGGTTTCAGGCTTGTGGTGTAGGTAAGCTAATAGTTGGGCCAATGCAAAATGCGTTAGGCCGACTGCACTGTTTGGTCGATCCTTCACCTGAATTCGTCCCCAAGGCAGCGAACCTTTAAGGTCAAGGTTCACGGGTTCGACTTCCATGGTTCGTGTCACCTTAGGTTCGGCAGTTAGTCGAGGGTTCGTCTGTAACATCGAGTTCGACCCAAGGATCGCAGTTCCTTGGTCCCATGATGGTTCGGCTTTAAGCTAGATTCATCCGAAGAAGCTTCGCAGCATGGTAGGTTCGTCTGCCATGGGTTAAGGGTTGACTAAGGGTTCGTGAGGTGAAGGCAGGTTCGTGGTTAAGGCTTTGGTTGCAAGGTTCGGCTCTAACCCACGTTCAGCAGGGTTTGGCCCTTAGGGTAAGGGTTCGGCCATGATGGAGCTCATGGGTTCGTCTACCTTAAAGGTTCGCGAGTGGCTTGATAGGTTCGTGAGCAGCTCCCCACGTTCAGCGCATGTGAGGGTTCGGCTGATGCTCCCTTTTCACGAACCTGTTAACATTCATCTTCATCAGCTAGCTTAGGGACTGTTAGTGATATACCACGACTAAATCTCATGCAAGATCAACCCTCAACATGCGGAGTTAGTGCGTGTGTGTGAGAGCATGGGATCGGTATAGAGTTTCAAGTGTCAACATATAGAAAACCCTAATTTCAGAAACTTCGTGGCTTCATACCTCAAAATGGGCTGGTTGAACCTCCGAAATGGCTGTACTTTTAGGTAGATCTCGTTGTTAGCTACGCGTGGACACCAAAAATGCACGATTTCGTTGAGAAATGGCCAAGATCTTGATGCTTGAAGATGAAAACTTAGTGAGGGAGAGAGGTGACGGTTTTTTTGGGTCTAGAGAGAGAAGGTAATTGAAATAAATGAGATGAAACACCTCATTTGGTGTTTAAATACCCCGCGGGTATTCGGGTTCGTTTCGGTTGCTCGGTTTGCGTTTTCGTCGCGTATCCGGGTCGTTACGCGCGTCTTTCGTAAATAAAATAGAAAGAAGTGTTTTAGAATACTTAGACACAAATATTATTATAATTTATTTTAAATATCGTTGCGTTTATTTATTTTTAGAATTAAATTATTTGTACGCGTTTCGCTAATTCGTTCGTGATTTAATAAAATAGTTTGATTTATTTTATTTTATGATGAGTTTCAAAATTGTAAAATAGGAAATATTTTATTTCCTTAAATTTATGATCTATCGTATCGTTTTTTATTTCGTTTTCGTTCTCGTTTCGTCAGATCGCGTCGCCATCGCGCGTATTCGTTCGAATCGTCATTTGAACGAACACGACGATGATTTGGCTTTCTGATTCTTGTTTTCTACTGTTAAGTCATTATTTCAAAACGTTAAACTTTCAGAATCATTCGTACAGATCGTCACCTATACGAATAATTCATCGGTTTAGCATTCCGTAATAATAACTGTTAAGGTTTTGTTTTGTTTAACCTCACATACGTTTACACCAAATAATATCACATCAAGTATTTATGTTTCAAAACTGTGTTGTCTGACCTGTTTTCCGACTGTTAATCCCTAAGGTTTCAGTCAGATTCAGACAATCCTTTAATAGTTTCATGTTACTCAGAATGTTTCAATAGCATAGACATAGTTTCACGTAATGTGTACCTAAGTTACTGTGCAATCTACAGTGTAACTTACTGTTCCGGTAACGATTTTGGCACGGATGTTACACTAAGCTATTACCTATATAAGAGACATGTAACTGCTAAACTTCTGCTAGTGGAGAGCTTTTGTCTGCTTATATGAGGTATGTAATTGCTGGATTAAAACTAAACCATGACGAGGCTAAGCTATTATCTATATTAGAGACATGTAATTGCTAAACTTCTGCTAGTGCAGAGCTTTTGTCTACTTATATGAGATATGTAATTGCTGGATTGTTTGTGTATGCATGGCTTGTGTCTATGTATGAGATACGTAATTGCTAAACTTCTGCTAGTGCAGAGCTTGTATCTTGTATAGGAGACACGTAATTGCTAGACTAAGCTTAACTAATTCATGAGATACGTAATGGCAAAACTTCTGCTAGTGCAGAGCTTGTATCTTGCCGTGAGCTACGTAATTGCTAAACTTCTGCTATAGCAGAGCTTGTACTCATGCACGAGATTAGAGACAGCTAAACTATGTGCGTGTGAAACTATGATGCTTGTTAAACATACTTTGAAACTAATACTCATGAATGCTATAGGCTTGTAAACTTTGAAACAGAAAACAAAAGCTATGATGAGGAGTGGGTTGAATGGTAGGTAAAATGCTTAATTATTATTAACAACAGTGGCATATGCGAATTAGTATGTGGTGGGACGGCGTCTGGGCGGGTCGTAGGCTCGACTCAGGGGTATGCCCTATATATAAGCATACCGATTTGGATATCACATGTGGAGTTAATAAGATTAAGGTTTTACCCAAAGAGGTTTGTTAAAGCTATTTTAAACTTAAAAACTATATGAACTCACCAACCATTGTGTTGACTTTGTTTTTCTTACATGCTTGCTCAGGTGATGAACAGGTTTAAGCTAAGGCTTTTGGATTGCATTGCTAGGCTCCCCAGATAGTGGACCTAGTAGATTTTGGAAGCAGATATTTTGTTATTCATACGAATCACTTTTGGATGTCTTGTACAGATTACAAGATAGAAAACATTTGATTCTTTTGTTAGGTTTACCGAGTTAAATTACTGAACATTGCTATTGTAATTTAACTTTGTAATCCTTGATTAATGTTGGATTGTGCTTTAGTTATTCTTAACATTGATGCTATGTAAACAATCTGATCATTACGATTATCACTCACGATATCGCGCCCTGAGAACCTTCCGCCTGACGGGGACTTCGATCCAACCCCGCCGGCTCGGGGTGTGACATATATGAACTGAAGTAAAAACAATCCTACTTTTAAATTCCATTCTCATTGATTATAAAATCAAATACAAGATGCACACAGTAATGAACACACAGTTCAATCTCAAACACTCTCAAAATCTCTCTGAAAACTATCACCTACATTACAATGAACCTGTAAGTATATACTATATAGACAGACGAACCTATTCAAGGTAGACGAACCCATACGAACCACTAGGTTCACCAGACGAACCTTTATCACACATAATCCATAAGTTCACTGCACTATAAAAAATGCATAGGTTCGTGGGCCAGACGAACCTTGCTAAAATACCTCTAACTTAACCAAAATTGACTTGAAAGCAACCTATAACATTATGCACCAACAATCATAACATCATTGCATCATAAACAAGTCATACTAGCATCTTGTCATCATTACATCATAGGCTTATCCTAGTGGAATAGGATTCATCATAACATATTATACGAGTATCATTTCATCATATCATCATAGCATCGTAGCATCATATACATGTCATGCTAGCATCATACCATCATATCATAACATCATGGCAACCTAAATAGGTCATGCTATGATCTTATCATCATAACATCATATCTTTATCCTAGCATTCTAGGATTTCATCATAACCTAACATGTAACATCAGTGCCGGAAACGTCACCGGAACAGTGATCTCAACAGTAACATGAACAGTAAACACGTACAAACTATACTTATTTCAGTGTATATCATATTCAAATCATATATCATCATCAATTCATGCTTATCACAGCACAGTTTCAGATTTAGTTCAGAAACGTAACTCAGAACTATGGTTAAACAGTCAGGTAATTATCTGGCGATACAGAACCATCACGTTATTGTTTGTTAGGATTTTATTAGGTATAAACGTATGTGAGGTTTTGTAGAACAAAACAACAACGGATGTCGTTACGTGAATGCTAAACTGACGGATTATTCATATAGGTGACGATCTGTACGAATATATCTGAAAGTTTAACATTCTGAATGATGCCCAATAATTATAAAACCATATTGAAAAGTGTAGTTATCGCAGTGTTCGTACGGGTGACGATTCGAACGAATACTTGCGACGATTGTACGATTCAATTTAAACTATAATTTAAACGTTTTCTGAAAAATTTAAATAAACGAAAGATATTAATTAATTTATTAGCAATCACAACCTAAAATAAATTTCTAAACTCTACCTTTACTATCGTGACGTTCCGTTACGAAAACAATGAAAAACCGACACATCTACGCGAAACCGTGCAAAACCAAACGAACCCGAGCGAACCTAGGTATTTTACCATCATTTAAGATGGCATTTACTCCCCTCACCCAACCCCGTCTACCAGAAATTTACACCCAAATTCGGAGCTTTCTCGCTCTACTTTCTCTCTCTAAAAGCCATAGCCATTTCTTCCTCATTTCTTCACCAAATTGACCCATTTTGGTGTCAAAACGACCACCATCACTTGTGGATCACGAAAGTACAAGGGATCTGAACTTGGATCCAGTCGATTCGAGGTAATGATCAAGTTTAAGTTCGATTTTTAGGGTTTTGTCATCCCTTTGAATCGGCTCACCAAGCAGTCGGTTTTAAACCACCTCTATGCTTAGGATTCACTCAGAATACACTTGAAATGACATTGGAACAAGGCTTGCTATCAACCTTAACCGATTTCTCGAGGAACCAGGGTTGCTCGGCTGGGTCTTGAGTGGCCGAATGGCTAACATCAACAGCTCAGCGAATGGGTATCATCTAACACATTCGGCCAAATGGCATGGGCCAGTCGACTAGAACCATTTTCCACTTCACTCATTCGGCCCCTCCACATACGGCCAAATCCATTCAGTACATACCCATTCGATCGGCTATACATATTCGGGCCAGCAGCCATTCGATCGCTCTCCTTTCGCCCGAACCCCATTCGGTCGGGATTTTTTCAGTCGGCCACAACATCAGTCGATGAGACCTCATTCAACCAGACTTATTCGGCCGATGCCCTCTCATTCGAACACCCTCTCATTCGCATGGCTGTTTGGTTCGGCCTAAGGGTTATTCGGTTGGTTCATCGTGGCACACATGGTGTAACAAGTTGCATGCATGAAAAATTAAAAGTATGTGTATGCATGAATATTTCCACGTAAATGCATGCATGGTAGGAATTATATATTAAGGTTTCATTGTCTGTAATCGCCTCTAGGTGAACTAAGGCTCATTTAAATGATCATGGGAATCATTTCAAGTGAGATGGGTTCAAGTTACGTGGGCTACCCAAGGAAACTATAGCAAAGTTTTGTTAATGGGGCTTTCATAAATTACATTGTAACCTACACGTAGATGTCAAATTCTTTTGGGAATAACACATTTGAGAAGCAAAGGCTTTAAGTCTAAAATCATGGAGTTATTCCCATGAATAACTCCTAACACTTAGACGAATTGTAAGAAATCATAACTAATTTGGGTGGTTCATTGAATCACCTAGAAGAGGTTATGCAAGGAAGAGACAAAGAATGCATATAACAAGCAAGAAAGATTAATGGGCCCGAAGTTGGCCAAATGGGCTTAACTCAAGCCCAACATGTGTAAGTTCACATATCTTAAATTATTTATGTTGTTAATAAAAAGAAATTAAATGGTAAACTCTTTCAAATTAAACAAAATGATTTCGAACCTAAAATGAATTAATTACCAAGACTTTAAGTAAAAGCTAACATTAAACCTTACATCACTAAGGATAAATGGTAATTATTCATGGGACCAAGGTTACAAACGGGGGATACGTTGAGACTAGTAGAGAGAATCATAGCCAACACATTAGTAAACTAGGACACTTAGTTGCACACCGAGACCGAACCCTAGTTGCGTCTTTTATACATACTTATCGCATCCAAATCCCTTAAAACAATTCAGGTATTGAAGATACATAAACCACAAGTAACGAGCGCGCATTTTGTGATAATTCAATTACACAGCTGCACAGGTGAGTTCATTGCCCTTTTTCTAAACATTTTGTTTTCAAACGCGGGGCTGAGAAGCATGCATAAATATTTTTCTTGAATTATATTTACTTAAATGCTTTTATTTAACATACGTTGGTGTGTAAAATTGTTAGCCTAGATTATGTCTAGGAAAACTTATTTCAGGTTTCACAAGGATTATTAACTTATCATAAGTATATAATTGATCCATTTAATGTATACTTGTTCAACGGTCTATTTTCAACGGTCTATATTAACGGTCTAATTTTCAAAGGAATCTCTGGGAAATTGTCAAAGATAGCATGTGAATGGTCAATAACGGTCAAGAACGGTCAAGAATGATCAATAACGGTCAAGAACGGTCATGAACGGTCAATAAAATCCTATATCTTAAAAGATGTCCTAGCTAGACTGATTGAGTATAGGTCGCATGCTTGATGATGTTTTCAGATTTTCCTTCACTACTAAGAACTTAGATTGCTAGACTAGTCTCGACTATGACCAAGGCCCAGTCATTAAGTCTTAGATTTTATTTAAATGTTTATTTATTTATTTATCTAAGAATTTATTAACTGTTTCAACAAATGTTATGGTTGATCATGATTAAGTGATGAATTGAAGGAATCAATTGAGATTTCAACATTGTATAGTTACATGAATCAAAGAACTGTAGAACTTATGTGTTAAGGGTGTGGGTAAAATGCTTAACTACCATTAATAACAATGCCATATGCAGTTTAGTATGTGGTGGGATGGCGTCTGGGCGGGTTGTAGGCCCGACAATAGCCTATATATAAGCATACCGAACTGGATATTGCAGGTGATGTTAATGAGGTTAAGGTTGTTACCCAAGGGTTATCAAATGTCTTACGTGCATGTTTAGAACTATAATGAAGATGGAATCAAAAGGGTAGGTAAAATGCCAAATTGTCATTAACAGCAATGTCCTTTGTGGCTTAGTATGTGGTGGGATGGCGTCTGGGCGGGTTGTAGGCTCGACCCTTTCGTATGCCCTATATATAAGCATACCGAGTCGGATGATACAGGTGATGTTAATGAGATTAGGGTTGTTACCGAAAGAGGGTTTCCAAAACTATTTTTCAAATACTAAACTATATGAACTCACTAACCATGTGTTGACTTGATCTTTTTGCATGACTTCTCAGGTGACGAACAAGTCAATTAAGAAGTTTTTGCTTTTGGACTAGGACTTCAGATAGAGGACCTAGCATTTTGGACCTGCGTATATTTTTTGAACATCATTATAGAATATTTTGTATATATTGTGCAGATACAAGATAGATGAATTATGATGTTGATAGTAGATTTACATTGTTAAATTATGAACAAAACTGATGTAATTTAACTTTGTAATTCTATTTTATTTAGCATTTTCTCGATATATATATATCATGTGCAATGTAAAGAATATGTTCATCAAGATTATCACTCTCGATATCGCGCCCCGGGAACCTTCCGCCCGACGGGGAATCCGATCCAACCCCGCCGGCTCGGGGTGTGACATAACATCTTATAATAATAATCATAGTTATCATCATAGCGTCGCATCATACAGTTAATATCATATCGTATCATCTTGGTTTTCATTAACATAACCCATTATCATGCATTCAACATCATAGAAAATTCATATAACATCATAAACACATAACATGTGAAAGTAGGGCATCTAAAACTCACCTGACCGTAAATGTAGCTCCTTATCTTCTTAGCCGAACTCCTTTAGCTAAGACTCAATAACCTATATCATTACATCATTTCGTTACATTTCATCCATAGACTTAGAATTTATTCTATGTCCTCATAGCTCACAGAACGAGTTCCTAGTATTCGAAAACCATAATGTTCTCGAAGTGGCTAAGTATTTGAAGCCTCAAATACACGAAATCATAGGGTTCACGAAATACCCAAATTACTTGAACCTAAGAGTTCACGATTCCCTGTTACCCAACCCATGTTCACCAATCCAAGTTCACGAATCTGGGGTTCACGAACTAAGGTTCTCGAACTGATATTCCTGAACTGAAGTTCTCTAACTGAGTTCGGATACCCCTATTTTGTGTAAAATTTTGAGTACTCATCTTTTCTTCATAAAGATTCACAAAAAATTATCCAAGACTTGGGGGGCTAGTTATAGGTTCACTATGGCCTTTCCAACACATTGGGACTAAAAGGCAACGAACTTTACGCATAAAGGTGCGAGCTTTATGCATAGGTTCACATTTCAATAAAAACCCAAGCTTTCTCGCATAGAACACTTACTTGATGTTAGGTGATCCTGTTGATAGCTTCTCGCGTGTTCCCTCCTTCCTTTGGTTGCCCAAAAGTTGTTTCTTGTAGTTCACGAACAACCCCTTCGTGTATATGAGAGAGAGTGTGCTTCCAGCCAATGGTGTGAATGTTTCCCAAGGCACTCATATATACAGGCCAACCTCACGAAACTGGCACTCGAAATGGAGTTCACGAAAACAATTTCGTGTACTATTGTTCGAATACTTCTCTCTGTGATCTTTACTTGGTTGTTGAACTTGAACCTTAGGTGATCGGCATGTAACGGGAAATTGTCCATATCGGTTACAATTCGTGCACAATCGACATGGGTTAGTAGGAGCATGATGATATTTTCAAGTTGCACACATTGGTTGATTATCAGTATAGACCTTTTTGTTGGCCTGGGTAGCAATGTTGCAAGGAGCCACTTGCTGAATAGGCTGAGCATGGGTCACAACATAGTTAACATGAGAGGTCTTTCTTTTGTTGTTTTCTTGCCATTGGATGATCCCACATTTCTTTCTTCCTTTTGAACCCTTACTCTTTTCCTCGTCCTTTTTGAACCCTTTCCTCGTTAAGGTCCTCGCCTTAACATGGTTGTCGGTGATAGTAGCAGCCATAAGAATGGCATCGGCTAACGTAGTAGGTGTGCTTCCCAAAACTGAGTCTTGGATTTGCATAGGTAACCCACCAACATACTTTTTAATTGCTCTCATCACATGGGTCACAATGTCGGTGCACAATAAACACAGGCCGTGAAAACGATTATATTAAGCCATATTCTCCCCACTATCTTGCTTCAATTCCCAAAACTCATACTCAAGTTTCTTGACCTTATTATCTTGCTTCAATTCCCGAAACACATACTCAAGTTTCTTGACCTTATTGCAAGGACAAAATTCCCGAGTCATCCTCTCTTTCAATTGATCCCATGTTAGTGCAGTGATAGCTTCTTCAGCCAATGCTCTTTTTCCATTATTCCACCATGTGAGATCTCACTTTTGAAGAGTCCCAGTAGCATAACGGACCTTCAGATTATCCGGGCACTCACTATTCAGGAAAGTGCTTTCCTTGCCCTCTTACCATTGAAGCAAACCAGTTGCTCCATCAGAGCCATTATGTTTTTCTTGATTACATGAATTGAAGTGTTTGAGAGAACATATTGGTTGATTAGTTCCTTCATTGTTCTCATTATTAGCATTTTTGGGATTGGCATTGTGTTGTTGGTGATGTTCAACTACCATCTTGGGGATGACGGCAGCCATTTAACGAGCAATTTTGTTTGCCATCATGTAATAGTTAGGTTGACTTTCATCCCCTGTTATAGTCAGGTTGACTTTCATACTTACACAGTACAAATATTGGTGCTTCATGCATACACATCCCATGACAAGTATGGGAACATCATCTATTCATCATAACATGATACACTAGCATCATATCATCATTCATCATAACATCATGGCATCATAAACAAGCCATACTAGCATCTTGTCATCATTACATTATAGTCTTATCCTAGTGGCATAGGATTCATCATAACATTTTGTACTAGTATCATTTCATCATATCATCATAGCGTCGTAGCATCATATACATGTCATGCTAGCATCATCCCATAATATCATAACATCCATCCCGGAGCAACATTTGAATTAGGATCGTCATGGATCTTTGATATAATTTTTTTGGTCACGTTACTTTTTTCACGGGTTGACTGGGTTTAAAATCATCACCACCACTAGCACGCTCATTACCACCATCGTCATTCCTACTACACGTCTTAGAAACAAAGATAATGGATAACCCCTCTAGGCTACGGATACTCGGTTACGTAATTTTACCAGAACTCATTCCATCATGTCACGTATAATATAAGTAAACACATAAGTGTGTGTGTATAAATTAATAAATTGAACTGATAATAGTATGAATAATTATGAAATAAAAAATTTATTTGAAAATCATTTGAAGCAAGACTGCATAATCATAAACATTGGGAGACTGTAGCATGCATGTGTCAGTTTGATGTATGATTATATAACGTATATACATAATCCCACCATGGATGCCACAGGATTGCAAAGTTACCAATTTGGTGTAAGCTGGGGTGTTAAATGTACAACTCATCAATGCTATAATTCAAAGGCATAGTGATAGTTCTTTTCAAAGGGTAGTGCAATTATAAAAATTAAAGGTACAACTCCCAAAAAGCTAGACACTGTGTGTTGGTACAACTTAACAAAAACTGAAAGCTGGAGCAACTAAAGTGGTGAGGGAGATGACACTTTTTTTTTTTACTGATTTATGAATTACTTTCTTTGGCAAGTAAAGATGGGTAACAAATATATGTCTTCTTAGACATTCATATTTATAAAAATTCAGATGCAAAGCGTCAAACAAACAAACATAACTAGTAAAATATAGGAATGATACGGAAACAAACTTTACACTTATTCCAATTAAACAAAGAGATTGTTTATGAAGAAATCGATTACTAGCTCCGATATACCATACCACTTTATTGAGAAGCTTAATAAGTGAGATGGTACATGTATCTAGAGAATCATTGGTTAGTTGGGTTGAGGTTACGGAATGGTGTTACACTATTACCGATGAAGAGGGTATAAAAGCGTAAGGTGACACTATCACTTCGTATATACGTTACATCTGAGCCACATAAACAACCAACACTATTACCACTTATCATTTCGCCTTATTATCACATGTGTTATCATCAATCATCTACCAATCCACATCATCATTACCTTTAATTAAAGAATAAATTAAAAATGACATATTTACATATAAAATAGATTTACATTATAAAAGTAAAAAAAATACACAACAAAATTTAAAATATATATATATATAAATAAAATCACTCAATATTATATTTTTTCATTATCTGCTCCTTCGTCTTCTTGGCTATCTCACGAGCGCGACCAGTTAAGCGATCGATACGAAGTCAACGACAATTTCATGTTATCAAGGAATGGATCTTCAGAAACATCGATGTAGACACGAGTTAGTGTCATCTCCTCGACTTCCGTTCATTGAGTGATTGTCAAAATTTTGTTGTTTTTTCGGGCAACATCCTTCCTTCTATACCTTCGTCGTGATGTAGCTGGTTGGCGGTTGGGTTGTGTTTCTGGCACGACCTCGGTTTCGGGTTTGGGTTTGCTTTCGGAAACATTTTCGAACGTGGGTGATGGCTGGTTGAAAACGGTTGTTGTTGGAACCAATTTGCAATTGTTAGAAACGGGTTCGGGTTGTTTGCGTTGTTTGTGCCGGTTAGAGTATGATAACAATTTATAAACATGTTAAAAACAAATTAATAGGGTTCTTTGGTTCCATAGTGTATAGATTTTTTTGTAGATTTGAGAGTTTTAAATTTTTGAAGAGTTAAATTATAGGTAAAAATTTGGAATTTTTTTTGTTTTGTCCCACGATTACTTAATTCAAACGGTAAGTTTGATTTTTTTATTGCTTCAAATGGTTGAATTTACCCTGTAATGCCACTCACGCCCTTGTGTAGTGAGAGAAGGGCGTCAAAAGGGTGCGACTCACTCACTATTAAGTACACATGGCCTAATAAATAGCCAACACCTTTTTTAGGTTTTATTATATGTGGTTCGGTATGTGGTGGGGTGGTGGCTGGGCTTGACCCTACGTATGCCCTATATATAAGCATGCTGGACTGGATATTATAGGTGGTTGTTAATGAGGTTAAGGTTGTCATTCAGTCAGATTTGTTCAAACTCATTTTCAAATAAAACTATATGAACTCACCAACCATGTGTTGACTTGATCTTTTTGCATGACTTCTCAGGTGACGAACATGTGAACTAGGAAGTTCGTGCTTTTGTATGGGCATATTTTGAACATCTTTATACATATTATTTTGTACATCTTGTGCAGATACAAGATGGAAGATTTATGATGTTATTAGTAGATTTACATTGTTAACTTATAAACGATAATGATGTAATTTAACTTTGTAGTTCTTTTTCATTTAGTGTTTTCTCATTTTAAATCATGTGCAATGTAAGCAATCTGATCACTTTGATTATCATCCCGATATCACGCCTCGGGACCATTCCGCCCGACGGGACATTCGATCCGGCCCGCCGGCTCGGGGTGTGACAAATGGGTTATGTTGAAGAAAAGCAGGATGATATGATGTGATATGATATGATGATAACTGTATGATGCCATGCTATGATGATAACTATGATTATAGCTATAAGATGTTAGGTTATGATGAAATCTTAGAATGCTAGGATAAAGATATGATGATATGATGATAACATGCTAGCATGACCTATTTAGGATGCACGTGTCCAATCTGAGAAAATGCTTAGCTGATCAGGATCTTCAGGTACCACTCAAAACTTAGGATGTAAATGTGTATCGAGATTGTCGTTATAGTGTGAATAAACATTGTATTCATACAAGCAACGATATACCAATTATTTCGGTCGTCCGTACATCTGTACATCCGTACGATTGTACTGTTACGACCTGAGATTTTGTAATTATTAATATTGATACATTATTTGATGATTATCACTGTTACTGGTATACATGTTTAGAACATATTATACGCGTAAACCATGGGAAGTTTAGTTGTAACTCAACTAAACAAAACCAGAGAGTTTATCGTAGTCATATTGTTGATGATTATGGATTTGGTTTGGAAATGGAAAGGGGATTTAAGTTGGTTGTTGTTTGGTTACCAAACATAGTCAAGGAAACATGGTCATGGTTTATCGAAATAGCAGTGGGACGGTGGCTAGGGCAGTGGCGACTGACCCTTACATATGCCCTATACATATGCATATTTCGGTCTATCATGGATGTGTTAGTGACTAGGGTTTAGTGGGTTTTGGTTGGGAAGATAATATTAAAGTTAATAAAAGAATGGAAGTGTAACTGGAATTAATTACGCGATGGTGAGGTTACGAACGTAAGTTAAACGCGGATATTAATTCAGAAATATTAACTTAATAATGTATTCGCGTGGGTGACGATTCACATGGATATAATTATTAAGAATAATATTTCGAAACGATATTTCATAAATCGTAAATCAAATCGAAATACGATACGAGCGTTGGATTCGTAAAGGTGACGATCTTCACGAATACGTACGTAAGTAACGTGTTTCGACGAGATAACTAAATAATATCAAACGATATTAAATTAATAAATGAAAACTTAAAATATTTATTAAGAATCACAACCTAAAACAAATCCGAACAAGTATTTTATTTAAATAATTGATTTAACAAAAATGAACGAATACATTTTATTTAAACGATTTTATCTAAAAACCATTTTATTAAAATTAAACTTATTTATTTGAATGTTTTATGCTTAAACATAATTCCCGAGCAAAAACCGAACATTTTATAATTGTTAACGCGATATAAACGAGACCGGAGAAGCGGGAGGTATTCGCGATATATGAAAGAAGGTTTCACCTTATTTTTCATTATCTCATCTCTACCTCTCTCTCTAAAACACCCATTCACGCCCAAGCTCTCTCTCTCTCTAACTTCTCTCTAGCCTATCTCCCTCGTTACCCAACGGATTCGCGAGATTTTGGTGCCCAAACGACCGCGTGAACGAGAGGAACAAGAAGACACGAAGAAAGCCTACATTGGATCACTATTTCGAGGTAAATCCCGAGTTTTCTTTCTGTTTTACACTTGAATATACTCGTCTAATATCATCACCACTTTTAAATGATCTTGTTATGTTCAAAAACCCTAAACTGTGAGAGTATGAGGATGGTGTGGCCATGGATGAACCTACTAGGGCTTAGGACGCAAGGTTGGTGAAGATACATACAAGGTTCGCGGCCATGGGAGTCGAACGAACCTTGATGGAGCTGGATATAGGGTTAGCCGAACCATAGAGGTGGCGAACCCTGCTTCTCACATGAGCCGAACCCTCGACAAACCCTAGGAGCGAACCTCCTTGGCCAACGAACCCTCGGCATACCTCCTTGGCCAACGAACCCTCGGCAAACCTTCTTGGCCAGCGAACCTTTTGCTAACTTGCATGGACACCGAACCTTCTTAATTAGTTGGCCGAACCCTTGCTAAACCAGTCGAAACCTTATTAGTCAAATGCTCTAGCCGAGCCTTGCTGTTACACGAACATGCATGGCAACAATCAGCTGAGATGGAACGAACCCTTGTCTTAGCCATGGCCGAACCTTTTAATGGGCCGAACCCATCATTTGTATAAAACCCTAAACCTTGGCCGAACCTTATGCATCTTGGAGTGCCACGAACCTTTACCCTGTGATCTAGCTTTATCAGCCGAACCTTGCTTCTTCTTTAGCCGAACCTATGGTCTGGACCCAAAAGGTTCGCTGCCCAAGGGGGACGAAAACTACAACTCATTCAATTAGGATATTAAAGAACGATGGAAGGCAAGATTATGTATATACATATATAAAATACCTCCCTTTCTTTTAAACTGTTTTGTTTTAAAACTCGGAGGTGAAACATGTATACCAATTTTATAAATATTATTTTGATAACACATGGATGATATCTGTTTATCAATATGATATTCATATTATGGATTATCATTATTATGGATTATCAATATTATGGATTATCACTGATTATTATACATCCGTGTAAACATTGTTATTGACTTCGGTCAATAACAATGATTACATGAATTGCCACTTGGATTATCACAACTCCGTGAATCATTGCGTTTGACTTTGGTTAATTGCATTGGTTTCACGTATTGTCACGTGGATAGCTTCCACTCCATGGATCAATTTTTTTTAACTTATGTTAATTTCATAAAGTCCATGTATAGTCACAGATATTATTTGAGAATATTGATGTTAAGATTGGTTGAATGGTTATGTGATTGATTATCTATTATTGTCTATGATTATCTATGATTATCTATAATTATATATGAATATGTGAGATAGGTGAATGTGTGTTTGTTTATGTGTTTGATTGATGGTGTTGGGATATGTATTGGATGGTCACACAGGTACCCTTGTGTATTTCCTCAGAAAGACCATAAGTTCTTATACTCATTTTATCTAAACTTTTTATAAAAATCTTTTCAAAATGCAAACTTTTATACTCATTTTATAAAACATTTTTAAAGTATAAAAACTTATGATTACTCACCAACTACTAAGTAGTTGACACTTGATTTTACTACATGTTTCAGGTAATGAAGCAAAGTAGGTTGAGGATGAAGAACTCAAACTTTTGGACGTCATCATATAGGATCTTGGACTTAGCTAATTAACTGAAATTCTGGCGAATTGAATTTAGTTAGGTAGCTAATTCTCTTTTGTAATTGATGTAACTAATTAATGATAGACATTATTTTTGTGTACTTAATTTGGTTGATTGAAATGTTATGTGATGATTTAATTAGATGCCCACGAGCTTTTGAACAATCTACACATCCCTCGTGGCATCCCGACGTTTCAGCCATCGGTCGGGGTGTTACAGAGTGTGCTTCCAACCAAAGGTGAGGCACTAATATATATATGTCAAGCTCAAGAAACTGGCCCTTGGTCTTGGTGCACTAATGAGTGGTACAGTTGGTTGTTGAACTTGAACCTTAGGTGATCAGCAAGTAATGGCAAAGTTTCCGAATCGATTGCAATTGGTGCACAATAGACATGGGTTAGTAGGAGCATGATGATATTTTCAAGTAGCACACATGGGTTGATTACCAGTATAGACGTTTTTGTTGGCCTGGGTAGCAATGTTGCCAGGAGCCACTTGTTGAATAGGTTGAGCTTGGGTCATAGCATAGTTAACATGACCAGCCTTTCCTTTGTTGTTTTTCTTGCCATTGGATGATCCCACCTTTCTTTCTTCCTTTTAAACTCTTACTCTTTTCCTTGTCCTTTTTGAACCCTTTCCTCGTTAAGGTCCCCGCCTTAACATGGTTATCGGGGAGAGTAGCAGCCACACGAATGGCATCGGCTAAGGTAGTAGTTTTGCTTCCCAAAACTGAGTCTTGGATTTGGATAGTTAACCCACCAACATACTTTTTAATTGCTCTCGTCACAGGGGTCACCATATCGGGGCACAATAAACTTAGCTTGTGAAATCGATTATTATAAGCCATATTCTCACCACTATATTGCTTCAATTCCAAAAACTGATACTCAAGTTTCTTGACCTCATTGCGAGGACAAAATTCCCGAGTCATCCTATCTTTCAATGGATCCCAAGTTAGTGTAGTGGTAGCTTCTTCACCCAATGCTCTTTTTCCATTTTTCCACCACGTGAGAGCTTTCTTTTGAAGAGTCTCAGCAGCATAACAGACGTTCAGATTATCCAGGCACTCACTATTCAAGAAAGTGCTTTCCATGCCCTCATACCACTTGAAGCAAACCAGTTGCTCCACAGACCCATTATATTTTGCTGGATTACATGAATTGAAGTGTTTGAACTAACATATTGGTTGATTAGCTTCTTCATTGTTTTCATTATTAGCATTGTTGGGATTGGCATTGAGTTGTTGGTGACGTTGGACTACCATGTTGGGTTGTGGTGCACAAAAAAACCGGTTAACCGACCCAGTCCAGTTATTGGATCAGTTAGAAACCTGTTTTTGAACCGTTTTTTCGTACCGGTTTGGCCCAAATGCAAAAACCGACGGTTTTGAACCTGTTCTGAGATTTTGAGAGAAAACCGGTTAGTAACCGGTTAAAGCAAAACCGGTTTTTTAGACCGGTTGAAAAAAATAGCCGTTTCTAGCCGTTTTAAACATTTTTTTGGACCATTTTGCCCGTAAACGTTAGTATAAATAGATGGAGATTGTTTTGGTTTGATCACACAAAATCTTACAACATCTCTTCTTCTTAAACGTTCGAAAACGATCAAAAACGCTCAAAAAACGAACCCCTACTTCTCGATTCAATCTCTTCTTCTATTACGTTCGTAAATCTTAATTCAATCTCTATTCCATCCATGGCAAGCTCACGAAGTGCTCAAAGTTCCATTGGTGTTGGTGCATCCACTTCAACCGAACCAACCGTTAGAATAAAAACTACAACGAGGAACAAAGATCTATTTCAATATTTCGACTTATGCGAAATGTCAAACAGTGTCGATAAGGCACGGTGCAAAGGTTGCAATACTTTTCTTAAACCGGAATCTAATTCTACTTTAAGAATCCATTTGACGAAGCATTGTGTTGTAGTAAAAAATAATCCGGAAAACGATCAAGCACAAATGTCTCAAGAGTATGGGGTTTGGAATTTCGATCCCGACATGGTTCTTGAACTGATGGGAAACTTAGTAATTCAAGAAAGTTTGCCTTTCAATCATTTTGACAACCCACGCTTGACGAGGATGATTCAAAAGGCGCTACAAACACGATATCATCAAGTAAGTCGAACTACTATTAGATGTGATTGTTTGAAATGTTGGCGTCAAGCAAAACAATAATTAATTTTGGGTTTTCAAAATTTAAAAACCGGGATTAACTTAACAACGGATGTTTGGTCGGCACCTCACGGTTTGCATGAATCGTACCTTTGCGTTACCGCGCATTAGTTTAATTAGTTTAAGGTTTTATTAGTTATTAGTTTAATATAAGTTTTAGGGTTTAGTAATTATTAGTTTAAGTTTAATATTAGTTTAAGGTTTTTATTAAGGTTTTACTAATTTAACTTTAAGGTTCAAAACGTATAATATAAAAAACGGTTCAAAACGGTCAAACGGATCAAACGGAATAACGGATAAAATAAAAACGAAAAAAAAATTAAATAAGTATAAAAACCGGTTTTTGAACCGGTTTGGCCGGTTAACCGGTCCGGTTAGTACCCGGTTCGGTTCCATCGGTTAGGAATTATAGGTTAAAAAACCTGTTAATACCCGAACCGGTTTTTAGGAAAAACCGGTAAACCTTAAATACCGTTTAACCGGTTCGGTTAATTTAAAAACCGGCTCCGACCGGTTAACCGATTTGTGCACCACTAATGTTGGGGATGACCGCAGCCATTTGACGAGCAATTTTGTTTGCCATCCTACGTTTAGCTGCACGACGTATGTTGGCCATTCTGAATAAGAAGGAGTATATGAATTGATTAAGATTAGAATTAGAAAATTAAAAGGATATGAATAATTTTTTTTGACCTTGTGACATTTTATAGTCTTTAGATATAGTAATAAGAAATTATTACTTGACATAAATATAATGTCATGGAATTTGAAATAAATCGAAAAAAACATAAATCATTTTGTCTTTTTAAAAACAAAAGGAATGATATTCGAAAATTTGAATATCCATGACATATTAGAATTATGCAGTTTGTAAAGTGTTTGGTATAACATTCTTTGGCCTATAATTGATAATACTCTCACTAGAAGTCCCCAGTAGACAGGTCTCACAGTACATCAGGGATTTATACGAATAACTTGCCTAGACAGGAATCCCAACTACCGGCATTACACCCTTCCAGTTAGTACATGTCCAGTTACAAACTAAATTCTAATGGGATTATAACATCTAGTAAGACTAATAATTGTTTAAGAATTTGATTAGGCATGATAGCCTAATGATTTTTGAATCCTTAACATCTATGAAGTAGTTGCGTGTTCGTGAAGGTAGGATGAGAATTGACTTAGAAGATTTCTAAGATATCATTAAACTAAGATTAACATATAGTATTATTCCTTATGATAGGCTAAGTCATCTCATTAAGGTATACTTAAACTAAAGAAACATATATTACTTATAATCTATAGCATTCATATATGGAAGTCATAAACTAGTTTAGGCATGATATGTTTATAAACTAAGGCATTCCTCTATGGTAACAAGTTATATATTCATGAAATAAAACACATAAAACAATATGTAACATGTAGCACATAAACATCAAATGAACACATCAAAGGTAATATGACATAACTCATATTTGGGTAGCTTAGTCATAGTCTAGGCCACCATTTCTAAAAATCTAAATCGCTATAACCTTGGCTCGGATACCAATCTGTGACACCCCAACCAACGGCAGAATATGTTGGGGCGCGAGTTTGATAGTTCAAAAGCTCATGGGCTGCTATTAAAGTTTAAATATTTAAACAACCATATTAAAACATCCAAACAACCATTCAACATTCAAACGTAGAAATAAAATCCTACATTACATAAGCAAAGTTCAACATAAAATAAATTGTTTTAAATTATTAAACTACGTCCTTTAAGCCTAGCTTATGTCTTCCCATCTTCAATTACCTGTCAAATATGTAAAAATACAATTTGTCAACTATTTGCATAGTTGGTGAGCACTCATACAAGTTACAATATGTATATATAGATAAAGAGATGCAATACAAACTCCAAACGGTAATAAGCCTAAGTCTATGTTCTTACAAGTATTCTAGAAGCATGCTAAACCTAAGAATTCATAAGACATCACAAGTATTTGTCATTCAATCATGTACAAGTAATCAAGTCCTTTCCAACGTTCTTTGTCCTTTAAAATTGTCCTCAAACATGTAATATAACATAACTTATAAATCAACGTTTGCAAGACCTTAATCAAGTTAGTTAATTTACAAGTTTGCAAATGTGAACATTTCACCGTTTTAATATAAAGACCAAAGTCTAAGAGAAGAATGTATCTAACCATTCTTAGGCTACTATTGTGTATAATGATTATGCATACAAGAATTCCTAGTCATCACATTTTCTATGATTCAAGTAATCACACAACACTTAAGGCCATTATACCAAACGAAGTATTTGCATCATGTTTTGACTCTATGAATTCATTGAGTTTGAAATAAGACATATGTGACATTCCCAAAACTTACAAAAAGTAAAAAGGGAAATATGAGAATAACTCACATGTTGTTGATATAGAATTTCCGAATAATGCTTGATTATGTTTATGTCATGCGTCATGTAGTTCTTCTTGTGTATTTTCAGCTGTCGTGATGCGTAGGCAATGACTTTGTCTTGTTGAATTAAAACACAACCGTGTCCCTGATGGGAAGCATCAGAATACACCACAAAGACATCATTGCCTACAGGGAGTGTAAAGATTAGAGCATTGCACAATCTTTGTTTCAAAGTCTGGAACGCCTCTTCCTATTTCTGGGTTAACTTAGTGAGTGGCAAGGCTATCTTAGAGAAATTCGAAATGAATCTGCTATAATAACCTGCCAAACCCATAAATGATCTGATCTCAGTAGGTGTTATGGGAACATCCCAATTCTTTATGGCCTCAATCTTGGCAGGGTCCACATGGATTACATCACTGTTCATCACGTGACCCAAGAACTGAACTTCTCTTAGCCAGAATTCACACTTGGAGAATTTAGCATAAACTTATTCATTCTTTAACAGTTCCAAGATTGTTTTCAGATGTTGCATATGTTCTCTCTCATTCTTGGAATAGATAAGTATATCGTCAATAAAGACAATAACGAACTGATCTAAATATGCCTTGCACACCTAGTTCATAAGATCCATGAACACTGCCGGTGCGTTCATCAATCCGAACGACATCACCATAAACTCATAGTGACCGTAACGGGTACGAAAATCCATCTTGGGTATGTCTTCCTCTTGAATCCGGAGCTGGTGATAACATGAACGCAGGTCTATCTTTGAGAAATACTGAGCTCCATGTAATTGATCAAACAGATCATCAATCCTCGGTAACGGATACCAATTATTGATAGTGAGCTCGTTAAGTTCATTGTAATCAATACATATTCTGAAGTATCCATCCTTTTTCTTAACAAACAAACCCGGAGCTCACTATGGTGAGAAACTTAATCGGATGAACCCTTTGTCCAATAACTATTGTAATTGATTGGACAGTTCCTGCATTTCTAATGGCGCTAGTCTATAAGGAGACTTGGCCACAGGAACTGCTCCCGGAATCAGATCGATTCAGAACTGCACTGATTTCTCGTGTGGCAATCCTGCTAGATCATCCGAAAACACGTCCGCATAGTCTTTCACAACACGTACATCTTGAATCATGTTCACCTTCTTGTCTTTCCCCACCACATGAGGAAGAAATGTAACACATTGTTTCATTAAGCACTTGCGTGCCTTCATGCACGATATTAATTTGACACAACAATTTACTTGATCTCCATGAATCTCCAACACCTAATCGTTCTCTACTAGAATACGTAATAGCTTTTCAGAACAGGTGATTTCAGCCCTGTTATGGGATAACGAATCTCTAGGTCCAGATCTTGTCAAGAACTGAGCTTTATGTCTCCATTCTGCATCAAATGACTCTATAACGTGCGGAATCCAGAATAGAATCACAAGAACAAGAAGAAATATCAAAACTTTTGTATATTCAGCGAAGTTCACAAAAAAGTGCCTCAATACGTCTAGAGAGCACACCTCGGAAATCCAACCCTAGAACAGTACAAAATACGTATATTTATACTACTGTAGGAGTACTCGAACCCTATACACAAAAATGGTTCGAGTACTCGATATTCTACTATACTCAAAATACATGTTCACAAAAATTAACAAAATTATATCTTCGAATCCTCTCTAGTTGACTTTGTCAGTTTTTGTCTTTAGTCGGGCTCTACACAATCCATTCCGACAATAATGTCGAAACTGCCCAATTCCATCAGTATCAAATCGATGGGAAATGTTTGCTCACCGAGTGCCAATGGGCAGTTCCTAAGTACTGTATTAACTGTAAGTTGTTTTCCATTTGCTACCTCTATGGTGTAAGGGGAGTCTAATGATTCCTCTACGTGATTAAGTCGGAAGAGATAAGACTCTGATCCGCACTAGTGTCAAATAATATAGATGCATAATAATCTTTTAAAAGAAACGTATCAGTGACCACATTAGGGTCCTGTCGTGCAACCGCAGCTTCTAGTGCAAAAGCTCGTCCCCTTGCTACTGGAGCCCGTTGTTGTACTCTCTTGAGACAATCCCTTGAGAAGTGTCTAGGTTCACCACAAGTGTAGCAGGACCTGTTCTGAGGCCCTGGGTTTTTGCAGCTGTTGACCCAGTGACCAAATCTTCCACAACTAGTGCATTGCCTGCACTAAGCAGTTGTTTGGTTGTGATTGCATAGTTCTTGACTACCTTTTGTTTCTTGGTCGGGTGTCTGTTCGGCTTCTTGGATGTTCCAGTCTTGGCTGCTTCAGACTCCCTCTTAAGTGCACCAGAGGCAACCATTACATCAGTCAAAGTAGCTGACAATGTAACAGCCATCCCCAGCGGTGTCGGGTGGGCAGCAATCACATGCCCTTGGATACAAGCCGGTAATCCACCGACATACCGCTCGATCCTTTTCTCCAGAGTTGGCACTATGTCAGGTGCCAATGTTGCTAGCTCGTGAAATCTGGTGGTGTAGGCCAGATGCCCAGCTCCCATCATCACATGATTTAGTAGTTCAGTTTCCACCTTCTACAGTTCTTAGTAAAGTATTATAATCCTCCCAAGGAATAGCTAGTGCCTCATATCTTCCCCTAGATTGTGCCTGAGCATTCCACCAGGTCAGTCTCGTTTATTGAATGAGCCTACAACATATCTCACGTTGTACTGATCAGGGCAGCCACTGATGTCGAGGGTTTTCTCCATATTCTCGATCTATTGGATCAAGCCGACAGCTCCCTCGCTCACACTAAAACTGGGTGGTTTACCACCTACAAAGCTTTTGTAGGAGTTGTCTGGATTGTTCCTTGTGTTTCCGCTGCCCTCGCCGGAAGAGTTTCCGGTGTTGTGGCTTTTGTTGCATTTTATCCGATTCACCATGTCAGGAATCACCTCCCTCAGTTGACTTTTCAATAAGGTGGCAAATGCTATGGTAGCAGGATCCAATTCATGGTACTGATTTGGATTATGAGGTGGGGTATGTGGGGGAGGAGTAGGTAGAGGAGGTGGCGGTGGTGGTGGTGGAGGTAGTAGTGGTGGTGGTTTTCTTGGAGGCATTTTGATCACAACCGAAAAAAGCTAGTGCAATGATCGAATGCATAAGATGCATGCAAATAAAATCCTAAGTCCTATGTTCTCTACATGAAGGGTCCCTAAGTTATAGGTTAGGCCAAACCATTTAAGTAATCTGACCTATATTTCTCTATAACCATGGCTCTGATACCAATCTGTCACACCCCGAGCCGGCAGGCTAGATCGACTTTTCTATCGGGCTAAAGGTTCTCGAGGCGCGATATCGTGTGATAATCGAAATGATCAGATTGTTTAAATGGAACATGATATATAATGAGAAATGCTAAAATGAGATTGATGTATAATTACAAAGTTAAATTACACAAGTCAAGTTCATAATTTAACTAAGTAAATCTACCCAAAAGAATCATAGAGTACCTATCTTGTATCTTCACAAGACTTACAAAAGATGATACACAAATATGTCATCCAAAAGATATGCACCCAAAAGTAGCTAGGTCCACTATAAAAGTCCACTAGCTAATACATCTCGAATCCTGGTGACTAAGCCTGTTCATCACCTGAGAAAACATGCATTTAAAACAAGTCAACACTAGGGCGGTGAGTTCATAAGTTTTATAAATAAAACATTTGTAATTTGATATTCTCAAGTCATAGTGTCACACACAAGTCTTACTGAATTTGCTTTGTCTTATCTCACATCAATGTCCTCTCCATACTTACACCTATAGATAATATGTCATCCAATCAAGCATGCTTATATGTAGGGCATACTAGGGTCAAGCTTACCGCCAGCCCAGCCACCAGCACACCAAATACTCAACTGAATTCAATACAACCTGTATTGCAACTATGGACATCCATTTCCTTCTCACATTTTTTTGTTCTCAATTGATATCCAACCTTATATTCCCATACAATATGTTCTCATCCCACAATGATATATGTATAGAATAAAAGATTTTGAAGGGTATATATTAGCATGACGAAAGTTATGGTAACCCTTAGTGTTAGTCCCAATGAAGGATCTAAAACTGATATCGATTAACAAATCACACGTGAGAGTGCGGAATGGTATCACGTGTGTGCAAGAACAACAAAGATTAAGGAAAAAGTGAAGAACAATGCAAAAATTCACATTACTTGCAATGTCGTTTACCCCCAAGAACAGAGAAAAACAATAACTGAGAAGAACCAACCCTAATATGACTAACTAATAGGGTTTATATAATACCCACACATTAATTTAGGCCTCCCGGCCCATTGTATTGAAACAAACCCAAACAAAACTAACTATACTATACTCGAGAACTCCAAACCAAGTCGAGAACCAAAATCCAAAGTCGGGATCCACTAGATTATCAACTGGAAACTTCAAAACTTAATTACTTCCCAACAATCTCCCCATAGTTTTGTGTTTCCTCGCACTCTTTTCCTTTATTGGTTCATCAGATTTACCACACTTGATCATCAATGTAGAAAAATCTCCTTTGCCTCCCGACCATGCTTCATTCCTTACAATAACTCGGACATAAACAACAAACTCCAATGCATCTTCCAGATGATCCTGATCTACTTTCATCTCTTGATATCTTTTTCACTTAAAAAAGTTAGATCAATTGGATCATAAAATATGTACTTCACTTCTCCACAATAAATAATCACTCCATATGTTTGTTCGTCAAAAGCCCAAAACTTGAAATCAGCCAACACTCATTCAAGCAGAACAGGAAGAATTGGCATTTTCTTCATCCAGTCTGTGGCTAGCCATCTCACTTCAAACATGTCTATAACAATTGGATTTCCAAGTGAGTTCATCTTCTTCTTTGTTCTGACGGATTAGGCAAGAGTCATGTCTGAGAATCCCTTCCTTACATGTTGCTGTAGTGAAGTATAGAACCTTTCTCCTCGTTTATTCTTGGTTGGATTGAAATTCTTTGTCTTGCTAACTCCACCATATCTACCACTGTCAAGGATTTGAACGAGGAGGGATGATCATAATACTCAATCCGCTTGGTTAACTTTCTACGTATACAGCACAATTCCTTAACCTCATCATAACCCCAGCAGACAATTCCAGATCTATCCCCTTCATAGTTGTACCGGCTGTCTCCTACATCAACAATAAACTTGTAGGTTTAAACTTTGCTACATCTTTTGCCTCTTGAGTGGTTCTGTCACACCCCGAGCCGGTGGGGTTGGATCGGAGTCCCCGTCGGGCGGAAGGTTCTCGGGGCGCGATATCGTGAGTGATAATCATGACGATCAGATTGTTTACATAGCATCAATGTTAAGAATAACTAAAGCACAATCAAACATTAAAATAGGATTACAAAGTTAAATTACAACATCAAAGTTCAGCAATTTAACTAAGTAAACCTAACAAAAGAATCAAATGTTTATATCTTGTATATGTACAAGATATTAAAAGTAATGTGTATCATCAACAAAATATGTGCTTCCCAAAAGTCTACTAGGTGCTCTATCTAGGCATCCTAGTATGCAAATCTTTAAGCCTTAGTTTATACATGTTCTTCACCTGAGAATGCATGTAAGAAAACAAGGTCAACACAATGGTTGGTGAGTTCAATAAGTTTATAAGTTTAAAATAGTTTTAACAAACCTCCTTCGATAAAACCTTAACCTCATTAACTCCACATGTAATATCCAAATCGGTATGCTTATATATAGGGCATACCCCTGAGTCGAGCCTACAACCCGCCCAGACGCCATCCCACCACATACTAATCCGTATATGACAATGTTGTTAATAATAATTAAGTATTTTACCTACCAATCAACCCATTCCTCAACAAAGCTTTTGTATTATGTTTCAAAGTTTACAAGTATATAATGTTCACAAGTGTTAGTTTCAAAGTATGTTTATCAAGCATCATAGTTCACAGGCACATAGTTTAGCTGTCCCTAATCTCATGCGTGAGTACAAGCTCTGCATTAGCAGTCGTTTAGCAATTACATAGCTCACGGATAGATACAAGCTCTGCACTAGCAGTCGTTTAGCAATTACGTATCTCATGAATTAGTTAAGCTTTACGTGTCTCCTATACAAGATACAAGCTCTGCACTAGCAGTCGTTTAGCAATTATGTATCTCATACATAGACACAAGCCATGCATACACAAGTAATCCAGCAATTACATATCTCATATAAGCAGACAAAAGCTCTGGTCTACCAGTCGTTTAGCAATTACATGTCTCTTATATAGATAATAGCTTAGCATCGTTATGGTTAAGTTTAGCAATTACATACCTCATATAAGCAGACAAAAGCTCTGGACTACCAGTCGTTTAGCAATTACATGTCTCTTATATAGATAACAACTTAGCCTCGTTATGGTTAAGTTTCACATGTATCTCAATCCATAGGTACAAGCTCTAGACTACCAGTCGTTTAGCAATTACGTAGCCTATGATTAGATACATGTACAATGTTTCATGCGCAAGTAATAGTTTCAAGCATAAAGTTTCAAGTTCCCACACATTGTTTCATCATGAATTCCATAGGTTTGCATCGAGTCTCATGTTTAAGCATATAGTTTTCACAAGCATAAAGTCTCACGTTTAAGCATATGGTTCCATAAGCATCAAGTACTATGTTTAAGCATATCGTTTCACAAGCATCTAGTCTCATGTCTAAGCATCAAGTCTCATAAGTATGTAACATATAGTTTCAAGCCTCAAGTTTAAAGGATAAGTTTCAAGTCTATTGCTTTTCAAAGTATACTAAGTTTCAAGCATAGGTTTCAACATAAGTATCATGTTTATGTTTAAAGCATTAAATAACATTTCAATAGTTTATGAAAATGTTTAACATGCTTCTCAGTCCCGAAGTAAAACAAATAAGTTTGAAAAGGGACAAATGAACTCACCTTCTGTCCGTAGTGTTTGACTAAGTAGAATAGGAATGCACGCTCTCTTTGTTTGCAATTGGTATGATATTCACGTTCCTGTATTGATTTAATAGTGTTTGTACTTATAAGTATGAGTTATAATCGATGCACATGTGCGTAAGTGTTAGTGTTAGCCCTGAAGTTGGCTAACACTATGAGTCTCGATCTTCTTTCGGCCCCTTTTTGTTTATATACAAAAAAATCTAGTGACACATAAATAATATCACCTTCTTGATCATAAACTTTGGTTCCTCAAATCCATAACAATCCTTGTATTAAATTGTTCCAATTTACATGCATGTTAACCAAATTCAATTTGTCGATGTGTTATGTCTTTTATTTTATTATTATGGACCGAAAGAGGAATTTGGTCAAGTATAATCCATGTGGGCCGTATAGTGGCCATGGGCCAACTATTGGGCCAATTATAAATTAGTCTAAGTGTTGGGCTTGTGCAATGATGGGTTGGGCCTAGTGGTAGCATGTGTGTGGGCTGCGAATGAAGTTGGGCTGAGAATAACGTTGTGCTAAAGATGATTGCTGTTGGGCCAAGTTGGTAATTCGTGGGCCAAAAGAGGTACTCGGCCCATGTGAACGTGTAAATGGGATCTTGATTAGGCATGGGCCGAACTATAGGTTGATGGGCCAAGCTCTATGTTGGGCTGTTAATTAAACAAACTAATAGGTATCCAGCGAACCCACATCCGCATCATTCAGTTAAAAATACAAATCAAAGGTTCGCCCCATTTCACAGAGTTCGGTCAAGGGTTCGGCCACCTGTGCATGAGGGTTCGGTGGATCAAGAAAGCAACAAGGTTCGGCTAGGTCTTGTCCAGTAGGGTTCGTCGAGATCTTGCATGTCATTAGGGTTCGTCTATATGCAAATGGTTCGGCAGAAAGCATCTAACACCTTCGGCTAAGGTTCGCAAGGTGTAACAGAGTTCGGCTAAAGAATGGTTCGCCTAAAGGTTCTGCATGTGTTCGGCGCATGCACAATGGTTCGTGTCCTTGGGCATGCTAGGTTTCGGCGGCCTATGATGTCATCCAAGGTTCGTCGACCATGTTGCAGGGTTCGGGAGACACAAGTAGGTTCGCCTGCATGGTTCGGGTCATTAGGTTCGTTCAAGATCAGGAGACGAAGGTTCGTTGCATGAAAGGTTCGGGGGTTCGAAGGATCTGAGCTCGAAGGTTCGTTGGTCGCATGTGAGGGCAAGAAGGTTCGGCTGGTATGCATAAAGGTTCGGCCCTGGGCTGTGTTAACAGGTTCGTTTCCCCACGACCTGTTTGCCCTCAATCTGGTTCGAACCGTGGCCATGCGATCTCCATGGTGTTGTTGTTGATGTACAAGCTCTCAAAGGAATGATGGTTCGAGAATTGCTACATATCCGGTTGTGTGTGTGCGCGGTCAACAAATGGGTTAAAAACCCTAATTTTCATGAACTTCCATGCTTCGTACCTTGAGTTTGGCTGGATGATCCCTCACGTTGGTTGTACTTCTTGATAGAGGAGATCAAGATGGTCGTTTAGGCTCCGAGAACTCACGATTTCCTCAAGATATGAAGAAGTTATGGTGATTCAAAGTGAAAATCTAGAGAGAGAGAGAGATGACGGGAAAGGAAGGGTAGAGAGAGAGGGTTTGTCATGAATGAGATAAATGCTCTCATTTAGGGTTTATATACCCCGGGGGTGTTCGGGTTCGTTTCGGTTGCTCGGTTCGCGTCTTTGTCGTGTATCCGGTTCGTTACGCGTATTTTTCGTAGCTTAAATAAAAAGGATTATTTTTAACAGTTTGGATGTTATTAAATTTTTATAATTATTTTAAATTTCGTTTAACAAATTTATTTATCGAATTTCTTTATTTTTACGCGTTTCGTCTATTGGTTCGCGATTTAATAAAATAGTTTAGATTTAAATTGTTTTATGATGAGTTTCAAAATTGTAAAATAGGAAATATTTTATTTCCTTAAATTTATGTTCGTTCGTATCGTTCTTCATTTTCGTTTCGTCAGAACGTGTCGCCATCGCGCGTATTCGTTCGAATCGTCATTCGAACGAACACGACGAGGGTTTAGCTTTCTGATTCTTGTTCTCTACTGTTCAGTCATTATTTCAAAACGTTAAACTTTCAGAATCATTCTGGTACAGATCGTCACCTATACGAAGAATTCGTCGGTTTAGCATTCCGTAACAATAACCGTTAAGGTTTTGTTTTGTTTAACCTCACATACGTTTACACAAAATAGTATCACATCAAGTATCTATGTTTCAACACTGTGTTGTCTGACATGTTTTCTGACTGTTTAACCCTAAGGTTTTAGTCAGATTCAGACAATCGTCTAATAGTTTCGTAACAAGTACAAAGCATCAATAGTATAAACATAGTTTTCACGTAAAGTGTACCTGAGTTACTGTACGGTTTACTGTTGCGATCACTGTTCCGGCACGCGTCCGGCACTGATGTTACAGTCTCCCCTTGTTAGAGAAATTTCGTCCCGAAATTTAAGACTCGTTATTCGGTATTGTTTCCTCTGTAAAGAGTTGGGGATACTTGTTCTTCATGTGATCTTCACGTTCCCAAGTAAACTCGGGTCCGCGCCTTGAGTTCCAACGAACTTTAACGATAGGAATACGGCTTCGCCTCAGTTGTTTAACTTTGCGATCCATAATTTCCAAAGGTTCTTCGACAAAGTGTAAATGTTCATCCAATTGAATTTCTTCAACCGGAATAATAAGAGTTTCATCCGCAAGGCATTTCTTCAAGTTTGAGACGTGAAACACGTCATATACACCACTAAGTTCATCCGGTAAGCTCAATTTGTACGCCACAGGACCAATACGTTCGATGATCTCGAATGCTCCCACGTATCATGGTGTTAGTCTGCCTTTCTTTGGAAAACGAACTACGCCCTTCCATGGGGAAACCTTTAACATGACGCGGTCTCCCACTTGGAATTCCAACGGCTTGCGCCGTTTATCGGAATAGCTCTTTTGTCTGCTTCATGTTGCTTGTAACCTTTGTTGTATCTGAGCAATCTTGTCTGTGGTTTCTTGAATAAGTTCTGGCCCTGTTATTCGATTATCTCCCACTTCCGACCAACAGATCGGTGACCGACATTTTTGACCATAAAGAGCCTCGAATGGGGCACAACCGATGCTGCTATGATAACTGTTGTTGTAGGAGAACTCGATTAGTGGCAAGTGGGAGTCCCAATTACCACCAAAGTCTACAACACAAGTTCTTAACATGTCCTCCAGGGTCTGAATAGTATGTTCGCTTTGACCATCCGTTTGTGGATGATAAGCCGTACTCAAGTTTAATTGCGTCCCCAGAGATTTCTGCAATGATTGCCAGAACCTTGATGTAAATCTGCTATCACGATCTGAGATGATAGACAATGGCACACCATGGCGTACCACTATCTCGTTGATGTAAAGCTTTGCTAGTTTATCCATCGAGTAAGTTTCTCGCATTGGCAAGAAATGAGCAGATTTGGTTAATCGATCAACGATAACCCAAATAGTGTCATGTCCACTGGAAGTGCGGGGTAGCTTAGTAACAAAGTCCATAGCTATCTGTTCCCACTTCCAAAGTGGAATTTCAGGCTATTCTAGTAAACCTGACGGTTTCTGGTGTTCCGCCTTCACCTTAGCACACGTGAGACATCTACCAACATACTCAGCTATGTCTTTCTTCATACCCGGCCACCAATAAAACGCACGCAAGTCTTGGTACATTTTATCAGCACCGGGATGCACCGAGTACTTGGTTTTGTGTGCTTCATCAAAAATAAGTTTTCTCAACTCATCTACTGCAGGAATCCAGATACGATCCTTGAAGTAAACAAGTCCATCGGGTTTTGTTTCCAAATGTTTCTCCACACCGCAATCAAGTTCTTTCTTCAAGTTTTCATGTTCAATAACCTCCTGTTGTGCTTTTATAATGTTGTCGTGTAAGCTTGTCTGCACAGTCATTCCCATTGCTCTGACGCGCAAGGGTTTGACTCGTTCCTTTCGGCTTAAGGCATCTGCTACAACATTTGCCTTGCCCGGATGGTACTTGATTACACAGTCTTAATCATTCAGAAGCTCAACCCAACGTCGCTGTCACATGTTGAGTTCCTTCTGATCGAATATGTGTTGCAGACTTTTGTGATCCGTGAGTATGGTACACTTGGTGCCATATAGGTAATGTCTCCAGATCTTCAAGGCAAATATCACGGCTCCCAGTTCCAGATCATGAGTAGTGTAGTTCTTCTCATGAATCTTTAGTTGTCTTGAAGCATAGGCAATAACTTTGTCTCGCTGCATAAGTACACAGCCAAGTCCCTGATGGGATGCATCACAATACACAACAAAGTCATCACAACCGTCTGGAAGAGATAAGATTGGAGCATCACATAGTCTTTGCTTCAGAGTTTGGAAAGCTTCTTCTTGGTTTTGCTCCCAAATAAACGGCTCGCTTTTCTGTGTCAGCTTTGTGAGTGGCAGAGCTATCTTAGAAAAGTTTGAGATAAACCTTCTGTAGTAGCCTGCTAAGCGTAGAAAAGAACGTATCTCCGTAGGTGTCTTCGGAGTGTCCCAATCTTTTATTGCTTCAATCTTGGCAGGATCAACGTGTATTCCCTCACTGTTAACAACGTGGCCTAGGAATTGAACCTCTTTTAACCAAAATTCACACTTGGAGAATTTGGCATAGAGTTTCTCTTCCTTTAACAGTTCCAAGATCGTTCTAAGATGTTGCTCATGTTCTGCTTTGCTCTTGGAATAGATCAATATGTCATCAATGAAAACAATAACAAATTGATCTAAGTACGGCTTACACACACGGTTCATGAGATCCATGAAAACCGCGGGTGCATTCGTCAACCCAAAAGGCATCACCATAAACTCATAATGCCCGTATCTGGTGCGAAACGCCGTCTTGGGTATGTCTTCGTCTTGTACTCTAAGTTGATGGTATCCGGAACGCAGATCGATCTTCGAAAAGTATTGAGCTCCTTGCAATTGATCAAACAAATCATCAATCCTCGGTAATGGATACCGATTCTTGATGGTTAGTTTGTTTAGCTCCCTGTAATCTATGCACATACGAAAGGATCCATCCTTCTTTTTCACGAACAGAAACAGAGCTCCCCAAGGTGAGTAGCTCGGTCGGATGAAACCTTTATCAAGTAATTCCTGTAGTTGGTTGGATAATTCCTGCATCTCCGAAGGTGCTAACCTGTAAGGAGACTTAGCAATAGGTGTTGCTCCAGGAATCAAATCAATACGAAACTCCACCTGTAGCACAGGAGGCAAACTAGGTAGATCTTCAGGAAACACTTCAGGGTATTCCTTCACTATCGGCACGTCTTGTATTGTTTTCTTGTCTTTCCCTTTCTCCACCACGTGAGCCAAGAAAGCTATACATTTCTTTTGCAGACACTTACGCGCTTTTATGCATGATATGATCTTTACGTTTCGCTTTGCTTGATCCCCACGAACTTCCAATACTCGGTCATTCGTTATTGGAATTCGAAGTAGCTTTTCCGAACAGATGACTTCAACTCTATTGAGTGATAGCCAGTCCATCCCCACGATGATGTCGAAACTGCCCAACTCCATCGGCAACAAGTCGATGGTAAATGTGTGATCTACGAGTGTAAGTGGGCAGTTCCTAAGTATAGTGCTAACTGTAACTTGTTTCCCATTCGCTACTTCGATAATGTAAGGGGAGTCTAAAGTTTCCTCAGTAAGACTAAGTTGTTGTGCAAAATCAGATGAAATAAAACTCTGGTCTGCACCAGTATCAAATAGTATAGATGCATAAGAGTCATGTAAAAGAAATGTACCAGTGACCACATTAGGGTCTTGGCGTGCAGCATTGGCTCCAATAACAAAAGCTCGTCCGCGAGGTGCTTGTGCTCCAGGTTGCACTCTCTTTGGACAGTCGCGGAAGAAATGACCCGTTTCCCCGCAGGTGTAGCATCCTCTGTTGTTGTTGTTGTTGCCTGAATTCTGTGGTGGTGGTGGTGGAGGTAGTGCTCTTGCTGCAGTGTTGGTAGCCTGATTTACAGCAATACGGCATTTGCTAACCCAGTGGCCAAACCGACCACAATTAGTGCACTTCCTGCATTGAGCAGTAGGAGGATGATGATACTTGCAATGAGTGCACTGGGGATGTTCTCCCCCATAGCCCCTAGTAGCAGGATTGACAGGCGCTGCAGGTGCCTGTCGCAGAGGGGTGACGGCCGCATAGTTTTTAACGACCTTCTGACTTTACCATTACCTTTAAGACTCCAGACTTTACCAGCATCATCTTTTAAGACTCCAGACTTTACCATTACCTTGGTAAGCTTAGCCGAGAGGGAGATGGCTGACTCTAGAGTATCAGGATATGAAGCCAGTACAATGCTTTGTATACATGAAGGTAATCCTGCTACATAGCGATCAATTAGCTTTTCCAAGGTTGGCACCATCTCTGGCACCAGGGCTACCAGTTCATGATAGTGGTTGGTAAAAGTCATATGATCAGCTCCCTTCATCTCATGGTTCGAGAGCTCAATCTCCAGTTGTTGCAGTTCATGTTTCGGGCAAAACTCATTCCTCAAAAGAAGCTTAAATTCTGCCCAAGGCATTGCCATTGCCTCATCTCTTCCTTTAGCCCTGATCTATGCGTTCCACCATGTTAAAGCTCGCTTGCTGAATGAACAGGCTGCATAGCGAACTTTATGGTGTTCTAGACAACTGCTTATGTCCAGAGTGTTCTCCATTTTCTCGAGCCATTGGATCAGTCCAACAGCTCCCTCGACTCCAGTAAAGCTTGGGGGTTTGCAGCCTACAAAGGATTTGTAGGAGCAGTCAGAAGTATTACCAGTGTTTCCGCTAGCCTCTCCGGTGGTATGGGCAGAGGTGTTGCCATGTCCCTGAATCCGATTTATCATCTCTGGGATGACATCCTTCAGTTGGCTCGTCAGTTGTGTACTCAGCAGTGTTGCCAAGGCGATGGTGGCAGGATCAATAACTGGTCCCGTAGTCGTGTTCGGAGGAGGACTATGAGGAGGAGGAGGTGGCGGTGGTGAATCTGGTGGTGATGATGTAGAAGAGTGCGGTGCAGATTTCTGTGTAGTAGGCACCGGGGTCGGTTGTTTTCTAGGCGGCATTCTGATCATAACGTAAAGAATTTGGTTAGTGCAGTGATCGAATGCAGAAAACATAATGCAAGCTTAAGTCTTAAGCTCTCTACATGAGGGTCCTTAAGTTATAGTCTATGCCTAACCTTTTAAGTAAATGACCTATTATTCTCTATAACCTTGAGCTCTGATACCAATCTGTCACACCCCGAGCCGCGCGGGGTTGGATCGGAGTATCCGTCGGGCGGAAGTTTCTCGGGACGCGCTATCGTGAGTGATAATCATGATGATCAGATTGTTTACATAGCATCAATGTTAAGAATAACTAAAGCACAATCAAATATTAAAATAGGATTACAAAGTTAAATTACAACATCAAAGTTCAGCAATTTAACTAAGTAAACCTAACAAAAGAATCAAATGTTTATATCTTGTATATGTACAAGATATCAAAAGTAATGTGTATCATCAACAAAAGATGTGCTTCACAAAAGTCTACTAGGTGCTCTATCTGGGCAGCCTAGTATGCAAATCTTTAAGCCTTAGTTTATACATGTTCTTCACCTGAGAATGCATGTAAGAAAACAAGGTCAACACAATGTAAGAAAACGTTAAACTTTCAGAATCATTCGTATAGATCGTCACCTATACGAATAATTCGTCGGTTTAGCATTCCGTAACAATAACCGTTAAAGTTTTGTTTTGTTTAACCTCACATACGTTTACACAAAATAGTATCACATCAAGTATCTATGTTTCAACACTGTGTTGTCTGACATGTTTTCTGACTGTTTAACCCTAAGGTTTTAGTCATATTCAGACAATCGTATAATAGTTTCGTAACAAGTATAAACCATCAATAGTATAAACATAGTTTTCACGTAAAGTGTACCTGAGTTACTGTACGGTTTACTGTTGCGATCACTGTTCCGGCACGCGTCCGGCACTGATGTTACAGGTTCTGCCAGTGATCATCGTGAGCTCTCTGGATTTTTCTATGCTGAGCTTGAATTCGGTATCACCAGCAAAGTATTTCCTTAGACCTTAGTCACAACCCGAGCCGACGGGCTGGATGGACTTTCCTGTCGGGCAGAAAGCTCTCGAGGCGCGATATCGTGTGATAATCTGACTGATCAGATTGTATACCCAACATCAACATTTGAGAATAACTAAAGAACAAATATAATTAATCTAAAGTTTCCAAGTTACTTTAAAACTGTCATGTTTGAGAATTTAACTAAGCAACCAATTTCACTAGAATTATAAGTCTGTCATCTTGTGACCGTACAACACATCAAATGATTCACTGCCATAAGCAGAATATGTGCTTCCAAAAGTTACTAGGTCCACTATCTGAGCATCCTAGTATGCATCATGTAGTCTTAATCTAGTCTTGTACATCACCTAAGAGAACATGTAAGTAAACAAAGTCAACACATGTTTGGTGAGTTCATAAAGTTTAGTATTTGAAAATAAGTTTCACAAACCTTTTCGGTAACAACCTTAACCTCATTAATAACCACCTATCCTATCCAGTTCAGTATGCTTATATATAGGGCATACGTAGGGTCAAGCTTACCACAAGCCCAGCTGCCAGCCCACCACATACTAAACCACATATGATATCGTTATTAATGATAATTAAGCGTTTTACTTACCATTCAAAATCCTTATCCACCATAGAGTTTACTCCTGTGGACAACTGAATACTAGTGGGGAGTGACTCTTAAAGACACTCTCGGAAGCATACAGTATCAATCCGTAGAAGAAGCTAAGTGTGAGTTTCAACATCGGTGTTTTAATAAAGGGACCCCAAGATGACACAAAATCAGCTAGAAGAAACCAGAATCATCCTAGTCACTCATCACAAAACCATGGATGAACCAAGAAGAAAACTAAATGACTAGTGGGGCTTGACCAATGTCAACGCTCGGTGGCCAATCAGTCTGTCTTACAAGATTCTTACAACGAATAACACTGATGACTAGTGGGGAGTGAATCTTAAAAACACTCTCGGCGGCCAAGCAGTATGTCTTACGAAGTCCATTAGCTTATAGCATACAAGTTTATAGCATACAAGTGTTTAGTCTTCCTGTACCATGTGCACATGTACCTGTTTCTCAACCGAAATTCCATTCCGCATACTTTAAGCGTTTAGCATTTCAAGTATTTAAGTTTCCAAGCATACAAGTGATTTTTTGAGAGTTTAAACATTTAAGAATTTCAAGAATATAGTTTCATTGCATTTCAGAATCATAGAATATAGTTTCAAGAGCATCATAGAATATAGTTTCTAAAGTATTCATGACTCATAGCATATAGTTCCAAAAGTTTTCATGAATATAGTCTCAAAAGCATTTAAGAATCATAAGTTTTAAACATCTAAGTGTATGAGTATAGAATATTAGCATTAAGAATAAGTATAAAAGATTTAAGAAATGTCTAAACATTTATATAAAATATTTAAACATGTTTCTCAGTCCCGAAGTAAAAAAAATAGTTTGAAAATAAACAAATGAACTCACATGTCTTGTAGACTACTTGAATAACCTAAAACATGCTCGCTCGTTTGTTGTATCAATTGTATCTTTAGCACCTGATTTTATTTATTATAGTTTTGTTTCGTAAGTGTTCATAGTTATTAATATAGTATTTTGATCCAAGTGTGCGACTAAGTGTCCTAGTATTACTATGTTGAGTTACTAGTGTTTAACTCTGTCCTACATTATTAGTCTTAGTATTCTAAACCATTAACCCATATAATTAAAGCCTAACTTAGTTAATTAGATTTTAAATATAAACATACATAGTTTAAAGCTTTAAAGGAAATTGATTATAAAAATGTACGTGGTTTTAAAGGAATTCAATTTATTTATAAAACCTTACTCTTTTACAAAATAAGTTATGGTTATCTTATAAACTTTATTTTTATACAATTAAGTAATAAAACATAAGTTTAAATCAAAATTAGTTAAGTTGAAAACCTTGTAACTTGGGTCAACAAAATTAGTTAAGTTGGAATCCATGCAAACCATGATCACCATTGCCCTTTGTCGATATTATCCACTTCACTCATTTGTTTTGATTTTTGAATCTTGTAGTTTATATCCTTAGCTTTTCATAAAAATTTGTTTGTATGAAAAAAGTATCGTATAAGTTTTAGTTTAGTTAACAACATAGTATTATAATGTACAAATTTTGTTATCACCTTGTTAAACCCTAATAATCCCTACCCGTCCCCATCATGTTCTATGCACTCGTACGTCTTCGTTTTTGACCCATATCATCAAATTTTGAGTTTTAAACTCTTGGTTTGAGCTAATAAGTTAATATCGATGGTTTGTGATCAGTATCGGTGACCATTGGATTTCTTAATATCAATGGAGCTTAAAACTCATCTTGTCGATATTACAAGTTCGACACCTTCAGTTGGCAGGTCCTTTGTCCATCGATACTACTAGTATCGATGGTTTATTAAGTCTAATCCTTTGGAGACCTTCAAACCTGATAACTTCGACCAATATCCATCGATAATGAATCCCCCAATCTGTTAGTGTCGATGAAAACCACAAGAACATTCTGCCGATACTATGGATTCGTAACAGCCCATTTTCCCAGCCCTTAGGCCATCGATATTGTCACTATCGATGGTCCTTTGGTCCTCATATTTGGAGAGTTTCTTCCTTATCAGTTTCGGACTTTTCCCATCGATCTAAACCCTGTCGAGACTCCCAAAATAGAAAGCTTATGGGACAGCAATTACAGCATCATCGATACTAGAAATTGGATGTTCTTCCATCTATATTATGTGTCCCCAGGTTCATCAGCCACATTTAATCGATTCTAAGCTCAAATTAACATGTTCCTTACATTCCTAAGTGATTTTCGTGCACATTTCATCAGTGTTGAAGTGATAAAAACTGATTAAAAGCTTACCTCTTTGAAATACTAGAAAACCCACAAATCCGAAACTTCTCTCTAAAACTGCGACCAAATCAGCCCATTTCAGTTCCGATCCTCTGTACTACGGTGTTCCTCTCGTTCCCACAATCGTTTTGACTACTAGAACGTCGAACTTGATGGAGAAATAAGGGAGAGATGGTGATTTGAAGTTGAGAAAGTGTAGAGAGAGGAAAACTGGGATTTTGGGGAAGAAGGGTCTTGAGCTACAATTGTGAGGGAAAAGAGGTGGGTTTTAGGGCTTAAATAGGCCGGGTATGTTCGGTTTCGGTTTCACACGTCGTTTTTGTCGTTTTTCGCAATATTGCGTAACTTTATAGAGATAGAAATTTTTAAACTTTTTAAAGTGGTAATTCCTAATAAATTAACTAAATATCTTTCATTTATTTTAAAATTTCAAAAACGTTTAGTTTGATTGTTTCACCGGATCGTATCGTTTTCGCGCGTATTCATACGAATCGTCACCCGTTCGAACACGACGACAACGTTACTTTCTAATATGGTTTTCTAATTATAAGATATCGTTCAGAACATTAAATTTACAAATATATTCCTGTGAATAATTATTCACACGAATATACCGTATGTTTAATATTCATATAACGACATCCGTTATGGTTTCAGTTTGGATTTCCACACGTACGTTTATACATAATAAGATCCTATCTAACAAACACATAAGTTATCCGATCACTGTTTATCATGTTTAACATATCAGTATTGTGTCTGTGTATGTTGTTTGTCAATTTTGAGTTTCTGGACTGTTAACATCAGTTGTTTCATATAATATTAACACATAATATTATGCGAACACTTTCTGTACCAGTATCTACAGTACTTTCTACTGTTCCGAACTACTGTTCTAGCACTGATGTTACAACCTTCCTCGCGGCTTCGAGTAAGCTCATCAAAATTACTCAACTATGGCGCAGGTTCAACAGCAGTTTATGAACTAGATTCATCAATGAACTCTCCCTTGAATTTATCTTGTAACTTTTGCTTCAAATCCAAGACAATAGTTTATAAGTGTCCCATATTTGTCTCAAGATCCTTAATATTTTTTTCTTTAACTTGATTGTCAATCTTCAGCTCTTGAATCAACAAAGTGTGAGATAAAGAGTCTTGTTCTAACTCGAATACTCTGCTCTGAAGCTTTACTACATTAATTGGTTCATCATCAAGCAAGACATTTTTCCTTTATCAGCTCTAGTTCCTGTTTCTCCAGCCAGAAGAGAATCATAATCAATATCTTCATTATGTGAAGAAGATCCAACAATATGGTTCAGTTGGTTCAACGATGATGGTCGGCATCTGACTTACTGTAATGCGTTCAGTTTCTGGTTTACTAAAATCAATCCATGGCCTTGGGTCTCTTCTTCTTCTCTTCCTTGGGACTAAATCTGCAGCATCATCTGCCGGAGACTCTTGATCAGCAAAAGAAGGTGCAAAAGGAGGATTTCCTACACTCCTCTTGACATGCTCAAGCAGTGCCTTAAGATTTTCAGTAGTGAGCAGGTTCACTTGCTCAGGAGAATCACTCTCAACCGGCATTGTTTCCGTCTCAAAGTCAAAATCCATATCAGGTTCATATGCAGCCACAACTTCTTCGTACTCTAGCGGATGTACCACATAAACATCTTCATCCGAACGCTTTGAACCCACAATTTGTACATCATGTTCTTCCTCAACCACCGCATTTGGAATTTCAGCCGATTCAGCAGCATCAACATCTTCAATCTCAGCAAACTGGCCAAACTTTCTCAGTTGATGTAGACCTTGAAACTGATACTTTCCACCTTTATTTTGCAACATCAGTGGAAATGTTGATTCAATCAACAGCTTTAAGCCCCGTGTGTCTACACCTCTTTGTATAACGGGATATTGTTCATCAAATATCATCTGCAGAAACCTTGGATACATCATAAACTGCTCTCCCTTAGATCCCTTAAAAATTCCCCTTCATTTCATTCAGAATAAATTTGGAGAAGTTGTACTCCCAATCCATAGCAAAATATACAAAAGCAGATGCTTGTTCTCCTTTCAGCATATCGAAAGTCTCTTTATTCCCCTTATGCAGACCATAAAAACATGTGCAATGTACTGCCAGTAAGGAGTCAACTGTTTCTTTAGAAGCATCGGATAAACATCGTCATATCCCATATTAACCAACACGTTTTGAACCGTTTCTTTCTGAATTACAACAGGATCAGAAGACTTGTCTGTAAAAACGAGCACCTCCCGAATCACTTTCTCATAAATCATAATCTCTGTATTTTGAACTTTGGCTGAAATTACTCCCCTACCATCATCCCCTTGCTTATTAACTAAAGCAGACAACCAAAACTCTTCAATCAGATTCTCATGAATCATTGGATTCATTCTCAGAGCATGAGAGATCTTGCAATTATCGAATCCTTGGATAGCTGAAGCAAATTGTTTCTGGCTTTCAGGTGGAGCAGCAATCAGTAATGCAAAATTCTAATAATCTCTCAATACAATTTGAGGTTGTTGTTGATAAGCCATTTCAATCTGCAAATTTACAAAACTCACCAACGACTTAATTTAGAAACAATTACCTCAAGTTACAAAAATGAATGATTTTCTTGAATTCACTCTATTATTTTCAAGTCAAAGAGGTATTTTTGAGAACAGTTAGTTTTAAGATGTTGTCATATGTGTATGATGTTGGTTGAGGTTTTCATTTCGGATGTTCACGGGTGGTCAGAATTTTTTTTGGAGTTTTTACAATTTGGTTCTCGAGAATGACTTGTGTTCTCGAGTTCTTTATTTCCTTTTCGAATTCAATTCTCGACTTTTATACACCCTTTTCTCGAATTCGAACAAATTTAATAATGTTCTCTAATTCCTTTTATGTTTCTCGAGTTATCTAGTTTTTCAAAATTTCTTTTCTCGAACATTTTATCCTTTCTCGAGTGCTGAACACGAAAACTCTTTATCTTCTTCAAACGAAATCGAGAATCATTCCCGGAGAATTTCAACATTTTCAAAACATGTTCAAAATGATTTTAATAAATTATTTATCATGATTCGACGTTTATCCCTTAAGATCAACATTTGATTTTGATTCGAACAATAAAAATCATCATCATTCAATCTCCGATAACCCCTTTTTCTCTTTCTCGACAAACATGCAATATACCTCAGCACACAATCAAAACTTGTAACAACGAGGAAGACGATGAACAGTAGCAATATTTCAAAAACTCGAAAACATGACAACACAATAATCTCGATCCAATACATCGAACACGTGATAATGACTGAGAGAATTTTGAAATTTAAAAATCACCTAAACCCCTTTTTATAGATCTTTTCTTTCAACCGCCCAAGCGCGATTGCTGTCCAAGCCTGCTTTCTAGCCCGTAAACTTAAAACATTTCTTTTGGGCTATCATGTGTGATCAATTAAAACTAACTTATTTATTTGGGATCAAATCGTTCTCAAGTCGGTCGAAAAATCCCCTTTAATGTCAATCCTTATAAATGAAAACCTTGAACGACAAGACGAGCTTTATTTCTAACGATTACACCACTGTCATCTTGCTTGTTGCGAAATACCCAACATGTACCAAGAGCCTTTTTGCCATCAGGTAGAGGAACAAGTCCCCAAACCTTTAATTGATCAAACTGATTCAACTCATCATGCATGGCTTCAACCCAACTAGGTTCTTCAAGAGCCATATAAATATTCTTAGGCTCTATCTTAGAGATAAAACAAGAGTATAAACAGTTATTGATAACACCAGACTGACTCCATGTCTAAACTCCCGAATCAAGTTATCCGATTACATTTTCAAAGGGATGATCGCGTTGAGTGCTGGTTGTAATAGCATTTTGAGAAGGATTGATAGCATTTGATAGATCTGACGCATTTACAGATGGAACATCTAGATTATCTGGTTCAGCATTGGATTCAGAACGAGAAGAACTTGCAGTATATTCAACTTCAATTGGTTCAGAAAAGGTGTGAGTGGGCACAAGAGCTGTCTGATGTTGATCAGGGCCGGAGTTAGTGGATGTATCAGACTGAATTTCTTTGGTTTTGTCGTGGTGCTGTGGTGCTGATGTTTGAATAGGAGGATCAACTGTCCATGAGGTGTTTCGCACAAAATATGACTCATATGTGTGAAATGTAAAACCTGAAACATTTGGTTCATTAAAGGGACATCAGATGGAATGTTGAAGGATCTGAACAGGGTCGAATAATCAAAAAGCCAGTCTGGTCCAACTCATGCATCAGTTGTGTTCTACTCAAGCCAACGAACATCATAGGACTCCACAATTTGCTTGGTGATTTTGTTGTAAACCCGATATGCTATTTTACCAGCATAGCCTACAAAATAACAGTCATCCGCTCGAGCATTGAACTTTGGGATTGCATCCAGGTGCAGTAATGTACAAGGACATACAAAGATTTTAAAATGCTCAACAGATTGTTTGTGTTTATAAAGAATTTCATATGGGGTCATCATGTGTCGTTTTTTCAGCAAAACTCGATTTTGAACATAACAGGCAGTATTAATGGCCTCTGCCAAGAAAAATGTAGGCAAATATGAATCAATCAGCATTGTACGTGCAGCTTCGATCAATGTTTTGTTTCTCCGTTCAGCAACACCATTTTGTTGCGGTGTTCTAGGTGCACTGTACTGCCTAGCAATTCCTGTTTCTGCATAGAAAACATTTAGTTTAGCATTCTTAAACTCTATTCCATTGTCGCATCGAATTCCCTTGACTCTTTCATTAGCCTAATTCTCAATGAGAATAATAAATTTCTTCAATAAGTCTGCAGTCTTGCTTTTATTCGACAGAAAGAACACCCAAGTGTAACGTGAATAGTCATTTGTAATAACCAAACAGTATGATGCACGATTGATGCTCAACACATTGACTGGACCGAATAAATCCATATGAAGAAGCTGCAGAAGAAAATCAATGGAATTGAAGATTTTTGGCTTGTAAGGCTTTCTATGATGCTTCCCTTTAGTGCATGGAGCACACTTCTCGATCATCCTGAAGTCCTTGATTGGAAGATTTCGAACAATGTTCCCCTTTGCAATTCGATTCAAATTCTTGATATATGCATGTCCCAGACGACGATGCCAAAGCATAGCATTTTGTTCAAATAGCTTTGAAAAGAGACACACGACTTCATCAGATGGTTGTTTATTCGTATCCAAGAAATATGCATCTTGTCTTCGTTGAGCATTGACAAGAATCTAGTCTTCCGAGATGATGATTCCGGGTTTGAGAATGAGACACTCTTTGCTTGTAAAATGACTGGAGTATCCTTTGTCACACATTTGTGACACATTGAGCAGACTGTGCTTGAGCTCAGGAACATAGTTAACAATTTTGAGATTTAAAGCTCCATTTGAGACCGTTCCCATTTGAATAATCTTACCTCTACTTCCTCCAGCAAAAATCACATCTCCCCCATCATACTGCTCTAGATTTGCAAGCTGGGAGATGTCTCCTATCATGTGCCTGGAACAGCCACTATCCATATACCAAAGTTTGAGAATATTCCTCCATAGCAGTTCCTGCACAAATGACAAGATTAATTAGTTTTTGTAACCTAGATCATCTTGCTTCTGGGTCCTCCAAAATAATATGTGGATGTTGTTGCATTCATCAAGATTGATCTGAGTTTAGCATGTTTAACAGATGATTGGGGTGAAGATGCGAATTTTTGAATTTTGTGGGGTTTTGAAATATGAGATTTGTCCTACAAAACTTTGGGCTTGATTTAATGATTCACTTTGCGCCAATCACCATCAGAGGGCTTCGGTTTGAAATGAGATTTCATCATAGTCTTAGATGTATACATATTCATTGACTTAGACTGTTTCTCGTTTCATAACCTAGCCTTCTGATTGTTTCTTGCGAAAGAAGCATGTGAATTATGTTAGCAATTTAATGCAATGTGTTCGGGAACTCCACAGTAAAAGCATGTTTGATGTTTTACTAATTGTTTGTTACTATGATGATCCCGTTGCTTCAGAATAAAATCATGCTTGCAACCCTTTTTGTTGTGATTTGAAGAAGAGCTCGAAGAAGGAGCTTTAATGTCTATTTTAGGTTTAGGTGGCATATCTAGCAATCTTAGGATTTTCAACGGATATGTCAGTTTTATGCAATTTAGTGTCACTTTGAAAATCAGTACTAAGGTTTGAGACAACATTTGAAATAGTTCTCTTGCTAGAACTTAAACCAGATGCATTCAAACTATTATTTAAATCGCAATCAGACATATTTGAACGACTGCAATCAACATAAACAGCATTCAAACAAGCATTATCAGTACTTAAAGCAGACAAAACAAAAGGCACTAAGGTTTTGAAAACAGAAAAATCCAAAGGTTTTAAAACAACATTGTCATCAGAAATCATTTTTGAAGATGGATTGTTAAGATTTATAGCAGCAACAGGTTCACCATCCTCTTCAACCCAATCTTCCACTATTACTTTATCTACTTAAGAATCAGAAATGTTTGAAGATGTTACATGGACTTCAGGTTCAGGTGTTTTCACTGAACGTGAAATCGAGACAGACATACCTTTCTGTCTACCATATTTCAAAGTGGTAGACTTTGCTAACTCTTCTTCTGTCATGGTTGAGTAAACAAAATTGTTACTCAATGGTGGAGGGTTATTTACAAAAATGTTGCCCTTTTCACCGACCACAGTCATAGGAGTCTCTTCTTTAGAATTTAACCCAAATTCCCTACCCTTTGCATTTACCCAAACCGTTGGTTTAACCAAACCCTCATGTACATGATTCACATACCCCACTCCCTTAGTTTTTTGCCATTTCATTTGTTTTTTGAATCATATCTTCTACCACTGCAGATGATACAGCAAATTTTTTAAAATTCAATTCAGATTTTTCAAATTTGTTTTTGTATCGTTATGCTTCAGATTTAGCTTTATCAAGTATGGTTTTAGATGATTTAATGGCACACTTAGCATTGCTCAAATATCTTGTCAAAACAGTGATATCAATCTTTTGAGCTTCAACCTTTTCAATTAAGTGTTTATATTCCCTTTTTAATTTTAAGATTTCTTGCTCTAGTCGTGACATATCAAGTAAGAGATTGGTATTGTGAACCCTGTACGTAGTCACATTATCAACACATGCTTGAGTGCACAGAAAAGTAGTTACATCAGCATCATCAGGAAGATGAGAAATTTCTGCCGATACTGCAAGGTTTATGGGTTACCTGAATGTCTTACTCAAAAATAATAAGCCCTTCAGGTCTTCACATACCGTGATTCTAGTTATGTGAAGTCTGATTAAATGATTCCAAACCTGTACTTTTAGTCATGAGAATTGTGAGTGATTTTGATCATACAGATATTGTTGACCCATATGCTTTGGTGCCCACTAGAAGCATAAGTTGGTAGCATGATATTTATAACCATAGCTATTGTTCCCTGCTCTTATAGAATTATCCCATGTTGTTCCAGCAACTCTAGGTTTGATTGTTATATCTCAACCTTTTAGTCGCTTAAAGTGTATCCAAGGTCATGTCGTTTCATTCCTAATGTTCGAGGGAACTACCAAAGAGCATGGTAGTTTTCCCTATTGAAAGTGTAAAGATTTGCATTGATGGCGAATCTATACACATTCTAAGAATGATTTATGTTGTCTTTCATTTTGCTTACAAGTCATTTGACTTGTCGAATTTCATTGAAAGAATTGATCCACCTGTTACTATTCATAATCTCTGTTACAACTGTATTTCATTGAAAGAATTGATCCACCATGATATAAATTAATGGGTTATAAGTTTAAGTTTTCCCCAAATTAATCCATCTACTTTGTCCATCATATGTTTTCTTATTAAAATGCCTAGAGTTTTGATCCTATGTATCATCTTGAACTCCTATGTCCAAGATTCTGGATCTGATGTTAAGTCTTCTCTGTTCAATCTATATGGTCAACTACCTTGTATTGTTATTCACATTGAATCCTAAATTCTTAATAGAATTGGTTGGTTTTGTTGGTCCTCACTGACCTACCGCCTAGCTAATCAGGCTCTTAGTATCATTATAAAATCCGTTCTTTCATGTCATTGCTATAATCAGAGTTTCCTAGAATGAGAAGTTCAGGTCTAATTAGGTCTAGGTGTTGAAATAACAGCCTACCCACTTAATTCGGCATTTCCTACAACCCATAGTGTTCAAATCTGTATAAATATCTAAAGCTGATATTATAACAAACATACACATAACTTATACTTCAATGTTTGGAAAGCGTCTTCTTGTTTCTGTTCCCAAACGAACGGCTCACTTTTCTGAGTTAACTTAGTGAGAGGCAAGGCTATCTTAGAAAAGTTTCAAATAAACCTTCTATAATAACCTGCTAGTCCCAGAAAAGACCGTATCTCCGTCTAGGTCTTCGGAGTATCCCAGTTCTTGATCGCCTAAATCTTGGCAGGGTCCACATGTATTCCTTCACTGTTGACAACGTGCCCCAAAAACTGAACTTCTCTCAACTAAAATTCACACTTAAAGAATTTGGCATAGAGTTGTTCTTTCTTTAACAGCTCCAAGATCTTCCTGAGGTGTTCCTCATGCTCTGCTTTGCTTTTGGAATAAATCAGTATGTCATCAATAAAGACAATGACAAACTGATCCAGATACGGCTTGCACACTCGGTTCATCAGGTCCATGAAAACCGTGGGTGCATTTGTCAACCCCATAGGCATCACCATGAACTCGTAATGCCCATACCTGGTTCGGAACGCTATATTTGCTATGTCTTCTTCTTGAACTCTGAGTTGATGATATCCAGACCGTAAATCAATCTTCGAGAGGTACTATGCTCCTTGTAGATGGTCAAACAAATCATCAATCCTCGGTAACAGATAGCGATTCTTGATGGTTAATTTGTTCAACTCTATGTAGTATATATACATCTGAAAGGATCCGTCCTTTTTAACGAACAGCACCGGAGCTCCCCATGGTTAGTATCTCGGTCGGATGAAAACTTTATCCAATAATTCCTGTAGTTGATTTGAAAATTCCTGCATCTCTGAAGGTGCTAACCTATAAGGAGATTTAGCTACAGGAGTTGCTCCAGGAACTAAGTCAATACGGAACTCTACCGATTGTGCGGGTGGCAAACCCGGTAGATCTTCAGGATACACTTCCGGATACTCTTTTACTACTGGCACGTCCTGAATCTTGATCTTGTCTTTCTCTTTCACCACCACATGAGCCAGGAAGGCTACACACTGCTTCTGTAAACACTTATGCGCCTTTATGCAAGATATGATTTTGACACTACGTTTTGCTTGATCCCCTCGAACTTCCAACACATGATCGTTCATCAGTGGAATTCGAAGCAGCTTTTCAGAACAGATGACTTCCACTCTATTGAGAGATAGTAAATCCATCCCAACAATTATTTTGAAACTACCCAACTCCATCGATATCAAATCGATGGTGAATGTTTGACCGTTAAGTCGTAATGGGCACTTTCCATATATTGTACTAACTATGATTTGTTTCCCATTTGCAACATCTATAATGTAAGGGGAATCTAAAAGTTCCTCAACATGTTTAAGTTGGCATGCAAAGTCGGTCGAGATAAAACTCTGATCCGCACCAGTGTCAAACAAAATAGATGCAAAAAAGTCGTGTAAGATAAATGTACCAGTGACCACGTTCAGGTTTTGACGAGCAGCTTGAACTCCTATAGCAAAAGCTCTTCCACGTGGTGCTGGGATTGCCGGTTGTACTTTCTTTGGGCAGTTCTTTGAAAAGTGGCCAATTTCGCCACAGTTATAGAATCCACCATTGTTCTGGTTCTGATTGTTGGGTGCAAGGAGAGCTAAAGCAGCATTGTTGACTGCCTAAGTAGGTGCCATCCTGCATTGTTGGACCCAGTGGCCATTCCTTCCACACCCCGTGCAGTGTCTACAGGGAGTATTAGAAGCATGATGGTACTGGCACACAGAGGGTACCTGCCGGTGTAGGGCTTCTTGTGGAGGTTCTGTGGTGCAACAGCTACTTGGTTGAGTGGAGTAGCCATCATGTAGTTCTTGATGACCTTCTGTTTCTTCTTGGGATGATGGTGACGTTTCTTTGATGATTCCTCCTTATGCTTGCCTGAGTCAGCCTCCTTTTTTAAAGTTCCAAAGGCTACCATCAAGTCAGTGAGTTTCCCTGATATGCTAACAGCTGACTCCAAGGTGACAGGGTTTGCTGAAATAACCAGACCCTGTATGCAGGCGAGGAGTCCACCTACATATCTGTCAATCCTTTTCTCCAGAGTTGGTACCATTTCTAGTACCAATGCTACTAATTTGTGACAACGAGTAGTATACCCCAAGTGATCTGCTCCTTTCATCACATGGTTTGACAGTTCCGTCTCCATCCTCTGCAGCTCATTCTTAGGACATAATTCGTTTCTCAACAAGTTCTTGAAATCTTCCCATGTCATCGACATAGCTTCTTCTCTTCCTCTAGCTTGAATTTGTGAGTTCCACAAAGTTAAGGCTCGTTTGTCGAATGATCCCGCAGAATAACAAACCTTGTGATGCTCTCGACAACTGCAAAGGTCCAGAGTAGTCTCAATCTTCTCTATCCATTGGATTAAACCAACGGATCCCTCAGTACCGCTGAAATTAGGCGGCTTACATCCTACAAATGACTTGTAGGAGTAATTTTATGGCTCATTGGGCATGTGGCCATTCGGCCAGGCTGTGAGGCCCATTCGCTTGGTTCGAATCCGAGCTGCGCAGATCTCCCTCATCGAGTTTACGACCAAATCATGGAGTCTTACTAGTTCATACATCACCTTAGACCATCATCATGCAACTCCTAAGGGCTAGGGATGGTTTAAAACTGGTTATGGTTGAGGGTTTTATCCAAGGGTTAAAAACCCTAAATTCGCGAGTTTGAGCTTATTTTTACCTGGATTCTGATGGTTCAAAGCTTAGATTTCTTGTACTTTCACGATCTACAAATTGTTGTGGTCGTTTTGACATCAAAATGGCTTGATTTGGTGAAGTTTTGAGAATTCTACAGCTTGGTTTCTAGAGAGAGAAAGTTTAGAGAGAGGGTGACGGTTTGTAGAGAGAGTGAGTAGTTGAGGAGGATGAATGGCATTGAATGCCATATTATATGCTTTCAAATATCCGGGTGTGTTCAGACTCTTTCGGTTTGGCTCGGTTTCGCGTAGAAGGGTCGGTTTTCGGTTGTTTTCGTAACGAATCGTTACGGTTTTAAAAATAGAATTTTTTAATTTCATTTAGGTGGTAATTCCTAGTAAATTAACTTAATATCTTCCGTTTTCTTTAAATTTCTAAAATCGTTAAATTTATCTGTTTAAATCGAATCGTATAGTCGTAGCACGTATTCGTTTGGATCGTCACCTGTACGAACACCTCGATAACTACACTTTTCAATATGATTTTCTAACTATTAGACATCATTCAGAACGTTAAACTTTCAGATATATTCGTACAGATCGTCATCTATACGAATAATCCGTCAGTTTAGCATTCACATAACGACATTCGTTATTGTTTCGTTCTGTACAGTCTCACATACGTCTATACATAATAAAGTCCTAACTAACAATCACGTGATAGTTCTGTGTTGTCAGATGAAATTCTGACTGTTAAACCATGGTTTTGAATCATGTTTCTGAAATGAATGTGTAATAGTTTTGTGTCAAACATCAAATGATAATAGTATACATGTAATACACATAGTTCGTACCTGAGTTACTGTGCAAGTTACTGTTCCGGCTACGATTCCAACACTGATGTTACTGTTTCCCCTTGTTAGATAAATTTCGTCCCGAAATTTAATAATCTGTATCAAGTACGGTTTCTTTTGCAAACAGATGGGGATACTTGGACTTCATGTGATCCTCGCGTTCCCAAGTAAACTCGGGCCCAAGCTTTGAATTCCATCGAACCTTGACAATTGGAATACGGCTTCGCTTGGTTCTTTAACTTCGCGATACATAATCTCTAAAGGTTCTTCGATAAAATGTAATTGTTCCTCCATTTGAATTTCTTCTATTGGTATGACAGGTGATTCGTCCGCAAGGCATTTCTTTAGATTCGAGACGTGAAAACGTCATGCACACCACTGAGTTCATCTGCTAATCTCAGTCTATACACCACCAGACCAATCCGTTCAACGATTTCGAACGGTCCCACGTATCGTGGTGCTAATTTGCCTTTCTTTCCGAAACGAACTACGCCCTTCCATAGGGATACCTTTAACATGACACGGTCTCCCACTTGAAATTACAACAGCTTGCGCCGTTTGTCGGCATATCTCTTTTGTCTACTTCCGGTTGCTTGTAACCTTTGTTGAATTTGAGCGATCTTATCTGTAGTTTCCTGAACAATCTCTGGCCCAGTTATTCGATTCTCTCCTACCTTGGTCCAGCAAATCGGTGACCGGCATTTTCTACCATAAAGGGCCTCGAATGGTGCGCATATAATGCTAATATGGTAACTGTTATTATAGGAGAATTCGATCAGTGGTAAATGGGAGTCCCAATTCCCACCGAAATCCATAACACATGTTCTCAACATGTCCTCTATGGTCTGTATCGTACGTTCGCTTTGGCCATCCGTTTGAAGATGGTAAGCTGTACTCAGGTTCAAGTGTGTCCCTAGAGATTTCTGCAATGATAGACAATGGTACACCGTGACGTACCACTCTCTCGTTGATGTACAGTCTTGCTAGTTTATCCATCGTGAAGGTTTCACGCATTGGCAAGAAGTGAGCAGATTTGGTTAATCGATCGATGATTACCCAAATTGTATCATGACCACTTGAAGTGCGGGGTAGCTTGGTAATGAAATCCATAGCTATTTGTTCCACTTCCAGAGCGGAATCTCGGGTTGTTCCAGTAAACCTGACGGCTTCTGGTGCTCCGCTTTAACCTTCGCACATGTTAGACAGCGACCGACATACTCAGCTATATCTTTCTTCATTCCCGGCAACCAATAAAATCCCCATAAATCTTGGTACATTTTATCGGCGCCTGGATGCACTAAGTACTTGGTTTCGTGCGCTTCATGAAAGATGAGTTTCTTCAATTTGTCTACCCCAGGAATCCATACACGATCCTGGTAGTAGATAATCTAGTCAACTTTTGTTTCAAATTGTTGCTCTGCTCCACAATCAAGTTCTTTCTTCAGATTTCCCCGTTCCACTAATTCCTGTTGAGCTTGTAAAATCTTGTCACGTAAACTCGTCTGCACGGTCATCCCTATTGCTCTTCCACGCAGGGGTTTAACCCGCTCCTTCTAGCTTAAAGCATTGGACACAACATTTACTTACCCGGATGGTACTTGATCACACAGTCGTAATCGTTCAGAAGTTCAACCCAACGACGCTAACACATGTTGAGTTACTTCTGATCAAAAATGTGTTGTAGACTTTTTTGATCAGTGAAGATGGTACACTTAATGCCATACAAGTAATGTCTCCCAATCTTCAGTGCAAAGATTACTGCTCCTAGTTCTAAATCATGAGTCGTGTAGTTCTTCCCATGAATCTTCAACTATCTTGAGGCATACGCAATAACTTTGTCTTGCTACATTAATACACAACCGAGTCCCTGATGAGAAGCGTCACAATACACTACAAAGTCTTCTGTACCCTCTAGGAGATATAAGATTGGAGCATCACATAACTTTTGCTTCAATGTTTCGAAAGCGTCTTCTTGTTTTTTGTTCCCAAACAAACTGATCCAAATTCGGCTTGCACACTCGGTTCATGAGGTCCATGAAAACCGCGGGTGCATTTGTCAACCCGAAAGGCATCACCATGAACTCGTAATGCCCATACCTGGTTCGGAACGCCATCTTTGGTATGTCTTCTTCTTGAACTCTGAGTTGATAATATCTGGACCGAAAATCAATCTTCGAGAAGTACTGTGTTCCTTGTAGTTGGTCAAACAAATCATCAATCCTCGGTAACGGATTCTGATTCTCGATGGTTAATTTGTTCAACTCTCTGTAGTCTATACACATCCGAAAGGATCCGTCCTTTTTCACAAATAGCACCGGAGCTCCCCATGGTGAGTAGCTCGGTTGGATGAATCCTTTATCCAGTAAATCCTATAGTTGATTTGACAATTCCTGCATCTCTGAAGGTGCTAACCTATAAGGATATTTAGCAACAGGAGTTGCTACAGGAACTAAGTCAATACGGAACTCTACCAGTCGTGCGGGAGGCAAACCCTGTAGATCTTCAGGAAACACTTCCGGATACTCTTTTACTACTGGCACGTCCTGAATCTTGATGTTGTCTTTCTCTTTCTCCACCACATGAGCCTAGAAGGCTACAGATTGCTTCTGTAAACACTTACGCGCCTTTATGCAAGATATGATTTTGACACTACGTTTTGCTTGATCCCCTGGAACTTCCAACACATGACCGGTCATCAGTAGAATTCGAAGCAGCTTTTCAGAGCAGATGACTTCCACTCTTTTGAGAGATTGCCAATCCATCCCTACAATGATGTTGAAACTACCCAACTCCGTCGGTATCAAATCGATGGTGAATGTTTGACCATTAATTGTTAATGGGCAGTTTCTATATACTGTACTAATTGTGATTTGTTTCCCATTCGCTACATCTATAATGTAAGGGAATCTAAATGTTCCTCAACTTGATTAAGTTGGCATGCAAAGTCGGTCGAGATAAAACTGTGATCCGCACCAGTGTCAAACAGAATAGATGCATAAAAGTCATGTAAGAGAAATGTACCAGCGACTACGTTCGGGTCTTGACGAGCAGCTGGACCTCCTATAGCAAAAGCTCTTCCATGTGGTGCTTGGACTGTCGGTTGTACTTTCTTTGGGCAGTTCTTTGAAACGTGGTCAATTTTGCCACAGTTGTAGCATCCACCATTGTTCTATTTCTGATTGTTGGGTGGAGGGAGAGCTAAAGCAACATTATTTACTTCCTGAGTAGGTGCCATCTTACATTGTTGGACCCAATCCCTTTTTTACACACCCCGTGTAGTGTCTGCAAGGAGTGTTAGCAGCATGATGGTACTGACATTTGGCACACAGAGGGTGCGCGCCGGTGTAGGGCTTCTTGTGGAGGTTCTGTGGTGCAACAACTACTTGGTTGAGTGGAGTAGCCATCGTGTAGTTCTTGATGACCTTCTGTTTCTTCTTGCGATAATGGTGAGGTTTCTTTGATGATTCCTCCTTATGCTTTCCTGAGTCAGCCTCCTTCTTTAAATTTCAAGAGGCTACCATCAAGTCAGTGAGTTTCCCTGACAGGCTAACAGCTGACTCCAAGGTGACAGAGTTTGCTGAAATAACCAGACCCTGTATGCAGGTGGGGAGTCAACCTACATATCTGTCAATCCTTTTCTCTAGATTTGGTACCATGTCTGGTACCAATGCTACTAACTTGTGATAACGAGTAGTATACCCCAAGTGATCTGCTCCTTTCATCACATGGTTTGATAGTTTCGTCTCCATCCTCTGCAGCTCATTCTTAGGACATAATTCTTTTCTCATCAAGGTCTTGAAATCTTCCCATGACATTGACATAGCTTCTTCTCTTCCTCTAGCTTGAATTTGTCGGTTCCACCAAGTTAAGGCTCGTTTGCTGAACGATCCCACAGAATAACGAACCTTGTGATGCTCTGGACAACTGCAAAGGTCCAGAGTAGTCTCAATCTTCTCAATCCGTTGGATTAAACCAACGGCTCCCTCAGTACCGCTGAAATTAGGCAGCTTACATCCTACAAATGACTTGTAGGAGTAATTTGATGCATTGCCAGTGTTACCTGTAACATTTATGCATATAGTCATGTAGTGTAAACAGTGTTAGAACAGTGTCTGTTCAGTTTCAGTTCAATTAATGTGTTTCAGTATGCTCATAATGTGTGCTTGTGTGTTACAGGATCTTAGTAGCCAGAAAACAAGTATGTATTATCTATTTACAGTCGATTTCACTAAGCAAGAACAGTAACTTGTTATATCGAAACAGTGGTGGGCAGCGAGAGTGAGCCCTATACATATACTGCGTTCGGTGTAACAGGTTAGTGTTAGTGCGTAGTGTTGAGACGAATAGTATAACAATTAATTAATTCAACAAAAATCGTAATCTGTAAGCGAGACTGAGTATAGTTATGGGTGACGATCCATAATGATACGAATGTTGAACTTATAATTATGATCAAACGACTTTAAATAATTAATACGATCGGAAAACGTACGCGATTGCGGGTATACACGTAAATTGTGAATGTTTAACGATCCGGCAACACACGAAGAGTAAAAATAATTATAATAATTATTTTATATTTTTACAATTTTGAAACTCATCATTTTAATGAGTTTAATAACTATGTTTATTTTTAACCGCGTAAAATACGCGTTACGTTCCGGAAACGCGAACCGAGCGACCGAAACGAACCCGAACACTACCCGGACTATAAAAGCCTTGAACAAGGCTTAAAGTCTCATAAATTCAACCAACAACCCTTTCTCTCTCTACATTTTCGTCTACCCTCTCTCTCACTAGAAAAACCAACTTTAATCGATCGTATCTCGCTCGTTTCTCGACGGATTTCGGTGATTCTCGAACCCACGCGAAGCCCTCGACCTCCTCTACACGAAAGTACGAGAAATCAGTGGTTTTGACCAGCCGATCTCGAGGTATAGATGCTTGAATAATTACGAAATTAGGGTTTTTGGGTGTAAATTGTGTAAACGTGAGCTTAAGCCGGTTCTTGCACTTCCTTCCTAGTTTCGCACCTATAGAAACCTTTCTAGAGGTTGTGCTAGCCTGGATCGTGGTTTAGATCCAGAAGTTATGCGATGGTGATGATGCAGATTAACAGGTTCGTTCGTGGTCAGGAAGCCGAACCCATCTGCCCAAAGCCGAACCCTTGTGAACACAGTTAGCATGGACGAACCCTGCATGGTTCGTGGGGGGTTTGCCAGCCGAACTCTAGGGACTCTCACGAGCCTTCATGTCTTCGACGAACCATCTTAAGATCACGAACCTTCAGTTAACTCAAACGAACCCATGAGGGTTTACTGGCCGAACTATCTGTCTAAGCCGAACCCTTGGAGCCTCTGCAAACCTTCACGAACCCATACTGGCTCACGAACCCTTGGCCACCTTTAGCCGAAGCCGTCATGCATCCACGAACTCTTTTTGGCTGCGAACCCTCATGCAGTTGTCCAGCTTATGCCGAACCCTTATGCATGTGAATTATTCCACGAACCCATGCAGACGAGCCTTGCTAAGACCTTATGCCTCACGAACCTTGTAGTGCCGGTCATCTCACAAACCCTTGCCGAACCCCTGGACCACACACTCGACGAACCCTTCTGTTACAAGGCCGAACCTTGGCTGAACCTCAAAGGGTTCGCTGCCTAAAATGGCAGCCCATGAGCCAACCGGCCCAACCCCTTCATATTTGGCCCAATCCTCTTAGTAATCGGGTTAAGAGTTTAACCCAAGATCAATTGAAATAGTTTGGCCCGTTAAGACCTTTAATTGGCCCAAAATAATCATCCTAGGCCGTGTTATTCCTTCAATTACACATTTTGATTTTCGACACATTAAGAGCTCTAAATTGGTCCAAGGACACATTCAATTGGTCCATAGAGATTTAAGTGGCCCATGGCTTTTGCTAAGTCTCATAGTTACATGGACTAAGGCCAATTGTGTTGGGCTCGACTTATAATACTTGTGAATTGATCATGAATTGGTTAAGTTAAAACTTAACAACAATCATGAAGATAAATTCACAATCACAAGACTTGAAAACATTGAACATCTTTTCACAACAAATGGTAATCAATGGCTATCAAATTCATAAACATTTATCATTTTATGCATATGAATTATGCATCAAAGAACATTTCATAAGTTTCTTGGACCCATGATCAATCAAGAGATTCAAATCATAACATTCAAGATTTCACAACAATCTTAATCATGAGAACACAAGTCAATCAATGAATCAAGTTATACAATTATAAATCCTATATCTTATGTATGATTACAATGTTATAGGAACAAGTTAGAAGTCCTGTTTGCTACTTGCTAACTGTTTTAGTTCAGAGTCTACTGCAGACAGGTGAGAACTTTAGCCCCTCTTTTACTGTTTTATAACTGTTTTGGGGTGGAACACGTGATCAAAACCGCTATTTCAAACTTGTTTCATGGTACAGTTTATGTGTATTAGTAAGCATTACAGGTTTATCTTATGAATCTAAGGGATTCTTCAACTGTTTAAGAAATTATTCACTGTTAAACTTTTATTAATAAAAAGGATTTATAAATTGTTTCTTTGAAAAGTTTTATAATAGTTTCACTCAAATGTTCTTTAAGAAGGTTAAATGTTTTTATATAAATGGTTTCATAAACTCTTCTTTTGTTATAAACCTTGTTATTTCACAAGGTCATCACATCATGATATTCAAAACAAGTGGTTCACAACATGGTATTCAAACTCATTGGTTCAAAACATGGTATTCAAACTCATTGGTTCAAAACATGGTATTCAAACTCATTGGTTCAAAACATGGTATTCAAGTCAAGTTGTTCACATCATGGTATTCAAATCAAGAGATTCATTTCATGTTACATAAACAAAGGATTCAACTCGTGGAGTTAAATCCAGGTTTTCAATAAGACATTAACACATCCGGTTAAAGTAAGATTCAGAAAACATGGTGTCATTTGTTGTAAACAAACTTATAAACCCATCAAGTATCATATTCATTAGCGTTAGTACTGGGTGATCACAACAAGGGAAAGCGGACACATACATTGGGGCAGGCCGATTGCTGCAGTTAGTTTTTAAATCTGTTTTATAAACTAACTGCAGATTTCGGTTACATATGGTTATTTCAAAACTGTTGACATATTATCTAACTCCAAACGTGGTTTGGGACTTGATGTTATATGTTGACTCATGTGCAAACAGTGATTGGACTGTTTACACTCATTTTCTTACTTGATGTTAGTTTGGGTTGCAGCTCATCCGTGTGAATCTTATGATGCTTTAACTTACCTATGTCTTATATCATATACTCATGTTTACAAATGCTTAAACCTATTGTTCTCACCAACTACGTCTGTAGTTGACAGTTACTTTTCACGTGTTTCAGGTAATCAGGTTTAAGACAATCTCAGGGACAACTAAGGAGACCATTCTAAGATAGAACAAGATGAAGAAACATGCTAGGATGGAATAGAAACTCACTAAATCCTAAATGTTTAATTGTCTTGTTTGGAGTCTTATTTTGTAAACTATATTTTGGGTCTGTAGTTGTCTTACTTTTGGTAGATAGATTGTCTGTAACTAATCAACTGTCTAAACATTATGAAATGTAGTAATCCATTGTGGTTGTTCTTATTCAATACTTGTGCATGATTCAACTGTTCATACGTCACCGCGCCGTGGATTCCGCACGCGGCGCAGGGGTGTGACAGGTTGGTATCAGAGCCAAGGTTGTAGAGAACTAGGAAAAACCCAATGTTTAATGACCTAGACTATAACCTAAGCTACCCAATAGGACTAAGTGCTATAGGCTTGAGGATACTTAGGATCTAAGTAACTTAAGTGAGCATTAAGTCTACAATAAGCTTGAAAGATCTTAGGGACATTTTTCTAAGATTAGACATCGAGTCAAGGAATTTGAATCGGACTTCTATAATTTTAGAAACCGAATTAAATTCTCACACATATGCATTTAAGGATTTCAGAGGCAAGGATCTGTATTCTTAGTATCCTTGATCTGAAATTCTCACACAGAGATCATTATAGAAATTCAGAGGCAAAGATCTGTAGTTTCAGTATCTTTGATATGAATTTCTTGTCATATTCATTATGGGATTTAGAGGCAAAGATCTATTAATTTAGTATCTTTGATCTAAGATCCTTGTCATATTCATTATAGGATTCAAAGGTCAAGATCTATTAATTTAGAACTTGGATTTGAGATCCTTGTCATATTCATTATAAGATTCAAAGATCAAGATCTATTAACTTAGAACTTGGATTTGAGATCCTTGTCATATCACTATAGGAATTCAAAGGTTGAGGTCTATTAATTTAGAACTTAGATTTGAAATCCTTGTCATTGTTATCATTGTTATCATTATCAGGTGTTCATTATCATAGGAACTTTATAACTTAGAATCTGTGTAACAGTATTCTTTAGTTGAAGTTCTCACAGGAAATCATTATGCTCAGTACTGTAAGTATTGGGAAACTAGGTTGACTAACCTAGGACACATATACATAAACCTAAGGTCTTAGTTTCTAGTAAATTAAGGACCATGGTTTACACAATCATAAACAGAATCACAGAACAAGAGGAAATCATGGGATAATCATAATCAATCAAGGGTTGGAATCTTAGCTTCAAATGCAAACGGCGGATTAACGCTGATGGGCTGAGGTAAGTGGTGGGTCGGTGAGAGCTTACCCTATATATAAGCTTATCTTGGTTTGTCAGGGAAAATTCGGCGTTTGTATTTGGAGTGAGGATTCGGGATCAACTGGACACATGGAACATTAGTCAAAACACATGGGATACAAACATTTGGGAAACAATCATTGGTGAACCAAATCATAATGAAATTCAAACTTGGATGAACCAGACATTATGGTGAATCAACCAAGTTGTGAACATATCATAAATGTAAACCTTAAGTGAAATTCTTAAGTGATTACATCATTAGTACTTACTGACATAAGTTAACAGGAAAGTGTAGAACACACGTATGACTTAGTTCTACATGTTAACAACTGTTAGTAGGTGCAAGCATAACATAATCATAGTTCAATCATGGAATCAATCATAGTTCAAGATTGATCAAAGATCATGGGATTCTTAATCAATGGAAAACACATGGAAATCAGTACAAACGTGTTGCCAAATGCTAGCAAGGGCATGATCGTGGTATACCGAAACGGTGGTGGGCAGCGAGAGTGAGCCCTATATATAAGCTATTTTCGGTATATCGGGAAAGTGTCAGTGTGTAGGTTTGGTGGAGAGATCATGAGACATCGTACAAATTCACATGATAAGTATACAATTAAGTTGATAACTTATACGTGTACTGGATCATATTACAATTGAATGATAATACTAGTAGTATGGATATATTACTGACCTTATCATGAAAATTCAATTGTATCCATTCTCATTACTGACCCGCTTGTGGCTTCTATTCGTAGAATGCCTCCTCGACGAGACCCAAATGCTGGTGGTTCGACAAGCGGTAATGATGATGAAATTAACAAGATTGCTCGAGCTATCGCTGTTCACATGAGGGATGTGATCCCGGGTATGGTCACTGATATTACCCAGAACCTTCGGGGAAGTACCGGTGATTCTGCACACAACTCCAATGCCACTAACGTTGGAACTGCTAACTTTACTTTTAAGCAGTTCAACGATGCTAAACCTCCCAAGTACTCTGGTACTGAGGGAGCAACCGGTCTACTACAGTGGCTGGAAAGCATCGAAGACATTCTCGACTTCACTGGATGTCCTGAAAATCTGAAGGTCAAGATGGCCTCAAGTGCTTTTCATAAGGGAGCGCTCACCTGGTGGAACTCTGAGAAGAACACCAGGGGACGTGAGGTTGCTCTAGCCTTACCATGGAATGGATTCAAGAACTTACTGGTGGAAAAGTTTTGTCCACGTCACGAGCTAAAGAAACTGGAAGTGGAGATGTGGAATCTGGTGCAGGATAGTGGCGAAAATGCCAAGTATACAACTCGTTTTCATGAGTTGTGTATTTTGGTACCACATCTGGTTACTCCTCTATCCCGCAGGATAGAGAAATACATCGAAGGCTTGCCTCTAGTGGTTAGAGGAACTGTTATGGGGAACAACCCCACTACCTTGGAAGCCGCGATTCAACTCGGTGCTACTCTGACCGAGGAGTATGTTAAATCGGGAGTGCTCACCCGAAAGGGATTTAAAAGAGCACAGATTGAGGAAGGCAAGAAGCCTGAACAGCACCATCCCAAGAAGAAGAAACAGAAGACAATCAAGAACTTTGCAGCGTTGACTGCGGCTGCACCTACTCATGCTACTCCCCTCACTGCTATGCCACAACCTGCTAATGTCAGAAAGCAGTACACTGGCTCATTTCCACTCTGCACCAAATGCCAGTACCATCATCTACCCACTATTCCATGCAGAAAGTGTCTCAAGTGTGGGCGTATGGGACACTTGGCGGCTACATGCCGATCTGCTCATCTTGCTGCTGCAACAACTGCTGCCACAACTTCTGCTGCTACAGGTGGAAGAGTTTGTTACAATTGTGGGGCAGAGGGACACTTCAGAAATCAGTGTCCGAAACTCAACAACAATACTGCTGTTGCTCGTGCTTTCGTTATTGGAACTGCTGAAGCACGTGAAGAGCCGGCAGTCATCACGGGTACATTTCTTATCAATGATCACTATGTTCCTATCATATTTGATACTGGTGCTGATAAAAGCTTTATCTCTGCTCATACTGCTTCTTTGCTTAATATGCAACTATCCACACTTACTGCTCCCTATACTGTAGAAGTAGCGAATGGTAAGACTATAGTTGTAGATTCCATCATTAATGCTTGTGAGCTAAGATTAAATGACCATCTTTTCTCGATCGATCTCATTCCTATGACTCTCGGAAGCTTCGAAGTTGTAGTAGGAATGGATTGGCTATCTAAGAATAATGCTGAAATCGTATGCTCGGAGAAACTTATTCGAATTCCTCTACCGTCCGGCGAAACGATGATAGTCTACGGTGAGAAACCCTGCCGCGAATTGAAGATTGTATCGTGCATCAAGGCGAGGAAGTATCTGAAGAAGAAATATTATGCGTTCTTAGCTCACGTGGTGGAAAAGAAACCTGACAAGAAAGCAGTTGGAGATGTACCGATTATCAAAGACTATCCAGACGTATTTCCAGAAGACTTGCCTGGACTACCACCAGTCCGACAAGTGGAGTTTAGAATTGATCTCGTCCCTGGAGCAAACCCAGTGGCGAAGTCACCGTATCGGTTAGCACCGTCTGAGATGCAAGAACTGTCTAGTCAGCTTCAAGAACTTTTAGACAAAGGTTTTATAAGACCGAGTTTCTCTCCATGGGGAGCTCCGGTTCTATTTGTCAAGAAGAAAGACGGTTCATTTCGCATGTGCATAGATTATCGTGAGCTGAACAAGTTGACAATCAAGAATAGATATCCTCTGCCCAGGATCGATGATCTGTTTGATCAATTACAGGGAGCAACTTGTTTCTCTAAGATTGACTTACGATCCGGGTATCATCAGTTAAGAGTAAATGATGAGGATATACCAAAGACTGCATTTAGGACTCGATATGGACACTATGAGTTTGTGGTTATGCCATTTGGGCTGACCAATGCACCCGCAGTGTTCATGGACTTGATGAATCGAGTCTGCAGGCCATACTTGGATCAGTTTGTTATTGTCTTCATTGATGATATACTGATTTATTCCAAGTCAGAACAAGAACACGAGGATCATTTGAGGAAAGTCTTAGAGTTATTAAGAACTGAACGACTTTATGCTAAATTCTCAAAGTGTGAATTTTGGTTAAAGGAGGTTCACTTCTTAGGACATGTCATAAACAAAGATGGAATTCATGTAGATCCAGCCAAGATTGAGGCGATTAAGAACTGGACTACTCCATCTACTCCAACAGAGATTCGTTCATTCCTGGGTCTGGCAGGTTATTATAGGAGATTTATTGCAAATTTCTCTAAGATAGCTTTGCCACTCACTACATTGACTCAGAAAAGTCAAGCTTTTATATGGGGACAGAAACAAGAAGATGCATTTCAACTTCTTAAACAGAAGTTATGCAATTCCCCTATCCTTAGTCTCCCAGAAGGCAGTGATGATTTCATTGTCTACTGTGATGCTTCAAACCTTGGTCTTGGTTGTGTACTTATGCAACGGGACAAGGTCATCGCTTATGCTTCAAGACAACTCAAGGTTCACGAGAAGAATTACACTACTCATGATCTTGAGTTAGGGGCTGTGGTCTTTGCATTGAAGATTTGGAGACACTACCTGTATGGTACTAAATGTGTCATCTATACAGACCACAAGAGCCTTCAACACATTCTCAATCAGAAAGAACTCAACATGAGACAACGACGTTGGGTTGAGCTTCTAACTGATTACGACTGTGAGATTCGTTACCATCCGGGTAAAGCCAATGTGGTGGCGGATGCTCTTAGTCGCAAGGAACCAGTCAAACCGATTCGTGTAAGAGCCATGGAGATCAACACACAGCCAAACTTGAAAGACTTGATTCGTATTGCACAACAACAAGTAGTAACAGATAATCAACTCAAAACAGACTTGGATTGTGGCATTGAGAAGAAACTAGAACCTCGATCAGATGGGTTGTTATATCTCAATGGCCGCATGTGGATTCCAAAGTCTGAAGAATTGCGCACACTCATCTGTGATGAGGCACATAAGTCGCGATACTCAGTTCATCCTGGAGCCGACAAGATGTATCAGGACTTGAGGACATCTTATTGGTGGCCGGGAATGAAGAAAGACATAGCACTGTACGTGGGAAAATGTCTTACTTGTTCAAAGGTCAAGGCAGAACATCAAAAGCCTTCGGGACTTCTGCAACAACCTGAAATTCCTCAATGGAAATGGGAGCAAATTTCCATGGATTTCATAACAAAGTTGCCGAGAACTCCGAGAGGTTTCGATTCGATTTGGGTGATCGTTGATCGACTCACCAAATCTGCTCATTTTCTCCCTATCCGAGAGGATTACAAGATGGAGAAGCTATCCACATTGTACATCAACGAAATCATTGCACGTCATGGTACTCCAACATCAATCATATCTGATCGTGATAGTCGCTTCACTTCTCGCTTTTGGCAATCATTGCAAAAGGCTTTGGGAACGCGTGTTAATCTTAGCACGGCGTATCATCCCCAAACCGACGGCCAAAGTGAGAGGACTATCCAAACACTTGAGGACATGCTCCGTTCTTGTGTCATTGACTTCGGCGGAAGTTGGGACACTCATCTCCCACTCATTGAGTTTTCATATAACAATAGCTATCATACGAGCATTCAATGTGCACCATTCGAAGCTCTATATGGTAGAAAGTGCCGATCACCGGTCTGTTGGACCGAGATTGGTGACTCACAGGTCGTAGGACCAGAACTTATTCAGGAAACATCAGACAAGATCACAATCATTCAGTCACGGCTTAAGGCCGCACGAGATCGGCAGAAGAGTTATGCTGATCGTCGTCGGAAACCGCTTGAGTTTCAAGTTGGTGACCGAGTCTTACTCAAAGTTTCTCCCTGGAAAGGCGTTGTCCGATTCGGGAAGAAAGGGAAACTTGCACCAAGGTACGTTGGACCTTTTGAGATCCTGGAACGGATTGGTCCCGTAGCCTACAAACTCAAACTTCCAGTGGAGCTAAGCAATGTTCATGATACTTTTCATGTATCGAATCTTAAGAAATGCTTGGCGGATCATGATGTTCAGATTCCACTGGAAGACATACAGATTCAGAACAACATGCAATTCATTGAACGTCCAGTTGAGATCATGGATCATGGGGTCAAGAAACTTAAACGCAGCCGTATCCCGATCGTGAAAGTGCGATGGGAGGGCAAACGCGGTGCTGAGTTCACCTGGAAACGTGAAGACCAGATGAAGCTTAAGTACCCTCATCTTTTTACAGTATCTTCGGCTAGTTAATTTCGGGACGAAATTCCCTTAACTAGGGGAGACTGTAACATTTATGCATATAGTCATGTAGTGTAAACAGTGTTAGAACAGTGTCTGTTCAGTTTCAGTTCAATTAATGTGTTTCAGTATGCTCATAATGTGTGCTTGTGTGTTACAGGATCTTAGTAGCCAGAAAACAAGTATGTATTATCTATTTACAGTCGATTTCACTAAGCAAGAACAGTAACTTGTTATATCGAAACAGTGGTGGGCAGCGAGAGTGAGCCCTATACATATACTGCGTTCGGTGTAACAGGTTAGTGTTAGTGCGTAGTGTTGAGACGAATAGTATAACAATTAATTAATTCAACAAAAATCGTAATCTGTAAGCGAGACTGAGTATAGTTATGGGTGACGATCCATAATGATACGAATGTTGAACTTATAATTATGATCAAACGACTTTAAATAATTAATACGATCGGAAAACGTACGCGATTGCGGGTATACACGTAAATTGTGAATGTTTAACGATCCGGCAACACACGAAGAGTAAAAATAATTATAATAATTATTTTATATTTTTACAATTTTGAAACTCATCATTTTAATGAGTTTAATAACTATGTTTATTTTTAACCGCGTAAAATACGCGTTACGTTCCGGAAACGCGAACCGAGCGACCGAAACGAACCCGAACACTACCCGGACTATAAAAGCCTTGAACAAGGCTTAAAGTCTCATAAATTCAACCAACAACCCTTTCTCTCTCTACATTTTCGTCTACCCTCTCTCTCACTAGAAAAACCAACTTTAATCGATCGTATCTCGCTCGTTTCTCGACGGATTTCGGTGATTCTCGAACCCACGCGAAGCCCTCGACCTCCTCTACACGAAAGTACAAGAAATCAGTGGTTTTGACCAGCCGATCTCGAGGTATAGATGCTTGAATAATTACGAAATTAGGGTTTTTGGGTGTAAATTGTGTAAACGTGAGTTTAAGCCGGTTCTTGCACTTCCTTCCTAGTTTCGCACCTATAGAAACCTTTCTAGAGGTTGTGCTAGCCTGGATCGTGGTTTAGATCCAGAAGTTATGCGATGGTGATGATGCAGATTAACAGGTTCGTTCGTGGTCAGGAAGCCGAACCCATCTGCCCAAAGCCGAACCCTTGTGAACACAGTTAGCATGGACGAACCCTGCATGGTTCGTGGGGGGTTTGCCAGCCGAACTCTAGGGACTCTCACGAGCCTTCATGTCTTCGACGAACCATCTTAAGATCACGAACCTTCAGTTAACTCAAACGAACCCATGAGGGTTTACTGGCCGAACTATCTGTCTAAGCCGAACCCTTGGAGCCTCTGCAAACCTTCACGAACCCATACTGGCTCACGAACCCTTGGCCACCTTTAGCCGAAGCCGTCATGCATCCACGAACTCTTTTTGGCTGCGAACCCTCATGCAGTTGTCCAGCTTATGCCGAACCCTTATGCATGTGAATTATTCCACGAACCCATGCAGACGAGCCTTGCTAAGACCTTATGCCTCACGAACCTTGTAGTGCCGGTCATCTCACAAACCCTTGCCGAACCCCTGGACCACACACTCGACGAACCCTTCTGTTACAAGGCCGAACCTTGGCTGAACCTCAAAGGGTTCGCTGCCTAAAATGGCAGCCCATGAGCCAACCGGCCCAACCCCTTCATATTTGGCCCAATCCTCTTAGTAATCGGGTTAAGAGTTTAACCCAAGATCAATTGAAATAGTTTGGCCCGTTAAGACCTTTAATTGGCCCAAAATAATCATCCTAGGCCGTGTTATTCCTTCAATTACACATTTTGATTTTCGACACATTAAGAGCTCTAAATTGGTCCAAGGACACATTCAATTGGTCCATAGAGATTTAAGTGGCCCATGGCTTTTGCTAAGTCTCATAGTTACATGGACTAAGGCCAATTGTGTTGGGCTCGACTTATAATACTTGTGAATTGATCATGAATTGGTTAAGTTAAAACTTAACAACAATCATGAAGATAAATTCACAATCACAAGACTTGAAAACATTGAACATCTTTTCACAACAAATGGTAATCAATGGCTATCAAATTCATAAACATTTATCATTTTATGCATATGAATTATGCATCAAAGAACATTTCATAAGTTTCTTGGACCCATGATCAATCAAGAGATTCAAATCATAACATTCAAGATTTCACAACAATCTTAATCATGAGAACACAAGTCAATCAATGAATCAAGTTATACAATTATAAATCCTATATCTTATGTATGATTACAATGTTATAGGAACAAGTTAGAAGTCCTGTTTGCTACTTGCTAACTGTTTTAGTTCAGAGTCTACTGCAGACAGGTGAGAACTTTAGCCCCTCTTTTACTGTTTTATAACTGTTTTGGGGTGGAACACGTGATCAAAACCGCTATTTCAAACTTGTTTCATGGTACAGTTTATGTGTATTAGTAAGCATTACAGGTTTATCTTATGAATCTAAGGGATTCTTCAACTGTTTAAGAAATTATTCACTGTTAAACTTTTATTAATAAAAAGGATTTATAAATTGTTTCTTTGAAAAGTTTTATAATAGTTTCACTCAAATGTTCTTTAAGAAGGTTAAATGTTTTTATATAAATGGTTTCATAAACTCTTCTTTTGTTATAAACCTTGTTATTTCACAAGGTCATCACATCATGATATTCAAAACAAGTGGTTCACAACATGGTATTCAAACTCATTGGTTCAAAACATGGTATTCAAACTCATTGGTTCAAAACATGGTATTCAAACTCATTGGTTCAAAACATGGTATTCAAGTCAAGTTGTTCACATCATGGTATTCAAATCAAGAGATTCATTTCATGTTACATAAACAAAGGATTCAACTCGTGGAGTTAAATCCAGGTTTTCAATAAGACATTAACACATCCGGTTAAAGTAAGATTCAGAAAACATGGTGTCATTTGTTGTAAACAAACTTATAAACCCATCAAGTATCATATTCATTAGCGTTAGTACTGGGTGATCACAACAAGGGAAAGCGGACACATACATTGGGGCAGGCCGATTGCTGCAGTTAGTTTTTAAATCTGTTTTATAAACTAACTGCAGATTTCGGTTACATATGGTTATTTCAAAACTGTTGACATATTATCTAACTCCAAACGTGGTTTGGGACTTGATGTTATATGTTGACTCATGTGCAAACAGTGATTGGACTGTTTACACTCATTTTCTTACTTGATGTTAGTTTGGGTTGCAGCTCATCCGTGTGAATCTTATGATGCTTTAACTTACCTATGTCTTATATCATATACTCATGTTTACAAATGCTTAAACCTATTGTTCTCACCAACTACGTCTGTAGTTGACAGTTACTTTTCACGTGTTTCAGGTAATCAGGTTTAAGACAATCTCAGGGACAACTAAGGAGACCATTCTAAGATAGAACAAGATGAAGAAACATGCTAGGATGGAATAGAAACTCACTAAATCCTAAATGTTTAATTGTCTTGTTTGGAGTCTTATTTTGTAAACTATATTTTGGGTCTGTAGTTGTCTTACTTTTGGTAGATAGATTGTCTGTAACTAATCAACTGTCTAAACATTATGAAATGTAGTAATCCATTGTGGTTGTTCTTATTCAATACTTGTGCATGATTCAACTGTTCATACGTCACCGCGCCGTGGATTCCGCACGCGGCGCAGGGGTGTGACATTACCGCTGGCCTCTCCTGATGAATTTTCAGAGTTGTTGCTGTTGTTCTGGACACAGTTGATCATATCCAATATCACCTCTTTCAGAACGTTAATCTGTCATCTATACGAATAATCTGTCAGTTTAGCATTTACATAACGACATTTGTTATTGTTTCATTCTGTACTGCCTCACATACGTCTATACATAATAAAGTCATAACTAACAATCACGTGATAGTTCTGTGTTGTCAGATGAAATTCTGACTGTTAAACCATGGTTTTGAATCATGTTTCTGAAATGAATGTGTAATAGTTCTGTGTCAAACATCAAATGATAATAGTATACATGTAATACACATAGTTCGTACCTAAGTTACTGTGCAAGTTACTGTTCCGGTTATAATTCCGGCACTGATGTTACAAATATGGTTCAGTTGGTTCAACGATGATGGTCGGCATCTGACTTACTGAAATACGTTCAGTTTCTGGTTCACTAACAACAATCCCTGGCCTTGGGTCTCTTCTTCTTCTCTTCCTTGGGACTAAATCTGCATCATCATGTGGCAAAGGCTCTTGATCAGCAAAAGAAGGTGCAGAAGGAGGATTTCCTACACTCCTCTTGACATGCTCAAGCAGTGCCTCAAGATTTTCAGTAGTGAGCAGGTTCACTTGATCAGGAGAATCACTCTCACCCGGCATTGTTTTCGTCTCAAAGTCAAAATCCATATCAGGTTCATATCCAACCACAACTTCTTCGTACTCTGGCGGATGTACCACATAAACATCTTCATCCGAACGCTTTGAACCCACAATTTTTATATCATGTTCTTCCTCAACCACCGCATTTGGAATTTCATTCGTTTCAGCAGCATCAACATCTTCAATCTTAGCAAACTAGCCAAACTTTCTCAGTTGATGTAGACCTTGAAACTGATACTTTCCACCTCTATTTTGCAACATGAGTGGAAATGTTGATTCATTCAACAGCTTTAAGTCCCCTGTGACTACACCAATTTGTAGAATGGGATATTGTTCATCAAATATCATCTGCAGAAACCTTGGATACATCATAAACCACTCTCCCTTAGATCCCTTTAAGTTTCCGTTCATTTCATTCAGACTAAATTTGGAGATGTTGTACTCCCAATCCATAGCAAGAGAAGGATTGATAGCATTTGGTAGATCTGACGCATTTGCAGAAGGAACATCTAGATTATCAGGTTCAACATTGGATTCAGGATGAAAAGAACTAGCAGTATATTCAACTTCAATTGGTTCAGAAAAGGTGTGAGTGAGCTCAAGAGCTGTCTGATGTTGATCAGGGCCGGAGTTAGTGGATGTGTCAGACTGAATTTCTTTGTCTTTGTCATGGTGTTGTGGTGCTGATGTTTGAACAATAAGATCAACTGTCCATGAGGTGTTTCGCACAAAATATGACTCATATGTATGAAATGTAAAACCTGAAACATTTGGTTCATTAAAGGGGACACCAGACTGAATGTTGAAGTATCTGAACAGGGTCCAATAATCAAAAAGCCAATCTGGTCCAACTCAGGCATCATTTGCGTTCTACTCAAGCCAACGAACATCATTGGACTCAACAATTTGCTTGGTGATTTTATTGTAAACCAGATATGTTGTTTTCCAAGCATGGCCTTCAAAATAACAGTCATCTGCTCGAGCATTGAACTTTGGGATTGCATCAAGGTGCAGTAATGTACAAGGACATCCAAAGATTTTAAAATGCTCAACAGATGGTTTGTGTTTATAAAGAATTTCATATGGGTCATCATGTGTCGTTTGTTCAGCAAGCTCGATTTTGAACAAAACAGGCAGTATTAATGGCCTTTACCCTGAAAAATGTAGGCAAATTTGAATCAATCAGCATTGTACGTGCAGCTTAGATCAATGTTCTGTTTCTCCGTTCAGCAACACCATTTTGTTGCAGTGTTCTGGCTACACTGTACTGCCTACCAATTCCATTTTCTGCACAGAAAACATTTAGTTCAGCATTCTTTAACTCTGTGCCGTTGTCGCATTGAATTCCGTTGACACTTTCATTAGTTTAATTCTCAATGAGAATAATAAATTTCTTCAGTAAGTCTGCAGTCTTGCTATTATTCGACAGAAAGAACACCCAAGTGAAATGTGAATAGTCATCTGTAATAACCAAACAGTATGATGCACGATTGATGCTTAACACATTGACTGGACCGAATAAATCCGTATGAAGAAGCTGCAGAAGAAAATCAATGGAATTGAAGATTTTTGGCTTGTGAGGCTTTCTATGATGCTTCCCTTTAGCGCATGCAGCACACTTCTCGATCATCATGAAGTCTTTGATTGGAAGATTTCAAACAATGTTCTGCTTTGTAATTCGATTCAAATTCTTGAGATATGCATGTCCCAGACGACGATACCAAAACATAGCATTTTGTTCAGATTGAAAAGAGACATACGTCTTCATCAGATGGTTGTTGATTTATATCCAAAAAATATGCATCTTGTCTTCGTTGAGCTTTGACCAGAATCCAGTCTTTTGGGATGATGATTCCAGGTTTGAGAATGAGACATTCTTTGCTTTTAAAATGACTGGAGTATCCTTTGTCACACATTTATGACACACTGAGCAGACAGTGCTTGAGTTTGGGTACATAGTTAACATTTTCACGATTTAAAGCTTCATTTGAGACCATTCCCTGTTGAATAATCTTTCCTCTGCTTCCTCCAGCAAAAATCACATCTCCCCTATGATAGTGCTCTAGATTTGTAAGCTGGGAGATGTCTCCTATCATGTGCCTGGAACAGCCACTATCCACATACCAAAGTTTGAGAATATTCCTCCATAGTCATTCCTGAACAAATGACAAGATTAATTAGTTTTTGAAACCCAGATAATTTTCTTCAGGGTCGTCCAAAATAATATGTGGATGTTGTTGCATTCATCAAGATTGATCTGAGTTTAGCATGTTTAACAGATGATTGGGGTGAAGATGTGAATTTTTGAATTTTGTGGGGTTTTGAAATATGAGATTTTTCCCACAAAACTTTGGGCTTGATTTAATGATTCACTATGCGCCAATCACCATGAGAGGGCTTCGGTTTGAAATGAGATTTCATCATAGTCTTAGATGTATACATATTCATTGACTTAGACTGTTTCTCGTTTCATAACCTAGCCTTCTGATTGTTTCTTCCGAAAGAAGCATGTGAATTATGTTTGCAATTTATTGCAATGTGTCCGAGAACTCCACAGTAAAAGCATGTTTGACGTTTTACTAATTGTTTGTTACTGTGATGATCTCGTTGCTTCAGAATAAAATCATGCTTGCAACCCTTTTTGTTGCGATTTGAAGAAGAGCTCGACGAAGGAGCTTTAATGTCTATCTTAGGTTTGGGTGGCATATCTAGCAATCTTAGGATTTTCAACAGATATGTCAGTTTTATGCAATTTAATGTCTCTTTGCAAATCAGATATGTCAGGTGTTTTCACTGAATGTGAAAACGAGACAACCATAGTTTAGTGTCTACCATACTTCAAAGTGGCAGACTTTGCTAACTCTTCTTCTGTTAGGGGTGTGTAAACAAAACTGTTACTCAATGGTGGAGGGTTATTTACAAAAAAGTTGCCCTTTGCACCGACCACAGCCATAGGAATCTCTTCTTTAGAATTTAACACAAATTCCCAACCCTTTGCATTTACCCAAACCGTTTGTTTAACCAAACCCTCATGTACACGATTCACATACCCCACTCCCGTAGTTTCTTGCCATTTCATTTGTTTTTGAATCATATCTTCTACCACTGCAGATGATACATCAAATTTTTAAAATTCAATTCAGAGTTTTCAAATTTGTTTTTGTATCGTTCTGCTTCAAACTTAGTTTTTTCAAGTATGGTTTTTGAAAATTTAAAGGCACACTTAGCATTGCTCAAATCTCTTGTCAAAACAGTGATATCAATCTTTTGAGCTTCAACCTTTTCAATTAAGTGTTTATTTTCCCTTTTTAATTTTAAGTTTTCTTGCTCAAGTTGTGACATATCGAGTAAGAGATTGGTATTGTGAACCCTATACGTAGTCATTTCATCAACACATGCTTGAGTGCACAAAAAAGTACATACATCAGCATCAGCAGGAAGATGTGCCATGAAAGCATGCTCCTTATGTTTATGAGCGGTGTCGTCCATCTATGCAGCTATAAATTCCTTAGAAATAATTAGAGCTTTGATCTGATCTGATCATCCCATCCAAAAGCATTGTCTTGCATTACCACTAGGGCCTTGGCGTCAGCACCTTTGTTTTCACCGCTTGTAACTCCACTTACTAGAATCAGATTGTGCTCAGTATTATCAATATTCTTCTATGGCTTAGTGCATTCCCGAGCATAATGACCAGGCTCGTGACAATTGAAGCATCTAAGCTTGTCTTTTGTGAACTTCACCTTGTCGATTTCAGCCTGGCCCAAGGGATTTCTTCCTGTGGCTTTTGTGAGGTTTTTAGCTCTAAAAACAGCGTTTGCAATGTGCCAAGTAATATCCATCTCTTCCATATCTTCTGGATGGACCTGCTCGAGTTCTGAACCCACAACAGCAAATGGTGACAACAGATCACCAGATCCCAAAGCAGTTGAGCATTTAAGAAATCCTGCAACTAAAGCAATGTTCTCCAGAATTTCCTTGGTGAGTGTGGCAGGTTGTACAGCAATTGAACCAGATGAACTTCCTGAAACGGCTCCAGAATCTTGAAGAGCATGAATGGGTGATCCGACAGTAGATGAAAAAATAGACTTGCCATATGAGACAGAGGGCAAAGCGACTTTGTTAACTGGGTAAGCAGACAAATGTTGAGAGATAAAAGCGCTGTTGACACTGCTGATGCCCACAGTATTGTAACTGTTTTTATGATTCATAGCTCTCTGCTGATCATTCATTTCATAGGATTTGATAACAGGCACCATCTCATTCAATGACAGATTATGCAGATTCTTAGTTGATTTGATGATGTCAATGTTCATGTCCCAATTCCTAGGTAGAGCATTCAGTAGCTTTTTATTAATCACACTCGCTTGATTGTCAATTTTAACGGTACGCGTCTCTGTGATTAAGGTAACGAATCTCTGAATCTGATCATCCAGACTTTCCTTGACTATGTAATTAAAAGTGTTTTATTTTTTAACATTTCTTTGCGAGACTCCTTCATCTCAGTGTTACCCTCATACATGTCAATAAGAGCTCTCCAAAGCTCTTTTGCATCAGTTATCTCCCTAAAACATTGTGAGATCACAAGAGTAAGACCTTGAGTGATGTAGCCAAGCGCCTGTTCATCTTTCTTTATTATCTGAAAGTCCTTTTCAGTGTAGCATTCTGGATCTTTAATCAGCTCATTTCCTTCTATGTCTTTGTAAGTTATCTTTCTCTTTCCTCTTAAGATCACCCTCCAAAGCCTTGGCTCTTTGGTCCTGATATGTTTTTCAAATCGAAACTTCCATTCAGGAAAGACGACAACAGATGAAAGTCTAGGAATTCTAGTGGTAGTGCCCATGATTGCATCAAGCTCATTTTGTTTACTAGACAAGGCAGCATCAAGTATACTTGAGGAATCCATCTGTAAACAAGACAGAATTTTTCACACAACAGTAAGATGTTCTCAAGAAATAGGGATAATTAGAAAACCAAGAATTATTTCGAGAATACAAGCTGGATTTGAGAACTAAGGATCAGTTCGAGAACACAACACTTAATTCGCTAACACTAGTTGAATTCGAGAAACAAATGATACTCGAGAACCTGGCAATTTGAACGCAAGTTGAATTCGAGAATCCGATCAAGTTCGATCAAGTTCGAGAACCAGGAATGAATTTGAGAACCTAGAATTGATTTCGAGAAACTAAATTTGAGAAGACCAAATTCGAGAAACTCAAACTCGAAAGAATAGAATTGAAGACACACAATTATAATTTGAATTAATGTGTTCTCAAAATTTCAATATGACTCGAGAATGATCAGTTCCAAAAATAATGGAATTTGAAAATTTTAAAAGGATCTAATTAACACTTCTAAAATTCGAGAAAGGCTACACCATATATTAAAACACTCCTTTTTAAAAAAATAAATCAACACCACGAACACAATCTGCAAACTCTTTAAAAATAATTTTCTCTTACAAAATCGATACCACTATGAGCCACAAAACTGGTTCTTGAGGCTCTGATACCAATTGTTAGTCCCAGTGAAGGATCTAAAACTGATATCGATTAATAAATCACACGTGAGAGTGCGGAATGGTATCACGTGTGTGCAAGAACAACAAAGATTAAGAACAAAATTGAAGAACAATGCAAAAATTCACATTAATTGCACTTGGTTTCACAAGAACTGACTTGTACAATGTCGTTTAGCCCCAAGAACAGAGAAAAACAATAACTGAGAAGAACTAACCCTAATATGACTAACTAACAGGGTTTATATAATACCCACACATCAATTTAGGCCTCTTGGCCAATTGTACTGAAACAAACCCAAACAAAACTAATTATACTATACTCGAGAACCCCAAACCAAGTTGAGAACCAAAATCCAAAGTCGAGATCCACTAGATCATCAACTGCAAACATCAACGCTTAGTGTTTTAAAGGTATAGATTTTACTAATCTTATCCTTTTAATTGTTCTCTCAATTGTGGAGTTTACTGAAAATCACTTCCATTATTAGAACTGACACTTAACCCTGTTATAGTGTTCAAAAACTTGAATGAATAGAGCATAAATGGGACTCATTGTGGTCCTCACGTAATCAGACCACAACGCCTCCAATTTACCACTATCCATTTGAAATCCCAACGCCTTCACAACGAATCTGTCACCAGTAATACGACATGAGAGAAATCAATCAATAAGTCTACCAGTTTAGAAAATCAAAGGGTACAATTACTAACAGTGTCTGTTGATTAATATCACTCATGTGGACGTTTACCAAACCTGACTGACGCAGCCCTATTACTGGTCATATGATACCGACCAATGATAATGATTACGAATAATGTACTGACGTCACTCGTCGGAGGTTTGTCAAACTTATGGTACCACTACGCTATCGTCGGTTTAGCCTCTACTAAATTAATGGTAAATGATATAGAGAGGGACTTACTACTGGACATGAATACTAGACACATGAATACAGTGATATAATGCAATCAAGCTTAATAATAATTAAATTGATGTTATGTGTTCTCCCATTGTTATAGTCTCATTGTCATCTCAACTCACTGTTATGCTCTCGATGTCTTTAACATATTTTTAGAAGAACTTGTCTTAATACACCAGGTTAGCACAAATGTTTGATGTTATCATGAAGTTATTTTATCATGATAGCATCCTTGAAATCTCATGTAATTGTTTCAATGTCATCTCAATGATTTAGACACAGTGTTATAAGAACTAGTCTTATCACACTTTGTTATCATAATTGTCAAATGATATCATGAAGATATGTTATAATGATATCATTCTTGATGTTCCATGTAATTGTAATCCACGCTGGAGTTAACTCATATGTCCTAATTGTCATTTCAAACACAAGCATAGATATAGATATGATAATAAAGACAAAATCTTTATTATCTTATAAACTTGATTAATAAAATAATGCACTAAAATATTTTAAGTAAAAAATTAGCATGTTTCTCAGCCCCACATCTGAAATCAAAAGTTTAGAAAATGGGCATATGAACTCACCTTGTTGTTGTAGTGGTTGACTATAATCAAGTAATGCACACGCTCGTTTTTGTTGTATGAGGTTATATTCACAATCCTATCTTTGATTCAATGTGGTTCACAAATTATAAGTATAAGTTATGTTTTATATATTAACCCTAAATTCGATTAACTTGTGTAAATCCTTGTTATTTTGATTACATTTAACCCATTTTGTAACATAACATACTAATACGTAACCATTTTAGCTTATGCTTAGTTTATTATCATATTCTTTGATTATAAGTTTTAAAACTTGACCTTAAACTTTAACATGTTGTATATGTTTTAAAACCATAATATTGTTCTATGTAAAGCATAGGTTTTATGTTAAAACATGAATATTACATTTTTGTTTAATTAGGATTATCATTAACACTTTAACAAAAGTTGCTTATTATAAACACATCTTACTTGACATATTATAAAAATTTTTAGCATTGGTTACATTCACTTAGTTTAAAGTTCGGTTAATACTTTTGAAAGGAAACCTTAATAATGATTGAACAAAATATAGCTTTGTCGTCACTCCTTAATATTGCTTAAATCATATTTTTGTTATTAAACACTTGGTTTTATAACTTACTGTCACGCCCCCAAATTCCCACGTGCGGTGTCAGACCGCTGGGTGTGACGTGGCCACGATCACAGCTCTTGGTCATATAGAATGACTCTATATGAGTTATACAAACACACAATTTTGAAAATAAATCCAAGTTTTATAGATTAAGCAGCGGAAATCGTTTAACAGTTAAGAAGCGGAAAATAAAAGTGTTGCAGCGGAAAGTAAATTGTAACATACAGAACATAGCTTAAATTGTATCAAAACCAAACAAATGAAATATAAGCCTAGGATTAGAGTCTATATGCATGCAGACTCTCTTGTGCATCTCCATGTGCGTCCTAGCTCATGATATTCAGTTACCTGAGAATACATGCGAAAACGTGTTAACATAAAGTTGGTGAGTTCACAGGTTTAAGTAGTTTAAAAGCAGTAAACAGATATAAACTAGGTATGTTAAGTTGTTTTGTTGGATCTACGATCCGAGAGTGTGTCATTTCATCTTACCGAAACTCGATTGTTTCCTTTGTGTAACATCCTAATATAAATATATATGTGTGTGTGTGTGTGTGTGGTGGACTATATAAAAAAATAATAATAATTAAATACATAAATATGGTGTTGGACGTGGCTTAAGAATCATCACTAAAAAAAGATATACATCAAAGTTGTTGAGGCGGCAGACAACATAAAAAGGGGGTGTTATTCAAACAGAACAAAAAAAAGACAAAAAGAGAGAAAGAAGAAGAGAGAAAGAAGAAGGGTTTCGAAGGTAGACTAGACACCCCGTCTCAGAGCTTCAATCGTGAGTTTAGGTTGTGAACCACCCGAGGTAATCACGTTTTCTTATCTTTTAATCTCCATATAAGGATGTGATGGGGCTTATGAACTAGGGTTCTAGAAACGTGAAATTGGGTTGAGTTTTTAGTAGTTATTGGATCCTAAATTCGTGTATATTTTTTTGGAATGTTTTAAACATTCCTTGTTGTATGGATCATGATTTTTACAAAGAACCCAAGTTAGGGTTCATAAGAGTGAGATGAGAAAAATGACGCATTTGGGGTGATTGTTGTCTAAATCTAAAAGTATGTATAGAGATGAAATTGAGATGTTGTAGTTGTCAAAAAACTCATATGATAAGATTAATATGAGTTTAACCTAAATGGGTCAAATGGGTTAATTTGATCAAATTAGTATAAAGTTAGAATTCAGATTATCCTAGAAAGATTGAAACCTGAAGGTTGGGTGAAAGGTGATCAGTATGAGTAATCATACAAAATATGATAAATATGTTAAACAAATTCGAACGGGTCGGATGTGTATAGTATGTGAAATATATATACATATATGTGCGTGTATATATATATATATATTCATGCAAATGCATATAAACAGTTCAAACACAAGGTTGAATGGATAAAAAATATATATTGACCCGTATAGAGTTTAACAGGAAAACGAGATTTCAATCAAGAGGATAATCAAGCAGGATCCTTTGCAGATAGAGGTAAGTAATCTAACCGGATTACTATATGAGAAATGATGTAAACATGATTCGATGCAGAGTCATGTGTTTTTATGGTAGGTTAGGGTTGTTATGGTGGTTTTACTTATAATGGTTGAACATACTTAATGTATGGATATAGTAGAATACATGTGGATGGTATATATGGTGGATTCATAGTAGTTTATAAAATATATGGTGGATTCATAGTAGTTTATAAAAGATATGGTGGTTAAATAGAGGATACACCTCTATTATGGTGGTGGGAATTTATTTTCCTTATAATGGCAAAATGAAATGTTTATACTTTCATTATAGTGGAAAAATGTAAGATCTATATCTTACTTATGGTGGTAGTAATCCTATTATATGGTGGTTATGTAAGAGATTATTTCTCTTACTATATGGTGGATGGTGGATAGTGGACTCTGACTAATGTCTTTCACACCCCCAATTTTCAACTAACGGAATTATACCGGTTGGGAACGTGACAAACCAGGATCTCAGATCATTAGACATAACGAAGACCTCTATATGATATTCAAACATACTTTGGTCTAAAACTGTAATATCAAAATTTCAATGTTTGCGGAAGCGTTGTAAAAAAAAACCAATAACAAAACATAATGGTTTTAAATGTAAAATACAATTCCAATAGTATTCAATGTCTTAATTGAGCAAAGCTAAAAACACTTGAACTGAAATGTATGCATGAGACTCAATATCTTAGTCCCTGCTTGTCCTTGCTTGTGCCTTAGTGTCCTGAGAAAACATGTAAATCAAGTCAACACAAAGGTTGGTGCATACACAGGTTTAAGCATTCACAAATGTTGAAACCACAGTTTGAATATAAAGTTTACAGATAACATAATCACACGTGCATAGTCATGATAGCTAGTCATTTGTACTATTTACATAAGTGGTCGACACCGAAGCTGACGATTGCCATGCTATAGCATGTTTTTGCCTTAACACTATTGTCTAGCACAAACAATAGTAATGTGTGTGTTTGGTCAGTCAAACACCTGCGTAGATCCCATCTACCAAGTGAGGTTTGTCAAACCCAATAGATCTATCTTCAACTACCACGCTTTGCGCTACGGCAAATTAAACGGTTCGAAATGGAAGGCTTTGTAATGCTATGTTTGCACTTAATGTAAACAGCTAACTCATGCAAGTGATATGTATCTAAAAGCGTTTGTTGCACATGTTTTCTCCCCCAAAACAGTCAAAATAAGAAAGGCCCGTGTACGCACCTGTGAATGTGAGTAGAATGATCAAATGCTCGCGAAATCACGTAGTTTAACTTCTATGAAGAATCTGCGTTATTTACGATAACGTTTCATTATTTGAGATGTCCAATCGTGTTTGTGATCACATACGTGTCATCACACGTATGTTAATATGTTTGAAACGTACATACGAAAGCACGCATGAATTTTTATTTCGTTTGTTTAGATCGTATAAATATATACGATTAACTTAAACACACATTAATATACGCGATCGCGGTTTTGATTAAAAATATAAATTTTATCATTTCATTTTGATCGGGATTCCGTTAAAGTTCCAACGCAACTTGAACGGACTGAAACGGTTTTATAGTGAAAAAGTTATGGTTGAAAAATCAAAATTGGTTTTAAGTTCAAAAACCCGGCAGCCCTCGGGTTCGAACCCGGGACCTCCCGAACCACACACACGTCCCTGACCAGTACATCTACCCTTGTTTTCGCATTAGAATTGGTTTCCCAAACCTTTTAAGTTTCAACTCTTGTCCTTCCCTTGATTAACCTCGACCGAACCCATTGGGTTCCAATTGACTCATGACTCGAACCCGATCGGCCCCCCAACCATAGGGGTTCTGCTTCACGAATTTAGACGAGTACATAGATAGGTTTAATTTAAGTTTTGTTTTAGTTTTAATGGTTTAAGCATCACCAATCGAATTCGAATTCAATTTCGTAAAGACTAGATCCAAATTAATCAAATCACTAAACAAAAGATCTTGGATCCATAGGGTTTTCATTTTACAGATAATTTCGAAACTTTCTGTCATTTTGGATTAAATTTTCATGCTCATTTGCATACGAATCCCAAATTCGTTTTGTGTAACAAACCCTAGTCTTCAACTTCATAAAATTCATTGTGATTAGATTACATTTGTATAGGATTTTCATTTAAAAGATAATTACGAAACTGTGTGAGTAGATTGATTTGATATTTGAACACATTTGGATCAAAACCCCCAAAACCTTTGTTATCAAGAACCCTAGAATTAGGAATCTATCAATTCGTTGCTTTTAAGTGAAATTGTCATAGTGTATTCTTTAAAAGGATGATTTCGAACCTCTCTGCAAAGTTTAATTTTATTTCTAAACTCGTTTGATCAAAAATCCCCAAATTGTTCTTGATATGAACCCTAATTACTTAAACTTGTATAATTTGATATTATAATTCGAAATTAGCATATGGTTATGCTTAGTCGGCTCACTTAGGTTGTGTAGGAACGAATTTTTACCTTGTTTGATGCCCAATTGTAGTAGTTCGAGTTTAAGGTTGATCTTCGGCCACCCTTGGATCAATCTCGACTATCTGGAACACTTGGAATCGAATTGATGTGTGAATAACTCTCTAAGGATACCGATTATGGTTTAGGAAACTTCAATTGTGAATGTTTTGATCGAATTATGTGGGTTGTAATGATACAATTGACGGTTTCACTCTTTAAGTCCTTAATTGAGTTTAATTCGATCATTATGGTGTAATTAATATGTTATAAACGTTTATAATCATCAATATTATGATTATTGATGGTTTAAATTCGATTACAACTCAGATTAGTATGAATTTCGAATTTTCCTTGATTTATTACTCAAATTTTGACCTAAAAAGTCAAAATTGATTGTTTTATGTAATTACATGTTTACTTATTGTAACATTGATCCTTCTAGATTTGTTTTTAATCCTTTTTGTTTGATATTCTATGATTTCGTACAATTTTCATTAAATTTCGGTTAACAAAGTTTAACCAAAAATCCCAAATTGTCTAATTGGGCCAATTTGAAACGTTATTGGGCTTGATTAATCCAATTGGGCTTCATAAATACCATTGGGCCTACTTTGGGTTCATTGGGCCTACCTTGGCCCTATTGGGTCTTCCTTGGCCTTACTGGGCCTTCTTTGACCTTACTGGGCCTTCTTGGGCCTTACTGGGCCTTACATGTCTTGTTGGGCCTGTGATCTAACCACTTTCGGTTAACAAGTTTAATCCGAAAAGTCGAATTGTCACATCATCCCCTTGTTGAAGGAATTTTCGTCCCGAAAATTAGTAAATGTTAGGAGTAGTTAGGAAACTACTTACGAGTTTAAATCGTACGTGATAGTGTGATTTCATCATTCCGTGTGCTTGTGTGTATTCACACACAAAATCTAATGCTTGCAACATCACAACTAAATGTGATCGTTCAATGTGATTGTTTGCGTGTGCACTAGTTAGTTCACCTAACTGTGACTGTTTGTGTTTGATCATACAGTGTTGTGTAACCTCACACATAGTGAGTGTCTGTAACTGTTTGTACTATGCAACCCCGCACATAGCAAAATGTATGTAACTAATCATGCATGTACTACCATAACATGTAACATATGAAATGTAGCACATAAAATGTATAAAATGTAATGTAGCACAAATGTTTGTAACAAAATCAATTGAATAAAGTGTTTGTATTCTTTACTATGTAATCTCACACATAGCAAATGTTTGAATGTAGTCGACAAAATAGAAACTTCCAAAATTCATACGTACCTGTAAATTCACGAGTACATGGGCCCCTGTATTCGTCAATTTACCTTACACAATTATTCTGGTTCCTTCTATATGTAACTCCACCATTGTTTAACCGACATCAAATGTAATGTTTGAAATGTAGTACATTGTTTGAAATCAATCATATATGTACTACTATGAAATGTTTGTGTTTGCATTCTGCAAAGCTGGTGTTCAACCCAGTTGTTTATACTAAAATCCATAGTATAAAGTGTTTGTGCTTGTTTGTGCTTACAGTTAGAGTGTGAAATATCACATCATCCCCTTGTTGAAGGAAATTTCGTCCCGAAATTTAACGTGCATTCTTAATGTTTGTTGTTGTTTTGAATAAGTGGGGATAATTTTTCATCATTTGGTCTTCCCTTTCTCATGTGAATTCAGAACCACGTCTTGAATTCCACCGAATTTTGACTATCGAAATCTTGCTTTGTTTGAGTTGTTTGACCTCTCGGTCCATGATTTCAACTGGTTCCTCAACGAATCGTAGCTGTTCGTCCACTTGCATTTCTTCAAGTGGTACTACCAATGTCTCATCAAAAAGTCATTTCTTCAAGTTCGAAACATGAAATATATCATGAACTCCGTTGAGTTTATTCGGTAATTGAGTTGATACGCAACCGTACCAATCCTTTTCAGGATTTTAAAAGGTTCCACGTATCGTGGGCTAAGCTTTCCACGCTTGCCGAATCGTATTACACCTCTCCAAGGTGATACTTTTTAGAAAAACTCGGTCTCCTACTTGTAGTTTCAAGTGTTTGTAATGTCTGTCAGCATAACTCTTTTGTCGATCCCGTGTCACTGCCATACGGTTTCGGATGTGAACTATCTTCTCAATTGTTTCGTGTACTAGTTCAGGACCTGTTATCTGAGTGTTACCAATTTCAGCCCAACAAACTGGGGTCTGTGGATGATAGGCGGTACTCATACCCAAACGAGTCCCCAACGACTTATAACGTGATTTCCAAAAGTTGGAAGTAAATCAAGCATCCTGGTCTGATATGATAGATATCGGCACGTCATGCCGTGCTACCACTTCCTTGATATAAATGCGAGTCAGTTTCTCCATCTTATCAGTTTCTTTGATTGTTAAGAAGTGTGCAGATTTCGTTAATCGATCAACAATTACCCATATCGTATCACAACCACTCGGTATATGGGGTAACTTAGTAATGAAGTCCATCTAAATATGTTCCCATTTCCACATCGGTATCTCTGGTTGTTACAGTAAACCAGATGGCTTCTGATATTCAACTTTGACTTTCGAACAAGTCAAACATTTGCTAACATGCCTGGCAATGTCGGCCTTCATGTGAGGCCACCAATACAGTGCCTTCAAGTCATGATACATCTTGTCTGATCCCGGATGGACTGAATACCTGGACTTGTGTGCTTCATCCATCACGAGTTTCCATCAAACCTCCATGCAATGGTATCCAAAGTCGATTAATGAAATAACGAATTTCATCAGGTTTAACATCTAATTGTTCTTCCATTCCTCGTAAGGATTCTTGTACCAAGTTTTCCTTTTTCAAAGCCTCAAGCTGAGCACTGCGTACCTTGTCAGACAAGTCAGTATGTATCGTCATCATAAATGCGCGAACCCGTCTTGTTGAAGTGTCTTTTCTGCTTAAAGCATCAGCTACCACATTAGTTTTTCCCGGGTGATACTTAATCGCGCATTCGTAGTCATTCAACAACTCAACCCATCATCGCTGTCACATATTAAGCTCCTTCTGATCAAAGATATGTTGCAAACTCTTATGATCAGTGTAAATGATACACTTGGTTCCATTTAAATAATGCCTCCAAATTTTCAAAGCAAAGATCACTGCTCCTAACTCCAAATCATGAGTAGTGCAATTCTTTTCGTGTGGTCGTAGTTGTCTTGAAGCGTAAGCAATCACTTGATCACGTTGCATCAACACACATCCCCAACCCTGGGTAGATGCATCACAGTACCACAAGATCTTCCGTCCCTTCCGGTAAGGACAGAATCGGTGCACTACAGAGTTTCTGTTTCAATATCGGGAATGCAGCTTCCTGTTTTTCCGTCCAGTTATGCTTCGTTCCTTTGTGTGTAAGAGCTGTAAGTGGTTAAGCGATCTTTGAGAAATCATTCTTAATCGCTTCAATTCAGGTTGGATCAACATGTATGCCCTTTTCATTGACTATATGACCCAATGATTGAACTTCTCGCATCTAGAACTCACATTTCGAGAACTTAGCGTACAGTTGTTCTTATCGAGGTAAGGTTTGCAGACTCGATTCATGAGATCCATGAATACTGCTGGAGCGTTTGTCAATCCAAATGACATGACCAAGAACTCATAACGGCCATAGCGCGTTCTGAATGCTGTCTTAGGAATATCTTCTTGTACCCTGAGCTGATGGTAACCCTATCTGAGATCAATCTTCAAGTAGTAACTCGAACCTTGCAATTGATCGAACAGATCGTCAATTCGAGGTAACGGATACCGGTTTTTGATGATAACCTTGTTCAATTCCCTGTAATCGATACTCATACGGAAAGTCCCGTCCTTCTTCTTAACAACCAAAACTGGAGCTCCCCACGGTGAAAAACTAGGTCGTATGAAACCCTTATCCAACAACTCTTGCAATTGTGTAGATAACTCTTGCATCTCTGAAGGTGCAAGTCAATAAGGCGCCCGAGCTATCGGTGCTGTATCTGGTGTAAGGTCGATTCGAAATCCACCTGTCTGATAGGCAGTAATCCCGGTAGGTCTTCTGGAAATACCTCCGGTAATTCACAACTACTAGAATGTCTTCAATCTTCTTCTCAGCTACCGGCTTTTTAGTTATAAGTGCTATAACTGCCGTATGACCTTTACGCAGACATTTGTGTGCTTTCATACAAGATATGAGACGCAGTGGCGTACTGCTCTTCTCGCCTTGTACCTACAATGTCTCTCTATGCGAAATAGGTATACGAACGATCTTTTTCATGGCACACTATTTCAGCCTGATGTTTGGACAACCAGTCCATGCCAATGACTACATCAAAACTGCCTAAAGAGGTAGGCATAAAGTCAATGTCATGTGTTTGACACATCAAGTCAAGAACACATCCTTTAGAAATATGGTTTACAACAACTAGCTTATCATTAGCTAGTTCTACAGTGTATGGGTTTTCTAAAGCAGTAGGACAAATACTTTACAATTCACAAGATTTGCTAGATACAAAACCCCGATCTGCACCGGTGTCAAATAGCATAGAGGCAGAGTGATAATTCAAGAGAAACGTACCCGTAACGACGTTGGGATCTTCCCGTGTCTGACGTCCTCCAATCACAAAAGCTCTGTTCTAGCAACATTTGTGTTGTTGTTGATGTTTCCTTTTGTAGTTATGTCATTAGCCCTTCTTTTATTGAGTTGTGGGCACTTCTTCTTGAAATGTCCTGATAAGCCACACTCAAAACATCCTTTCTGTGTGTTGCTCCGATTGAGTGAGCTTGCTTGCAGTTCCCCTCGACAGTCTTTTGCTACGTGACCTATCTTTCTGCATCGCTGACATCGGTATTTGTCACATTGATTCCCAAAGTGATGGAATCCACATTTGTTACACTTCGGGCATCTACCATTATACCCTCCCGATGACTGTTGGTTATTGTTTGGATTGTGATGAGTCTTGTTGGATTCCTGCTTGCGATTCTGCTGAAATGACTGCTGAGTGAAATTCTTGGAATCAATGCTGTCCCATTTTCTTTTGTGGTCTCCCGCCTTAGCTGTTACTGTTCGTTAGGGTAATGTTCCCCGTTGCATCGTTTGATCAGTCAGTTGGTGTGCCAGTCGAACAGCTTGCTGTATGGTGGTAGGATTTGCAGATATGATCAATTTTCGAACCTGAGATACCAACCCTCCAATGTATTTCTTGATCCACTTGCTAGATGGGGTTGCCCTGTGCGGTAAGAGTCTTGCTAATTGCTGGAATCGAGTAGTGTATTCCTCAATATTAGAACCTTTCATCTTGAGTTGCCTGTATTCATCCTCAAGTTTTTGCATTTCATTACGGGAACAATACTCCTCCTGCAACAGGATTTTGAATCCGTTCCAAGTAAGTGCATTGGCTGTATTCAACCCGAGTGTCTGTACAATAGAGTTCCACCATGTCAAGGCTGAACCCTCCAAAGTACCAATAGCGTATCTGACCTTGTTTTCTTCCGGACAATTGCACCTCTCAAACACCGATTCTAACTGTTCAATCCATCGAAGAAGTCCAATGGCTCCTTCCGATCCTTTGAAATTACGTGGTTTACAGTTCAAGAATGTCTTGAACGTGCACATTTGTGGGTTTACCAGTCCCCCCGTTGGATCATGTGGTCCTGTTTGGTATGTTTGCGTATAGTTTGCGATTGTCTCGGTAATTCGAGTGTTAATAAGTGCCTCAACTTCCGTTGCGGTCATGTTAATGTTTCCTCCAACCATGATCTTCCTATTTACAAATATACATAATGAGACTACACCCATCGCATAATCATCACTCGTGCACAAAGTAAAAGTAACACACTACCATAGCCATTAAGGTAACAATTCTTAATCATTTATGATAAACTAGTGCTTACAATTGTTTGTCAAAGAGATGCAAAACAACTAAACACGAAATCTACTTTTATGAGCACAACCCACTCATATAAGTTTGTTAATTAGAAAGTAAATGAAATAACTAGATTCCATCGTTTGGTTGATCAACGGTTGATGATGAATCTTCCAGTTCTGCTGGACCAGTCACTGCACCATGCTGGTAACGCATATGCCTAGTGATGAGGGTCATGGCCTCCCCAGCCAAGTCTCTCACTATATTGGCTTCAGTCGCCGCTGCACCAGCCCGCGCATTGGCTTCCTCAGCCCTTGCCTCAGCTACAGTTACACGTAACTCAGTAGTTTCTAGTCGTGCAGTGAGTTCGAGGATCGTCCCTCGCATCATCCAGATCGTTTCCACCAAATTTTCCTGTTCCTCATTAGTCCTAACCAACTCCTCAGTGAGGTTATCCCACATTTTTGTCAGCCAGTTGTTATTTTCAAGCAGTTCTGTGATCATCCCCGCTACTTCCCGCATGTTGCGGATTTCACGCTCCATACGTGCAACAAAAGCATCAAATGCCTGTTCTAGTGGATATCCAAGAGCAGGTAACGTCCAAAGGCTATTAGCAGTGTTGGCAGTTGGTGGTGGTGGCACTCGTTCTTCCCACACCCAGCTGTGTATGAGATCAGGAAACCATTGGCAATATTGGTTGTTCCCCCTTTGTTGAACATGTGTTTCCTCCCCATAGTGGAGCGTATCATCCACTGGTTCGATCCTCCTTGTCATGATTTCTGACAATGCTACTACTTGTCCCTCAGTGTGAGTAGGTGTAGATGATGATGCCATGTCTGTTACAAAATGCCATATGTAAATGCATATAAACTATCGTGTAAGTAAGTGTCTAATGTCTAACAGTTATAGTCTAAGTCCACAAATGCAAACCTAGTTCGCTATAACCAATGTCTCTAATACCAATCTTTCACACCCCCAATTTTCAACTAACGGAATTATACCGGTTGGGAACGTGACAAACCAGGATCTCAGATCATTAGACATAACGAAGACCTCTATATGATATTCAAACATACTTTGGTCTAAAACTGTAATATCAAAATTTCAATGTTTGCGGAAGCGTTGTAAAAAAAAACCAATAACAAAACATAATGGTTTTAAATGTAAAATACAATTCCAATAGTATTCAATGTCTTAATTGAGCAAAGCTAAAAACACTTGAACTGAAATGTATGCATGAGACTCAATATCTTAGTCCCTACTTGTCCTTGCTTGTGCCTTAGTGTCCTGAGAAAACATGTAAATCAAGTCAACACAAAGGTTGGTGCATACACAAGTTTAAGCATTCACAAATGTTGAAACCACAGTTTGAATATAAAGTTTACAGATAACATAATCACACGTGCATAGTCATGATAGCTAGTCATTTGTACTATTTACATAAGTGGTCGACACCGAAGCTGACGATTGCCATGCTATAGCATGTTTTTGCCTTAACACTATTCTCTAGCACGAACAATAGTAACGTGTGTGTTTGGTCAGTCAAACACCTGCGTAGATCCCATCTACCAAGTGAGGTTTGTCAAACCCAATAGATCTATCTTCAACTACCACGCTTTGCGCTACGGCAAATTAAACGGTTCGAAATGGAAGGCTTTGTAATGCTATGTTTGCACTTAATGTAAACAGCTAACTCATGCAAGTGATATGTATCTAAAAGCGTTTGTTGCACATGTTTTCTCCCCCAAAACAGTCAAAATAAGAAAGGCCCGTGTACGCACCTGTGAATGTGAGTAGAATGATCAAATGCTCGCGAAATCACGTAGTTTAACTTCTATGAAGAATCTGCGTTATTTACGATAACGTTTCATTATTTGAGATGTCCAATCGTGTTTGTGATCACATACGTGTCATCACACGTATGTTAATATGTTTGAAACGTACATACGAAAGCACGCATGAATTTTTATTTCGTTTTTTTAGATCGTATAAATATATACGATTAACTTAAACACACATTAATATACGCGATCGCGGTTTTGATTAAAAATATAAATTTTATCATTTCATTTTGATTGGGATTCCGTTAAAGTTCCAACGCAACTTGAACGGACTGAAACGGTTTTATAGTGAAAAAGTTATGGTTGAAAAATCAAAATTGGTTTTAAGTTCAAAAACCCGGCAGCCCTCGGGTTCGAACCCGGGACCTCCCGAACAACACACACGTCCCTGACCAGTACATCTACCCTTGTTTTCGCATTAGAATTGGTTTCCCAAACCTTTTAAGTTTCAACTCTTGTCCTTCCCTTGATTAACCTCGACCGAACCCATTGGGTTCCAATTGACTCATGACTCGAACCCGATCGGCCCCCCAACCATAGGGGTTCTGCTTCACGAATTTAGACGAGTACATAGATAGGTTTAATTTAAGTTTTGTTTTAGTTTTAATGGTTTAAGCATCACCAATCGAATTCGAATTCAATTTCATAAAGACTAGATCCAAATTAATCAAATCACTAAACAAAAGATCTTGGATCCATAGGGTTTTCATTTTACAGATAATTTCGAAACTTTCTGTCATTTTGGATTAAATTTTCATGCTCATTTGCATACGAATCCCAAATTCGTTTTGTGTAACAAACCCTAGTCTTCAACTTCATAAAATTCATTGTGATTAGATTACATTTGTATAGGATTTTCATTTAAAAGATAATTACGAAACTGTGTGAGTAGATTGATTTGATATTTGAACACATTTGGATCAAAACCCCCAAAACCTTTGTTATCAAGAACCCTAGAATTAGGAATCTATCAATTCGTTGCTTTTAATTGAAATTGTCATAGTGTATTCTTTAAAAGGATGATTTCGAACCTCTCTGCAAAGTTTAATTTTATTTCTAAACTCGTTTGATCAAAAATCCCCAAATTGTTCTTGATATGAACCCTAATTACTTAAACTTGTATAATTTGATATTATAATTCGAAATTAGCATATGGTTATGCTTAGTCGGCTCACTTAGGTTGTGTAGGAACGAATTTTTACCTTGTTTGATGCCCAATTGTAGTAGTTCGAGTATAAGGTTGATCTTCGGCCACCATTGGATCAATCTCGACTATCTGGAACACTTGGAATCGAATTGATGTGTGAATAACTCTCTAAGGATACCGATTATGGTTTAGGAAACTTCAATTGTGAATGTTTTGATCGAATTATGTGGGTTGTAATGATACAATTGACGGTTTCACTCTTTAAGTCCTTAATTGAGTTTAATTCGATCATTATGGTGTAATTAATATGTTATAAATGTTTATAATCATCAATATTATGATTATTGATGGTTTAAATTCTATTACAACTCAGATTAGTATGAATTTCGAATTTTCCTTGATTTATTACTCAAATTTTGACCTAAAAAGTCAAAATTGATTGTTTTATGTAATTACATGTTTACTTATTGTAACATTTATCCTTCTAGATTTGTTTTTAATCCTTTTTGTTTGATATTCTATGATTTCGTACAATTTTCATTAAATTTCGGTTAACAAAGTTTAACCAAAAATCCCAAATTGTCTAATTGGGCCAATTTGAAACGTTATTGGGCTTGATTAATCCAATTGGGCTTCATAAATACCATTGGGCCTACTTTGGGTTCATTGGGCCTACCTTGGCCCTATTGGGTCTTCCTTGGCCTTACTGGGCCTTCTTTGACCTTACTGGGCCTTCTTGGGCCTTACTGGGCCTTACATGTCTTGTTGGGCCTGTGATCTAACCACTTTCGGTTAACAAGTTTAATCCGAAAAGTCGAATTGTCACATCATCCCCTTGTTGAAGGAATTTTCGTCCCGAAAATTAGTAAATGTTAGGAGTAGTTAGGAAACTACTTACGAGTTTAAATCGTACGTGATAGTGTGATTTCATCATTCCGTGTGCTTGTGTGTATTCACACACAAAATCTAATGCTTGCAACATCACAACTAAATGTGATCGTTCAATGTGATTGTTTGCGTGTGCACTAGTTAGTTCACCTAACTGTGACTGTTTGTGTTTGATCATACAGTGTTGTGTAACCTCACACATAGTGAGTGTCTGTAACTGTTTGTACTATGCAACCCCGCACATAGCAAAATGTATGTAACTAATCATGCATGTACTACCATAACATGTAACATATGAAATGTAGCACATAAAATGTATAAAATGTAATGTAGCACAAATGTTTGTAACAAAATCAATTGAATAAAGTGTTTGTATTCTTTACTATGTAATCTCACACATAGCAAATGTTTGAATGTAGTCGACAAAATAGAAACTTCCAAAATTCATACGTACCTGTAAATTCACGAGTACATGGGCCCCTGTATTCGTCAATTTACCTTACACAATTATTCTGGTTCCTTTTATATGTAACTCCACCATTGTTTAACCGACATCAAATGTAATGTTTGAAATGTAGTACATTGTTTGAAATCAATCATATATGTACTACTATGAAATGTTTGTGTTTGCATTCTGCAAAGCTGGTGTTCAACCCAGTTGTTTATACTAAAATCAATAGTATAAAGTGTTTGTGCTTGTTTGTGCTTACAGTTAGAGTGTGAAATATCACAATGTCAGTTTAAATAAAATGGTGGCAAGTATTAATTAACGTGGGTGGTGATAACTATTCTTTTGTACAAATATGGTGGCATTGATTACTTACTTAGCGTTTTGCTAATTTAAAATGTTGGGTGTAATTGTAGGTAAACCTCCAATGCAATAAGGAATGGAACAAGTCTCTGATCGGTTGTCTAATATGTCGCATGACCCATTGCTAAATGGTTTTGGTGAAACTTGAATGTTATAATAAGTGTGGTATCGTTTTGGGTTTCTATTGATAAATAAGTTATAACGAGTCGGAGGTTTCTATAGTGTTGTTGTCAAATAGTACTAGTTACTATGACATGAATTAGTGATGGTGGTAATACTTTGTTATTGTGTAATTTGTTGGTTTGAACAGGTTTATTTCGTAAGGAAATAAATGTTTCAAAGGGTTCATGTAGAAATTTGGAAAAATCTGAGACCATATTTCCACACATATTTTAAATAAAACTTTTTAAAAAGTTGGGTGTTACACTTTGCCTCCCCGAGTCATCGAGAAACCCAGTGTCAACATCGATATTACACTCGTTATGACCTCCAGCCAACATTGTTGCCGAGTGGGGCTAGTCAAACCTAGTAGCACTACGTAATAACGACTCGTTTGTTTCACAATTAACGCTAAGCGTAATGAGGACTTGTGGCGATAATAGTTACACTCGAAAATAGGCTTTACATCATACCAATCATACATCCAAAACAGTTGCATAGTAATCTCACCCCAAGAGTTTAACAAAACAGTTAAAGACGAAAAGTGGGGCTGTAAACTCACTTGAGTTTAGCTGTGTGTTCTTCTCGTGAACGGTTTTGTGTGCCTTTAGCGGTTACCTATATCACATAGGCGTTATGAGTTCGTGCTCTCATTCGTGTGGGTCTCACCGGAACGTATTCGTGTCAAAAAACTTCAAGTTTTTGTGTGGGTCATGTTGACCATGTTGCCCATGTTTGACTTAACGAACCGTTGGTGATTCGTGTTTAGTTTAAGTGACCGCTCGACGTGCGTTTAGTGTCGTATTGTGTGAGAAATCACATAAGTTTGGCTTGTAGGATAACTTACTATTTATAGTAAGTTTCCATCTTAGGAAAGCTTCTATTTTAGGCAAGTTCACATAAAGTTACCTATTTATTATTCTAGCATGCTTGTTAATCCTATATGATCATGATATCGCATAGCACATAGTCACACGTCCAATAAGCATACTTTGCATGTTAAAGTTTCTATTTATGGGAAGTTGTAACAATTTGCATATTTTACCAAAGCTAATGAGTTAAACTCACTTAATATCAACATCTTAGTTCCAAATAATCATTTAAACATGATTGTTACAACTAACACATCGTTATTCACCGATTTACTAGGATAAAGTTACTATTTATAGTAGCTTATTTCAAAATCTTTATCTTAACGATTCTATTGCATCAATACTTAAGATATTTAACATATCAATCCAAATAATCATGTTAAGCATGCAAATAATATCAAGTTCATCATTGTTGGACCATTTGTGACTTAAAAGTTACTATTAATAGAAATAATCAGGTAAATCAAGTTTTACAATACTTTCAACAACCAAATATACTTAAAATCATCATGCAAATGATAAATCATAATCTTAAACACATGCATATGGCCATTTCATCATCTATCGACATACTTGCAAGAATAAAGTTTCTAAAATTAGTAATATCTTCAAATGATCCATTTTTAATAACAAAAATTATATTAAATCTTGTAGAATGTCCCAAACATCACTCATAAGCATATGTTCTTATCCAAAATCATGTAAATCACTTTAGATCATACATGTATGTAAGTATCCCTCGCACATTTCATAAATCCATGACACAAACCGTACTTTCCTCATTAAGACACATCATAGATCATCTCAAACCATCATAGTTAATCAAAAGCAATAGAAATAGCATCAAACCCAAATCTAGAATATTGAAAATTCGTGCATGTGTAGAATAAGTGCTTGCATGTGGGTGATTTGTATTGCATGTGAGTGTTTCGGTGTTTTTGTGCCATATGGGTCATAATCTACCTTATAAAGCTCAAGAGTCCTGGGATGAAGTTTGACCAGTAGCTTTACAGCTCCAAACTCCCATGCTAATGGCTTCTTGATGATTGTAAGTGACGATGAAGGTGATATCAAGATCCAAGTCTTCCTCTTCAAGCTCCTAGCCTTCAACAATGGCTTCCACAATGAATTTCTTGCGTGTTCAGGGGATTAGCAGGTGTTTTGAGAGGATTAAGACGAAGGGATTACGTCTGGGTTTAGTAAAAATGATGAGAGTAGGATAGGTAATGATTTTTGAGAGGTTTAAGAAGATTTTGCGATTTTGTGCTCCCAGGCGTACCGCACGGAAGGCCGGCATCCGAGGCGCTTCTCATGCTTCGCGCGCATCGCCAAGGGTGGGTGGTTGGGTCCAGTCGTAGCGCCTAGGCCTGCGGAGAAGCCCAATATGCCCATTTTCATTGTTTTGGCTAGTTTTTCGCGTATTTCACGTTTACGATCATCGTTTCGAGACTTGTAGACATCGTTTCACTTGTTTTAGGTTCCCTGAAGCCTAAGTGCTGTGAAATTAGGTTGTGGTTCGTTTATTTCACCAACGTCCATTATTCAAGACACATGCGAGCGTTTTATGATAATTCGACGAATCATCGATTTGTTGTGTGTGTTTGGACTGTTGTGCCACGTGTCATACTAAATTTCAGTAATTCTAGTGCCACGTATGTAATAATAATATAAATTCTTATTAATATAATATAAATGCTGACCTGGAAAATACGAGGTGTCACATCATCCCCATGTTAATAGGAATTTCGTCTCGAAATTCAGTTCGCGTTGTCGGTGTTTGTCTGGTTTGTGAACACGTGAGGGTATTTCTTCTTCATTTGATCCTCTCGTTCCCAGGTAAATTCCGGTCACGTCGTGAGTTCCATTGCACTTTGACTATCGGAATGCGACGAAGTTTAAGCGTCTTGATTTCTCGATCCATGATCTCAACTGGTTCCTCAACGAAATGTAGAGGAATAGCAAGTGTTTCGTCAGATAAGAACTTCTTGACATTGGATATGTGGAACACGTTATGTATGCTACTCAGCTCTTGCGGTAGATTTAGTTCGTAGGCCACGAGGCGTATACGTTTTGTGATCTCGAATGGTCTGATGTGACGAGGATTTAGCTACCCTGGTTTTCTGAATCGGATCACTCCCTTTCAGGGCGAGACTTTAAGAAGTACTCGATCTCCCACCTGGAATTCCGAAGGCATGCGTCTTTTGTCGGCGTAGCTCTTCTGTCGATCCCAAGCTGCTGCCATTCTATTTCGTATCTGCACAATTTTCGTGGTCGTCTCGTGCACGAGTTCGGGACCAGTCAGTTGGCTCTCACCAACTTCTGCCCAACAGAGAGGTGATCTGCATTTGCGTCCGTACAGTGCTTCAAACGGTGCAGCCTTGATGTTGGGGTGATAACTGTTATTGTAGGGGAACTCTACCATGGGTAGGTGAGTCTCCCAGCGGGTGCTGAAGTCTATCACGCATGCTCGAATCATGTGTTCCAGTGTTTGGATGGTTCGTTCTCTTTGCCCATCCATTTGTGGGTGATAGGCGGTACTCATATCTAACCTTGTCCCCAGTGTTTTATGTAAGGACTTCCAGAAATGTGCCGTGAATTGGTTGTCTCGGTCAGATATTATGGAGATTGTAAGTCCATGTCTGGAAACTACCTCCTTCAGATAGATTTGGGTCAATCTATCTAACTTGTCGGTTTCTTTGATTGGCAGGAAGTGTGCAGCTCCGTGAGTCGGTCTACGATAACCCAGATGGTATCGCATCCACTCGCTGTCTTGAGTAGTTTCATGATGAAATCCATGAAAATCTATTCCCATTTCCATATGGGGATTTCGGGTTGCTGAAGTAAACACGATGGTTTCTGATATTCGACCTTTACTTTAGAACAAGTCAAGCACTTGCTCACATAGGTCACGATCTCCGACTTCATGTTAGGCCACTAATAGGTTGTCTTCAGGTCGTGGTACATCTTGTCAGAACCTGGATGTACAGAATATCGACTTTTGTGTTCTTCGTCCATCACTACACTCCTCAATCCTCCATAATGTGGAATCCAAATCTGATCAATAAGATAGTAGGCTCCGTCAGCCTTCACCTCCAATTGTTTATCCATGCCTTGCAAGGATTCATGAGTGAGGTTTCGGCTTTTAGGGCTTCCTATTGTGTGGTTTGGATCCAATTGGGTAGATCTGAGTGAATCGTAAGCTGTAGTGCACGTACGTGATTGGTTGTTTCCTTCCGGCCCAACGCGTCGGCTACTACGTTAGCTTTTCCCAGATGGTACTTGATAGCACGGTCATAATCACTTATCAGCTCGACCCATCTGCGTTGCCTCATGTCAGTTCCTTCTGGTCGAAGATGTGCTTTAGGCTCTTATGATCGGTGAATATCGTGCACTTGGTGCCGTACAGGTAGTGTCGCCAGATTTTCAGTGCGAACACCATGGCTCCCAACTCCAAATCGTGAGTTGTGTAATTCTTCTCGTGCACCTTTAGTTGTCGTGACGCATAAGCTATAACTTTCTCGCGTTGCATTAACACACGACCGAGTCCTTGTTTCGATGCGTCACAATAAACTACGAAATCATCACATCCCTCTGGTAGGGATAAGATTGGTCTGCTTCAACAGGTTGAAAGCAGATTCATGTTTCTCTCCCCATTCAAACTTCTTGTCTTTATGCGTAAGGGATGTCAGTGATTGTGCGATATTCGAGAATCCCTCGATAAACCGCCTGTAGTACCCTGCCACTCCTGGGAATTGTCACACCTCAGTCGGAGTCTTGGGTACTTCCCAGTTCTTAATGCATTCAATCTTGCATGGGCCTACATGTATCCCTTTCTCGTTAACCACGTGTCCAAGAAACTGACTTCGTGAATCCAATAGTCGCATTTGGAGAATTTCGCGTATAACTGCTCCATCTTCAGTAGTTCCAAGACAAGCCTCAAATGTTCAGCATGCTCTTCCTGATTCTTGCAGTAAGTCAGGATGTCATCTATGAACACGATTACGAATTTTTCGATGTATGGCTTGCACCCGCGATTCATGAGATCCATGAATACGGCTGGTGCATTCGTCAGTCCGAATGGCATGACCAAGAGTTCGTAATGTCCATAACGTGACCTAAAGGCTGTCTTGGGGATGTCATCCTCATATATCCTCAGTTGGTGGAAACCGGATCTCAAATCGATTTTCGAATAGTAGCTTGACCCTTGCAGTTGGTCAAACAGATCGTCTATTCGAGGTAAATGGTATCGATTCTTAACCGTTACCTTGTTCAGCTCCCGGTAGTCGATGCACATTCTGAAAGATCCGTATTTCTTCTTTACGAACATAACCGGGGCTACCATGGTGAAAAGCTCGGTCTGATGAATCCTTTGTCTAAAAACTCTTGCAGTTGGTTAGACAGCTCTTGCATCTCAGCCGGAGCCAATCGGTATGGTGCTTTGACGATTGGTGCGGCTCCTAGTGTGAGGTCAATCTGGAACTCGACTTGTCTTTTCGGCGGTAACACAGGTAGATCTTTGGGAAAGCTTTCGATGAAATTACAGACAACATCAATGTCTTCAATCTTCCTTTCCTTCTTCGGTTGTTCCGTGATGAGAGCTAGTATCCCTGGATATCCTTTGTGTAGATACTTGCTTGCCTTCATGCATGACATGATATTCAGCGGAATTCCCCGTCGTTCTCACTATATAGAGATCTGGTCTCTATTCGGCAACGTAACTCAAGCTATCTTCTCGTTGCACACGATCTCAGCTTGGTTAACAGATAACCATTCCTTTCCAACCACCACATCGAAGCTCCCGCGAGTTGCCGACATTAGGTCGATCTCACGTTCGAGATCTGCCAATACCAGGAGACATCCTTTGAAGTATGTGTTGCGCTTTCTATTTAGTTTGTCATCAACTAACTCTACGGTGTACTTATAGTCTAGTGGTGTTGGGGTAATGTTAAGTAGTTTACTAAATTCGCTAGAGATAAAGCTCCTATCGGTACTGGTATCAAATAATATAATGGCATAGACATTATTTAAAAGGAACGTACCGGTTATGATGTTGGGGTCGTCCTTAGCTTCACTGGATTGAATGCCAAATGTTTGGCCTTTTGTCGCGCCTCCTTCTGTTTTCTTCAGCTGTGGGCAGTCCTTGCGCCAATGCCCAGGCTTGCCACACTTATAACACCCCTTTATGGTGTTTCGGTTTTGATTGATGCTGGCTGGCTTGCTTCTACAATTGATGGCCATGTGACCGTGTCTTCCGCATTTCAGACATCGGTCTCGCTCACACTGGTCGTAGTGATGATATGTGCACCTGTTACACCTAGGGTATTTCCCCTTGTAAACACTCTTGCCCTTGATGTTGTATTGTGTTGCTATGGATTCTCTAGTCAGTGCTGATCGGTTATGAGATTGCAATTGTTGTGAAAAGTGAGTTTGGTTGTGGCTAGGCTCCCGCTTGCGCTTGTGATCTTGGGGCTTCAGGTGTTCACTCCTCTTGGGTAGCTTACCATGTGCTACCTCTTGGTCAGTCAAGCGATGAGCCAGGAAAATAGTGGATTGAATGAGAGTGGGGTCTTCCGTGGTAACCAAGCTTCGGATATGTTCAGGTAATCCACTGATGTATTGCTCGATCTTTTTGTATTCTGGGGTCACCATTTCTGGGTACAGTTTACACAACTCGTTGAATCGAGTGGTGTATTGTTCGATTTCGGATATTTCTATTTTGTGCATCCAGAATTCCTCCAGTTTCTTGATCTCGTTTCGGGGACAGTATTCTTCCTTCAACATCTTGATGAAGTTCTCCCATGGGATTGTGTTAGCAATCTCCAGACTCAGTGTCTAGATGTGTGAATTCCACCAAGTGAGGGCATGTCCCTCCAAAGTCCCGGTAGCGAATTTCACTTTGTTCTCTTCAGAACACCCGCACATGCAGAAGACTGACTCGGCCTTCTTAATCCATCGAGGCAGTCCTATCGCTCCTTCTGATCCCTTGAATATATGAGGATGGTAGCCAAGGAAAGTTTTGAATGAGCATCCTTTTGAGCTGTTGTTGTGAGTCCCGTTGCTTGTTTCACTGTTTAAGCGTGCAGTCTCGTAGTCCGCAATGGCTTTGTTAACCCGTTGTTCTACCATGGCTTTCATAGCCGCATGATCAATTGATTGGTTGTTAGTACACACATACGTTCCTCGACCAGCCATTTGTTAGTATCTATATACAATAGATATTGTATCACTTACAGTTAGAGCTAGTTGTGTGTTAGCATGCATAGAGAGAAGATATATCATAAGTTTAAAATGTCATTTCAAAAGTAGAATCATAAGTTTAATGAGATTACTACTACCAAAATGATTTGTATGAGCACAACTCGCTCATGTAGGTTCTAACAATACTATATACAATAAGGAAATAAACTACTCGGTGGAAATAGTGGAGTTCGAATCTCCACTTGCAGCGGTTTACTATACAGTTTCCCAGATGGGTTTAGCTTATCATTTGAATTTTCCAGAATTCGTATGTACCTATAAATTCACGATTACGTTGGCCACCATAATCGTCAATTTACCTTACGTAGTCATTCTAGTCCATTCAATCTCAAGCTACTAAACACATTAGGGTTCAAAGTTTGCTTCCTGAGTATTGACACTAAGGTTACAGTCCACAAACATGCGTCATTTGACTGGGTTTACACTCAAGAAAGCGATTGGGAAAGGCATTCGATTTGAGTTAGATTGTGCTAGAGGAGTCTTCTTCATAGCATAGAAGAGTTCCCTTCAGTCTTGAGTTCGCCTTTTCACTAATTCCCTTGCACAGGTCGCATGTGTAGTTGAGTGTTAATGCCCACTAATGGTGCTAGAGGCATGTTCGTAAGAGTTAGATTAAGTCATAAAGCATATTGCTAAACTATGCACATAATGTGTTGTGTGAAACTAGTGTAGTGTCTAAATGTAGAGCTACGGCTATAGTCTAAGTTTACTACATGCAAACCTAGTTCTCTATTACCAAGGCTCTGATACCAGTCTGTCACACCCCCAAATTCCCACGTGCGGTGTCAGACCGCTGGGTGTGACGTGACCAGGATCACAGCTCTTGGTCATACAGAACGACTTTATATGAGTTATACAAAGAAACAATTTTGAAAATAAATCCAAGTTTTATAGATTAAGTAGCGGAAATCGTTTAATAGTTAAGAAGCGGAAAATAAAAGTGTTGCAGCGGAAAGTAAATTGTAACAGAGAGAACATAGCTTAAATTGTATCAAAACCAAACAAATGAAATATAAGCCTAGGATTAGAGTCTACATGCATGCAGACTCTTTTGTGCATCTCCATGTGCGTCCTAGCTCGTGATATTCAGTTACCTGAGAATACATGCGAAAACGTGTCAACATAAAGTTGGTGAGTTCACAGGTTTAAGTAGTTTAAAAGCAGTAAACAGATATATACTGGGTATGTTAAGTTGTTTTGTTGGATCTACGTTCTGAGAATGTGTCAGTTTATCTTACCAAAACTCGACTGTTTCCTTTGCCTCCCCTAGTCATCGCGGAACCCAGCGTCAACATCGATATTACACTCGTTATGACCTCCATTCAACGTTGTTGCCGAGTGGGGCTAGCCAAACCCAGTAGTACTATGTAATAACGACTCGTTTGTTTCACAATTAACGGTAAGGGTAATGAGGACTTGTGGCGATAATAGTTACACTCGAAAATAGTTTTTACATCATAGCAGTCATATATCTAAAACAGTTGCATAGTAATCTCACCCCAAGAGTTTAACAAAACAGTTAAAGACGAAAAGTGGGGTTGTAAACTCACCTGAGTTTAGCTGTGTGTTCTTCTCGTGAACGGTTTTGTGTGCCTTTAGCGGTTACCTATATCACATAGGTGTTATGAGTTCGTGCTCTCGTTCGTGTGGGTCTCACCGGACCGTATTCGTGTCAAAAAACTTCAAGTTTTTGTGTGCGTCATGTTGACCGTGTTGCACGTGTTTGACTTAACGAACCGTTGGTGATTCGTGTTTAGTTTAAGTGACCGTTCGACATGCGTTTAGTGTCGTGTTGTGTGCAAAATCACATAAGTTTTGCTTGTAGGATAACTTACTATTTATAGTAAGTTTCCATCTTAGGAAAGCTTCTATTTTAGGCAAGTTCACATAAAGTTACCTATTTATTATTCTAGCATGCTTGTTAATCCTATATGATCATGATACCGCATAGCACATAGTCACACCTTGTCCAATAAGCATACTTTGCATGTTAAAGTTTCTATTTATGGGAAGTTGTAACATTTTGCATATTTTACCAAAGCTAATGAGTTAAACTCACTTAATATCAACATCTTAGTTCCAAATAATCATTTAAACATGATTGTTACAACTAACACATCGTTATTCACCGATTTACTAGGATAATGCTACTATTTATAGTAGCTTATGTAAAAATCTTTATCTTAACCATTCTATTGCATCAATACTTAAGATATTTAACATATCAATCCAAATAATCATGTTAAGCATGCAAATAATATCAAGTTCATCATTGTTGGACCATTTGTGACTTAAAAGTTACTATTAATAGAAATAATCAGGTAAATCAAGTTTTACAATACTTTCAACAACCAAATATACTAAAAATCATCATGCAAATGATAAATCATAGTCTCAAACACATGCATATGGCCATTTCATCATCTATCGACATACTTGCAAGAATAAAGTTTCTAAAATTAGTAATATCTTCAAATGATCCATTTTTAATAATGATGTGTTGTTAAACACATCTATTTTTCCATTTGTTTTTGTTAAGATTCAGTACCGTTTTATTCAGTTTTAGAGTCGATTTAAGCTGGTGCATCACATTTCTGTAATTTGATGCATACAGGTAATAAACATGTTTATTTGGTGCTAAAGTATAAAGAAACGAGCTCCTGGTTGGGCGAGAACGGACCTGGAATCAAAGAAGGCCAAAAACTGAATTATGGATTCCCTCGCGCTACGCGACAACAATTTGAAACCCTGTCGCGCTATGCTAGAGGTGGGAAAGACCAAAATACCCTCTGATATCTCTCGCGCTACGCGACAGATTTAGAGGAATCTGTCGTGATACGCCACAGACTTAAAATAGCAGAAAATCAGTTTTAAGCCAAAAAGTCAAAAACCCTAAGGGGAGAACACGTTTTTGAACAGCTAGAGGCGACTAGGAGGACGAGGAAAGGCCATTCTAAGGTGAATCAAAGGTTGGAAAAGCATTGGATTGAAGATTGAAGGCCTAGGATCAAGGAATTCGGGTGTTCTTCATTCGGTTTTCTTTGTTTCTTTGTTTTCTTTGATTTCTATGTTTCTCATTCACTTTAAGCAGATTATGGATTGTATTCATATGATGTTTCTTGGCTAATCTTTTAGAACTACCTAGGTTTTGATGATTGCACATGTTTAACATTGGTTTTTATTGGTTTTGGATTATGTTTATGTGATGAACTCATGATGTAACAAACTTGGATTGGATTATTGGATGTTTATGTGTGTCTATGATTGTTTATGGATTGATGATTTACTCCTTGTGTGCCTTGGTGAATGTCTTTCATGTAATAGGTGCACGCTAGGTCAATTACTGTGTGTTTTTGATTATTGGATGGTTTACTACGTATGAGTTTATTATAGGAGTTATTATCTTGATATAGATATATTAGATGTGCAACCAATCTTGATAGCCGTGAGGTGAGAGATTGCCGGTTTGTCTAGGGTGTTAGATTTGCTAGTTTAGAAGCTTTGTGAGAAGATCTTTCTAGTTCATCTTATATCTTTGTTTACCGAATCCAATAGGAAAACCCAAGTCATCCCTAGCATTTAAGAAAACTGTGACTTTCGCGCTGTGAGGTAGATTGTTCAACAGTTACTTCTTAGGTGTTTTGAGATTATCGTGCCGTGAGGTAGATTGTCTAGCGGATACATTTTGAGTATAATTGGATGACTTGTGAGGGAAATCCATTTAACCGGTGGTTTCATGGCTTTTAGGACTCTTAGCTGACAATCCTTGAGAAGGGTCGAGGGTGCTCTATGTTTCCTTAGAGTTTAGTATTCTAAGATCCCGGTATCACATAGTTCCCATTAACTGATAGATTCTTTGTTAAGCATGTGTAGGATTCATGCCTAGGTAGTGTTCTGCCTTCGTCTGATCTTCGTTTCTATCTTCGTTCATTTTGGGTGTCTTCTCTTTAGTCTTCAATTAAGTTATTCTTAGTTTTGTTACAAAACCCCCCTTTAAAACAATTAATTTAATTTAAGTCTTTTGTGTAGATAAGTCCTTGAGTTTGTTTTACACTTTCTATAGGAGTCTGTGGGTTCGATATCCGGACTTGCTTTTTCTATACTGCTTTTGATAGGTTCACTTGCCTGTTAGTAGTTTAGTTTAGGAAGTCTAGAGTATTACTTAGTGTCTAGGTTAGTTGTGATTTTTATTAGTTTTAATTAAACTACTTTGCAGACATGAAGTTTTTGGCGCCGTTGCCGGGGACTTCTTAGTCGATTGTGCTTACTAGTTCTTGTTCTTATCTGTGCATATTTGTGTTTATTTTGCTTTTCAATTTTATTTTATTTTATTTTTTTTATTTCTTTTTGATTATTTTTGTTTATTTGTTTGTAGGTTTGTTAGTGCACGCCACACCTACGTTCACACGGACCACCACCTAAGCTTTCTTTTCCTTCAAGGAGCGATTCGCAGGACTTCTCTGAAGGTTCTACGAGCGAGGTAAATGCTTCTACTCCCATTTCTGCAGATTTTTCTGAGCACACACTGTCTTTTTCTTCTACTTCTTCTACTCACTCTAGCCCACGTTTTCATTTTATTCCACCCATGGCTGAGCGTCACACTGTTCACCAGCAGGCCACTGCGGGATTCACAGGACTTAACAGTCCCATCACTGTGCCAAATATCACGAATGAAAATTCGTGGCAGATTCCTTCGTATATCATGACAGCCATTAATAACTCTCAGTTTAATGGCCGGGATGATGAGGATGCTCCAGCACACATAGCTCGCCTCACTCGCATCTGTGGTACCTTCAATCTTCAAGGTGCCACTGAAGATGCTATCTTTTTGCAGCTATTTCCCTTTTCACTTGTGGGTAGAGCAGCCACTTGGCTCGACTCGCATGCACCTGGATCCTTCACCACATGGGGCAGTCTTAGGGATGCTTTCCTTAAGAAGTACTTTCCACCTGCCAAGGCAGCTCGCCTTCGTGATGAGATCCACTCTTTTTGTATGGCACCCGATGAGCCATACTACCTTGCTTGGGAGAGATTCCAGAATCTGCTTAGCAGATGCTCCCAGCACGGTCTCTCTGATTGGGCTCTTGTTGAGAAATTCTACAATGGTCTCACTTATGAAACTCGGGCTCGTTTCGACACTTCTGTGGGTGGTCATCTTATGGGAAAAAGGGATGTTGCTGAGTGCACCGATATGTTTGAGAGTTTTGCTCAGGCTGAGTATGAGCAGAGGTCTGCTAATAGGAATTCCAATCCTATTTCTAGTTCCTCCTCTTCCACGAGAGGAGTTCACCACGTTAATGTGGATACTAGTGTGGCAGCTGCTCTCGAGGCCTTGTCGAGAGATGTGAAGGATCTGAAGATGAGAGTGGACAGATGTGAGATCTGTAGAGGTGGCCATGCCACTTCTGAGTGCTTAGTGGGCCAGGAACAAGCCAATTTTGTAGGCGGACAGGGTAGGTTTGGTCAGTCTTACAACTCCAGTTGGAGAAATCCTCAGAACCAAACATTTCGCTCTTCCGGTAATCCCCCTGGTTTTCATTTTCCTCAGAACCAAGGGCAGGGTGGTCAGTCTTCGAGTAATAATTCTGGAGGTACCTCGGAGGGAGGAGGTAGTAGTAACTTAGGTAGGATTGAGGAACTGCTGACACAGTTAGTTGCAAAGGATGCAAACACTCAGAAAATTCTTCATGAGCATGACATTCTTCTTAAGAACTAGCAGTCCGCTTTCCTTGATTTGCAGCGCACGGTAGGTGACATCGCCAAGCGTTTGGATGAAAGGCCGAAAGGCCAATTTCCAGGTGGTACCCAACCTAATCCAAACGCCCATGTGAATGCTGTCACCACTAGTAGTGGTAGAGGTGGAGAGGATGTGAGAGCACCAGTTGTAGTTGAGAAAGAACCGGTTGCTGAAGAAGTGGAGTTGGAGACTGCCGTAGGGGTGCACTCGAGGCTAGCCCCAGCAAGTACCGCACCGAGCGGTGAGTCTCCTATGAGGAAGCCGGCTACATTAAAGCCCACTCCTGAGATTGATCTATCTCGTATTCCTTACCCTGCGCGTGTTGCTAATCAGAAGCATGCTAAGGAATATGGGCATTTTCTTGATATCTTTAAACAACTAAAGATCAATCTCCCATTTATTGAGGCCCTTAAGCGTATGCCTAAATACGCTAAGTTTTCGAAAGATCTGTTGAAGGGTAAGGACAGGTTAGGCAAGTTAACTGAGGTCCCGTTGAGTAGAGACTGTTCTGCGGTGATAACGAACACGCTACCGGAGAAACTGACGGATCCGGGTATTCTCACGATCCCGTATTTGTTTGGTAGCGATGTTCGTAGTCACGCGTTGGCAGATTCAGGTGCTAGCATCAATCTGATGCCCTATTCTCTTTACGAGAAGCTAGCACTTGGTGACCTTGTCCCAACGCGCATGACACTCTCCCTAGCGGACCGGTCTGTGAAGTGTCCTCGAGGAATCTTGGAAAACGTGCTGGTGAAGGTTGATAAGTTTGTTTTCCCCGTGGACTTTGTGGTTATGGATATGGAGGTGGATACCACTGTTCCCATCATTTTAGGACGTCCGTTTCTTCGAACCGCTAAAGCCGTCATTGATGTTTTTGACGGGAAGCTCACACTTAGGGTCGGTGACGAGACGGTCACTTTTGTGGTAGCCAAATCCACTAGTAAAGGAAGGATTGGTGAGGGTGTTGATAAACCCAAGTGTGGGGATGTTGAGAAGAAGCCGGAGGTGATGAGGAGTTTTGTTGATGGTGAGATGTGGGAGGCGGTTGAAAGTGGCTCGTTTTCAAGCGAATGGGAGGAGATTTCCTTCGATCCTCCCACTTGAGTTGGGTTTGAGGAAGCTCTTGGGTTAAACTCCCAAGAGTAGAGTATGTAAATTAGTAATGTCTAGTGTCGTTGGTGTTTTGCATTTTTTTCGTGATTGTTTTTCGTTTTTTTTTTTCGTTTTCGTTTTTGTGTGTTTTAATGTGTTTTGCAGGTTTTTAATCCATTTGATGCCATAAAGAGGAACTGAAGTCACCAGGTATGTTTTCTGTGCTTTAGAATGTTTCGGGATGGTTTGGTGTTTTGGGGGTGTAGAAATTTGGCTAAGGCATGGAAAATCTGGAAACTCTCTGGAAAATTGACATCGTCGCGTCACGCGAGGGCCATCTGCCCATCTGTCGCGCTACGCGAAGGATCTCGGTCAAAGCCGGTCAATTTTCTGTCGCGTACCGCGAAGGGTTGTGTTCTAAGTGTCGCGATACGCGACAGGTCCTGATTGTGTTAAAATGCTTCAAAACCCTAGTTTTCAAATTTTACCCCCCAAATTACCTATTCCACACCGCATTCATTACCATAGGTGGCTTTCTAAGTTCATTCTTGTTGCATTGGATTGATATTTTTCAAATTTTTAGTTAGTTCTTATTTTTTTCTTTGTTTGATTTGTGTTTTCTTTGTTGATTTTAGTTAAATGGTAGGGTTGGTTTGTGGTTGGACTTAATCAAGGATATCATTATTAGTATGTTTTGGACGTGTTGATGCTTGTTTGATCTTTGCTTTTGTAGATCTTATGTGATTGATTGTAGCCTGCTGAGCAAATTTGTAGATTGTGGAGCTACGCGGAAAGATTGGCACTCGACAGTCTTCTCTTCAACCAGCTAAGTCATTTTCAGTTTTTAGTTTTTAGTTTTCCTTTTGGGTTTCCTTTTTCTCTACATTGGGGACAATGTACAGTTTAAGTGTGGGGATGCGAAACTTAGTTTAGTTTTTGTTTTAGTGGTTAGTTTTTGATTTTTGAATTTTAGTTTACTTAAGTTTTTGAGTCAAAATTTTTAAATTTTATTTTTATTTTTTTAGCTTAAATTTTTCTTGTCCTTGTTTAAGTTGGTTGCAAAAGCACGATGGGAAATGATAGGAGAGTTGGGTTTTGTGATTTCATTCATAGTTAACTTGTTGGTTTGGGTTATATGCTTTGGTTATGGGATGTGTAGGTAGGCTCAATTGATTGTATTTGTCCCGTAGGATTGGTAAAATCTTACTTAAATGCATGATTTTCATGGGAAACATCTTGGGGATTTGGAATTAATGAAACTGTTTTCTAGTTATTAAGGAATCTTTGCATAATAACAAATAAGAGTTTTGAAAATCTGATTTTTGTTTGGCACATAAGTACTCTTTTTATGAGAATAAATCCGAGTCTTATGGCGCCTCCATTTCACCAAATAAGCTGAGTAAAAAGAAAAAAAATTGAAGAAAAGAAGTTGGACAAGAAACTTATGTGTCACACGCCGGGTTGCAGCCTGGTTGAAACACCACTAAGCTAAGTTCAATAAAAAAAATTGAATAAAAGAAAAATGCTCACGCTTTCATCTGCTTCCATTATAAAAATCTGATTTGAGAAATTTCTTGTCTTGTTTATACGTGAGGATAACTTGAAAGCTGGAATTCAGGATTGATTTGGTTTTAATTTCCTAAGTGTGGGTCTAATGAGATGAAATGTAGTACATTAACATAATAGAACCATGATTGAGGGACTTGAATAATTAGTTTGGGTTTAACAGGACAACAATACTTGCAATCTTTTCCAAAGCATTTAATTTTTAATTAATGAGTTTAATTGTGTAGAAACCATTTTACCTAGCTATGATCCCAGATTTTTGCATAAGCCTTTTTCAGGGACGAAAAAGAGATAAGTGTGGGGATGTGATGTGTTGTAAAACACATCTATATTTCCATTTGTCTTTGTTAAGATTCAGTACCGTTTTATTCAGTTTTAGAGTCGATTTAAGCTGGTGCTTCACATTTCTGTAATTTGATGTGTGCAGGTAATAAACATGTTTATTTGGTGCTAAAGTACAAAGAAACGAGCTCCCGGTTGGGCGAGAACGGACCTGGAATCAAAGAAGGCCAAAAACTGAATTATGGATTCCCTCGCGCTACGCGACAACAATTTGAAACCCTGTCGCGCTACGCTAGAGGTGGGAAAGACCAAAATACCCTCTGATATCTCTCGTGCTACGCGACAGATTTAGAGGTATCTGTCGTGATACGCCACAGACTTAAAATCATAGAAAATAAGTTTTAAGCCAAAAAGTCAAAAACCCTAAGGGGAGAACACGTTTTTGAACCGCTGGAGGCGACTAGGAGGACGAGGAAAGGCCATTCTAAGGTGAATCAAAGGTTGGAAAAGCATTGGATTGAAGATTGAAGGCCTAGGATCAAGGAATTCGGGTGTTCTTCATTCGGTTTTCTTTGTTTTTTTGTTTTCTTTGATTTCTATGTTTCTCATTCACTTTAAGCAGATTATGGATTGTATTCGTATGATGTTTCTTGGCTAATCTTTTAGAACTACCTAGGTTTTGATGATTGCACATGTTTAACATTGGTTTTTATTGGTTTTGGATTATGTTTATGTGATGAACTCATGATGTAACAAACTTGGATTGGATTATTGGATGTTTATGTGTGTCTATGATTGTTTATGGATTGATGATTTACTCCTTGTGTGCCTTGGTGAATGTCTTTCATGTAATAGGTGCATGCTAGGTCAATTACTGTGTGTTTTTGATTATTGGATGGTTTACTACGTATGAGTTTATCATAGGAGTTATTATCTTGATATAGATATATTAGATGTGCAACCAATCTTGATAGCCGTGAGGTGAGAGATTGCCGGTTTGTCTAGGGTGTTAGATTTGCTAGTTTAGAAGCTTTGTGAGAAGATCTTTCTAGTTCATCTTATATCTTTGTTTACCGAATCCAATAGGAAAACCCAAGTCATCCCTAGCATTTAAGAAAACTGTGACTTTCGCGCTGTGAGGTAGATTGTTCAACAGTTACTTCTTAGGTGTTTTGAGATTATCGTGCCGTGAGGTAGATTGTCTAGCGGATACATTTTGAGTATAATTGGATGACCTGTGAGGGAAATCCATTTAACCGGTGGTTTCACGGCTTTTAGGACTCTTAGCTGACAATCCTTGAGAAGGGTCGAGGGTGCTCTATGTTTCCTTAGAGTTTAGTATTCTAAGATCCCGGTATCACATAGTTCCCATTAACCGATAGATTCTTTGTTGAGCATGTGTAGGATTCATGCCTAGGTAGTGTTCTGGCTTCGTCTGATCTTCGTTTCTATCTTCGTTCATTTTGGGTGTCTTCTCTTTAGTCTTCAATTAAGTTATTCTTAGTTTTGTTACAAAACCCCCCTTTAAAACAATTAATATAATTTAAGTCTTTTGTGTAGATAAGTCCTTGAGTTTGTTTTGCACTTTCTATAGGAGTCTGTGGGTTCGATATCCGGACTTGCTTTTTCTGTACTGCTTTTGATAGGTTCACTTGCCTGTTAGTAGTTTAGTTTTGGAAGTCTAGAGTATTACTTAGTGTCTAGGTTAGTTGTGATTTTTATTAGTTTTAATTAAACTACTTTGCACACATCAACTAACAAAAATCATATTAAATCTTGTAGAATGTCCCAAACATCACTCATAAGCAAATGTTCTTATACAAAATCATGTAAATCACTTTAGATCATACATGTATGTAAGTATCTCTCGCACATTTCATAAATCCATAACACAAACCGTACTTTCCTCATTAAGACACATCATAGATCATCTCAAACCATGATAGTTAATCAAAATCAATAGAAATAGCATCAAACCCAGATCTAGAATATTGAAAATTCGTGCATGTGTAGAATAAGTGCTTGCATGTGGGTAATTTGTCTTGCATGTGAGTGTTTCGGTGTTTTTGTGCCATATGGGTCATAGATCTACCTTATGAAGCCTCAAGAGTCCTGGGATGAAGTTTGAACAGTAGCTTTACAGCTCCAAACTCCCCTGTTAATGGCTTCTTGATGATTGTAAGTAATGATGAAGGTGATATCAAGCTCCAAGTCTTCCTCTTCAAGCTCCTAGCCTTCAAGAATGGCTTCCACAGTGAATTTCGTGAGTGTTCAGGGGTTTTGTAGGTGTTTTGAGAGGATTAAGACGAAGGGATTACGTCTGGGTTTAGTAAAAATGATGAGAGTGGGATAGGTAATGATTTTTGAGAGGTTTAAGAAGATTTTGCGATTCTGTGCTCCCAGGCGTACCGCCTCGCTGGCGGCACCGAAGCCAGCGTACCTCGCCGAAGGCCGGCATCTGAGGCCCTTCTCCTGCCTCGCGCGCATCACCTAGGGTGGGTGGTTGGGTCCGGGCGTAGCACCTGGGCCTCCGGACAAGCCCAATAGGCCCATTTTCATTGTTTTGGCTCGTTTTTCTCGTATTTCACGTTTACGATCATCGTTTTGAGTCTTGTAGACATCGTTTCACTTGTTTTAGGTTCCCTGAAGCCTAAGTGTTGTGAAATTAGGTTGTGGTTAATTTATTTCAACAACGTTCGTTATTCAAAGCACGTGCGAGTGTTTTGTGATAATTCCTCGAATCATTGGTTTGTTGTGTGTTTGGACTGTTGTGCCACGTGTCACACTAAATTTTACTAATTCTAGTGCCACGTATGTAATAATAATATAAATTATTATTAATATAATATAAATGCTGACATGGAAAATACGAGGTGTCACACTTACACATATTTTAAGTATGTTTTAAATAGTATCGATGACCCACAAAAGTAGTATCGATGGCCACTTCTAAATGGTTAACACCTAGGTCCATTTGAAGTTTACATCGACACTATATTGTTGTGACAACTAGTACTTGAACGCCCGGCAAGTCCGTACGGTACGTGTACTTTCACTATTTACTATGTGTAAATACTACATGTTAAACAGTTATGTGATAATAGGACTATGAAAACAATTAACAGTTGTATGTATTTCAATGAAAATTGAAATATAAAATATACAACAAAATATGTGAAATAACAAGAGAACAAATGGCAAAAACATATCAGTTGCGATCTGATGTCGATAAATAACAGAAATCAGATGGCCGACAATTCAGTGAGAAAACAATGTGAATTCGATCATAACAATGTGAAAACGGTTCAGTATAGTTGAGTCCAACTGTGAGGAAATAAAATTCAAAATAACAACTCAGTATCGTTTATGAATAATAAACTGAAAGTGTGTTTGCGTGGGTGACGATTCACACAAACATAATTGTGGGTTTAACGTTCTGAATGATAACTGAAAAGTAGAAAACAAAAATCAGAAAGTGAAACCATCGACGTGTTCGTTCGGGTGATGATTCGAATGAATATGTGCGAAGGTGAAACGATATGATGGAACAAATAAAATAAACATTTCGAAACAATAAAATAAATAAATAAAAATTATAAAACATTTACTATGAATAACCACCTTAAAAAGGTTAAATGAAAACTATTTTTATTTGAATTCGTAAATTTTGCGTTACGTAATGTAAACGTGACTTAAACGTAAAACCGAGCAAACAAAACGAACCCAAACTCACACGGGGTATAAAACCTTAGAAAACATTTATTACCCCATTTAATTCTTCATCTACCCTCTCTCTCTATGATTTCCGGAATCTCTCTCTCTCTCTCTAGAATTCCTTCACAAAAATCATCATAACTTCTTCATTTCTTGCTCAAATTGAGCAAATTTGGTATCAAATCGAAGCCCTTGACGAGTAGAGCACGATAGTTCAGCAGATCGGGCTTGGAATCCACTGATTTGAAGGTAATATGAGATCAAACTTTCGAATTTTCAGGGTTTTTAATAAACAAGGATGCATGAACTTGAACTCGAATTTATCTCATCGAACATTGATTTCTTCTTTTTTAAATAAGTTTTTCTGCATCATTTGAGCTTAAAATGACTTAAAATAAGGGATTTCATTAAACCTGCAAGTTACGCGAAGATCTGGGAACGGGGGGTTGAAGATGAAGTTACTCGAGAATCATTTTAAACAAGTCGAGAACACATGTGTAGGGAAAACCACAAAGCCGAGAACCATTTGTTTTAAACCTCAAATTCGAGAACCTCATGTTCAATTCGAGAAACCCATATGCAATTCGAGACGTGAAATTCAATAACCTCTAAGGGTAGCACCATTCATTCGAGAATGTCACTAAACAATCGAGAACCCCATTTTATTTGCTGCCTAAACCGAGAACCAAATTGTTGCTAATTGTAATCCATAATAAATCCATCCAATAAATAAATTGATGGTGCAACAAATTCTGGTCGAGAATCCTATAATTGGAACCGAGAACCTTCCTTCCTTTGGATTAAAAACCGGTTGTGTGTTTGAGGACCACATACCACCAAAAATCTCATATGAAGTAACCATGAAGTCCACGTATTTTGGATTCAAATGGCTTGAACTTAATTGGGTTTGGGTGCAATGGGTTACATAATACTTACATCTATATTACTTAAACTTTGGGTTAAAAACATAGATAAACTTTAAAATAAATGTTTAGACCATAGACATGGCTTAAAAACATGTCAAAGGGTTATGACTAAATCATATTTTGATCAAAGTAACAATGGGGTCTATTTATAAAATAGGCTAACCAAATTTTACTACAAAGTTGATGGGATATAAACTTTCATTCTAAGCTATTTTGTAACACATTAAATGATTGTGTTTTTATAACATAATATTTATATAGACACACTCAAGCAATGATAACCATTTCAAGTTGACACAAGGGTAATATTATAGTTGTTAACCTAAAAGACCTAAGTTGTACTTAGGAGAATATTATGAGGATAATCATATAAACAAAGAACGTGTTACGTAACAATCTTAATCTAAATTGATTAAGTATTAGTATGTTATACCAACTTTAGGTTTAACCTACGAATTGATAACTCGTACTTATAAGTTACGAACGACATTGAATTCAACACATGTTTTGAATACAGCATCATCACAATCTCAAAGAGTGTGTGCATTTCTTGAATTATTAGTCAACCACTTCAATAACAAGGTGAGTTCATATGCCTCTTTTCTAATCTTTTGATTTAAACGCGGGCCTGAGAACATGCTAAAACCTTTTTTTAAATGTTTTAGTGTGAATCATGATAACAAGGTTTTACTCTGTATTTACATTTGTATGCCTTGTTATGTTAATCTTTATATCTATGAGAATATAATATTGATAACTATGAGACTATAAATGTATAGCCATGAGACTATATGTGTTATGCTTATGAGACCATAACTGTATTTCTATGAGGTTAGAACTAATATTTCTAAGAGATAACATTTGTTGTGTTATAAGAGACTGCACATATCTTTTATGTGAGAATATTTGGTGATGAGACTAGGTGTATATGAGACTATAAGAGACTATGTGATATGAGACTATATGAGACTATGGGACGATGAGACTATTTGATTTTTAGTCAGCCTATTCCAACTATATTATTTCTGACACGGATGATAATAGTACAATAGTGTTTGCTAATTATCTCATCACCTCTATTCTGTGGACTGGCAGACTGAGAGACTGACCTCACTCATGTCATAAGCTGGTGGCAGGTAGTTGTGAGGACTTGTGAAAACTATTGAATAGGAATGAATTGAGGACATTGTGGTTTGCCTTTGTGGTGGCCGCAGTGTGGTCAATTCAATTCTAATCATCAATTGGGATATAACTACTTGTCAGACTTACTCTCACTTCTTATCCAGATGTGATTAACAGTAAGTTTCAATGAATGAGATATCAGTTATAAACTGACAAGATTAATAAAATCTATACATTTGAAACTTAAAGAGTATACCACCATTTATAACTGTGATAATCCTTGCTCTTTAAAACCTATTATACTATGCTAATATCATTGGGGGTAATGACTTATCATATGGGGAATGCTAATTGAGAATAAGCCTATGTGAGATAAAATGGGTATCTATAGCTACAATACATGTGGTATAGAGTTCAGTTAAGGGTGTGGTGGGCTGGCGGCTTCATTCCTAATACGTATGCCATATATATAAGCACGCTTAGCTGGACGATATTCTATCTGTAGGTGTATCTATACAGAGTACATTGGGATGAGTTAATGCCAAATGAGACTAAGACTTAGGTGTGACACAATGACTTGCAAATGACAAATTACAAGTAATTTAAATTTCAAAACTTATGAACTCACCAACCTAGTGTTGACTTTGTTTAAATGCATGTTTTCTCAGGTGACGAACAGGTTTAGTCACCAAACATCAGGACATAAGCTAGCTGGACTTTATAGAGGACCAATAGCTTAATTTTGTGTTGTGCATATTTTTAAATGACATAACTTTAAATCATCTTTTGTAAATCTTATGCAGATACAAGATCGAAACCTCATGATTATTTTTGAGTAGATTTACTTGGTTAAATTATGAATACTATTGGTGTAATTTAACTTTGTAATTCTATGTCAATGTCATATTAGCATTTCTCATTATACATCATGTGCCATGTAAACAATCTAATAGAGAGCTCAAGTTTTGTATTGATTTGGGTACCAGGAGCAAAGCCAGTTGCTAAAGCTTCTTGTCGATTAGCTCCAACAAAAATGAAGGAACTAACGATACAATTACAGGATCTCCTCAATAAGGAGTTTATAAGACCAAGCATCTCACCTTATGGTGCTTCGGTATAATTTATTAAATGGAAAGATGGGAGCATGAGGATGTGTATCAATTATCGTGAGCTAAACAAGCTTACAGTAAAGAACAAGTATCCTTTCCCAAGAATTGATGACCTCTTTGATCAACTACAAGGGGCAAGCTGGTTTTCAAAGATTGATCTACGATCAGGGTACCATCAGATGAAAGTTCGGGAATAAGATGTTCCAAATACGACTTTTCATACACGGTATGGTCACTATGAGTTCTTGGTTATGTCGTTTAGATTAATCAATGCGCCAGCATCTTTCATGGACCTGATGAATAGAGTGTGCCAACCTATGTTGGACCAATCCATGATTGTCTTTATTGACGACATCATAATCTATTCCAAACACAAAGGCGACCATGCAAGCCATTTAAAGGAAGTTTTGGAAACTTTACGTAAGTATAAACTGCTTGCTAAGTTCTCCATGTGTGCATTCTGGTTACAGGAAGTTCATTTCTTGGTCCACGTGATCAATACCAATGGTATAATGGTCGATCCAACAAAGGTGGAAGCAGTAATGAAATGGAGTCCTCCTGAGACTCCAACAGAGATTCAAAGTTTCTTGGGATTAGCTTGTTATTATCGGCGTTTTATCCAAGGCTTTGATAAAATTGCTTCACAATTGACTAACTTGACTAAGAAAGAAGTTAAGTTTGATTGGAGTACACGACAACAACAGGCATTTGAAGAGTTAAAGTCAAGATCGACTCAAGCACCAGCACTAGGCTTACCTGATGGTACAGAAGAAATGGTTATTTATTCAGCTGCTTCATATCAAGGATTGGGTTGTGTGCTCATGCAACAAGTAAATGTCATCGCTTATGCTTCTCGACAGCTAAAGTCTAATGAAGTAAATTATCCAACTCATGATTTAGAACTGGCAGCAGTTGTATTTGCTTTGAAAATATGGTGTCACTATTTGTATGGTGCCAAATGTACCATCTACACTGATCATAAGAGTCTCAAGTACTTTTTTGAACAGAAGGATTTGCATATGAGGAAACGTAGATGGATGGAGTTAATTAATATTATGACTGTGACATCTTATATCACCCTGGAAAAGCCAATGTGATGGCTGACGCTTTAAGTCGAAAGAGTGACCATTTACCAATTCGGGTGAGGGCGTGTCAAGTGGTAATAACTCCAAATTTCCTAGACCAACTCAAGGAAGCTCAAGCTGAGACGTTAAAAAAAGAAAATGTATGTAGTGAGAGAATATTTGGTCAAATAAAAAGTTTGGAAGAAAATGATTATGGGGTAAAGACTAGGTTTGGTCGAATCTGGGTAATGCATGGCGGTGATATACGAAAGAAAAATTTGGATGAAGCCCACAAAACTCATTACTCTATTCACCCAGGTGCAACCAAGATGTATCAAGATTTAAAGAAGCACTATTAGTGGACTGGTATGAAGTTCAACGTTATGCAATATGTGAATAGATGTCTAACTTGTGCTCAAGTTAAAGCTGAACACCAAAAGCCATATGACAGGCCTCAACCATTAGAAATACCCAAGTGGAAATGAGAACATATTACTATGGACTTCATAACAAAGCTTCCACAAACTACTCAAGGTTATGATACCATTTGGGTAATGGTGGACAAATTGACTAAAAGTGCCCACTTTTTGCCTATTCCTGAATCGTATTCTTCAGAAAGGTTGGCAGAAATATTTGTGAATGAAATTATGGCACGACATGGAGTGCCGGTCTCGATTGTGTCAGATAGAGACACTCGGTTCACCTCAATATTTTGGAGAAGGTTCCATGATGCTATGGGATCTAAGCTATTAATTAGCACGGCATATGATCAACAAACAGATGGTCAAAGTGAAAGGACCATTCAAAATCTTGAAGATATGCTTCGAGCATGTGTTGTAGATTATGAAGGTAATTGGAATAAGCATTTACCTCTTGGCGAATTATCCTACAACAACAGTTACAATTCATCAATTGACATTGTGCCATTTGAAATGTTATATGGGAGAAAATGTCGTACATCCATATGCTGGGGTGAAGTAGGTCAAAAAGAATTGTGAAACTTGGAAGTAGTTAGAGCTATGGCTGAAAGACTGGAACAAATTAAGCCAAGAATGAAAGCGGCACAAGACCGATAAAAGTCGTATGCTGATATGAGGAGGAGGCTGATTGAATTTCAAGTCGGAGATATGGTGTAACTAAAGGTATCTTCGTGGAAAGGCCTTATTCGTTTTCGGAAGCGTGGAAAATTAAGTCCAAGGTACATTGGAACTTTCAAAATTTTAGCCCGTGTAGGTGAGGTTGCTTATAAATTGGAATTGCCATATGAATTAAGTAAGATTCACCCGATATTCCATGTCATATTTATGAAAGTGGTTGACGGATGAAGCCTCACACATACCATACGATGGAACTGAGTTCAATAAGTTCAATTATGTGGAGCATCCAGTGGCTATTCTCGATTATGATGAGAAGAAGTTACAAAATAAAAATGTCAAGCTTGTAACAGTTCAGTGGAAGCATCGTAAGCGATCTGATGCTACCTTGGAAACTGAGGAAGAAATGCGTAAACTCTATCCCCATTTGTTTTCGATATAATAGGTTTCAAGGACGAGACCTAATGTAAGCAGGTAGATTAGTAACAACCGGTTTTCCATAATATTTTAATAAATTTAAATATAATGAAGTATTTCAATTTTCCTATGAAGAGTGTTTTGATAATGACACGGTAAAGTCGCTATGTGGCTGCCTTTCTATAAATAGTGATCACATGACACTAGCAACTAGTTTATGTATTAATAATATCACATAATAAGACAACAAAGTGATGATCATAATAAGGGAAAGCAAAATTGGCAAATGATGCTCCGAATGAAAGTTATGATAAAACGAGTTTTGAACGATAATAATAAAATGACCTATATAATAAATACATCCTCAGGAGGAGTGCATGATATTGTTTGAAAGGTATTTTAAAATCATGAACGTGGGAAAAACGGTTCGCAAAACGGAGATCGTATGAAGCCAGAATCGCGAAAACAAGTTCAAGATACTACGCGCGTTTACGGACACGTGTCCTAGGTGCATGCCACGTGTTTTACAGCCTTGCCATGTGTCTAAGGAGCCTTCCACGTGTCTTGGGAGGCTTCCACGTGTCCTAGTGATTTGTCTATGTCCGGTGAGGAGTCACAACGAGGTTTTCTCTATTCGCGTGCCAGTTCCCATAAATAGCTCTTACCTCATCGTTTTCGCACAAAGTTTCGAGTTCCAACCATATTATCACGACATAAATACCCCCCATAAACCTCCTTTGAGGTCACTTGAGTGTGTGGAAGCACGTGACGGGTGATCGGGACTAGCCAGTCGGTTAAACAATCTGTTGTCTGGATATAATAAGGTAAGCTATTGCTTAAGTTTTAAATGTTAAGGTTGTCTCCATGATTATGTATGGGGTTGTATTGACTAAATAAAGCATTTGATATGATGTGGTTATGCCCGTGTGATACGGTGAACACCCCGGATAAAAGTAACTAGTTAAAAACTCGTATTGGAGATATCTTAACATAGCCGTTTTTCTATCCGTTTGGAAACCCGAATTACGGTTTATGGGATATGTGAATGTTTTTATGATTTTGCTAGGATATCCAGGTTGTTAGGATTCCTTGGGGAACGTGAGATCAGTGTATCAGATTAAGTTTACCGTGCGAGATCAATCAGGTGAGTTCTATGATGCCCATTTTTATGTTTTAAAACGTTTTCGGCTTATTTGTGTACTGTTAATTATTTGTATTTGACGATGTTATATGTAAACTATGTGTGGAGACCCTATGTTTGTATAATTGAGTGTTTATAAAACAACGATTGTTGCCCGTGGGGTTTAACATTTCAAATGATTTTTGGTCTAAACATGGTTTTGGGATGCCATACTCGGGATGGTACGAGTCGAATGATTTTCAAAGATACATATAAGTGATGAGTTTTATGGGCATGGGGAAAATGTTTTGACGCGTATTCTGGTTGTGTGCCGCTAGTTGAGGCTAGTTGGATGATTTGAATGTTTTATGACTGTGATTTGGACAGAGGTCCTAAAACAGGTTTTGAAAATGTTTTGGGCACTGTGGTGCTAGTTTAAGCCGGGAAAAATGTTTTATAAAACAATGTTCATGCAGTTTGAGTCAAAAAAAAATTGACAAATGTGTCAACCGTGGTCGACGGTGTCCTTGCTACATATGTAAAAACAAGCGTCGTGCATGTCTTTGTTGCATGTTTCTGGTGGGAAACAGTCCTGGCATATGTGTCGGTATAGGGGGTTAATTGATCAATTGACTGTATTTGGTTGGTAGACGACCGGGCCTGTAGAGGATGAACGTGACCCTAGATAGTGTGTTGATATTACTATATATGCAATATAAGGACTACCACACTTTGGATTGGCAGGTTGTAACCATACCCTGGACTTGGCGGATTGGTATTTGGGTTTGGGTAACCCGGTGGTTTTCGGGTGTGGTTACCCAGTTATTGGTTTAAAATTTTTCTTCACAAAGTTTGCCTGTTTTATAACTATGAATTCCCTTTATTATTATTTAAAACGTGTCATGTAAATCTTTTCTTAGTTGTGTTATCTTAATTTTTGTATGATGAAAACTTAGAACTCACTAGTGAAAACTAATCCTTTGAGTATGCATATCAGGTAAAGATAAGGCTTCATGTAGCCATGGAAAGGGCAATATGTGATGGCAAGAATAGCAAGCTGTTGGCAATTTTGGTATATGTATATTGATGTAAATTATATCATGTTGGCATCTTGTATTATGACTGGTGTTATATAAATAAAATTTCAGCTGATATCTCTGTTATCTCATGGGTTCCGTTGTAATTCCAATTTAGTGATGGTTCCAGCAGACGGGCGTCACACTTGCGGAGTCATACCGCTTGGTGTGCCGTGGCAAGATCAGGTACGTTGGTCATATAGAACGACTCTATATGAATTTGGAAATACGTAGATATTATTTAAAATATCCCAAGTTAAACATTAAGTTTTACAGCGGAAAATAAATATTGTTTGCGGAAGCTTGTACAAAAGTAGATTGTTTCAACACATCACAATAAGTTGCATGATAATGTTCGAAACATAAAAATAATGAATGCAAGATTCTTTTTGTGCTCATTAACTAGGGATGTCCGATGTGCGGTTCGATCGGTTTTGCAAATATTTTTGAACCAGACCACTAAGTGCAGTTTCAAAAAATGACAAATGAAATCGACCATGTAAGTTGTGTAAACCAAACCAACAGATATTGATGGTTTCACGGTCTTATGGTTCGGTTTTTACGGTTTCACAGTTTTATAAAAAACAATAGAGAACATTTAATATAATGATGCAAAAGAACATATTCCATTTCAAATTCAAATTTGAAAAGTCAAAAACCATAATCAAAAAGCCAACCATTATCAAAATAACAAAACTAGTTTAAAAGAATGATGAACAACTTTGATTGAAGGTCATCTTCTAAATCAATAATATTGTCATCATCCTTTTTATCACACCCCGAGCCGGCGGGCTGGATCAACTATCCCGTCAGGCGGAAGGTTCTCGGGGCGCGATATCGTGTGATAATCATAGTGATCAGATTGTTTACATGGCACATGATATATAATGAGAAATGCTAACATGACATTGACATAGAATTACAAAGTTAAATTACACAATTCATGTTCATAATTTAACTAAGTAAATATACCCAAAAAGAATCATTGAGTTTTCATCTTGTATCTGCACAAGATTTACAAAATATGATTCAAAGTTATGTCATCCAAAAATATGCACATCACAAAAGTAAGCTATGTCTCTTCTAAAGTCCACTAGCTTAGTCCTGATGCTTATAATCTAGACATGTTCATCATCTGAGAAAACATACATTTAAACAAAGTCAACACTAGGTTGGTGAGTTCATAAGTTTAGTTTTTTAAAAGCTTTTGGAGTTATTTACACAACATCTTGTAATACATAAGTCTTAACTATTATCATTTGGCATTAACTCATCCCAATGTCCTCTCTATAGATACAACTACAGATAGGATATCGTCCAGTTAAGCATGCATGTATATAGGGCATATGTATCACGAATTAAGCCGCCAGCCCACCACACACTCAACCAAACTCAATACCACCAGTATTGTAGCTATAGAAACCCATTTCATCACCCATATGCTTAATCACAATCAAAATCTCTAATATGATAAACCATTATCTCACCATGATATTAACATAGCATAATAGGTTTCTAAAGAGTACAAATCTCCAAAGTTATAAATGGTGGATTACCACAGATATTAATGGTGGAATACACATTAAGTTTTAAAGAGTAAAAGTATCCACAGTTATAAATGGTGGATTACCACAGTTATAAATGGTGGTATAACTACAGTTATCAGTGGTGGTATACTCTTTAAGTTTCATTGGAACTTACTATTACTCACATCTGATTAGGAAGTGAGAGTAAGTTTGACACGTAGTTATATCCCGATTGATCTATAGAATTGAATTGACCACATTGTAGCCACCACAAAGGCAAACAACAATGTTCTCAATTCATTTCAATCCATTAGTTTTCCCAAGACCTCACAACTATCTATCACCAGCTTGTGACTTGAGTGAGGTCAATCACTGAGTCTACCAGTCCATAGAGTAGAAGTGGTGAGATAATTAGCAGACACTATCATACTCTTATCACCCGTGTCAGAAATGATAGACTTGGAATAGGCTAGTTGGCTAAAAATCAAATGAGTTCTTGTAGTCCTCATCTCATAGATATCAACTCATAACCTCATGATCATAATCTCTTAGGAATCTCATAGAAATAACACACATGGTCTCATAGGAATAACATATCTAATCTCTTAGAGTTAACAGCAATATTCCCACAGGAATAGCAGTTATAATTTCCTTAGAATTAATAGAATAATTCAACAGGACTAACTTGTATACCTCCAAAAGGATTACAGTTGTAATCACAGAGGAATAATAGTCTTATCTCTTAGGAGTCACAGTTATTTTCTCAAAGGAATAACAGTTATGAATTCATATGAATCATAGATATAGTCTAACAGTAATATCAGTTTTAATCTCACAGTCATTAACACTAACATAATAGGCATACAATTGTAATAACAAAGTAAAACCTTATTATCATAAAGTGTAATAAAACATTTAAGAAAAGTTTTAGCATGTTCTTAGCCCCACAGTTAAATCAAAAGATTAGTAAAAAAGGGCATATGAACTCACCTGGTATTGGAGTGGTTGACTAAGTAATCACAGAATGAACGCGCTCACTTGTTGTTCTTGAGGTTGTATTCACGACCTTGTGTTTGATTCCAATCATGTGTAACTTATAAGTATAAATTATGTATTTAAGAGTTAACCCTAAAGTTGGTTAACACTTATAGTTCTTTGTTATTGGTTTAGTCTTAATTCCCTTGTAGTGTCATATACTAACACTTAACCCATTTTAAGTTAAGTATTAATATATTATAACACATATGTTTATGTGCTTTAGACTTGGTTTATAACTTTGTTACCTTGCAAGTTTTGAAAACCATAATATTTTCTAAGTATAAAACCTAGGTTTTTAGGTTAAAACTTTGGATACTCCCTTGTTGCCTTAGAATGATTGTTATCATTTTAATATGTAACCTAAGTAATGTGTTATGAAACTTAGCTATCTTATATGTTAATTACATAATTAACAAGTGTTTTCCTTAACTAAGTTTCAAAAGAGTTTAATACTTTTTTTGTAAGAAAACCCTATTAATATTTATCTCAAGATCATATCTTGTTAATAAATATATTGGTTGTTCTAGATCATCCCTCTAGTATTAACCCCTTTAATTTATATTTTTCATAAATTTTGAATAGTTTAGATTAGTAGTAATAGCATCATGATAATGTCGATGGGTTAAAATCAAGGAGTGGTCATAACCGGTTACCCAAAAACCCTAACTTATCCCCCATCGACTTTACTAAGTTTTTATCAACATTGTGATCTCATTTGTAGTCCATTTAGCCCGATTTCTGTTGTAAATCACTTGAATCTGAAGGTTGGATCAATATCCGCAGGTGGTTGAGCTGGGATGAGGGCATCGACTTTGTTTATGTCGAAGAAAGAAGACCCAGCTACCTGCCGATACTGTCAGTATCGACAGGAGCTTATTATCGACGCCCAACCCATGTTCAATGATAATATCGATGGAGGTTGGTCCCATCTACCTTGGACTTGTCGACATTAGCAGTATCAACCAAAAGCTTGTCGACATTGAAGCCATCGAACATGATAGTCTCGAGGAAACTTCATCTTGTTCAGCAAACTGTCGATATTAGTTGACAGCTTTCTCCTCCATCGATATTAACCTGTTCTTGTGTTGATATTATGGCGAATCATCCCAAATCTTTTTGTTGATGTTACACCAGCATGAGGAACTTAGTTTCATGCAAATCCATTAGGTTTCACTTATCAAAATCGAGCTAAATTTCCAAATGTCCCGTTCTTGGACAAAACCCAGAAAAACCGACATTATAAGCTCATTTTACCTTCGATTTGGACGATTTCAAAGCCGATCCTTTGTAATTTCATGTGGAGGATGCTCTTAGCTTTGATTTGATACCAAGTTTGAGAGATTTGGCCAAGAAACGAGGGAGATCTTGAGGTTTTTGTGTGTGTTTTTCTAGAGAGGGAGAGGAATCCGGAAAACACGAGAGAGAGAGAGAGAGAGAGAGAGTAGATAAAATAATAAATGATGGGTTTAATAAATTTAGGGTTTTTATACCCCTTGTGTGTTCTGGTTCATTTCGAATGCTCGGTTTTCGTTTTCGTTACTTTCCCGGAACGTAACGCGAGATTTACATACGTTAAATAAAAATAGTTACTTTTTTTCTATAACATGTTTAAGGTTTTAATTCCTAATAAATATTTTCTATTTATTTTTCTTATTTTAATATTTCGAAATCGTTTATTAATTACAGTTTCGTCAGATTGTATTACCTTCGTGCGTATTCGTTCGAATCGTCACCCGAACGAACACGACGATAATTCTACTTTCTGATTTTGTTTCCTACATTTCAATTATCATTCAGAACGTTAAACCCACAGATATGTTTGTGTGAATCGTCACCCACGCAAACACACTATCAGTTTATTGTCTGTGAACGACACTGATTTGTTATTTCGAATCAGACATTCTCACATACGGACTCAATTACAATTACCTATTTTCACATAGTCATAATGTTTTCACATTGTTTTCACACTGTATTATCGGCCATCCGATTTCTGTTATTTGTGGAAATCAGATCGCAACCGATATGCTTCTATCATTTGTTCTCACACTTGTTATTTCTCATGATTTGTTGTATTTCTGTATTTAAATTTTCATTCAAATACAAACAACTGTTATATTGTTTTATAGCCCTGTTGTTACACAACTGTTTTACCCATAGTTATTCACACATAGTCATTCACCCATAGTTATTTACACACTATTTACACACAGTTATTCACACATAGTCATTGTGAAAGTACACATACCGTATGGATTGCCGGACATTCTGGTACTAGTTGTCACATTTTTCGTTTTAATGCAACCTGTGATCTGTGAATAAAGAGGATAAAGACTAAAGAAGCAAGGTAAATGAAAAGACGCTAACATAGGTTTTTCAATAATTTTAAGCTATTATACACACACATATACATATACATATACATATATATATATATTGTCATCATCCTTTTTCATTTTAATGCAACCTGTGAGCCGTGAATAAAGAGAATAAAGACTAAAGAAGCAAGGTAAATGAAAAGACGCTAACATAGGTTTTTCAATAATTTTAATCTATTATACACACACACATATATATATATGCATATGCATAGATATATATATATATATATATATATATTTAAACGGTTGGTGCGGTTTATACGGTTTAGAAAAAATGCAAACCGTAAATCACACCGAACCACTCGGTTTTTAGAATACTGAAACCATAAACCGCACCATCATTTTCTAAAACCGACCAAAATTCTTCGGGCCGGTCCGGTATAGACGGTTCGGTCTGTTTATAGAAACCCGTATCATTAAGTGCATCCTATACTCTTAAGCGTGCTGGCTACCTAAGAAATACATACTAAAATATGTCAACATAAAGTTGATGAGTTCACATTTTTGATATAAGTAAAAATTAAATAGTTTGCACGACATATACTGGAAATATTAAAGTTGTAGACTCGAGGTCTCGAGCGTGTGTGTTGCACCACTACTGAAACTGGCATGTTTGTTCTTGCCTCCGCCATGTCTAATGTAAAAACAATGGCAATTACGTCGAAATTACGCTCGTCCTAACCGCCAGTCATAGTTGTTGTCGAGCAGGGTTTGTTAGACCCGATAGTACTATCCAAGAACGCCTCGCTTACGTTAACTAATGGTATGGTATTGTTAGGACTTTGTTATGATATAGCACACTTACAATGTTTGTACAACATAACCAGTAATGTCACAACTCGAGCCGGCGGGCCGGATCGTGTGTTCCGTCGGGCGAAAAGGTCCCGGGGCGCGATATCAGGAATGATAATCATGATGATCAGATTGTTTACATTGCACATGATATACAATGAGAAAAATGCTAAATAAAATAGAATTACAAAGTTAAATTGCATCAGTTTCGTTCATAATTTAACAATGTAAATCTACTATCAACATCATAATTCATCTATCTTGTATCTGCACAAGATACACAAAACAATCTGTATAATGAAGTTCAAAAATATGCACATCCAAAATACTAGGTCCTCTATCTAGCATCCTAGTCTAAAAGCATAAGCTTCTTAGCTAGACCTTTTCGTCACCTGAGAAGTCATGCAAAAAGATTAAGTCAACACATGGATGGTGAGTTCATATAGTTTTATTTAAAAATGAATTTGAATAAACATGTTCGAATGACAACCTTAACCTAACCATTAACCATCTATACCATATAATTCAGTATGCTTATATAAGGCATATGTAGGGTCAAGCTTACCGCCAGCCCAGCCACCAGCCCACCCCATACCAAATCACATGACATATTGTTCCTGGTGATAATTAAGTGTTTCATCCCATACCTTTGATTTACAACATTTGAATAACCTGAAAATCTGTTAACATTGATCACCCGAAATGACAACTTTAACCTCATCAACAACCACCTATATTATCCAATCAAGTATGCATATATATAGGGCATATGTAGGGTCAAGCTTACAGCCAACCTAGCCGCCAGTCCAGCCACCAGCCCACCACATACCAAACTGCATAACATATTGTTGTTAATGATAATTAAGCGTTTCATTTCACACCATCGACACAACAGTTTTTGAGTTCCACAAATTTGAAATTCTATTGATTTCTTGAGTTCATCACACATACATGATTAACCATAGCATTTGTAGAAACATAATATTAAATGCTTAGATAATTTAATAAATAAATATTTAATAGAAATCTAAGACACAATGATTGGGCCTTAAAAAAGCTCAATCAACTGTTTTTAGTTTATTGGTGGTGTCCAGTCTGTATCATCTCACACGTGGCCCATATCAAGCTTGACCCAAAGGAGTCTACCTGTATGTGTCGGGACTTTATGATGTGCCCATATCAGCATGACCCACAAGGTCTACTGTATGTTTTGGGACTTTAGGATATCCTTTGATCTTTGTTCACCTCTATTCTCTTGTTGTTCGTTTGATTGTTTGATTTGTGCCCATGTTAGCATGACTATGTAAGTCTACTATATATGTCAGGACTTTATGTGTTTTACACGTGGTCTTGATCGGCATACGATTGACAACCACCTAGATTTGTTCTTCGTTTAACTCGTTAGTTCTTTGAAACATACCCCCGGAAGTAGTTCTTAAATTAGTTCATTAGTTCTTTGAATATAGATTTTTGAAAATGATTCGTTGTATTAGATCTTATTGTTCTTTGAATATGAACCTTTAAAAATAGTTCTTTGATTTAGATCTTTTGTTTCTTTGAACCACGTCTCTGAAAATAGTTCTTTGATATAGATCCTTAGTTATCTTACTCATGGTGAGTAATGATTCATTTTGCAAACCTGTAAATAGTTTACCTAGACAGAATCTAGGATATCAATTATACATATAAAACATACATGAAGTAAAAACATTTATGTAAAATATATTCCAAGAAAATAATTTACGCATGCTTCTTAGCCCCGCGTTTGTAAAAAAAATGTTTAGAAAAGGGGCCATGAACTCACTTGTGTTGCTATGTAATGAATCACAACAGATATGCGCGCTCGTTAATTGTAGCTTAAGTATCTTCAGTACCTGGGTTTATTTATTATGAATTGAATATGATAAGCGTCGAGAGATAAAGTACATAGGGTTTAGGTCTCGGTGTGCAACTATGTGTCCTAAACTTTATTAATGGGTTTCTAAGTCTCTCTGACTAGTCTACACTAATTATCCCTTATAACCCATTATCCCATAGATATTCATATTTAAACCTTACTTACATAAGATCTACATTAATTACATTCATGATTCTTTTTGAATAAAACATCATTAATAATTACATCTTAAGTTGAAATCTTTAAGTTAAAATCATTTGATTCATTTTAAAACATTTTAATTGAAGAATCTTATAAATCGTTTCCTTTTTATTAAAACATATGTTATTTTAAGAAAATATAAGTTAACATGTTAGACTTAGATTAATCTCACATGATTAACTCTAAGTCCTTTGCTAGAATCTTTCTTTCCATGGTTTTTTGTTCGTTCTTGTGTACAACTTAGCTTAGAAAGTTCAATTGAACTATCTAACTTAGTTATAGATGTTTGCATAAAATTTCTAAGTATTTGGTGTTCACCATGTAGTCAACACACAATTACCTAGTTTATATCTTGATCTTTAATTAGTATTCATCAACAACCTTATCCATAGTTCCATTTAGTGTAACCCGAGTGTTCTAAAACCAATAGATTGGTTAAAATCCATGTTTGTAGTTTAAAGTAGTTTAGAAAAGAGTTGGTGTTGAAACCCTAGTATGAATGGTTTATCAAACCGATTAACATTCCTTGAAACCCTAGTAACTTCTCATTAGTCCAAACTAGAAAGGTGAGTGTACTTAGAAAAAACCCGAAGCTGCCATGCGAATAAGGCTTTATGCTTCTATAGGGTTCATATGAAAGATGGTCTCCCAAATGAATATTCATGCATGGTTCATTCACTTGCATGATTTCATGGTTTGGGAAATTGGAGGAAAACCCCATGAATAATTACTCACTAAACAGCCCCATGAATGGTTATATCCTACGAATGATAAGGGTCGTGCGAATGAAAGCCATACGAGTGAACATGGAGCCTATATGAAACAGCTTGTGCGAATATGGACCTATTCGGCCATGTGATCCATGCAAATAGGGATGGTCATGCGAATGTGATATATTGCGATGGACATGGCCATACGAATGGTGATCCTCGGCCAAATGTAGCTAGCCACCCGAATGATGATGTTCATTTGGCCCATGGGGGTCAATCGAACCAAGTCACTCGCATGGGTTCTGGTTCGCTCGGATCACAGTCATTCGGCCCCTCTGAAGTCCTTCATTCGCCTGGTTCGAATCCTAGGGTTGTGCCGATTTCTAATGTTGAGTTTGTGACTACATCATGGAGCCTTGCAAGTTCCCACATCATCCTAAGTCATTTTTGTGTAGTTCCTAAGGGCTAGGGATGGTTTAAAACCGGTTATGGGTGAAGCTTCGAACCAAGGGTTAAAAACCCTAAAATCGCGAGTTTGAGCTCGTTTTTACCTGGATTCCGATGGTTCAAAGCTTAGATTTCTTGTAATTTCATGATCTACAAGTTTTTGTGGTCGTTTTGACACCAAAACGGCTTGATTTGGTGAAGATTCAAGGTTTCTGGGGCTTGTGGTTCTAGAGAGAGAATTTAGAGAGAGAAAGTGACGGGTGAGATGAGAGAGAGTGGGTAGGTGGTGGTAGAAATGGACATTAAATGCCATTTAATGTCTTTAATCGTTCCGGTGCGTTCGGTCTCTCTCGGTTTCGCGTAGAAGCGTCGGTTTTCGGTCGTTTTCGTAACGAATGGTTACGATTTCTAAAATAGAGTTTATTAATTTAATTTAGGTTGTAATTCCTAGTAAATTAACTAAATATCTCCCGTTTATTTAAAATTTCTAAAAACGTTAAATTTATCTGTTTAAATCGAATCGTACAGTCGTCGCGTGTATTCGTTCGGATCGTCACCCGTACGAACACGATGATAACCACACTTTTCAATATGACTTTCTAACTATTAGACATCATTCAGAACATTAAACATTCAAATATATTCGTACAGATCGTCATCCATATGAATAACCCGTCAGTTTAGCATTCACGTAACGACATCCGTTAGTGTTTTGTTATGTAGAATCTCACATACGCCTATACATAATAATGTCCTAACTAAAAATCACGTGATAGTTCTATGTTGTCAAGTGAAATTCTGACTGCTAACCATGGTTTTGAATCATGTTTCTGAAATGTATGTGTAACAGTTTTGTGTCAAACATCAAATGATAACAGTATGCATGTAATACACAGTTCGTACCTGAGTTACTGTTCAAGTTACTGTTCCGGTTATGATTCCGGCACTGATGTTACAAGTAATACATCAAAATGTTCGTCACGAATGTTTCCCTAGCTTGTTTGACCCAAATGTTGGTACAAAATGTTTGTCAATCACGTTCGTCTAGTTTGTAAGTCAGAATGTTTTTCTTGATATGTTGATCAAAAGTTTTGTACAAAATGTCTGTCAAAGTCAAATGTGTATGTTAAAAGTGTTTGTCCAAAATGTTTGTCAAATGTGTTTGTCAAAAGAGTTTGTCCAAAATGTTGCCAAAAGCGTTTTGCATGTAATTCTCTCACGGTTTTTGTTTATAAACAGTCAAGAGAAAAAGGGGTCGTAAACTCACCTGTTATTGAGTTGGTTTGCCCGTGAGATGTATGTTCCTTATCTATTATCTATATCACGTAGGTGGTATGGGTTTGTGTTCGTGTCGGTCCATTAGACCGTGTGTGTATCCAAACAACTCCAAGTTTGACCATGTTTGACTCGACAACCCGTTGGTGACTTATGCAGTTTATAAATATTCATTTTGTCTTAGTGTTTTGCAAAATTTCCTCAAATAGAAAGTTGTGCACATAAGTATGTCATAGCACATAAGGCTTCCGAATATGACAAGTATGCATAATGTATCTCTATCGATCATGTTGCTAATCATGGCAGCTGTCATGTATGCTCATCAAACAAGTTACTATTCATAGTAAGTTTCCAAATTTAGCAAATATGCATCTAAAGTCATCATTTATCATTTTAAGCATGTTAGTTCCACCGTATGTTATCATAAATCAACATTGCATTTCACAATCATTATGAATTCATATTTAGATATACAAAATTATTATTTTTAGTATGTGTGCTATATTTATCATGTTTCACCCAAGTAATCATATCAGCACTTTCATATCACCTTAACATAACATACTCTATCATTCTCATCATTTAACATGCATATATATTCATATTTCACAAAATCCCCAATTTAAAGTTTCCATAAATGGAAAGTTATGCAATAGAACACATTTTACAACAAAGAAACCGTCCCAACATGCTAATAAACTCATCAATAGATAATAACCATCGTTTGAACTTACCTAGTAAGTCTTAACATAATTTACCAATCATCTTGCACATTAAATTTTTCTTTTATAGCAACTAGCATACTGTGACAACTAGTACCAGATAATCCGGCAATCCGTACGGTATGTGTGCTTTTTCCATTACTATGTGTAAATAACTATGTGTAGATAACTATGTGTGTATAACTATTCGTGAATGACTATTTGATAAACAGTTGAGTGAAAAAAGGAATATAGAACAGTATATCAGTTGTATGTATTTGAATGAAAATTAAAATACAGAAATACAACGAATCACGAGAAATAACAAAGGTGAAAACAAATGACAAAAAAAACAAATGGGTTGCGATCTGATATCCACATATAACAGGAATCAGATGGCCGACAAATCAGTGAGAAAACAATGTGGGACTATTCTTAACAATGTGAAAATAGTTAGGATTAGTTGAGTCCGTTGTGAGAATGTGCAATTCAAAATAACAGAACAATATCGTGTACGAACGATGAACTGACAGATTGTTTGCGTGGGTGATGATTCACACAAACATACCTGTGAGTTTAACGTTCTGAACGGCAACTGAAAAATAGAAAACCAAATCAGAAAGTGAAACGTACGATCGTATTCGTACAGTTAGCGCTCTGCACGAAAACGCGCGTAAGTTACGTTTTCTGACGAAACGGCAAAAATAAACGATTACGGACGTTAAAATAATAAAAATAATATTTATTAGTAAATTCCACTTAAAAAGATTTAAGCTAAACTATCTCTAAAAAAATTATGCGCAATTAACGTTAAATAACAAAATAACGAGGTTTAACAATCTGATCGCGAACGGAACAGTAAAAATAAGTAAAATATAATATTTTACGTTTTACAATTTTGAAACTCATCAAAATAATCCAAGAAACCTAATTTACGTGTTCAATTATCTAATTACGCAACCGTAATAAAACGCGCGTAAAAATACGCGAAACCGACACCGATCGAAACCAAACATGCCAGTAAACCCTCGGGGTATAAAAACCCATTTATTATCTGCATCTTCTTCATAATTTACAGCCCTCTACTCTCTCTCTAACCTCAATCCCGTTTCTTGCGTTTTTCACTATAATTCCCCACAAAAAACATCATAACTTCTTCATTCCTTAACCAAATCGCGCAAATAATATATCGAAACGACCGTATCGACGAGAAGAAGCTGAAAGTACAAGGGATCGGAGCTGGTTTGAGCTAAATTGGCCGGAATCTTAGAGAGAAGTTGCTGCTGGAAGTGGGTTTTCATAAACTTTGAGGTATGAACTTGTAACTGTTTTATTCCTTCTAAACACATAGATTTCTGCACAAAGATGAGTTAAGCACATCAGCAACATGTAAATTTGATGGTTTGAAAGGGAAATAATGGCTAAATATGGATGGGTAAAAGAAATGGTCGGCACAACAGTAAACCAAGAATTTTTTGTCTACGGGTTTTGTATGTGCATCCCACCCAATCCTTCCATCTTATTATTTCGGTAACCACATGTCTGAAAACCCACGAGACCAACAGCATCGACAAGATTATGGGTACTGGGATTTGAGTTCATCGATATTAGCTGAGAGTTGTGAATATCGAAAGCTAAGTAATTGGAGGGTTAGCATAGACGGAACCATAACAGCAGGTAACCTACTCGTTCGAAGTTAGTAGTCTCGACAGCCACCAATTGGGTTGGAAATTGCCGAAAATACTAGGTTGAGGGAGTCCAAGTGAGGCTGATCCGGAAGGCTTCGATATTACTAAGGTCGAAACGCCGGGCATCGATACTAAGAGAGGATCGATGTTGATAATGTCGACAAAGAGTAGGCTATGTTGCTTGGGTTGAGACCATCTATATTAACCTTAGTATGTTGATATTAATTCCCTAAACCAATTCATGTACATGGGTCCTTGAATCCGACTAGATAAATCGAAAATGAACTATTGGGAGGGAGTGAAAGATGATAGCATCGACACTGTTGTTTGAGTAAATACTAGACTTATTCAAACTAGTTCCAACATGATTTAATACCTTAGTAATAATCCCTAGCCAAACCAGATGTCTTAAAGAGTTAATATAGGTATTATTAATCCAACTTAACAAGGAATGTGATTAAATCAACAAGGGGATAAAAAAGGATTATACGGTTCAAGAACAAGGTTGTATTTCTAGACATATATAACCATTAAGTTATATGTTCTATATCCTTTTACCAACTGAATATATTTTTTTAAAAGAAAAAAACACTAAAATGATAAAGAGGATTTAAACAAGTTAAGGACACTTAAGAATGTTTAAGTGTCAAAAGAAATTTCATGAATATAACTTGGTTTCTATAAAATAAATATAATCTTTCGCTTAATTGATTTAGAATAACATACCAATAACGTTAACTTAATTTTCATAGTTTATAGGATTAGAGAGCATGATATAGTATAAACTTTATTTTATATAAGTAGTTCAAGATTATGGGTAAGGCTTATGAAGAATAATATCATAAAGTCAATCAGTACAAATCTAGTAACTCAATTCTAAGGTCCTAGGACACTTAATCAAATTGCACAAATCTCATCATAACTCTTAAACATGTACTAATATGAACAATGTTGAACAAAACAAATCAAACACAGGATCGTGAATACAACATCAGAACAACAACGAGCGCGTGCATTCTTGAGTCGTAGTCAACCACTTCAATCACCAGGTGAGTTCATATGCCCCTTTTTACTAATCTTTTGGTTTTAACTGCGGGGCTGAAAACATGCTAAAACTTTTATTAAATGTTTTAGTACACTGTACGATAATAAGGTTTTTACTTTGTTATTACAACTATATGCCTTATTATGTAAAAGTTGATGACTGTGAGTTTATAACTGTTATTTCTGTTAGACAATATCTACGATTACTAAGCGATAAAACTATTATTCCTCTGTGATTACATTGTAACTCTTATGAGGAATACATGCTATTTCTATTGAATTATTTTATTAATTCTAAGGAAAATTATAACTGTTAAGTCTTTGGGAATAATTGCAATTAATTCTGAGTGAATTGATCTATTATACTTATGAGAACATGTGTGTTATGCCTATTGGATTGCTATGAGTTGATGACTATGGGTTGATAACTATGAGAACTCTTTTGATTTTTAGTCAGCCTATTCCAACTCTATCAGTTCTGACACGGGTGATGAGAGTATGATAGTGTCTACTAATTATCTCACCACTTCCATTCTGTGGACTGGCAGACTGAGAGATTGACTTCACTCATGTCATTAGCTGGTGGCAGATAGTTGTAAGGTCTTGTGAAAACTAATGAATCCGGATTTAATTGAGGACATTGTGATTTGCCTTTGTGGTGGCTGCAGTGTGGTCAATTAAATTCTGATCACCTATTGGGATATGACTACTTGTCAGACACTTCCTAAACAGATGTGAGTAATAGTAAATCAAAGAGTAATACCACTATTAATAACTGTGGTAATCCACCATTTATAACTGTGGAGAATTGTACTACTCAGAAACCTATTGTGTTATGTTAATATCATGATGATGTAATGGTTTATACTATTGGAGATTTTGATTGTGATTAAGCCTATGGGTGATGAAATGGATATCTATAGCTACAATACAGGTGGTATTGAGTTCTGTCAAGTGTGTGGTGGGATGTCGGCTAGGGCTTGTCCCCTACGTATGCCCTATATATAAGCATGCTTGACTGGACAATATCCTATCTGGAGGTGTATCTATAGAAAGGACATGGGGATGACTTAATGCCAAATAAGAATATACAAGACGTTGTGTAAATAACTCTGAAAGCTTTTAAATAACTAAACTTATGAACTCACCAACCTAGTGCGGACTTTGTTTAAATGCATGTTTTCTTAGGTGACGAACAGGTCTAGTTACCAAGCATCAGTGATTAAGCTAGAGGACTTTATAGAAGACATAGCTTGCTTTTTGGATGCATATATTTTGATGACATTTTGAATCTCTTTTGTATATCTTGTGCAGCTACAAGATAGAAACTATATGATTCTTTTGAGTAGATTTACCTAGTTAAATTATGAACACGTACTGTTAATTTAACTTTGTAATTCTATGCGTTGAATGTCAAGTTAGCATTTCTCATTATATATCATGTGTCATGTAAACAATTTGATCACTATGATTATCACCCGATATCGCGCCCCGGGAACCTTCCGCCAGACCGGAAAGTCGATCCAGCCCGCCGGCTCGGGGTGCGACACATACATAGCCACAAAATACAATCAAAACTCACCTTAGATCATTCTCATACATCAAATAAGTGGCATAACATCATCAATCAACTAGAAATCATATCAAATTCGTGTATGTGTTGGTTCTTGGAGTTGCATGTGTGCATACAAGTGTTTTATGGTATTTTAAGTATAAATGATCATTTAAATCTAGCTCAATAGGTTCTTGGAGTTGAGATTTAGTTAGGATAGGAGTTAGAAGGCTTTGCATGTGGCTGATAAATGTTCTTCAGCTGGTACAAGGAAGTGATGGTAATTACGAGTCTTCTAACAACTTCTCCGAGCTCCCATGCTTCAAAACTTCAAGGTTGCTCAAGCACGAGGTTGAAGATAGCTTCCAGGGATTGTATGAAGCTTCTACAGGGTATTTTGGTCGAGAGAGAAGCAATTGTTCGACTGATTTGGGTAAAGAATGAAATGGTGGAATGGGATGGTGGTATTTATTAGGTTTTGAGTTCTAAGGGTCTTAGCGTACCGCCATGGGAAGTTGATACGTTGTCGCGTACCACGACAAGTTTTGTTGATCAGTTCAAATCTCCCGCGCACCCGTCGCGTACCGCGGCGGTTTTAATTGAGTAGCTTCGCGTACCGTGAAGGGTTCCAGAGTTTGATATTGACTTCTATTTGTTCGGATTCGTTTCTTACGTTTGGTTCGTTATCGATTTTCTTTGACGTGTTAATTCGTTTCATCACGTATTCACGTATAGGTTACTGTTGTATGTTCAAATTCTTTCTTTGTTAGTTCACCGACGTTGGTGATTCAAAACTCGTGTGTGTATGATTCTGGTAATTCCTCGAATTACTGTTTCGAAACTGTTTGTGCTTGGACTCATATGCAACGTGTCATACTACTTAAAAATAAATAAATTTAGTTTTGAAAAACAAATAAATTTCAATAAATTTAGTTTTGAAAAACAAATAAATTTCAATATTTATTTTTAAGATTTCAAATCAACGTGTCATATGCAACGTTTTTCTGGTTGTTAGAACCGGTTTTAGGTTTTTGAAAGAAAACCGGCGGTTTAGGACCGTTCGAGGTTTCAAGAAACCAAACCGGTTAATAACCGGGTTTTCAAACCGGTTAATCGGTCCAACTCAGTAAAAAATCAGTTATTGGTGGTTAACCAGTTCAGTCAACCGGTTTTGGTTATTATATCGGTTTTGGTTTTAGAGATTGAAAAACCTGTTAGTTGTAAAAACCGGTTACTAGCCTTTAACTGGTTAACCGGTTTTGGACCGATTAACCGGTTAACTAGTTTTGGACCGATTAACCGGTTTGAGCACCTCTAGTTGCAAACAAATCAGGACGAGTCGGGCTTAGCTCAAGCTCATAAATTCTCAGTATGAGTCAAATCGATTTGATTTTTTATCAATCTGAAAAACTAGCTCAAGGTCGTCTTGTAATTGTAACAAAGCTCGAGTCACAAGCTAGCTTGTTTTTTCTTTACACACATTTTATATAATATATACATATATGAATTGTATCATGTGATAACCCGATCTTGGAGAGAAAACTCTACCTGGACTGTTCATTTGAAATCTTAAAAATAAATATATGGTATACATTAAAGTTGAATAATTTAGTTTAGAAAAACAAATAAATTTCAATATAATTTAATGTGAACCACGTATTTATTTTCACGATTCCTAATGAACGGCTCAAATAGGGTTCAAGCGTTTTCTCTTTAAGATCGGGTTTTTACATGATACAATTCATATACATGTATTATATAACATGTGTGTGTAAAGAGAGAGAGAGAAATTGTATCTTATAAAAAACCAACCTTAAATAAGAACTCTTGAATCATATTTGTGTCTTTTATTTGAAATTTTGAAGCGTACATGATTAGCCGGTAGTATTTACTTGTCATGATCTATGAACAAACATGCATCCAATTAACGTTTGTTTTATGTAAAAGAAGCTAACGGTAATACGTGGTTATCTTAAAGACATCGTCTTTTACGATTTTTCTTTTTATCTTTTTTTTTTATTATGTTTTTTAGGTAGAATTTATTTTCAACAATCCAACGTTTTTCTGATACGAGTCTTCGGTATGTTGTTCGTTGGATATAACAGGCTTCGGGAACGTGTGACCAAATTGCTTACGTCATCCACTCAAGTCGCCGTAGTTAAAAGTTGGGTTGTTAAAAGACCACACGAAAAGGTTGACTGTGACCTATTGACCTTTTCTTTCATCAATTTATCATTCTAAAACTATGATTTAAACCACTAATTTAACTCGTCATGTATTGCGGTATCGTAAAAACATATATTATTTTCTAATAAAATTGATATTGATATTGATATTAATATATATACCAACTGAAAAACTATATAAAATAAACACGTAAACATATTTTATATAACCCAACTTATTTCTAGAAACTTTACAACAGAATATGAATTAACTTGATTAATACCAATTTACATAAAATCAATCACGGAAGAGATTAGCCTTTTTTGTTAATTAATGAAAGGGTCTAATTCGAAATATATTATATTTGGGCTAGTTCGTTTACTAACATAACGTAACATAACGAAATTTACGTTGAAACATAAAGAAACTGAAAATGTACATTAGATAAACACAAAACTCATTATATTTGATCCAACTTGTTTTCGAAAAAAGTTTACATCATAACGTGTATCAACTCAAATGTCATATTGGCACGTACATAAACTAAGCACACAAGAAATTATTTTTCTTAAGTTAAAAAAACGTAGGGGTAAATTTAATACTTTAGAAGCTCAATAAGGTTAAAAAATAAAGGATGAAATTATCAACCCTAAATGTAAAAGGAAAAGCAACTAAAGAACAGAAAGGGTAAACCCAAAACTTTAAAACTCGAAGGGAACAAAATGATGTTTTACAAGGCCGAAAAACCATGGATTGTATATTTTTTTTTCTATTTCTTTTTTATTTGCTCTAGCCTATCTAATATTTCAATCAAATGACTTTAGTTTCTGATATTTTAACTCGACAACTACACATTCTGCACTACGTATAATATACTATTATACATTTACATTTTTTTTCAACTTTAGTATCTCTAGTATTCAATTTTAGCAATTTTATTTTCTAGTGTTTCAACCTAATCATTGTACCATGTATAATATAAATTTTAATCCTGGTAATTTTTTATTAATAATTTTATATTTTTATAAAATTAAAAAAAAAAAACTTAGTTAATGATGATTTTCCCGTTTATTTATTCACTCTATTTTGAAGTGTATAGAATGTTTTTGAAGCAATAACGCTTTTCCCCGATTTTTTCACCATTTTAAAGTGTATGGTATGTTTAACTAGATTATCAATCTTTAAAGATATATGTTGGCCGATTAAATTAAAAAGAAAAAGATAAAAGCGTAGGAATTATCAGGAATATCTTAATTAGTTTCGTTATAAATGAATATTCTATTCTAGGTACAGTCTAGTTTTTAAACGTTTTATCTTGTATATTTGCTTATATGTTTAATGGATATATCAAAGTTAGAACGAACGAAAAACGAAAAAGGAAATAGTAAGGGAGGACACCCAAGTCTCATAAGAGACCAGGGTTCAAACCCCACATGAAACATTTCTTTTCATATTCAGGCGAGGGGTTGAATCTGAGCTTTAATCTCGGGTTTGATACCAATAAGGGCAAAAGTTTTCCTATTCTATGGAGTACTCGCACATCTAGAGACGTATATCTTACCTCTGCCCGATGGGCCCGGATAAGATAACATACGTGATACGTAAGATCATCATCATTCTAAAAAAAAGAAATCAATTTCTGTTAATAACTTTTTGGAGAATTTCCTAACTTGAAAAATTACATATTCTCACAAGGTACAAATTTTTAATTCATAATGTAAAATGATTTTAAAGCATGTTTTAGAAAATTATATAATTTTACAAGTTAGGAGGGAAATATGTAAAAACCCCTTAATTTTCCTATGGTGTTTACAAGTTACAACACCTTATTAACGTAAAAAATGTTAAAATAATTTACCAAAACTCACCGTTTTTCTCTTTCTAAGGGGTTGTTTGTTTGCATCTAAATGATATTAAGATGTTACATCTGAATGGTTTATGACCTCTTAACCATTCAGACTTAGGGTTACCTCTTAACCATTCAGAGGTTAGGAACCATTACCTACCTCTTAACCATTCAGACTTAGGGATATTTTTTAACTATTCACATGTTATGAACCATTAAGAGGTAGCCTCTGAAGAAGATTAAGAGGCTACCAAACAAGGCCTAAAACCCTATAGACGTTAATTGTTGATAATTGTTGGAAACATGAGAATTTTGACAACGGCGTTTTATTATTTTTGATTGTTACGTATCGACTCACAACATCTAGAACCTTCTACACTAATAAACTTTTCTTATGCTAATGTGATATTGCTCGTGGCATTTTATATGTCATCATACCTCATGTCTGATGGCACGAATTTACATGCCAAAAGGCCAATCACAATAATAAATAAGATTAATTACTATAAGTGCCACGTATAATGGTGTGTTTTTAATATTTTAAAGGTATAATATTTGCTTTGTTATATATATATATATATATATATATAACTAGGTTAAATCCCGTGTTTTAAACGAGTTAAATATATAAGATGTTATATATTTTTTAATAAAATAGTTATGTCTATGAAAAAAATAATAATTACACTTAAACTTTTCATAATTATACATATTGTATTTAACATTCAAATCATCTTATCTAATTAAATATTTTAAATTATCCAAAAATAACTCATGGAAAGCAATTGTTGTTGTTGTTGTTGCTGTTGCTACTGCTGCTGGTGGTGCTCCTGCTGGTGGTTGTGGTGCTGCTGTTGTTGTTATTGAAAATTTTAATAAACATAATTTGAAGTTAATGACAGTTAGAGACCTAAATAAAAGTTTAGATGAGAAAATAAGTCTAACCAAAAACTTTATTGCTAATTTCAAATTAACTTTATTTGCTTAATAATATATAAATTAACTAATAGACACACACTGAAAAATAAAAAAATAAGTAAATGACCTACAATGAAGATAAATGCTCCCAATTATTTATATCTTTTTAAATTAAGAGTTATAAATAAATAATAACCACTTAAAATAATTTGTTGTTAAAACGAAAGAAATAAAATGTATGAATGCTAAAGTTAGTTTTTATATTTTATTATATAACTCGCTAAATAAGTAAAAATATTTATCTACTAACATTTAATAATATTACTACATATAAAAGGAAGTAAATTTAATGAATTATAATTATACCATAATTTTTAAAATATATAAATAAGTTCTTAGTTTATGTAGCTTACATAAAAAATGACAAGTTTTAAAAGTTTTATAATGTTTAATGTTAATAGTTAGTTAAAATATAAAAATATATGAATATACATAAAATAATTTAAGTTTTTTATATTCTATTATTAATAAAATGATTATTTACATAATTTACGATTTGTCTTATAATATATATATATTTTATTTTGTTTAGTTGTTTGCCATTTTAAATATAGTTTGAACATATTATTAAATTTTTACGTTGAAAGTGTAAGATATTCTTGATTTGATTATTTATTTGTATATATAATTTTTAAAATATAGGAAAATAAGTTAAAGTAATAATTTGTCAAATTTATTAATTATCACTATTAATATATGAATGGTAATAAATGATTTAATGCTTCAAATTTTGGGGGGAAACAAAAATAAAACATGCTTCATTGCATGACAAGTAGCACACAAAAACCTTAGTTTATTATATAAGATGGATACTTTTGTAATATGTCTATCAAAACATATTTAAAACAAAATATGCAATATAATACTTGTTTGCAAATATCTACAATATATGGTAATGCAATAATAAAAAGTATGTTTTAATGTATAATATATGAATTATTTAACACTAACAAGTGACAACTCAAATTAGTAACTTAAAGTCTTAAACCAACAATTATTCATCAAATAAAAATTCAAAAATAGATATACATGTAAAGGGGCATGTACAACAAACATGTTATGTGTTATAAACAGATCGACATATTTATTATATGATAAAAATCATGTCTAATCAAGTCTTAGACCGTCTAACATGTTTATGACATGATTAAACATGTAAATTTATTTTTTTATAATAACTAGGTTTATTCTTCCGCGCGTTGTGACGGGTTATCACAGTATACTCCCTGAAACGGATATTATATATCATTTGCATAAGAATAAATTACATATCAAAATCAAATGTTACATTATGAATTAAACCCTAAACCTAACCTCGAAGGAACTGGTGGAGTGATTAAAGTGAAGGAGTGACATCTCAAGTTCAATCCCCACTTAGAACAATTTTCCTTGCAGGTTAACAACCCATTTCTTCCTGCCACACTTTACCACTTTCTCTCGGTTAGTTGGGTATTGGTGAGACTTGGGATTTACCACGCAAGTGGGTTCCCACGATTATAAAAAAATAACCCTAAACCCTAAACCAACAAAAATCTAAATCTCTAAGTAAATCTCTTAAATTTAATATAAACTCGAATTTCTAAACAAATATCTTAAATTTAATACCCTCAAATATGTTTACTATATACATATATATATATATATATATATATATATAAACTCCATTCCAAATATAAAATAAAATAAAATAACAATATAATAATAAATGGCACCTGAAATTCATAGGAGAGAAGTTCACTCCAAATTAAGTGTACTCTACTCATGAACCTATCTAATCCAACCATATACACACACATGTGTGTGTATCACTATTCATTCATTGTGTTGCATTTTAAGACCCTCCGGTGTGCCGGGTGAAGGGGCGTGAGTGGGGCGCCACTGGGCGTGGCACACCGCCCCCCATGGGGCGTGACTGGGGCGTGAACCGCTCACGGTGAGCAGAGCCACGGGCGTGGGGAAGGGTGGGGGGTTGGGTTTCGACTGTAACACCCCGACCGACGGCGGAATCATCGGGATGCCACGAGGGATGTGTAGATTGTTCAAAAGCTCATGGGCATCTAAATCAAATCATCATATATCATTTAATCAACCACAATAATTACACAAAAATCATGTTCATCATGAATCAAATACATCAAATACACAAAAGATTTAGTTAAACTAACTAAACTCTAATCGCCAGAAATTTAGTTAATTAACTAAGTCCAAGAATCCTATATGATGATGATGTCCAAAATAGAAGAGATCATCCCCTTCATCCTACTTGTCTCCATCACCTGAAACATGTAAGAAAATCAAGTGTCAACTACAAAAGTAGTTGGTGAGTAATCATAAGTTTTTATATTTAAAAATGTTTTAGTAAAATGCGTTTGAAAGTTTATGATTAAAATGGTTTTATAAAATGCTTTGTTTAAAACGGGTATAAAACTTATGATCTTCTTGAGAAAATCCATATGAATACCTGTATGAGATAATCCAACACACATCCATCAATTCAACAACCAAACACATACACAATCACATAACCACATAACCAAATCAATCATAGCCAATCACAAATAATCATAATCAAATATAGGCAATAAATTCACAACAATCAATTAACACAATCAATCATATTCTCAATCAATGTTCGTGACTATACATGATTCCTTATGTATTTAACATAAGTTAGATACATGAATCATGGAGTGGTCGCTAACCACGTGACAATACATGAAGCCAAAGCAAATAACCGAAGTCAAAGGCAATGCTTCACAGATGTGGAAACCATCCACGTGACAATACACGATGTCAAAGCAATTAACCGAAGTTAAGAGCGATGATTCTCGGGGTTTGTGACAATACTTGTAATCTTTGTTATTGACCTAGGTCAATAACAATATTTACATGGATATAAGCAATAAGAGATAATCCCATAATAATGATAATTTCAAATGTGAATATCATATTGATAAACAGGTATTAACCTTGTGTTATCAAAATAATATTTAATTTGGTATACATGTTTCACCTCCGGGTTTTAAAACTAAAACAGTTTAAAGAAAAGGAGGTTATGAGAACTCACCTGAAGTCCTTAGAATCCGGATTCTAGTATTAGGCGCGCTCGCGTATGTAAACTCAAGCAACTCAATGATCTGTAATTATAGTGTATTTGTGTTCATGAGTTTAAGTACTTCATTAACCTTAGGTGTCTATACTTGTTTACCTTTAAACTTTCGAATCTCATTAAATATCCCACTAACTTAGTTTGTTTATTCTAAGTTATAATGGATTTCACAACTTCTTATAAGTGCTTAGTATTAATGATAGTTAGAATTTCTAGTCGTTAACTATTCTAAAATGATGTAATTGTTGTGATATCATAGATATATCTCACATGTATAATCAATCACATCAACCACCATAAATTTAAGTTAGTGATTCTTTAAATATCAATTTAATAATTTCCGTACACTAAATTTATCATAATTCAATCTCAATATAAGTGTACACTTTAGTTTTCTAAAAATCCAAGTTAACAATGAGCAAGGTGGTCACTTGTAACATTCATGCATGGCTCAATCAATCGTCCACCTTGATTTGGTTGTAACATCCAATTCACGTCATCAAAAATTATATCTATGTCTTTCTCATAAAATATTTCCATCATATAAATCTTATTTTACAAAGTTCATTTTAACAAGAAAAGGTGGCAACGAATCAATACTCATGCATGCATGTTAATGTATATGGATGTATGTGTATGTGTTTGCTTCCCATTACGCTTAATCATATGTGTTTAATAAGTTTTCAATTCGGCTACCTATAATGGCAGCGAACCCTCTAGCTTAACCGAAATAGGTTCGGCCCATTAGGGTTAGGGTTCGGCTAAAATGGAAGTAGCAGGGTTCGTCCCTATCAGATTCGTGTAGGGTTCGTGACTCAACAAAGATTCCAGGTTCGTCCCCAACTGGTTCGGTTAGGGTTCGGCTGAGACCTTTGCTGATCAAGAGGGTTCGTTCGAGATGTTGCAGGGTTCGTGGCATAGGAACTGGTTCGTGGAACTGGTGGTGGCTGAAAGGTTCGGTACCCCTAGGGTTCGTCACCCTAGGGTTCGTTGGTCTGCATCCTCAACTGATTCGGGGGTGGCGGCTAGTACATGGTTCGGCCAGCCCCCATTGTAACGAACCTGTATAGTTTCTAACACTAGTTTCAATCATCCACAGATCCAAGACCACCCAAAGCTTCCCTCGTTACAATAACAACTCGATCGACACAACCCAACACTCTAAATCCCGGTTTAGTGAGTATCTATACAAAAATAGGGTTTTCACTCGAAAACCGAGAATAATATAGATCTTTTACCTTCAAATCGTGAGAGATTGATAGCTTTCTTGATATCCCCGTGTTCCTCTCGATCACCCGAACGCGTAGGCACCAAAAGTTCGAAATTCCGTCAAGAAACGAGCTTGGAAAGTTAGAGAGAAGGTAGAGGAAGAAGTGTGTGTGTTTTGTAGAGAGAGAATGGTGTTGTAGAAAATGAAGAAGAAAGAGTGAAATTCTCTCTTATTATGTGTGTTATTACACCGGGTCCGGTCTCGTTTTTATCGCGATAAAATATAATAGATGTTCGGTTTTTAACGTAAAACGTATTTAACACATAAAACATTTAAATAATTAGTTTTCATTTTAAATACAATTGTTTTAAATAAAATTTGCTTCATAAAATGATTCCGTCTCATTATCGTTAAAAAAATTAATTAATAAATAATTTTATTCGAAACGACTTAGGTTGTGATTCCTAATAAACGTTTTAAGTATTCACTATTAATTTAATATCGTTAAATATTATTTAATTATCTCGTCGAAACGCGTTACTTGCGTACGTATCCGTAAAGATCGTCACCTTTGCGAATGCGATGCTCGTACCGTATTTCGATTTGAATTACTATTTATGAATATCATTTCAGTATATTATTCTTAATAATTATATTCGTATGAATCGTCACCCACGCGAATACATTTATTAAGTTAATATTTCTGAATTAATATTCTCGTTTAAATGATAATCGTAACCTCACATCGTGTAATTAATTCCCATTATTTATTAACTATAATATTATCATTTCCCAAACCAAAACCCACTAAACCCTAGTCACTGACACATCCATGATAGACCGAAATATGCATATATATAGGGCATATGTAAGGGTCAGTCGCAACTGCCCTAGCCACCGTCCCACCGCTATTTCGATAAACCATGACCATGGGTCCTTGACTACGTTTAGTAACCAGACTCAAACAAACTCCCAATTCTATCTCAATCCATTCTCAGACCAATAATCCATCATTATCAGTGATAAGTAACCGCGATAAACACTACGGGTCTGTTTAGTTGAATTACAACTAAACTTCCCGTGGTTTACGCGTATAATAAATTATAATCATGTATACCAGTAACAGTGATAATATCAGTAATGTCAATCAATAATTCATCATCATTAATAATTAAAAATCTCAGGTCGTAACAGTACAATCGTACGGATGTACGGATGTACGGACAACCTAAAGTACAGTAATGTTACAGTCTCCCCTAGTTAACGGAATTTCGTCCCGAAATTCAACTTGGAGTGACCGTAGTAAATAAATGTGGGTACTTAAGCTTCATCTGATCTTCCCGTTCCCATGTGAATTCTGGACCCCGCTTCGATTCCCAACGTACTTTGACAATTGGAATTCTACTGCGTTTGAGCTGTTTAATCTCACGATCCATTATCTCCACTGGTTTTTCAACAAAGTGCATGGTATCATCGATGCGGATGTCATCGAGTGGTACCTGAAGATCCCGATCAGCTAAGCACTTTCTTAGATTGGACACGTGAAACGTCGGATGCACATTACTAAGTTCTGGAGGAAGTTCCAATTTGTAAGCAACCTTCCCGATCCGTTCAAGGATCTTAAAAGGGCCAACATATCGTGGAGCAAGCTTCCCCTTCTTTCCGAATCGAACGACGCCCTTCCAAGGCGATACTTTAAGCAATACCATATCTCCCACTTCAAACTCCAAAGGTTTTCTTCGTTTGTCCGCGTAGCTTTTCTGTCGACTGCGGGCAGCTAACAGATTGTCACGGATCTGGCGGATCTTGTCAGTCGTTTCCTGAATAATCTCGGGACCAGTGATCTGCGAATCGCCGACCTCGGTCCAACAAATAGGTGACCGACATTTCCTGCCATAAAGAGCTTCGAACGGCGCCATACCAATGCTCGCGTGATAACTGTTGTTATACGAGAACTCAACCAATGGTAGATGGCTATCCCAATTGCCACCAAAATCGATGACACAAGCTCTTAACATATCTTCCAATGTCTGAATCGTTCGCTCCGTTTGACCATCCGTTTGAGGATGATAAGCAGTGCTAAGATCCAGTCTTGTTCCAAATGCTTCATGAAGTGATTCCCAAAATCGTGCCGTGAAGCGAGCATCACGATCCGATATTATGCTTAAGGGAATACCATGTCGGCTAACGATTTCATCAATGTAGATACGAGCTAACTTCCGCACAGGGTAAGTTTCGCGTATTGGTAAGAAATGAGCCGACTTAGTCAATCTATCAACAATAACCCAAATGCTATCTTTACCGTTTGCAGTTCGTGGAAGTTTAGTAATGAAATCCATGGAGATATTCTCCCACTTCCACATCGGTATCTCTGGTTGTAATAACAATCCTGAAGGTCGCTGGTGTTCCGCCTTGACTTTAGCGCAGTTAAGGCATTTAGACACATATTCAGCAATATCCTTCTTCATTCCAGGCCACCAGTACAAGCCCCTAAGGTCTTGATACATCTTGTCAGCACCCGGATGGATTGAATATCGAGATTTATGAGCTTCATCCATAATCATCATTCTAAGATCACCCCTGTTCGGTATCCACAACCGATTTAAATAATACATCAAACCGTCATCCTTAGTTTCCAATAAGATTTCAGCCCCGCAGGACATCTCATTTTTCAAGTCATCTTGAGCTAATGAGTGTTGTTGGGCTGTGAGAACATCATTTCGGAGATTATTGTGCACTCGGACACTATGGATTTGAACTTGACTCTTGCGACTAAGCGCGTCTGCTACTACATTCGCCTTACCAGGATGGTAGCGAATTTCACAGTCATAATCATTCAACAGTTCAACCCATCTCCGTTGTCTCATATTGAGTTCTTTCTGATTGAGAATATGTTGCAAGCTTTTATGATCAGTGAACACTACACACTTAGTGCCATAAAGATAGTGTCTCCATATCTTCAAGGCAAACACGACTGCACCAAGTTCCAAGTCGTGTGTGGTGTAGTTCTTTTCGTGAATCTTCAGTTGCCTTGATGCATAAGCCACAACCTTTCCCCGTTGCATGAGAACACAACCGAGACCTAGGTTGGATGCATCACAATAAACTACAAAATCATCATTTCCATCAGGCAGTGTCAAGACAGGAGCATCACAAAGTTTCTGCTTCAAAGTCTGAAATGCCTCTTCTTGCTTTGGTCCCCACTCGTATGGCCTATTTTTCTGAGTCAGAGCAGTGAGAGGGACAACAATTTTGGAGAAATTCGATATGAACCGCCGATAGTAACCGGCAAGTCCAAGGAACGATCGAATCTCCGTCGGTGTCTTCGGTGTACTCCAATTCTTCACAGCATCAATCTTTGCAGGATCCACGTGAACACCGTATTCGTTGACTATGTGTCCCAAGAATTGAACTTCTTTAAGCCAAAATTCACATTTAGAGAATTTGGCATACAGCCGCTCCTCTCTTAGGATCTCCAAAACCAACTTAAGGTGTTTTTCGTGTTCTTCCTTAGTCTTTGAGTATATCAGAATATCATCAATGAATACAATGACAAATTTATCCAAGTATGGCCTGCAAACCCGGTTCATGAGGTCCATGAAAACCGCAGGTGCATTGGTAAGGCCGAAAGGCATTACCAGAAATTCATAGTGGCCATATCTTGTTCTAAAGGCTGTCTTGGGAATATCATCATCATGTACACGAAGCTGATGATACCCAGACCTCAGATCGATCTTTGAAAACCATGCCGAGCCTTGAAGCTGATCGAAGAGGTCATCGATACGCGGCAGTGGATATCGATTCTTGATTGTAAGTTTGTTCAATTCGCGGTAATCGATGCACATTCGGAATGACCCGTCCTTTTTCTTGACAAATAGGACCGGTGCACCCCATGGTGAATGGCTCGGGCGAATGAATCCCTTATCGGTAAGTTCTTGCAGCTGGCTCGCCAATTCTTGCAACTCCGATGGTGCAAGTCTGTAAGGAGCTTTGGCGACTGGGTTCGCACCCGGTACTAAGTTGATTCGAAACTCAACTTGACGTTCAGGTGGAAGTCCCGGTAAATCGTCTGGAAAAACTTCTGGAAAATCTCGTATTACCGGAACATCTTCAATTCTCTTCTCTTTCTCTTTCTTCTCCACAATGTGTGCTAGGAAGGCTATACATTTCTTTCTAAGGTACTTATGTGCTTTAGTGCAAGACATCAGCTTAAGACCTTTACTAGCAGTTTCTCCAATTATTCTCAAAGTTTCACCCGAAGCTAAAGGAATACGAATATATTTCTCATGACAAACAATCTCCGCTCTGTGGGTGGCTAACCAATCCATGCCTATGATAACATCGAAGCTACCAAGATGCATAGGTATGAGATCAATTGGGAAAACGTGATCATTTAAGTTCACCGTACATCCAACGATAATAGTGTCAATATCAATAGTGTTTCCGTCAGCCACTTCCACGTTAAACGGTTTATCTAAGTATGTACGTGTTCTACCAAGCAAGCATTCAAAATCATATGAAACGAAACTCCTATCGGCACCAGAATCAAATAAGACAGATGCATAAGAGTTGTTGATCAGAAATGTACCGTTGACCACATCCTGGTTGGCTTGAGCAGCTGGAGCATTCAGTTGAAAAGCCCGGCCTCTTGCCACCCTTTGATTATTCCCGGTCAACTTTGGGCATTGATTCCTGAAGTGACCCACTTCACCACATTCATAACAGGCTCTTGCCTGTGTTTGAGGTACCTGGCGAATGGGTACAGCCGGAATAGGTTGAGTTTGAGGAGCTGGTAGTGCAAGCGGTGCTTGTTGCATCCTTTGTGCTTGCGGTGCACTCCGACAAACGTTTGCATAGTGCCCGAACTTGCCACAGTTGTTGCAAACGCGACACGGCAAGTTAGGGGCATGATGATATCTGCAAGTGTTACATTGGGGAGTGTTCCCAGTGTAGCTTCTTGCAGCAGAATTGTTTGATGATTGCTGCGCAAACTTCGCCGCAGGTACAGTTACCATGAAATTCCTATTCTTTCTCTTCTTGTTGCTGCTTTTGGACGAGCTAGCAGCTTCAGACTTGACTTCAGTTTTGACTTCCTTAGCAGCAGTCTTGGTGTCAGTCTTCTTATATCCCTTTCGAGTAAGAGTTCCATTCTTCACGTGATTGTCAGTGAGAGTTGCAGATAACCGGATTGCAGCTTCAAGTGTTTTGGGGTTGCTCCCATAGACTGTATCCTGAATCTGCACCGGCAGCCCGCCGATATACTTCTCAATCGCCCTTTCCAAGGGTGTCACCAAGTGAGGTACCAGCAAGCTATACTCATGAAACTGAGTATTGTAGATGACATTCTCTCCGCTATCCTGCTTGAGTTCCCAGAACTCAGCCTCCAGTTTCCTCATCTCGCTTCTAGGACAGAATTCAGTGGTCATCAGAGTCTTGACCTCTGTCCATGTCAGTGCTAAGGCAGCATCCACTCCCCTAGTTCGCTTTTCCCCATTCCACCAAGTCAGTGCTCTCTTTTGGAAAACACTGGTGGCATAGCGAACTTTCAGATTCTCGGGACATTCGCTGTTGATGAAGGTGTTCTCCATACTCTCGAACCACTGCAGCAGACCAGTGGCTGATTCAGCACCCGTGAATTTCAGAGGATTACAGGAATTGAAGTGTTTGAATGTGCAAGTTGTCTGGTTTGCACCACCTCTGTTCTGGTTAGCATTCTGGTTAGCCTGAGTTAGTTGGCTCACCAATCCAGAAATAAGTGTGGCTAACTCTTGTATGCCGGAGTTGGCATTACTGTTGTTAGCTTCCCCATTGTTCGAGTCATCTTCGTTGTGACGGCGAGGCGGCATGTTTCTGAAGGAAATAGAAACATGTTACTACCGTTTACAACGTAAGTCATACAAACAATGTTTAAATGAGTCCATTAGACAATTAGGATTACATATAGGAACTATATTTCTCTCCTATCAGTCATTGACTCAAAAAGGCTTATAATTTCCTATTATTATTCTAAGTGTCCTAGTTGGTCATAACTAGTGTTAACTAACTATTTCCTAGGTCCTATACATTCCTCCCTCTATACTAACACTGACAACCTCCCAATGCAATGCAACAAGCTTATATATAGGGCATATGCAGAGGTAGATCGCAATCTCCCCTACACCGTCCCACCACCGTTCCATTGCACCACGATTATGCCCTTGCTAGTGTGTAGAGTGCGTCATGTAGTTCACCATCAATCTCACTTCACAAACCTTATCCTTAGTAGAATAATTTTGAGTGAAGTGATCTCTAGTTCCCTTGGACTTTTAGGTTTGCCTAATGTCTAAGTTCACCTGACATGTAGGCTTGCCTATTTCTAAGCTCACCTAATGTCTAAGTTCACCTGACATTAAGTTCCCCTAATTGTCTAAGTTCACTAAAATCCATATCAATCCCAATGTCAATAATCATCAATGAGGGTTCATATCATCACGAAGTGCTCTTATTGTCACTAAGTGTTCATATCCTCCCTATAGTTTATTCTCATCAAGTGTCCATACCATCACTAAGTGTTAGTATCATCACTATGCGTTTATATTATCATCAAGTGTCTATATCATCACCCAAGTCCATATCACATCACTAATCGCTCATTATCGTTCATTAATCCTATGCACCCTACGTGTCCAATCCGTATGTTTTTATAAGGGAATTTATAAGTGTTTATCAAGTGTGATCATCCAAAGTGTCAATCCAAACCAACTTTAACCAACAGACCATCAACCTCCATCTCACAATAATTCCTAGTAATATCCTAAGTTCCTGACACTGACAGACTCCCAATATACTACAAATGGTATATGTATAGGGCATATGTAGGGGTCAGTCGCAACTGCCCCAGCCACCGTCCCACCACCTTTGTAGTATACCACGAGTGTGTCCTTGTCTGGAGTTTATAGATCAAACAGATAATTTTCCTAAAACAGATAATTCCTAAGCAATCAGTTTCCTAAGCAAATAATTTCCCAAACGGGTAGTTCCCACATTCTTCAATACTGACATCCACCTAATGTACCGTAAATGGTATATATATAGGGCATATGTAAGGGTCAGTCGCAACTGCCCTAGCCAACGTCCCACCACCTTTACGATACACCACGTGTATGTCCTTATTGAATCATTAGGGCACACATAAGCAAGAAATTTATAATCAGCATATTTATATCAGATGTATAACAGGGTTCCAATTAACATGTAATAAACACATAAGCATGAAATCCTGAATATACTAACTAGTGTATGAATTTAATTCATACTAGGGTATCCTATGGTTATAGACTAGGTCAACCATTTCTAGTAACCTAATTCCCTATAACCCAGGCTCTGATACCAATCTGTAACACCCCGACCGACGGCGGAATCATCGGGATGCCACGAGGGATGTGTAGATTGTTCAAAAGCTCATGGGCATCTAAATCAAATCATCATATATCATTTAATCAACCACAATAATTACACAAAAATCATGTTCATCATGAATCAAATACATCAAATACACAAAAGATTTAGTTAAACTAACTAAACTCTAATCGCCAGAAATTTAGTTAATTAACTAAGTCCAAGAATCCTATATGATGATGATGTCCAAAATAGAAGAGATCATCCCTTCATCCTACTTGTCTCCATCACCTGAAACATGTAAGAAAATCAAGTGTCAACTACAAAAGTAGTTGGTGAGTAATCATAAGTTTTTATATTTAAAAATGTTTTAGTAAAATGCGTTTGAAAGTTTATGATTAAAATGGTTTTATAAAATGCTTTGTTTAAAACGGGTATAAAACTTATGATCTTCTTGAGAAAATCCATATGAATACCTGTATGAGATAATCCAACACACATCCATCAATTCAACAACCAAACACATACACAATCACATAACCACATAACCAAATCAATCATAGCCAATCACAAATAATCATAATCAAATATAGGCAATCAATTCACAACAATCAATCAACACAATCAATCATATTCTCAATCAATGTTCGTGACTATACATGATTCCTTATGTATTTAACATAAGTTAGATACATGAATCATGGAGTGGTCGCTAACCACGTGACAATACATGAAGCCAAAGCAAATAACCGAAGTCAAAGGCAATGCTTCACAGATGTGGAAACCATCCACGTGACAATACACGATGTCAAAGCAATTAACCGAAGTTAAGAGCGATGATTCTCGGGGTTTGTGACAATACTTGTAATCTTTGTTATTGACCTAGGTCAATAACAATATTTACATGGATATAAGCAATAAGAGATAATCCCATAATAATGATAATTTCAAATGTGAATATCATATTGATAAACAGGTATTAACCTTGTGTTATCAAAATAATATTTAATTTGGTATACATGTTTCACCTCCGGGTTTTAAAACTAAAACAGTTTAAAGAAAAGGAGGTTATGAGAACTCACCTGAAGTCCTTAGAATCCGGATTCTCGTATTAGGCGCGCTCGCGTATGTAAACTCAAGCAACTCAATGATCTGTAATTATAGTGTATTTGTGTTCATGAGTTTAAGTACTTCATTAACCTTAGGTGTCTATACTTGTTTACCTTTAAACTTTCGAATCTCATTAAATATCCCACTAACTTAGTTTGTTTATTCTAAGTTATAATGGATTTCACAACTTCTTATAAGTGCTTAGTATTAATGATAGTTAGAATTTCTAGTCGTTAACTATTCTAAAATGATGTAATTGTTGTGATATCATAGATATATCTCGCATGTATAATCAATCACATCAACCACCATAAATTTAAGTTAGTGATTCTTTAAATATCAATTTAATAATTTCCGTACACTAAATTTATCATAATTCAATCTCAATATAAGTGTACACTTTAGTTTTCTAAAAATCCAAGTTAACAATGAGCAAGGTGGTCACTTGTAACATTCATGCATGGCTCAATCAATCGTCCACCTTGATTTGGTTGTAACATCCAATTCACGTCATCAAAAATTATATCTATGTCTTTCTCATAAAATATTTCCATCATATAAATCTTATTTTACAAAGTTCATTTTAACAAGAAAAGGTGGCAACGAATCAATACTCATGCATGCATGTTAATGTATATGGATGTATGTGTATGTGTTTGCTTCCCATTACGCTTAATCATATGTGTTTAATAAGTTTTCAATTCGGCTACCTATAATGGCAGCGAACCCTCTAGCTTAACCGAAATAGGTTCGGCCCATTAGGGTTAGGGTTCGGCTAAAATGGAAGTAGCAGGGTTCGTCCCTATCAGATTCGTGTAGGGTTCGTGACTCAACAAAGATTCCAGGTTCGTCCCCAACTGGTTCGGTTAGGGTTCGGCTGAGACCTTTGCTGATCAAGAGGGTTCGTTCGAGATGTTGCAGGGTTCGTGGCATAGGAACTGGTTCGTGGAACTGGTGGTGGCTGAAAGGTTCGGTACCCCTAGGGTTCGTCACCCTAGGGTTCGTTGGTCTGCATCCTCAACTGATTCGGGGGTGGCGGCTAGTACATGGTTCGGCCAGCCCCCATTGTAACGAACCTGTATAGTTTCTAACACTAGTTTCAATCATCCACAGATCCAAGAACACCCAAAGCTTCCCTCGTTACAATAACAACTCGATCGACACAACCCAACACTCTAAATCCCGGTTTAGTGAGTATCTATACAAAAATAGGGTTTTCACTCGAAAACCGAGAATAATATAGATCTTTTACCTTCAAATCGTGAGAGATTGATAGCTTTCTTGATATCCCCGTGTTCCTCTCGATCACCCGAACGCGTAGGCACCAAAAGTTCGAAATTCCGTCAAGAAACGAGCTTGGAAAGTTAGAGAGAAGGTAGAGGAAGAAGTGTGTGTGTTTTGTAGAGAGAGAATGGTGTTGTAGAAAATGAAGAAGAAAGAGTGAAATTCTCTCTTATTATGTGTGTTATTACACCGGGTCCGGTCTCGTTTTTATCGCGATAAAATATAATAGATGTTCGGTTTTTAACGTAAAACGTATTTAACACATAAAACATTTAAATAATTAGTTTTCATTTTAAATACAATTGTTTTAAATAAAATTTGCTTCATAAAATGATTCCGTCTCATTATCGTTAAAAAAATTAATTAATAAATAATTTTATTCGAAACGACTTAGGTTGTGATTCCTAATAAACGTTTTAAGTATTCACTATTAATTTAATATCGTTAAATATTATTTAATTATCTCGTCGAAACGCGTTACTTGCGTACGTATCCGTAAAGATCGTCACCTTTGCGAATGCGATGCTCGTACCGTATTTCGATTTGAATTACTATTTATGAATATCATTTCAGTATATTATTCTTAATAATTATATTCGTATGAATCGTCACCCACGCGAATACATTTATTAAGTTAATATTTCTGAATTAATATTCTCGTTTAAATGATAATCGTAACCTCACATCGTGTAATTAATTCCCATTATTTATTAACTATAATATTATCATTTCCCAAACCAAAACCCACTAAACCCTAGTCACTGACACATCCATGATAGACCGAAATATGCATATATATAGGGCATATGTAAGGGTCAGTCGCAACTGCCCTAGCCACCGTCCCACCGCTATTTCGATAAACCATGACCATGGGTCCTTGACTACGTTTAGTAACCAGACTCAAACAAACTCCCAATTCTATCTCAATCCATTCTCAGACCAATAATCCATCATTATCAGTGATAAGTAACCGCGATAAACACTACGGGTCTGTTTAGTTGAATTACAACTAAACTTCCCGTGGTTTACGCGTATAATAAATTATAATCATGTATACCAGTAACAGTGATAATATCAGTAATGTCAATCAATAATTCATCATCATTAATAATTAAAAATCTCAGGTCGTAACAGTACAATCGTACGGATGTACGGATGTACGGACAACCTAAAGTACAGTAATGTTACATCGACCGTTGGAGTTTTTGGGTGATTAAAAAAAAAAAAAAAATTAAATAAAACCTATATATAAAATCATCACAATCCATCCAATATTCACACACACTCTCTAAAAACTTCACACCCCACAAAAAAAAATAAACAAAAAAGTAGTATTTTTATAAAAATGGAGTTTATACGGGAAGATGACGATTTTAGCGAAGGAGAAGATTTTTTAATCGAAGCCGCACAACTTACTCTCGACATCATCAGACAACAAGTTGAAAGACCTGTTCTAACTAGAAGAGCACGGATTAATCGAGATCGTCTTGGAGCTCACGAACGTCTTGTTGAAGATTATTTTTCAGAAAATCCGAAATACCCCGAACATTTATTTCGGCGTCGGTTTCGTATGAGTCGAAATCTTTTTTCACGAGTGAGTAATGATTTGGAACAAAAGTATGACTTTTTCCAACAACGGTGCGACGGAAGACGAAATCTTTTATTAGTTTGTATTTTTTTTTTAATTTTTTTTATTAGTTCGTATTTTTTTTTTAATTTATTTTATTAGTTTGTAATTTTTTGATTAATTTGTAATTTGTTTTTATTAATTATATCTAAAATTAAATTAAAAAGGAATGATGACGTGGAGTGAGTGGGGTAATGGGGCATTTCCACCAAAATGGTGGTGTGAGTGGTTGTGGTGAGTGCTTATGTGGCGCCTACGTGGCGCACACGTGGAGTGATTGGGGCGCCTTGGCACACCCAATAGTCTAATATATAGTATAAAATTGTTAGTTAAGACATATAAGTTATTATTTCAAAGATATTACACGTTGTTTTTGAAAAACACTATTATTATGAAATTTTATGTTTGGTAGCCTTTATTTTATATTGTTGTTTGTTAATCTTGTTAATGAGTATCACTGGTCTTAAATAGGTCGTGTTGCGTAAAACGCTTATGAACATGCCCATGTTTGTATGTAAAGAAATAACGGAATTAATACGTACTTGTGCTAATTTTGTTCTTTCTCATCCACTTGTGTTGTTTATATATATTTTTTTGTTAGCTCTAGGATCACAGGCATCTCACAATCTTCGTGTTGGTAACATGCTAAAAAGACATGTCGATTTGGTATTTGAAAGAAATAACACGATTAGTGCCTATGCTAAACTTATGGTTTTCTTTATGTGTTTAGACTTGTTTTACAACAACCTTACTCATTATATTCCTATTTTTCAGTAGGGTCTGGAGGGAAAGGATAGATACAAACCTTACCCATATCTCAATTGGGATAGAGAGACTGTTTCGAAAGAGTCCCCGGCTCAAAGTTATCGTTTGAAATTGATCATCCCAACGATTTTAACGTTATTTTCACAAAATAATTAAAATAACGTTAAAATTAGTACACTTTTACTTTTGTCTCTTAAAAGGCCACACATATATACATTATATGCGTAAACCACAAATGAAATGTGTGTTTAGACTTGTTTGATTAGCTCTAAATCACGGTAACAATGTTCTAGATGAATTTAGTAAATAAGAAATTCCACGTGGATGATGAAAAGATGGTACTAAATGAAGCCTATGCGTAACAACAACAACCACCTTACCCAGTATATTTCCACTTTTCAGTAGGGTCTGGAGGGGAACGATAGATACAAACCTTACCCCTATCCCAATTGAGATAGAGAGGCTGCTCTGAAAGAGTCCCCGCCTGAAAGTTATCGTTTGAAGTTGATAATCCCAATGATTTTAAGGTTATTTTCACAAAAAAATTGAAATAACATTAAAATTAGTACACTTTTACTTTTGCCCTTTAAGTGCCCACACATATATACATTATATGCATGCACTGCAAATGAGACGTTTTTTGCCCTTAAGAACCCACACATATATACTTTTGCCCCTTTAAGACGCACACATATATACTTTTGCCCTTTAAGCCTATGCCTAACACTTGAAGCTAAAGTTTATGGAACAATCTTTTTCTCCCACCTACCTATAAAATTTTAAACCCTCACAGATTTAATTTTATCTCTGATTAATTAATTTCTCAGGCTACCATCTCCGGCGACCACTGCTAATTTCAGATGATGAATTCCGGCAGCAAGAATCATAACCGGTTAACAGATTCATCAATCACGTTTACCCTGTTACTGATATCATCGATCAACGCTGTAAAAGCTCAACCAACACCATCACCAGATGATGAATATCAGTACGCTAGATTCAGCCCTTCAATAGCGGTCATAGTCGTGGTTCTTGTAGCCGCTCTGTTCCTCATGGGATTTTTCTCAATTTTCATTCGTCGGTGTTCGGAAACCGACGGACGTGGCTCCGGCGGAGGTTTTTCCATCCGCCAGACCGGGAGATTAGGTGCAGGCTCCCATGGTCTTGACCCGGGGGTCCTTGAAATGTTCCCAACTTTCGCCTATTCTAATGTGAAAGGGTTAAAGATAGGGAAAGGAGCTCTGGAATGCGCAGTTTGTCTAAACGAATTCGAGGACGAAGAGACTATCCGATTGATACCGTTATGCGATCATGTTTTTCATGCTGAATGCATCGACACGTGGCTTGAGAATCACGTTACTTGCCCCGTCTGTAGGTCTAATCTTGTTCTTGGTCCACCTAATGAATCAACTCCAGGTGTTAATGAAATGATTCACGATAACCAAGAACAAGATAATAATAATAACAATAACCAGATTATAACATCAGATGAAGGAAACTTCGCTTCCTCTGATGTTATAATTCAGGTTGGAGATGAAGTCTCCTATCTAAACCCGGTTCTTAACCGTATCAAAAGTGCTAAACCACCACGGGCAAAATCTGTCCGTGGACTGGTTTTATCCAACAAGTTCAGATCACACTCCACTGGGCATTCATTGGTTCATGTGGAGGAGAATACAGAGCGGTTTACACTCCGGTTGCCGGATGATGTGAGGAAGCAAGTGATAAGTAATGCCTTGCTGAACCGGTCCAGAAGAAGCACGGTGAGATTAGCCGGAGAGGGGAGTGCAAGAAAGTGGTATCGAACCGGAGAAGGTAGTAGCAAGGGGAGATCTTACCGACGAATGGGGAGTTTAGACCGGTCTGTTTTTTCCCGGGCGCCGTCCATCCTGTCACGGGCATTCTCCGTCCGATCGCAAAAAGTTCCGGCAGGTAACGGTGGCCCGTCAACGACGTCGGATGAGACTCCTCTCAATAGCACCGGGCCGAAAAGCGACGAGGGTCGGCCGCCGGTTTAGAAACTTGTTCTTTGGATTATTACGTCATGAAGTTACTGGTGACGATTCAAGCGTATGTTTTTGGATTCCGGACGCACAGCTGGGCCCGCCGGTAAGGTAAGAATTTTAGCCGGAGCTACCATAGGTGACCTTGCGATACCCACGTGTGTGACTTTTTAATTGCAGGAATATTAATTGATTAAAACCTTTTGTAAATTTAAAATATACTGTTTTTTTTTTTAATTTTGAATTAAAATTTGTTTATAACTTTAGGCATAACGGAGTTCATCAAATTGTGTTTTTTTTAACTGTTAAATGACAATATTATTTGTTGATGGAAATTACAAATTATAATTTGATTAGTTGACCAGGTGATTTTGGTTGAATTTGATAATTTTTTGTGAAAGTTTTGATATTGACTCTGGATTTGAAATTTTATCTTAGAATGTTTTTTTATAAATATGGAATTGAACAAGTCATTTACATTGACTATTAGAATATTAGATAAAATAAGAAAATTTAAAAATAACATTATACATTTGTTAAATTTGTGAGCAAACTTTTCAAATTATCATTATTATTATCATTATTATTATTATTATTATTATTATTATTATTATTAAATCAAGCATCATTCGGTAACGGGTTACTCGACCCCATCATCAAAGAAGAAACATATATTAAAAGAACTCTATGCTCGACTAGAGGCCGGCAATTTAAGCAAAAAGATCCTCTGAGCTATTAGTATTTGATGTGACCCTTAGATATTTGATGAAGTTGGATGTTCCGAAGTATGTTGTTTCTTTAGCTAGTCTACATACAAGCTTAGAACAATGAATCAAATTATAGTCTCAGTGCTTCAATCTTGAGTATAGGCATATATATAAACTAATAATGCTCATGGAGTCTAAGAAACCATGCATGTTTAATAAATATACACAAGAAATTGGAGGGTCACGAGGATAATAAAGTAATAACTATAAATAATAAAGTGTCGCCTATACTTGAAGCTCCTCTTAGGGTCTTGAATGTTATATATAAATACAATAAGATAATAATATATTTTACAAAGTTAAACATTTATTGCATGCAAATTGGACTATAGTGGTCCTAAACTAGTATCATAGTAATAATTACTTTGATTTTTATTGACAAGAACAATGTAAATATGATAATCGTTATTTATTTCCACTAGATAACCTAATAATGATGATTGAGAATGAAATAAGAAAATATACAAGTGAAAATTGAGTGTCTTACACCCTAACATGTTTTAGACGTATTAACTGTGGATGAGAAAAGAACTCTGTAATTAACATATAAATTGATTTTTTATTTTATTAATTTATGATAACACTATTAAAAAATATCTAAATATATATGTTTTTTTTTTTGCATTATGATTTATATTTTATTGAAATCTATGTAGTTTTAAAAGTATATTTTTATGTTTACAAGACTTAAAATGTTTCAACATACTTTATTTATATCCTAAATTGAACAATCTATTTGTAGTCATGTATCTTGTGTAGATTAACGTATACCATGTATATTAATGCCCTATGTATTGGATTTGTTGGCTGTAAAATTAGGAAACATAAACATGCATGTATGTTGTATATGTTTTTTTTGACTTATTTTATAAAATGTCTTGAATTCGAGTCTCTCTGTAAACAATTTGTTTCTAAAAAAAGTATGAAGTTTTCTCAATATGTATATCCTAATTAAGAGATATGTTTCCTCATGAGAAAAAAGAAACTATTAGGAAACTGAGTGAGTTCTTAAGAGACCTGGTAAGTTGCTTAAAAAAATGATAGTGTAAAAAATGATAGTGTAAATAGGTTTCGAGACACTTCTGGTTTCTGGTTTATTGTTGTTAAGAAAAAAGGAACGGTGAAACCATCAAATAATTAAGACTCGTTTTAAAACTTGATAATGTTACATTTTATCATCACTGAATTTATTTGATATTAAAGAAATTGATGTGGTATGAACAATATAACTTCGGTACAAGAGAAATTAAGATCAAAGTTTTGAGAAGAAGTTAGAGAGAGTGCAAAGAGTAAATTTTCTGATATCATATTCAAAAACCAAAAGTCTTCTTTTAAAGAAACAAACAAGATAAAGTCAACTAATTATCTAGAAAACTGGAAAATTAATGTAGTAGGATTATGGAAAATTAATGTAGTAAGATAAAGAAACAAATTGGCACGTAAAGTTTGAATCAATTCATCCCTGTCCTTAAGATAATCGTCCACAGCTGGTACATTAGTAGTACCCGGAACATAAGAAATAAGCTTGGGAGGTAAACGACCATAAACCACTTGAAAGGGAGTCAATTTTGTTGAAGAATGCACCGCCGTGTTGTAACTATATTCCGCCCAAGGTAGCCAATCCATCCAACGTTTTGGTTTATCACCTACAAAACACCGTAAATATTGTTCCAAGGTTCGATTTGCCACCTCCGTTTGACCGTCTGATTGGGGATGATAACTTGAACTCATGCATAAATGAGTGCCTTGCAATTTAAATAAGGTTCGCCAAAAAGAGCTTAGAAAAACTTTATCCCTGTCACTTACAATAGATGTAGGAATACCATGGAGTTTAGCAATATGGTAAACAAACTCCTTAGCAACTGTAGCTGCTGTGAATGGATGGCGAAGAGGAACGAAATGAGCATGCTTGGATAGGCGATCTACTACAACTATAATGACTGAAAACCCGTTAGAAAGTGGGATCCCCTCAACAAAATCCATACTAACATCTTCCCAAACACGTTCAGGAATAGGTAATGGTTGTAGCAACCCAGTAGGTTTCATGGTATCCGACTTTGATCGTTGACAAATTTGGCACTCACGTAGATACCGCTTAACGGTTTCCTTTAACCCCACCCACCAAAAATCTCGTTTAACTTTAGCCAATGTTTTATGAAAACCGAAGTGCCCTCCCTCAGGGGACGAATGACATAATTTAAGAACAGTAGGTACAAGTGAAGAAGAGGAACTTAAGATTATAGCATTGTCACGGAACCAAACTCCATCCCGAACTACAATATTTCGATTAAAATTACCGGCAAGGAGGATGGTAAATTATGATAGAAGGGATCAGAAAGTACCTCTTTTTGGATGTCACTCCAGATAGTTGAACAAGGATGGGTTACAGCCATAAAAATGTACTCTGCTTGGCGCGATAATGCGTCGGCACCACGATTAGATACTCCCATCTTATACTCTGCGATAATCATAGCCCAATAACTTAGGTAACCATCTCGCTTGTGCCGGTGTTGATATGCGTTGTTCAAGTAAATATTTTAAACTCATGTGGTCCGTCTTACCCACAAATGGACGTCCCAATAGTTAGGGTCGCCATTTTCGAACCGCTTTAACTATAGCTGTCACACCCCGAGCCGGCGGGGTTGGATCGGAGTCCCCGTCGGGCGGAAGGTTCCCGGGGTGCGATATCGTGAGTAATAATCGAAAATGATCAGATTGTTTACATTGCACATGATATAAATGAGAAATGCTAAATATAATAGAATTACAAAGTTAAATTACATCAATATCGTTTATAATTTAACAATGTAAATCTATTGTAAACATCATAAAATGAGTATCTTGTATTTACACAAGATATACAAAATAAATTTTATAATGATGTCTTCAAAAGTATGAAGGTCCAAAATACTAAGTCTACCATGGGAAGTCCTAGTCCAAAAGAAATGACTTCTTAATTAACTTGTTCGTCACCTGAGAAGTCATGCAAAAATAAAAGTCAACACATGGTTGGTGAGTTCATATAGTTTAGCATTTGAAAATGATTTGAAAACCTCTTTCGGTAAAGACCCTAACCTCATTAACACCACATGTAATATCCACATCGGTATGCTTATATATAAGGCATACCCCTGAGTCGAGCCTACAAGCCCGCCCAGACGCCATCCCACCACATACTAATACGCATATGACACTGTTGTTAATGATAATTAAGCATTTTTACCCTTAACACAATCCCATAAGTTCTTCTGTTTGTTGTCCCTGTAATTACAATTATTTGAAATCCATGTTGATTTCATATGTTCATCACGCAATATGATCAACCACAGTAATTGTATAAACAGTTATAAATGCTTAAATAAATAAATAAATAAACATTTAATAAAATCTAAGTCCTAATGATTGGGGCCTTGGTCAAACTCGAGTAGACTTGTCTGTCAATCTAGGTACTTAGTAGTTAGGGAATCTGTAAATATCCTCAAACATACGACCTACAAATCAAACGGTCTAGCTAGGACTTCTTGAAATGTAGGGTTTATGTTTCGTCTGTTTTGGCGTATGTTATCTCTGATATTTGCCAGGCTTTCCCTTGAAAATGATTTATTGATTCTTCTGATTCTGTTACAAGATGTACTTGATTCGTTGATCATAGAATTCTAGATTCATTGATCAATTGTACACTTGATTCATTGTTCAACAAACACTTGATTTGTAGAACATTGAATATTGTCTTTGCAAAGATTGTTTCGTTTGATTCGTTGAAATCCCACACTTGTTTCGGCAAAATGTTTCGTTTGATTCATTGAAATCACCCATTTGATTTGTCAAAATGTTTCGTTTGATTCCTTGAACTCACACACTTGTTTTGTCAAAATGATTAGTTTGATTCGTTTGAAATGTTTTGATCTGTTGAAATGTTTTAGTTTAACCCGATTATTCATTTAATTTATAAGTAAACAAGCTTAGTAAACCTGCATAAAATCTTCCTAGACATGATCTAGGATAACATTTATATATAAACATATAAAATTTAAAAGCATTTAAGTAAACAATTTAAATAAAACAGTTCACTCATACTTCTCAGCCCCGCGTTTAAAAACAAAAATGTTAGAAAATGGGCAATGAACTCACCTGTGTTGATGTCTAATGTACTATCACATAATGCGCACTCTTTGTTTGTAGGCTAAGTGTCTTCGATTCCTGGGTTGTTTTATAAGAATTCGAATATAATAAGTACGCGTAATAGTCGTTGTGGCAAAATGTTTCGTTTGATTCATTGAAATCACCCATTTGATTTGTCAAAATGTTTCGTTTGATTCCTTGAACTCACACACTTGTTTTGTCAAAATGATTAGTTTGATTCGTTTGAAATGTTTTGATCTGTTGAAATGTTTTAGTTTAACCCGATTATTCATTTAATTTATAAGTAAACAAGCTTAGTAAACCTGCATAAAATCTTCCTAGACATGATCTAGGATAACATTTATATATAAACATATAAAATTTAAAAGCATTTAAGTAAACAATTTAAATAAAACAGTTCACTCATACTTCTCAGCCCCGCGTTTAAAAACAAAAATGTTAGAAAATGGGCAATGAACTCACCTGTGTTGATGTCTAATGTACTATCACATAATGCGCACTCTTGTTTGTAGGCTAAGTGTCTTCGATTCCTGGGTTGTTTTATAAGAATTCGAATATAATAAGTACGCGTAATAGTCGTTGTGGCTAAGGTTGGGTCTTGTTGTGTGTGCAACTAAGTGTCTTAGTACTAAGTGCATCTAGAATCTAATCTAACTTAGTTACCCTTTCTATGTTCCCAAATCCCATGGTTAGTTATAATAACTTACTTTTATATTTTTAGAAATTTCGGCAGAGTTTCCTTTGTTTTCGGTTTAAAATCCAGACAATTATATTGTCTATTTTAACAATTTCCCAATCAATTATGTTATAACAAACCTTTTTAACTAAGCAAACTTAAAAGAAAACCAATGCCATTTATAATTCACATTTCAAATTAAATAAGACTTTAGAAATTATTAAATTAACTTTTATAAATTTATAACATCTTCATTTTATGCAAACATCATTACTTAAATCCAAGTAATATTTAAATGTGTGTTGGGCTTAACCAACCCCATTGGGCCCACTTTGGCCCAATTGATCTCCCTTGATTCCTAATGGATTATTCAACTTGTGTTTTGATTTCCATGAGCTTAGAATCATCCTTCCCTATTTGTTAAAGGATCTTATATGTTCCACATTTGATTATATGTATGCATGCATGATTAGGGTTTCCCTTTGTTCATGCACACACACATATATATATATGATTTATCCACGTACACCCATGCATGCACTTATATGATAATTTCTCATGAAATGCTAAATCTAATGATTCACTAATCATTCCCTAGGTTTAATCATTTGTTTCATTAATCTTAGGCCCATGTTAACCTCATTAAACAACTCCTAGGTTCGACTTGTGGTCCAGGGCAGCGAACCTTTTTATTTTGGCCAAGGGTTCGGCTATCTTTAATGCAAGGTTCGGCTACTTCAACTCCAACGAACCCTTAGGGTTCGGCTGCATGCCTATCACTGGTTATAGGTTCGTCACCCCCATATGGTTCGGTTAATATCAATGGGGTTCGGCTGACCAAAAGTTCGGCCAATTAGACATTAGGTTCGTTGGTACATGATGGTTCGTAGCTCACCATACAAGGGTTTGTTTTCAACCACAGGTTCGGCCGCTTGTTGGCCATCTAGGGTTCGGTGATAGTCAAGGGTTCGGCTTATTAACAAAGGTTCGCAGGTGACAGGTTCGGTTACTCAGAAGGGGCAGGGTTCGTGAGCCAGTGACACAGGTTCGTTGCAGGTAGTTAGCAGGGTTCGTTGCAGATTGGAGGGTTCTGTTGGATATGAAAGGTTCGGCCAGAGAGATGCTAGGTTCGGCCGATCATGGGTTCCACGAACCTGTTTCTTCATCATCCTCTTCGATCTAATCTGTTACAATCATGTTCCTAACAATACCTAAACATGTATACCCCTTCATCTAAGTGTTTTATGTGTTTAGTGTCGGTCAATATAGCAAGATCACAAGAACTTGTGTAGACCCTATAAAACCGAAAATGAAATGGATATTTACCTTAGATTTCGTGGATGAAATTTCGAAATGCTTGCACTTCTGAAATCTACACGATGAGAGGATCGTAATGACGCCTAGAACGCTTGAATCCAACGAGATTTAAGCTTCCAAAACTTAGAAAGAAGGTGTTTTCTTGTGAAGAACTAGAGAGAGAGAGTGGGAAAAACGAGTTAGAGAGAGAGAGAGGAGGGTGAATGGTGGTGGTTGTGGCATTTATTGTCTCCATTTAATGTGGGAAAATACCCGGTCGTTCGGTCTCGTTTGGTTTCGCATGGAATGTCGTTTTGCGTAGTTTCGCGACGAAACGACACGATTTTAAAATAGAAATTATTTAATTATTCAAGGTTGTGATTCCTAATAAATTAACTAATATCTACTCTTATTTTAATTAAAAAATATTAATTAACTGTTTAAATCGAAACGTACGGTCGTCGCGCGTATTCGTTCGAATCGTCACTTGTACGAACACAACGATAACTTACTTTTCAATCTAGTTTTCTAATTTTAGAATATCATTCCGAACATTAAATTTTCAGATATATTCGTATAGATCGTCACTTATACGAATAACCCGTCGATTTAGCATTCACATAACAATATTCCTGTGTTTTGTTCTATACGGCCTCACATACGTTTATACATAATAAATCCTAACAATTAATCACATGATGGTTCTCTTTTGCCCGATAATTATCTGACTCAAGAACCATTGTTCTGAACTTTGTTTTCTGAATTGAATCTGAGCTGTGATTTGAGAACATGTAATAAAATGATATACAATTAATAACTGAAATACGTACCTGATTTACTGTTCATGTACTGTAGAGATCACTGTTCCGGTGACGGTTCCGGCACTGATGTTACAGTGTCACCTATACGAATAACCCGTCGATTTAGCATTCACATAACAATATTCCTGTGTTTTGTTCTATAAGGCCTCACATACGTTTATACATAATAAATCCTAACAATTAATCACATGATGGTTCTCTTTTGCCCGATAATTATCTGACTCAAGAACCATTGTTCTGAACTTTGTTTTCTGAATTGAATCTGAACTGTGATTTGAGAACATGTAATAAAATGATATACAATTAATAACTAAAATACGTACCTGATTTACTGTTCATGTACTATAGAGATCACTGTTCCGGTGACGGTTCCGGCACTGATGTTACAGTCTCCCCTTGTTAGAGAAATTTCGTCCCGAAATTTAAGAGTTGTCATCGGGTACAGCTTCCTCTTCAAACAGTTGGGGATACTTTGACTGCATGTGATCTTCACGTTCCCAAGTAAACTCGGGCCCGCGTCTCGAATTCCATCGAACCTTTACAATAGGAATACGGCTTCGCCTCAGTTGTTTAACCTTGCGATCCATAATCTCCAAAGGTTCTTTAATGAAATGTAACTGTTCATCGACTTGAATTTCTTCGATTGGGATGACGAGAGACTCGTCAGCAAGGCATTTCTTTAAGTTTGAGACGTGAAACACGTCATGAACACCACTGAGTTCATCAGGTAATCTCAGTCTATACGCCACAGGACCAATACGCTCGATGATCTCGAACGGTCCCACGTATCGTGGTGCTAGTTTGCCTTTCGTTCCAAAGCGTACAACGCCTTTCCATGGGGATACCTTCAACATGACTCGGTCTCTCACTTGGAATTCCAACGGCTTGCGCCGTTTGTCGGCGTAGCTCTTTTGTCTACTCCTTGTTGCTTGCAGTCTTCTTTGAATCTTAGCTATCTTGTCAGTGGTTTCTTGAATAAGTTCTGGCCCAGTTATTCGATTGTCTCCAACTTCAGTCCAACAGATCGGTGATCGACATTTCCGACCATAAAGAGCCTCGAATGGTGCACATCCGATACTGCTGTGATAACTGTTATTGTAGGAGAACTCGATCAGTGGCAAATGGGAATCCCAATTTCCACCGAAATACAACATGCAGGTTCTTAACATGTCCTCTAGGGTTTGAATAGTACGTTCGCTTTGACCATCCGTTTGTGGGTGGTAAGATGTACTCAGATTTAACTGTGTCCCTAAAGATTTCTGCAGTGATTGCCAGAACCTTGATGTGAATCTGCTGTCTCGATCAGAAATAATAGACAATGGCACACCGTGGCGCACCACTATCTCATTGATGTATAATCTTGCCAGTTTATCCATCGTGAAGGTCTCACGCATAGGCAAGAAGTGAGCAGATTTGGTTAGACGATCAATGATCACCCAAATTGTATCATGACCACTGGAAGTGTGGGGTAGCTTGGTAATGAAGTCCATAGCTATTTGTTCCCACTTCCAGAGCGGAATCTCAGGCTGTTCCAGTAGACCAGACAGTCTCTGGTGTTCCGCCTTTACCTTTGCACACGTCAGACACTGACCGACATACTCGACTATGTCTTTCTTCATCCCCGGCCACCAATAGAATCCACGCAAGTCTTGGTACATTTTATCAGCGCCTGGGTGAACGGAGTATTTAGTCTTGTGTGCTTCATCGAAGATTAGTCTTCTCAATTCGTCTACCTTCGGGATCCATACTCGATCCTTGTAGTAGATGATTCCATCGGGCTTCGCGTCGAACTGTTTCTCTGCTCCGCAATCAAGTTCCTTCTTCAAATTACCTCGGTCAAGTGCTTCTTGTTGTGCTTGAATAATCTTGTCACTTAAACGGGTCTGCACGGTTATCCCCATTGCTCTAACACGTAGGGGTTTGACCCGTTCATTCCGGCTCAAGGCATCAGCTACAACGTTCGCCTTTCCCGGATGGTACTTAATTACACAATCATAGTCGTTCAGAAGTTCAACCCAACGACGTTGTCGCATGTTGAGCTCCTTCTGATCAAAGATGTGCTGCAGACTCTTGTGATCAGTGAATATGGTACACTTGGTGCCATATAAATAATGTCTCCAAATCTTCAATGCGAAGATTACCGCTCCCAGTTCAAGATCATGAGTAGTGTAGTTCTTCTCATGAATCTTTAACTGTCTTGATGCATAGGCTATGACTTTGTCCCGTTGCATTAACACACAACCAAGTCCCTGATGAGAAGCATCACAGTATACAACAAAATCATCACAGCCCTCTGGGAGAGATAGGATTGGAGCATCACATAGTTTCTGCTTCAGAGTCTGGAAAGCATCTTCTTGTTTCTACTCCCAGACAAACGGTTCACTTTTCTGGGTTAACTTAGTGAGTGGCAAAGCTATCTTAGAAAAGTTTGAAATAAACCTTCTGTAATAACCTGCCAATCCCAGAAAAGACCGTATCTCCGTCGGTGTCTTCGGAGTGTCCCAATTCTTTATCGCCTCAATCTTGGCAGGATCTACATGAATTCCCTCGCTGTTAACTACATGACCCAGAAATTGAACTTCTCTTAGCCAGAATTCACATTTAGAGAATTTAGCATAGAGTTGTTCTTTCTTCAACAGCTCCAAGATCTTTTTAAGGTGTTGCTCATGTTCTGTTTTGGTCTTGGAATAAATCAGTATGTCATCAATAAAGACAATGACAAACTGATCCAAGTACGGCTTGCACACTCAGTTCATGAGGTCCATGAAAACCGCTGGTGCATTTGTCAACCCGAAAGGCATCACCATGAACTCATAATGCCCGTATCTTGTTCGGAAGGCCGTTTTCGGTATGTCTTCATCTTGAACTCTCAGCTGATGATATCCAGACCGCAAGTCAATCTTCGAGAAATATTGAGCTCCTTGCAGTTGGTCAAACAGATCATCAATCCTCGGTAATGGATACCGATTCTTGATGGTTAGTTTGTTTAGCTCCCTGTAATCAATGCACATTCTGAACGATCCGTCTTTCTTCTTTACGAACAAAACCGGAGCTCCCCAAGGTGAGTAGCTCGGTCTGATAAACCCTTGTCAAGTAGCTCCTGTAACTGATTAGACAATTCCTGCATCTCTGAAGGTGCTAACCTGTAAGGAGATTTAGCAACTGGGGTTGCTCCAGGAATTAAGTCAATACGAAACTCTACCGGTCGCACAGGTGGCAAACCCGGTAGGTCGTCAGGAAACACTTCAGGATATTCTTTCACCACAGGTACATCTTGAATCCTTTTCTTGTCCTTCTCCTTTTCTACCACATGAGCCAAGAATGCAACGCACCGCTTCTGTAAACACTTACGCGCTTTTATACATGAAATGATTTTGACATTTCATTTCGCTTGATCCCCTTTAACTTCCAACACGTGATCACTCGGCAAGGAAATTCGAAGTAGCTTTTCAGAACAAATGACTTCCACTCGATTAGAGGAAAGCCAATCCATTCCAACAATGATATCAAAACTGCCCAACTCCATCGGTATCAAATCGATGGTGAATGTATGACCATTAAGCGTCAATGGGCAGTTCCTATAAACTGTACTAACTGTGATCTGTTTCCCGTTAGCTACTTCTATAACATAAGGGGAGTCTAACTGTTCTTCTATAGAATCTAATTGGCATGCAAAATCGGCAGAGATAAAACTCTGATCCGCACCAGTGTCAAATAGAACAGATGCATAAAAGTCATGTAAGAGAAACGTACCAGTGACCACATTTGGGTCCTGGCGTGCAGCTGGTACTCCGATGGCAAAGGCTCGTCCACGAGGAGCTTGAACTGCTGGTTGTGCCTTCTTTGGGCAGTTCTTCGCAAAGTGGGCTTGTTCGCCACAGTTATAGCATCCACCGTTATTCTGATTAGCTGGTGGAGGGAGAGCCATAGCAGCATTGTTGACTGCTTGGTTGGGTGTCATCCGGCAGTACTGGACCCAATGGCCCTTTCTTCCACATCCCGTGCATTGCTTGCAGGGAGTGTCAGCAGGGTGATGATACTAACACTTGGCACACAGAGGAAACGTGCCAGTGTAAGGTTTGCGGTCGGGGTTCTGTGGTGCTGCTGCTACTTGTTGAAGAGGTGTAGCCACCGTGTAGTTCTTGATAGTCTTTTGTTTCTTCTTCTGATGGTGGTGGGGTTTCTTTGAAGACTCAGCTTTGTTCTTACTAGGTTCAGCCTCCTTCTTTAGGACTCCAGAGGCTACCATGAGATCAGTGAGTTTCCCGGACAATCTCACTGCAGATTCAACAGTAGTAGGGTTGGCTGAAACAACCATGCCCTGAATGCAGGCGGGGAGTCCACCCACATATCTGTCTATTCTTTTCTCCAGAGTTGGTACCATATCAGGTACCAAGGCCACCAACTCATGGTAACGAGTTGTGTACCCCATGTGATCAGCCCCCTTCATCACATGGTTGGATAATTCAACCTCTAGTTTCTGCAGCTCATTCTTAGGGCATAACTCTGTTCGCAGCAGTGTCTTGAAATCTTCCCATGGCATTGCCATAGCTTCCTCTCTTCCTCGGGTGTTGATCTGTCCGTTCCACCAGGTCAGAGCCCGTTTGTTGAATGTTCCAGCTGAGTAACGGACCTTGTGGTGTTCGGGGCAGCTGCAAAGATCCAAGGTTGCTTCAATCTTCTAAATCCATTGGATTAATCCAACGGCACCTTCAGACCCACTAAAACTGGGTGGTTTACATCCTACAAAGGACTTGTAGGAGTAATGAGATGAATCTCCAGTATTTCCACTGGCTTCTCTCGATGTGTTACCAGTGTTGAGGATTTCATTACGAAGACGAAGGAACATCTCCGGTATTGCTTCTTTCATCTGATTTGTCATCTGGCTACTCAGTAACGTCACCAGAGCGATAGTAGCAGGATCCAGAGTCGGTGTTGTGCCTGAACCAGATGCTTGAGTAATCAATGGAGGAGGGGGAGGAGGAGGTGGAGGAGATGGTGGTGGTCAGTCATTTGGTGACGGTGTGGAGGAGTGTGGAGCCAAGTCTTGTGGTGGTAGAGGTAACAAGGGAGGCTGTCTTCTCAGCGGCATTCTGATCATAACCAATAAAGTTATTTGTTAGTGCAATGATCAAATATAGAAGACAGTATGCAAGAAAATTCGTAAGTCATGTGTCTCTATATGCAGGGTCCCTAGGTTATAGTCTAGGCCAAACCATTTAAATAAGTGACCTATATTTCTGTATAACCATGGCTCTGATACCAATCTGTCACACCCCGAGCCGGCGGGGTTGGATCGGAGTCCCCGTCGGGCGGAAGGTTCCCGGGGTGCGATATCGTGAGTGATAATCGAAAGTTATCAGATTGTTTACATTGCACATGATATAAATGAGAAATGCTAAATATAATAGAATTACAAAGTTAAATTACATCAGTATTGTTTATAATTTAACAATGTAAATCTATTGTAAACATCATAAAATGAGTATCTTGTATTTACACAAGATATACAAAATAAATTTTATAATGATGTCTTCAAAAGTATGGAGGTCCAAAATACTAAGTCTACCATGGGAAGTCCTAGTCCAAAAGAAATGACTTCTTAATTAACCTGTTCGTCACCTGAGAAGTCATGCAAAAATAAAAGTCAACACATGGTTGGTGAGTTCATATAGTTTAGCATTTGAAAATGATTTGAAAACCTCTTTCGGTAAAGACCCTAACCTCATTAACACCACATGTAATATCCACATCGGTATGCTTATATATAGGGCATACCCCTGAGTCGAGCCTACAAGCCCGCCCAGACGCCATCCCACCACATACTAATACGCATATGACACTGTTGTTAATGATAATTAAGCATTTTTACCCTAAACACAATCCCATAAGTTCTTCTGTTTGTTGTCCCTGTAATTACAATTATTTGAAATCCATGTTGATTTCATATGTTCATCACGCAATATGATCAACCACAGTAATTGTATAAACAGTTATAAATGCTTAATTAAATAAATAAATAAACATTTAATAAAATCTAAGTCCTAATGATTGGGGCCTTGGTCAAACTCGAGTAGACTTGTCTGTCAATCTAGGTACTTAGTAGTTAGGGAATCTGTAAATATCCTCAAACATACGACCTACAAATCAAACGGTCTAGCTAGGACTTCTTGAAATGTAGGGTTTATGTTTCGTCTGTTTTGGCGTATGTTATCTCTGATATTTGCCAGGCTTTCCCTTGAAAATGATTTATTGATTCTTCTGATTCTGTTACAAGATGTACTTGATTCGTTGATCATATAATTCTAGATTCATTGATCAATTGTACACTTGATTCATTGTTCAACAAACACTTGATTTGTAGAACATTGAATATTGTCTTTGCAAAGATTGTTTCGTTTGATTCGTTGAAATCTCACACTTGTTTCGTCAAAATGTTTCGTTTGATTTATTGAAATCCCCCATTTGATTTTTCAAAATGTTTCGTTTGATTCCTTGAACTCACACACTTGTTTTGTCAAAATGTTTAGTTTGATTCGTTTGAAATGTTTTGATCTTTTGAAATGTTTTAGTTTAACCCGATTATTCACTTAATTTATAAGTAAACAAGCTTAGTAAACCTGCATAAAATCTTCCTAGACATGATCTAGGATAACATTTATATATAAACATATAAAATTTAAAAGCATTTAAGTAAACAATTTAAATAAAACAGTTCACTCATGCTTCTCAGCCCCGCGTTTAAAAACAAAAATGTTAGAAAAGGGGCAATGAACTCACCTGTGTTGATGTCTAATGTACTATCACATAATGCGCACTCTTGTTTGTAGGCTAGGTGTCTTCGATTCCTGGGTTGTTTTATAAGAATTCGAATATAATAAGTACGCGTAATAGTCGTTGTGGCTAAGGTTGGGTCTTGTTGTGTGTGCAACTAAGTGTCTTAGTACTAAGTGTATCTAGAATCTAATCTAACTTAGTTACCCTTTCTATGATCCCAAATCCCATGGTTAGTTATAATAACTTACTTTTATATTTTTAGAAATTTCGGCAGAGTTTCCTTTGTTTTCGGTTTAAAATCCAGACAATTATATTGTCTATTTTAACAATTTCCCAATCAATTATGTTATAACAAACCTTTTTAACTAAGCAAACTTAAAAGAAAACCAATGCCATTTATAATTCACATTTCAAATTAAACAAGACTTTAGAAATTAATAAATTAACTTTTATAAATTTATAACATCTTCATTTTATGCAAACATCATTACTTAAATCCAAGTAATATTTAAATGTGTGTTGGGCTTAACCAACCCCATTGGGCCCACTTTGGCCCAATTGATCTCCCTTGATTCCTAATGGATTATTCAACTTGTGTTTTGATTTCCATGAGCTTAGAATCATCCTTCCCTATTTGTTAAACGATCTTATATGTTCCACATTTGATTATATGTATGCATGCATGATTAGGGTTTCCCCTTTGTTCATGCACACACACACATATATATATATGATTTATCCACGTACACCCATGCATGCACTTATATGATAATTTCTCATGAAATGCTAAATCTAATGATTCACTAATCATTCCCTAGGTTTAATCATTTGTTTCATTAATCTTAGGCCCATGTTAACCTCATTAAACAACTCCTAGGTTCGACTTGTGGTCCAGGGCAGCGAACCTTTTTATTTTGGCCAAGGGTTCGGCTATCTTTAATGCAAGGTTTGGCTACTTCAACTCCAACGAACCCTTAGGGTTCGGCTGCATGCCTATCACTGGTTATAGGTTCGTCACCCCCATATGGTTCGGTTAATATCAATGGGGTTCGGCTGACCAAAAGTTCGGCCAATTAGACATTAGGTTCGTTGGTACATGATGGTTCGTAGCTCACCATACAAGGGTTTGTTTTCAACCACAGGTTCGGCCGCTTGTTGGCCATCTAGGGTTCGGTGATAGTCAAGGGTTCGGCTTATTAACAAAGGTTCGCAGGTGACAGGTTCGGTTACTCAGAAGGGGCAGGGTTCGTGAGCCAGTGACACAGGTTCGTTGCAGGTAGTTAGCAGGGTTCGTTGCAGATTGGAGGGTTCTGTTGGATATGAAAGGTTCGGCCAGAGAGATGCTAGGTTCGGCCGATCATGGGTTCCACGAACCTGTTTCTTCATCATCCTCTTCGATCTAATCTGTTACAATCATGTTCCTAACAATACCTAAACATGTATACCCCTTCATCTAAGTGTTTTATGTGTTTAGTGTCGGTCAATATAGCAAGATCACAAGAACTTGTGTAAACCCTATAAAACCGAAAATGAAATGGATATTTACCTTAGATTTCGTGGATGAAATTTCGAAATGCTTGCACTTCTGAAATCTACACGATGAGAGGATCGTAATGACGCCTAGAACGCTTGAATCCAACGAGATTTAAGCTTCCAAAACTTAGAAAGAAGGTGTTTTCTTGTGAAGAACTAGGGAGAGAGTGGGAAAAATGAGTTAGAGAGAGAGAGAGAGAGGAGGGTGAATGGTGGTGGTTGTGGCATTTATTGTCTCCATTTAATGTGGGAAAATACCCGGTCGTTCGGTCTCGTTTGGTTTCGCGTGGAATGTCGTTTTGCGTAGTTTTCGCGACGAAACGACACGATTTTAAAATAGAAATTATTTAATTATTCAAGGTTGTGATTCCTAATAAATTAACTAATATCTACTCTTACTTTAATTAAAAAAAATATTAATTAACTGTTTAAATCGAAACGTACGGTCGTCGCGCGTATTCGTTCGAATCGTCACTCGTACGAACACGACGATAACTATACTTTTCAATCTTGTTTTCTAATTTTAGAATATCATTCCGAACATTAAATTTTCAGATATATTCGTATAGATCGTCACCTATACGAATAACCCATCGATTTAGCATTCACATAACAATATTCCTGTGTTTTGTTCTATAAGGCCTCACATACGTTTATACATAATAAATCCTAACAATTAATCACATGATGGTTCTCTTTTGCCCGATAATTATCTGATTCAAGAACCATTGTTCTGAACTTTGTTTTCTGAATTGAATCTGAACTGTGATTTGAGAACATGTAATTAAATGATATACAATTAATAACTGAAATACGTACCTGATTTACTGTTCATGTACTGTAGAGATCACTGTTCCGGTGACGGTTCCGGCACTGATGTTACAATAGCCAGCATTTCTTTTTCATAGGTTGACCAAGTGAGCATCGTTCCTTTTAATGGGGCACTAAAATAAGCAATTGGACGACCCCTTTGAGTTAGAACCGCACCAATACCCATCCCACTAGCATCGCACTCAAGCGTAAACGGCAGAGACCAATCCGGTAAGGCCAGTGTTGGAGTGGTTGTGAGAGCCAATGTTAAAGACTTGAAAGCCTTATCTGCAGCTGCATCCCATTGGAAGGGAGTTTTGCCAATTAATCTGTATAAGGGTGCAGCTATACTTCCAAATCCTTTGATAAATTTCCGGTAATAACCAGCTAGCTCCAAAAAAACCCCGAACCCCTTTAGCAGATTTAGGAGTTGGCCATGACACCACAGCATGAACCTTAGAAAACTCGACTGCCACCCCATCAGAAGTTATCACATGGCCTAGATATTTAACTTGGTCCACCCCAAAACAACATTTAGAAGCTTTCACGAACAAAAAATTCGAGCTCTGTATATCCTTAAATGCTCAACATGATCCTGAATAGGTTTTGAATAGACCAAAATGTCATCAAAAAATACCAAAATAAACTTGCGGAGATATGACCGAAATAAGTCATTCATCAAACATTGAAATGTTACGGGAGCGTTCGTGAGTCCAAAGGGCATGACAACGAACTCGTAGTGACCTTCATGGATTCGAAAACCGTCTTAGGAATATCCTCATCCTGTACGCGTATTTGATGATACCCGGAACGAAGATCCAATTTGGAAAAAATCGTAGCCCCATGCAACTTGTCTAAAAGCTCATCAATAATAGGAATAGGATACTTGTCTTTGATCGTAATATCATTTAATGCCCGGTAATCAACACAAAACCGCCATGTACCATCTGATTTTTTTACAAGCAAAACTGGCGAAGAGAAGGGATTGTGGCTAGGACGAATCAGACCCTGCTTTAGTAAATCATGAACTTGGTGCTCAATTTCAGTCTTCTGGTAGTAAGGTTGGCGATACAGTCGAGAACGGACGAGCCCCAGGAACCAATGGTATCCCATGATCTTGGAATCGAGTAGGCGGTAACCCGTTTGGTTCCTTAAAAACAAAAGCAAATTCTTGCAAAACTTCTTGAATAACTTTGCAGGGAGGTGGTTGTTGAGGAATACTAAACTCCTCAAGGCTTATTTGTAACAAGAGGGCACAAATTTGGATCCCCAATAACTCGTTGGGTTTCAAAGCTTTTAATTCAGAACCTTTTAAACCTTGCAATTTATGATAAGAACTAGCTAATTTGAAGCCGATGGTGAGATGCTGAAAATCAATTTCAACCGGCCCCAACGTTTTTAACCACTGCAATCCTAAGACAATTGGGCAAGTTGCAACAGGTAGAACAAAAAAATCGGTGGAAATGGTGTAACCTTGAATGTTAATAGTAAGACCACGTACACAACCCACACAAGATAATCGTTCACGGTTAGTGACTACTACTTCAAGTGACACGCCCTTATCGACTGCTAACCCAAAACGATCCACCAATGCATGTTCAATAAAATTATGGGTGCTACCTCCATCTACTAATATCACCACATCTTTATTTTGTATCTTGCCATGTAAACGTAAAGTTTGAGGAAGGATAGTACCCGAAATTGCATGAAAAGAAATTTCAGCCGGAACATCATCAAAAGTTGGCTCTGAAGTGTTGTTGTCAAGAACGGCTTCTTCTTCACTCTCGTGGACATCATAGATCATAAAGAATTGAGGCATGGTGCATTTATGACCAGGAGCAAATCGTTCATCACAATAATAACACAGGCCTTTCTCCCTTCGTTCACGAGCTTCTGCGTTAGAAAAACGATAGATTGTGTTAGGGGATGGAAGGGCCAGACGTGGGATTGGGCCAGGTCCAAGTAATCCAGAATTATTTTGAGCTTGTGATGGAGTATTAATGCTTGGCGTTCTAAAGGTTGGGGAAACCCTATGTTGAAGGTTGAGCTTCTCCTCCACAAGTCTAGCTAAGCCAATAGCCTCGCTAAGCAAACAGGGTTTTTTAAGCTTAACTTCTAAGCGAATCTCTTCTTTCAGGCCACTAATGAAACAACCGACCAGGAAGGATTCCGGCAGCCCATCAACCCTTTGAGAAATACATTCGAAGACTTCCTGATAAGCCACGACAGTAGTCAATTGCTTAAGCCGGTGCAAGGACTCAGATGGGTCTTCATAATCAGTCGGACCAAACCGATTCAGCAAGGCAGCCGTAAATTCCGGTCAGGTGACTGGTCCCCGAGCTTTGGTAAACCATCGATGCCATTGAAGGGAAATTCCATCTAGATGAAAAGAGGCTAAGTTAACGCGATCCCCCGCTGCAACTTTCTGAAAATCAAAATATTGTTCTACCTGAAAAATCCACCCCGTAGATTCACCCCCACTAAATTGCGGAAAGTGTAGTTTTAAGTACGGTTTGGTTTCCGCACTAATGCCCCTAGTGGCTCCACCAGAACCGCCAAATGAGCCAGAAGAAGCCTGGTCATGTAGTGTTTGGAAAGAAGCTTGAAGGGCTTGTATATCACGCAACAGTTTTTCAAAAAGAGAGTGAAATTTCTCAAGGGTTTCATTAGTGTGTTGCTGAAATTGTTCATTGGATTGGAGTCTGGTCGTCATGAGATCACCACTGCTCTGATACCAATTGATGTGGTATGAACAATATAACTTCGGTACAAGAGAAATTAAGATCAGAGTTTTGAGAAGAAGAAGTTAGAGAGAGTGCAAAGAGTAAATTTTATGATATCATATTCAAAAACCAAAAGTCTCCTTTTAAAGAAACAAACAAGATAAAGTAAACTAATTACCTAGAAAACTGGAAAATTAACGTAGTAGGATTATGGGCATCCCCAAGTTTCCTTTATTCAGCTAAGACTAACAAACTTGCAAATAAAAAGGAACAAACGTTGAACTTTGTTGATCTTCTTATTTTGATCTTGATCGTATAACGGAATCCTATGAACAATCAAATATATGCGGAATCTATATTTGATCTATATGAATCAAAGAAGAAACAAACATTTCAATCATCTCCATTTCATTAATCAAGATTAAATGATTACAACAGTTCTAACTCACACAGAGAGAATCACTCAGAGGTTTTCCAGAAGTTATGACAAAACTAGACAAACCTCCAATATATACAAGCTGTCAGCCAAACCCATAGGTTCGCCACCGAACCTTGAGGTTCGCTGGACGAACCTGTACAATCAAACCAACTAGGTTCGCCAAACCTGCTAAGGTTCGTGGTCCAGACAAACCTCAGCCAAACCTCCACAAACCTATCTATAGTTTACATATTTTGATAAGCAACCTATTACAAACATGTCCTAACAAACTCCACCTTAATAGTTGCTTCCAAAATCTTCAATCTCTGTCTTCATTCTTCATTTTGAACTCCACTTGTTTCTCCACACACATTATCAGCAGCATGAATTACAACAGACCTTGGAATCTTAGATAATCTTTCAGCTTCCAGCTTGGCATCTCTCTCATCTATCTCTTTTTGTACTTTCATTAACTCAACATACAGATAATTAACATCTTCCTAGTTACATCCAGAATGTATACCCAGAGTATAACACATCCGAGCAATTGTTTGAAATTGAATTGCCATGTCTTTGTAACTTATTCCAACATCATGAAATCCATCATCAGCAAAGATTTCAGCTACATTCAGCAAATCAATGTCTTCTTTTGAACAGTTTACTATCCATACAGGATCCAACATCCTAATCACTCTCCATTTCTCTTCTTATCTCAGAAGCTAACAGCTTCAGATGTCTTTTCATCATAGAACCAGAACTTGAAATAAGGATTCCAATTCTGTTCTATTCTCCTCAACCTTGGTCTTGTATAAGCTTTAGGCTTTGAATATCCAAGTAATTTGTCTTTGACTTGTGGAACAAGCAAACTCCATCCAGTCTTAGCCTGTTTCTTTAATAACTTCTCAAATATATCATTATGTTCAGTCTGAATTGGCTTTATCATCTTCAATCTGGATAACTGCATACATTCAAAAGATGGTAAAGACATTATATCCAATGCTTTTCCAAAATATTGACATCCATCAGTCCTTTTGACTACATAACATCCTTTGTTCTGCATGCTTCCAGAATTGTTGTGAAAGTAACCATAGCTTACAATTCTTCCTTTCATCTTTGACTTAGATCCAATCTTGAATCTTGTGAATTGTCTAGCTAGGTTTTCTTGAACTTTTTCTTCAATGTCTTCAATCATTTGCTTGAAAATGTATAAATGATCAATTATGTATTGATGTTCATCTTGATTTTCCTTCCACATCTCCATATAAGTCTTTGCTTTCATTTGATCAACTGATGTTCTTAGCACACCTCTTTGAACTTCACAATCAAATATCTTCTTTAAAGTTTGTAAATTATACAAATTCTCATCCATTTGATCATCTTGTTCAAAATCAAACAATTCCAATTGATCATCTTGTTCAAAATCAAATAATTGATCTGAATCAACTTCAAACATATCATAAAAATCATTCCTTGAATAACCACCAACAATTTCTCCTTCTTCCAACTCTTTATCTTCAGATATTTCAACAAACATTTTCTGCAAATGTATATCAGCATGTTGTTTAAACAAATCAACAAAGGTAGGCAAAGAATAATCAATAATTTTCTTTGGATATTCCATATCAGTTAAATCTTCAATATCAACATCTTTACAATCTTTAGCTTTGTCAGAAGAAACAACTGAAATAGGAGTAGCATCAAATGAAATCTTGGAAGGATCATAAATCACTATAGCACCAGTCCTGGAATTCAATCCACCTAAACTTCCCATTCCTGTTACATCACCATCATCATCTTTATCATCACCATGATAAGCATTAAATCTTGGATGTTCATAAACATCTGAGTCCTCATAATCTATCTTCTCATCTTCTTATTCATCATCAATGTTAACATATACATGCTCAGAAGTAGCACCAGTAGCCTCAGCTTGATTATCCTTGACTTGAATATCATCAATATTTTTCTTCAAGTCTTGATTTTCTTTCTTCAAAACATCAATATCAATATTTTGTTGTGCAATCAAAGTCTCCAAAGAAAGAATCCTTTCACTCAACAACTTCTTTTCAATTACATCTTCTTCTCTCCACTTCAACAACTGAGAAATCTGACTTTTCATCACATCTAAGTCATTTGAACTTGAAGAAGAAGGTTGTTCAGCTTCAACTTTCTCCTTTTCCATCTTATACTTGTCAAACTCTTTTGACAAAATAGATATCCTTCTTCTAATCTCAGAGTCATCATAACCTATAGAGAAGTTTAAATCCAAATCATCTAAACCTTCAAATAAAGACTCTCCTCTGGAAGTAGAAGCAGCTTGAAATGATGTAGTTACTGTTGTAGCATCCTTGAAAGAAGGAACAAAAGTAGCAACATTCACAAAATTAGGACTCTGGAAGAATGAATCAGAAGATATATGAACAGGAGAAGTACAAACAACTTCTTGAACTGTTGTAGCCACTGAAACAGGTATAGACACAGATATAGATGTAGGTGAAGTAGAAACAATCACAAGAGAAGATACAATGATCCTAGGAGTCCTTGTCTTCTTTTTCTTAGGCACTTTTGCCATCCTCTTCTTTTTCTTTGGCCTAGAAACCTCAGGCTCATCAACTATAAAGTTAGGATCATCTACTTCTTCTCTTGCTTCTTCATTTTGTTGTTGACCTGGTCTCTTCTTTAATCTTCTAACCATTTGGTTTCCTACTTGAACAGTTTTCATCTCCGACTCTGTCTCTGTAGATTCTTCATCTTCAGCAGCAACTTCAACATTTTCATCCTCAACATGTACAGAAGAAGTATCCTCTTGCTGCCTTTAATCTCCTTGTTGACCTGGAAATATTACTTGAAGAGGAACCAATGTAGAAGGAGTTATACTTGGCCCTTGAGTTTGTTGTTGACTTTGTGACTGAGATTGAGAAGACTGAGCTTATGAGTTCCTTGCTTGTGTTCTAGGAGGAGGAGGTGGTGTTTGTTGTTGATCATCATCATTTTCACTCAACAGTTCACTATCAGAACTTGAATCTTCATGCCTCCAAGCATCATTATCAGGAGCAACATAATTTGCTCTTGCACAATGACATATTAAATCTTTAACCAAAACATCATCACTGCTTTTCTGATAAATCTTGACCTGACCAAGACTAGAATCAGCCATATGCTTTAACTTAAGCAAATCAGAAGAATCTCTAGGTAACATCTGCTCTGGAAATCTCTCATCAATCAACATCTGGATGAACCTGGGATACATACACATCGATTAGATAAATCAAGAGAAATTCACATCCATCATCAATAATCAACATTCATCATAATTATCTCAATGTAATGTACCACGGAGGACCTTAGTAAACTCAACCAACGGTAAATGGAATCATCGCGGAGGACCGAAGTCAACTTGATCAACGACATTCCTAATAGTCATAAGTGACAATACAATGCACTGCGGAGGACCTTAGTCAACTCAACCAACAGTGGAATCACAGAGGAGGACCGAAGTCAACTCAACAATAGTAATTCGATCATTGCGGAGGACTGAAGTCAACTCAACAACAACGACCCACGAAATGTGATAATCTGTGTCAATCCATAATCAATAACAATTCAATAATATGAATATCATATTGATAATCTAGGTGTCACCCATGTGTTATCAAAATATTATTTAAATCTGGTATACATGTTCCACCCCCGAGTTTAAAAGCAAAACGATTTAAAAAGGGCTAATGAGAACTCACCTGAATGTCTTAGATTCAGTGTTTTGTAGTATGCGCGCTCACGTATGTGAAATAAGAGACAACTCAACAACCTGTATTTATCGTATGTTTCATGTTCATAAGTATATAGGTTTGATCATTATTAAGTGTATATACGTGTTTATCTTAAATCCATAAGTGTGTCATTAACTTAGTTTATTTTATCTAAGTTAAAATGAGCACTTGTTGCTACGAGAGTTATTATCATCAAAATATAATTTAAGTTTGTTAGTTTTAATTATATAGTGATGATAAACTAAATGTGAAATCTTATGTGCACCCCCATAGATATGTATACTAAAAGTTGAATACCTTAATCATACACATATCTATACATGCATACATGTTTATTCAAATTGACTACCATGATTTAAGTTATTAAAATCTAATTTTAGTTTAAGAAAATTATACTTAGGTTATTCACATAAAACATTCAAACTATGTAAATTCATAATTTAAAACCTATGTATATTATGAAAAAGGTGGTAGTTCTTAAAACATTCATGCATGCATGATCCTTCGTTTATCCTTAATTTTCATGTGCTAGAGTATCCATTCTCCTTAGTTCGAAAATCTTAGGTTAGACAGCCTCATGGTTCGGCTGTTTAGGGTTCGTTGCCCATAGTTCGGCCACCTTAAGGTTCGGTCATCCAAGGGTTCGCAGTTTTGGTTCGTGGCTCCAGTTTGTCCATCTCAGGTTCGACCCACTTAGGGTTCGGTAACGATCCTTCTTCATTCCAGGCCACCAGTACAAGACTCTAAGGTCTTGATACATTTTGTAAGCACCTGGATGAATTGAGTAATGAGACTTATGTGCTTCATCCAAAATCATCATCCTAAGATCAGCCCTGTTCAGTATCCACAACCGATTCAAAAAATACATCAAACGATCATCCTTAGTTTCCAATTGTAATTCGGCCCCACAAGATATCTCATCTTGTAGGCTACCTTGAGCCAATGAGTGTTATTGGGCTGTGAGAACATCATTATGAAGATTAGTGTGCACTCGGACACTAAGGATTTGAACATGACTCTTGCGACTAAGCGCGTCTGCTATTACATTCGCTTTACCGGGATGGTAGCGAATTTCACTGTCATAATCATTCAACAGTTCAACGCATCTCTGTTGTCTCATATTAAGTTCTTTCTGATTAAGTATATGCTGCAAACTCTTGTGGTCTGTAAAGACTACACACTAAGTGCCATAAAGATAATGTCTTCATATCTTCAAAGCAAACATGACTGCACCAAGTTCCAAGTCATGTGTAGTGTAGTTCTTCTCGTGGATTTTCAACTGTCTCGATGCATATGCCACAACCTTTCCCCGTTGCAGAAGAACACAACCGAGACCTAGGTTAAATGCATCACAGTAAACCACAAAGTCATCATTTCCATCAGGGAGTGTCAAGACAGGTGCATCACAAAGTTTCTGCTTTAAAGTCTGAAACGCCTCTTCTTGCTTTGGTCCCCACTCATAAGGCCTATTCTTTTGAGTTAAAGAAGTGAGAGGGACATTAATCCTGGAGAAGTTCGAAATAAACCGCCGATAGTAACCGGCAAGTCCAAGAAATGATCGAATCTCCATTTGTGTCTTCGGTGTACTCCAATTCTTCACCTCTTCAATCTTTGCAGGATCCACGTGAACACCCTTTTCATTGACTATGTGTCCCAATAATTGAACTTCTTTAAGCCAGAATTCACACTTGGAGAATTTTGCGTACAGTTGTTCTTCTCTTAAGATCTCCAAAACCAACTTAAGGTGTTGCTCGTGTTCATCTTTGCTCTTGGAGTATATCAAAATATAATCAATAAATACAATCACAAATTTATCTAAGTTTGGCCTGCAAACACGGTTCATGAGATCCATGAAAACCGCAGGTGCATTGGTAAGGCCGAAGGGCATTACCAGAAACTCATAATGGCCATATTTGTTCTGAAAGCCGTCTGGGGAATATCATCTTCATGTACACGAAGCTGATGATACCCAGACCTAAGATCGATATTTGAAAATGCCAAGCCTTGAAGTTGATCGAAAAGATCATCGATGCGCGGCAGAGGATATCGATTCTTAATGGTCAGTTTGTTCAATTCGCGGTAGCCTATGCACATTCAGAATTACCCGTCTTTCTTCTTGACAAATAGGACCGGGCACCCCATGGCGTATGGCTCGGGCAAATGAATCCCTTTTCAGATAGTTCTTGTAGTTGGCTTGCCAAGTCTTGTAACTCCGAAAATACAAGTCTATAGTGAACTTTGGCGACTAGGTTCGCACCAGGTACTAAGTCAATTCGGAATTCTACTTGACGTTCTGGTGGAAGACCCGGCAAGTCGTCTGGAAATACTTCAGGAAAATCTCTTATCATAGGAACGTCTTCAATGCTCTTTCCATTCTCCTTTTTCTCCACCACGTGTGCTAAAAATTCTATGCATTTCTTCGTAAGATACTTGTGTGCTTTAGTGCACGACATTAACTTAAGGCCTTTACTAGAGGTTTCCCCAAAAACTCTTAGAGTTTCAGCCGCCGGTAAAGGAATACGAATATATTTTTCATGACAAATAATTTCCGCTTTGTGGGTGGCTAACCAATCCATGCCTACGATAACATCAAAGCTACCAAGTTGCATAGGTATAAGATCAATCGGGAAAATGTGATCATTCAAGTTCACTTCACATCCAATAATAACAGTGTCAATATCAATAGTATTACCATCATCCACCTCTATGTTAAACGGTTTGTCTAACTTAGTACGTGTTATTCCAAGCACACATTCAAAATTATGTGAAACAAAACTCCTATCAGCACCGGAATCAAATAATACTGATGCATAGGAATTATTAATCAGAAACGTACCATTGACAACATCTTGGTTGGCTTGAGCTGCCGGAGCGTTCAATTGAAAAGCTCTGCCTCTCGCCATCCTTTGATTGTTCCCCGTCAGTCTTGGGCATTGCTTTTTGAAATGACCCATATCGCCGCACTCATAACAGGCTCTTGCCTGTGCAGGTACTAGGCGGACGGGTATAGCTTGAATTGGTTGTGCATGCGGAGCTGGCAGTGCAAGCGGTGCATGTTGCATCCTTTGTGCTTGCAGTGCACTCCGACACACATTAGCAAAATGACCATACTCGCGTAATAACCCGCTCGAGTCATGTTATCACTACCGATGTTTATTTTGTGACTGAAACATGTTACAAACAACACGAACGATTTCATATTTAGTTGTCAAAAGAGAATGAATCCGGTGAATAAAAGAGTTTAAATAATTGACTTTGTATGTTTAACCGTTTTAAGCAATCTCTTTAATTGGATTTTAATAATAATAATAATATTATTATTATTAGTATTATTATTATTATTATTATTATTATTATTATTAGTATTATTGTTTTAAAAGAGTTAAATGCCAAAATGGTCCCTGTGTTTATATCAAAATGCCATTTTAGTCCCTAAATAAAATTTGTTGCCATTTTAATCATTGTGTTTTAATTTAGTTGCCAATATAGTCATTCGTCTAAGTTTTAGTTGCCATTTTAATCCTTGTGTTTGAAATTAGTTGCCAATATAGTCCCTAAAATGGCAACTAAAATTTAGACGAAGGACTATATTGGCAACTAAATTGTAACACCCCAACCGATGGCGGAAACGGCGGGATGCCACGAGGGATGTGTAGATTGTTCATAAGCTCGTGGGCATCTAAATAAATCATCACATATCAATTTAATCAACCAAAGTAATTAAACAAAAATCATGTTCATCATGATTTAAATACAACAATTTACACAAAAGATTAGCTAAATTAACTAAACACTAGTCTTCAGTAATCTAGTTAATTTTAGCTAAGTCCGAGACCCTAAGTGATGATGTCCAAAAGATGTAGAGAAGCCCTGCTCTACTTACTTTCCTTCGTTTCCTGTAACATGTAGAAAATCAAGTGTCAACTACGAAGTAGTTGGTGAGTAATCATAAGTTTTTATTTTTCAAAAGTGTTTACAAGTGTTCATAAAAGTTTTATAGTTTTCAAGAAAATACACATGTGAACCTGTGAGATAATCCAGCTCTGCCAAAACACAACAAACATAACAAACACAACAAACATAACAACTACAACAAACATGTAATCTAACAAAACACAACAAATATAATAACCACAACAAACAAGTAATCCAAGTATTTGCAGATAATCATTCAAGTAGAGTTAATCAAACACAACCAAACACATCGATTAGATAAATCAAGAGAAATTCACATCCATCATCAATGATAAAAATTCATCATAATTATCTCAATATAATGTACCGCGGAGGACCTTAGTCAACTCAACCAACGGTAAATGGAATCATCGCGGAGGACCGAAGTCAACTCAATCAACGACATTCCTAATAATCATAAGTGACAATACAATGCATTGCGGAGGACCTTAGTCAACTCAACCAACAGTGGAATCACAAAGGAGGACCGAAGTCAACTCAACAACAGTAATTCGATCATTGCGGAGGACTGAAGTCAACTGAACAACAACGACCCACGAAATGTGATAATCTGTGTCAATCCATAATCAATAACAATTCAATAATATGAATATCATATTGATAATCCAGGTGTCACCCATGTGTTATCAAAATATTATTTAAATCTGGTATACATGTTCCACCCCCAAGTTTAAAAGCAAAACGATTTAAAAAGGGGTTATGAGAACTCACCTGAATGTCTTAGATTCAGTGTTTTGTAGTATGCGCGCTCACGTATGTGAAATCAGAGACAACTCAACAACCTGTATTTACCGTATGTTTCATGTTCATAAGTATATATGTTTGATCATTATTAAGTGTATATACGTGTTTATCTTAAATCCATAAGTGTGTCATTAACTTAGTTTATTTTATTTAAGTTAAAATGAGCACTTGTTTCTACGAGAGTTATTATCATCAAAATATAATTTAAGCTTGTTAGTTTTAATTATATAGTGATGATAAACTAAATGTGAAATCTTATATGCACCCCCATAGATATGTATACTAAAAGGTGAATACCTTTATCATACACATATCTATACATGCATACATGTTTATTCAAATTGACTACCATGATTTAAGTTATTAAAATCTAATTTTAGTTTAAGAAAATTATACTTAGGTTATTCACATAAAATGTTCAAATTATGTAAATTCATAATTTAAAACCTATGTATATTATGAAAAAGGTGGTAGTTCTTAAAACATTCATGCATGCATGATCCTTCGTTTATCCTTAATTTTCTTGTGCTATTGTATCCATTCTCCTTAGTTCAAAAATCTTAGGTTAGACAGCCTCATGGTTCGGCTGTTTAGGGTTCGTTGCCCATAGTTTGGCCACCTTAAGGTTCGGTCATCCAAGGGTTCGCAGTTCTGGTTCGTGGCTCCAGGTTCGTCCATCTCAGGTTCGACCCACTTAGGGTTCGGTAACGATCCTTCGTCATTCCAGGCCACTAGTGCAAGACTCTAAGGTCTTGATACATTTTGTAAGCACCTGGATGGATTGAGTAATGAGACTTATGTGCTTCATCGAAAATGATCATCCTAAGATCATCCCTGTTCAGTATCCACAACCGATTCAAACAATACATCAAACGATCGTCCTTAGTTTCCAATTGTAATTCGGCCCCACAAGACATCTCATCTTGTAGGCTACCTTGACCCAATGAGTGTTATTGGACTGTGAGAACATCATTATGAAGATTAGTGTGCACTCGGACACTATGGATTTGAACATGACTCTTGCGACTAAGCGCGTCTGCTATTACATTCGCTTTACCGGGATGGTAGCGAATTTCACAGTCATAATCATTCAACAGTTCAATGCATCCCCGTTGTCTCATATTAAGTTCTTTCTGATTAAGTATATGCTGCAAACTCTTGTGGTCTGTAAAGACTACACACTTAGTGCCATAAAGATAATGTCTTCATATCTTCAAAGCAAACACGACTACACCAAGTTCCAAGTCATGTGTAGTGTAGTTCTTCTCGTGGATTTTCAACTGTCTCGATGCATATGCCACAACCTTTCCCCGTTGCATAAGAACACAACCAAGACCTAGGTTGGATGCATCACAGTAAACCACAAAGTCATCATTTCCATCAGGGAGTGTTAAGACAGGAGCATCACAAAATTTCTGCTTTAAAGTCTGAAACGCCTCTTCTTGCTTTGGTCCCCACTCATAAGGCCTATTCTTTTGAGTTAAAGAAGTGAGAGGGACAGCAATCCTAGAGAAGTTCGAAATAAACCGCCGATAGTAACCGGCAAGTCCAAGAAATGATCGTATCTCCATTGATGTCTTTGGTGTACTCCAATTCTTCACCTCTTCAATCTTTGCAGGATCCACGTGAACACCCTTTTCATTGACTATGTGTCCCAATAATTAAACTTCTTTAAGCCAGAATTCACACTTGGAGAATTTTGCGTATAGTTGTTCTTCTCTTAAGATCTCCAAACCCAACTTAAGGTGTTGCTCGTGTTCATCTTTGCTCTTGGAGTATATCAAAATATAATTAATAAATACAATCACAAATTTATCTAAGTTTGGCCTGCAGACACGGTTCATGAGATCCATGAAAACCGCAGGTGCATTGGTAAGGCCGTAGGGCATTACTAGAAACTCATAATGGCCATATCTTGTTCTGAAAGCCGTCTGCGGAATTTCATCTTCATGTACACGAAGCTGATGATACCCAGACCTAAGATCGATATTTGAAAACCATGCCGAGCCTTGAAGTTGATCGAAAGGATCATCGATGCGTGGCAGAGGATATCGATTCTTAATGGTCAGTTTGTTCAATTCGCGGTAGTCTATGTACATTTGGAATGACCCGTCTTTCTTCTTGACAAACAGGACCGGGCACCCCATGACCTATGGCTCGGGTGAATTAATCCCTTTTCAGACAGTTCTTGTAGTTGGCTTGCCAAGTCTTGTAACTCTGAAGTTACAAGTCTATAGGGAGCTTTGGCGACTAGGTTCGCACCAGGTACTAAGTCAATTCGGAATTCTACTTGACGTTCTGGTGGAAGACCCGGCAAGTCGTCTGGAAATACTTCAGGAAAATCTCTTATCATAGGAACGTCTTCAATGCTCTTTCCTTTCTCCTTTTTCTCCACCACGTGTGCTAAAAATTCTATGCATTTCTTCCTAAGATACTTGTGTGCTTTAGTGCACGACATTAACTTAAGGCCTTTACTAGAGGTTTCCCCACAAACTCTTAGAGTTTCAGCCGCCGGTAAAGGAATACGAATATATTTTTCATGACAAATAATTTCCGCTTTGTGGGTGGCTAACCAATCCATGCCTATGATAACATCAAAGCTACCAAGTTGCATAGGTATAAGATCAATCGGGAAAATGTGATCATTCAAGTTCACTTCACATCCAATAATAACAGTGTCAATATCAATAGTATTACCACCAGCCGCCTCTATGTTAAACGGTTTGTCTAACTTAGTGCGTGTTATTCCAAGCACACATTCAAAATTATGTGAAACAAAACTCCTATCAGCACCAGAATCAAATAAGACTGATGCATAGGAATTATTAATCAGAAACGTACCATTGACAACATCTTGGTTGGCTTGAGCTGCCGGTGCGTTCAATTGAAAAGATCTGCCTCTCGCCATCCTTTGATTGTTCCCCGTCAGTCTTGGGCATTGCTTTTTTAAATGACCCATATCGCCGCACTCATAACAGGCTCTTGCCTGTGCATGTACTTGGCAAACGGGTACAGTTTGAATTGGTTGTGCATGCGGAGCTGGCAGTGCAAGCGGTGCAGGTTGCATCCTTTGTGCTTGTAGTGCACTCCGACACACATTAGAAAAATGACCATACTTGCCACAGTTGTTGCAGACATGACATGGCAAGTTAGGTGTGTGATGATATCTGCAGACATTACGTTGAGGAGTGACCCCAACATAATTTATAGTGTTTGTTTTGCTTGATGATTGCTGAGTAACCTTTGCAGCGGGAGTAGTTACAGCGAAATTTCTGGTCTTTCGCTTCCGATTGCCGCTTTTTGACGAGCTAGCTTGTTCAGTTTTGACTTCAGTTGAAGCCTCCTTTGCAGCTGCCTTTGTCTCAGTCTTC